>CM070759.1:15117670-16317670 GCA_036346245.1 Bonia amplexicaulis | reverse complement strand
AAAACAACATACAAGGGCATAACACTGGCATTCCTGTAATGCACGTAATTGAGGTGAGCTGATTTTACTCAGTTTGGCCTAGTCACAGTGGCTGCCAAAGTTCGGGCGAGAAGGGCAGCTGAAAAGAATCCCAATATCAATCAGAATATCCCAACTTGCCAGATGTACATCACAACAGCCCACCGTTTAAAGTTGAGGCCAACAGTCTTAATCCAACGAAGAAACGAAGCGAGCATCACCCATCTTATTTGGCGATTGATGTATCAAGAGATTGCAAAATCACCTTGACAACATCAAACCAATTCCCAGCTCGGTGGGCGCAAACTCAGCCAGACAGCGAGGAACTCCAGATGTGAACTGAACTGTGCAGCCTTGGGCACGTTCCTAAGACTTGCGCATCAAAACATCCACTCCACAAACGGCCCCCGGCTAGCACAAATCAAACTGAACCAAAACTCGTAAGATCCCTCCCTCCCTCATTCGAAAACAAATCATGGCACGCATGGGATCTTGGGCATGGAGAGCGCACGTTTCAGCCCCCCCACCCCCCACCCAACTAGTACGTGAGATGAGCACCACAGGCAGAGGGAAGAGATCAAGTCAAATACTAGATGCGAATTCTTCCGAGGAGGAGGAGACCATCACCGACCTTGACGATGCGGCGGAGGTACGGGCCGAAGAGGGGCGGGGCGGCCCCGCGCCCCTTGGACGCAGTCGTCGGCAGCATCCTCCCCTCGCCGCCGCTCTCCAGATCTGCTAGCACTCTCTCCTTCCTCTGATCTCCCCACTCCTCTGCCTTTGCTTCGCTTTCTTGTCGGTTCGCTGCTGTGCTGCCTGCGGCCCACTTCAACCAACTGCGCTGCGCTGAGAGCCCATTTCGTTACAGGGCCGTGTACTGTTGTCTTCTCCCTCTTCCCAAGTGTCCTTCCACGTTTTTTTTCCTTCCACGTGTTCTCTTTCTGCTTAAAATGACTATGCCAGTTTGCAGAGCCTTTTGCCAAAAGCTGTGTTTTGGCTTTCTAGTCGAAGGTCATATGGCATCTTTTCGACTGCGGCTTATGGCTTTTGGCTGAAATTTTTGAATTTTTATCGTTTACAGTGATGATTACGTAAAAATGATACTCACTTGCAATTTTGATGTGCATGGATGTTGGGCTTTTAACGTGTAGATCGTTTAACCTCAGAGACCCCATCTTGAAAAATACTGCTTGAAAGTTAGGTCTCAGAAGTAAAGCCAAAAGTCACGGCTTCGGAGGAAAAGAACAGACCCATATTCTTTTCAGTTTTAAAAACTGATTTTCAGTTTTTTCTACAGTAACTAGTTTTTAAACAAAATATTTTTTAAGATAGAATCTAATAGTTAATTATAGTGCATATTTTACTGACTTTATTTATATCGGTAAAAACCACATGTGAGTTTCTGTTACTTTGTAATCTCTTGTATAAACAGCCCAAAAGCTACGAACTGAAGCCAGAAGTGCCCGAATAGTGGCGGTAGCTTTTTCGGGATGGTCATTCGTTAATCTAGTCTTTTGTTGAGATGATTAGCTACTTTAACAGTGGATAAATGTTGAAATGTCTAAAATACCCTGAGGGTTCTGAAGGCATGCTGTGTGTACTGATTTGGCTTGTTTTTTTTATTCATTTTTGCAGAAATATTAACGAAACGACGCCAAGTTGCGAACACTGTCTTTGCTAATAAATGGATAGAATTATTGGTTCCCAATTTTCCCCCGTTAAGTTCACATGGAAATGATAGTATATGCATATAAATTGATTATCCATTACTCTAATAGAGTTAACTTTTTTTTTTTACAACGCGCAGTATGTGACCATGCTTCTGTACTGAAGCATTAACTAAGTATTGAACTCTGTATTGCGTGTCATGCTATTTGTCGACATCAACTTATATATCATCGTCTGTGATACTTCACAGATGGTTTTCACCATGAATCGTCTATGATATTACCTCTTCACAGATAGTTTTTAGCACTGGCAACAATATAGACAGTTTCTAAATTGAAACCGTCTGTGATTGCATTTCATACTAACGGTTTTAGTCAACCACCTGTGATGTGACATCTACTATTATCCTTTTTATAGTGAATCACCCAGAGGAGGAGACGATCAAGGACATTACTCTAGGTGAGAACATCCATTGGAACGAACCAAAGGTTTGACCAACCCTACTAGTTCCAAACTGGTGAAGCCAGTCGAGAAGAAGAGGAAAGTAGGCGCTTTGGACAACGCTCCAAGGTGATTTAAATTCAAGACAAAGAAGGTTAGGTATGTGCTAGTCATAGAAAATTTAAATAGTCATACCTTTTAATTTCTTTGTGCCTTTACATTCTTACTTTTCCCCTTTTGTTATTTTGCTAGTTTTGTAGCGCATCTACCACCTCGGTCGTAATCCTCCCAAGTGATTCTGTTGAAGAAGTACCGAAGGAGAAAATGGTCATAACTGCTCCTCACTTTCTAGCAACATCGACTAGAGGAATAGAGACCGATGTGATCAGAGATCCTTTGGTAGCTTTGACATCGTCGAAGAATGTAGAGGTGGAGATGAAGTCTCAGCAGACACCATGTGTCCGCTAAGAATGCAGCGGTTGAATGAGAGGACGTACAAATAATTCCTTCCTTTTTTGGAGGATCGGTGGTTGAGAGCTTTTCGACAATAAGGAAGTCTCCTAATCCGAGGGACATTCTAGATCAGGGCTACATCTTCAACAACTAAAGACTCGAAGATCTTTGGTTGAAGAAGGTGTCAGATCTCAGGTGGAAGACCAGCCCGAGCAGCTCTACTTCACCTTTGCCAATAAAGCGGTCTCGGTAAGTTCTTAAGACCACTTTTATTGTACTTTGAATCTTATCAAAACTTCTTTGAGTTTCTTCTACCTTTTTTTGCACATGGTGGAGGCAGTCGCTCTGGTTGAAGAAGCGACCAGTCGATCATTAGCCCTCAAGACGGAGAATGCTACTCTCCGCCCATAAAGTGACGATTGGTAATGAGTTTTCTGTTCTCATTATTTCTTAGCATTCTTCCTCCTTTCTTTGGAAGACCTGAAGTGGAGAGCTTTGTTCTTATTAAGAAGTCTCCACGCCCAAGGGACATCCCTGACCAGTTTCGAATCTTTAACAACGAAAGACTCAAAGGGCTCTATTAGAGGAGGATCTCGGACTATTATTTGAGGACAGGTCCCGAGGTGCTATATTCTACTTATGCCGATAAAGCAGTCTAGGTAAGTTCTCACGACCACTTTAGGATGCGTTTTTAGAGTTTTTTTGAAACTTTTCTAAGTTCCTTTTTGTCTTTTTTTCTTTTGCATCGTTCAAAATAGCTCTGTATCCACCTCAAATGGTCGAGGCCGCCGCTGTCGAGCAAATCGTGGCTGTACCACCGTCAGACTCTACAAGTTCCTCTGCATCAGCAAGCACTAGAGCTAGGGTTGTGCAAATTTGAGCCGAATCGAAAAAATCGGACCAAGAAAACTGAACTGATCTAGTCAACTCAGTTTGACCAATTTTTGGGATCCAGATTTTGGGTATTTTGCATTCGGTTTTCGGTAAAAACCGGACAAACCAAAAAACCATACACTATTGTTGCTTCACTGGTACTAGTAGTAGCGCGCACTCCGCATGCGCAGGCCGCAAGCGGCCAGCGGGCGGGCTGGCCAGGGTGCAGCCAGCTCATTAGGACATCCTAATCAGCTACAGATTCATCCTATAGAGCCATAGAGGCATATAGAGTAATTAGTGTTGGTTGGTTGTTGTCACGGATGGGTTTTTTTTGCACGCTCTTCTTGCTTGTGTTGGTTCGGCGCATGATGGGCTGGACAAAGTGTATTTAATATTTTTGTGGGCTTGTTTCTGGCTGGGATATACGATGTATATTTTTCTTTTCTTTAACCAGCAGTACAACCAACCCGGCCGGTAGTATATTGTCCCCTACTCATCTTGCTAGTCGCTATATTGTTTGCAATTTGTATTAACTTTGGTAAATATGGTATTTACCAATACCGTACCGAAATAAATTAGAATTTACTGATACCAAACCGTATTTTCAATAAATATCATATATTACCGAACTAATAATATCGTATTTGCCGTATATACCGAACTGGTTTTACCAAAGAAACCAAATGAACAGGCCTAACTGGAGCAAAGAGGTCCAAACCCAGCACGTCAGATGTGTGGGAAGATTTCGATGATGTAATGAAATAATTGCCATCCAGAGATCTGGTAAGAGTTGCTGTTTGTAAAATATGTCATCATGAATTATCTGCAAAATCTACAGGTGGAACCGGGCACTTGCATAGACATGCTCAAAGATGTTGGAATGATCCCATCTAGCTTTTTTTGTAGATCCCCGTATTTGGTTGGTGGACTGGTTGGAGTCATCCCGGATGACTTGAGCCCAATTGACCGAATATTCTCCATAGATGTTGGATGGATTGGTGCAGTTGAAATGATCGGACGAGGCCAACCAGGGATCCCTGTTCGTTTCCACTCACCACCCATTGCTCCCATCGCTCCAGTCCCCATCATCCCCACTCCTAGATCCAAACGCGCCCCCATTCCCCACCCACCTACATTAGGTGACGGCGAGTGCAACCCCGGCAACCGCGATGAGGAATGGAGCCCGAGTGACGATGACCATGACCGGAGCCCAGGCTACGGCGATAGCGAGGGCAGCCTTGGCGACCGCAATGACGAGTGGATCTTGAGTGACGATGATCGTGACTAGAGCCCGGGTGATGGCGACCGTAACCGGAGCCCGGGCAAGGAGGCCCACGGGAGCTGCAGATATGGGAAAGCGACCATGGCGACAAGGAGAGGATGAGGAGGACTGCTGATCATGCCAACGACTAGCCCGTCGACGGCGGCTGCTGTGTGATCCACGGGTCTTCTCCCTCAATTTTGGGCTACCTTTCTCCCCTCCCAAACCGAAGGTATGACCTCCAATCAGCTTGATCTATGATAAGTGTTGGGTAGATCCGATTGATTCATGGTTATTCCCCATTACTAGCTATGTTACATCTGAACATTGCAATTCATTAAAAATTAGTACATTTTTCAAAACCACGAAGAATCGATACTAGATCTGGGATAGATGCGAACATTGTTGTTCATGAAAATTTGATACTATAATTACATTTCTATTAGGAAGTGGAATTTTGGTGTGCTCAGGATTACATTTCTATCAGGAAGTGGAATTGATACTGGAACCACGAAGAATCGGTGTTCATGGTGTCAAACTTGTATCTTTGCATACATGATTTCCTTCTATCAATTCATTGTCTTTTCCTCCACATTTGTACGAAGTAATTAATCAAATTTCTCAAATTTGATGCCATATGTCTAACTGCATTAGCTCTTTTTTGGTTGAAGTAGTAATGATTGTACATGGGTTGCATCTCAGAGATGAGAATCAAATAATTCTCGTTCATGATGGAGATCCAATTTTAGAACATTATTTCCGGCTTGACTTTAGCTACAAGGAAGTAAATTGGATTGCAATTTATTAGAGATATGCAATACCTTTTTATTTCTCACGAAATTGTTGCATTGACCGCACTAAGAGATGACCACAATTTATGAAGAATGTGAAGCTAAGATGTCAAGAATTTTTTAATATTTTACAAAGATAAATTGAAACTGCTTTAGTTAAAAAAATATTGCCTTGCTTATCTGTTGATTACTAAGGTGCTTACTATTTATTGCTCAATTTCCGGTTTCATGTAATTTGTAATCATGTTATGATAGTGAAATGGATGGTGAGCAGCTCGGGGATAACTTAGGGGAAAACCATGACGGGCATGGCCATGTTGTGTGGACACAATCAATGTCTAGTTTTATGCTTACCTTCCTTGCTAACGTAGTGGCTGGTGACACTAAAACATATAGTGGGTTCAACAAAGTTCACCTAAATGCTTGTGCTAGGGCTTTGAATGAGCATTTCAAGCTTAACCTTAGTGGAGATCATATTGGGAACCACATTAGAACGTGGAAGAGGAAATGGGCAAAGATAATCAAGCTTAAGAACCTAAGTGGTGCACTTTGGGATGATGATAATTGTTCTATTGTGCTCCACCATGACCATTACATGGGACACATTAAGGTATTGTTACTGCATATAGCATGTATTTTATTTGTGTGACCTTGCTACGTATATCGTGTTTGAATTATTGTGTACTGCCTAATAGACACACAAGAGTGATACTGACTTCTTAAACACTCATATTGAGTACTACCGTAAAATAGCTATAATATTTGGCAACAGTTTGGCTACTGGAAAGTACGCAAAGTTAGGAAGTGAACCTCTAGCTACAGATGCCATTGAAATTGATGATACCAAACCCGAAAATGATGATGTGTCCCAAATGAAGATGGTACACAATCAATAAATAATGGGGACTCCTCGATTAGCATACCTCCCGCAAAGAGAGCTAAGACAGCCCCAACTTCAGATGGCTCATAACTGCCAATAACAATACAAATTGGACTTGAAAGGCTTGCTAGAGCTATAGAGAAGGCCACTACCACGAACAATGATGTTTCTGAAGATCTTTGGGATAATTTGGCTAGTCTACCTGTATTTGAAGAGGCACATCTTATTTACTACTATGCCTATTTGTGTGAGCATGTTTCAATTGCTAAGGCGTTCAACAAACTTTTTGTCACTAACAAGTTGATTTGGGTTGCTAGGTACATTAGCAACCACTTCCCTTGAATTTGTGTAAGTCTCCTTTTGCTGTTGTATGTATGACGCCTTTTGCTACGTCCATTAGTACTCTTTTTTAGGGGTGCAAACGGATCGGATTCGGACGGATATTATTGTTACCATATCTTAACCCATATTTTTTCTCCGGATTCGGTAGCAATCGGATTCGGTACCAATCGGATTCGGTGCCGGATCGGTCGGGATTAACCCGAGCCGTTTGCATCCCTACTTGTTTGTAAGGAATGCATGCAAGACAACAAATGGAGTAGGAGGACGATCGTCAAGAACTTGATGTTACTACTTAATAGCTGATGTGGAAGATTTTATTTTAACATTGCAAAAGAAAATGAAACGTCAAATAGTAGCACTAACACGAAATCAAACTTGAAGACGATCGGTTCGGACGGATATTGTTTGTTACCATATCCTAACCCATATTTTTCTCTCGGATTCGGTACCAATCGGATTCGGTCTTGGATCGGTCGGGATTAACCCGACCCGTTTGCACCCCTACTCTTTTTGCTGTCGAACAAAAAACACTGCAGCTATGTACTTACCTCTAGATGATGTGAAACTGTTATGTCTGTTTCTTCTGAAATGATCTGGTACAAGTATGGAATGGTGCATCATTTTATTGAATTTGTTAGGTTTGGTCTATCACTGATCTTGGTACAAGTATGGAATGTGTGTTTAATTTGTTGGCATATCAGGTCCTGTTCTTTTCAGTTTCTAAAAGCTGCTTTTCGGCTTTTCTACAGTAACTAGTTTTTAAACGGGGTATTTTTTCAAGATAGAATCTATTAGTTAATTGTAGTACATACTTTACTGACTTCATTTATACCGGCAAAAACCGCACGTGAGTTTCTGTTACTCTTAATCTCTCGTACAAACAGCCCAAAAGTCACAAGCCGCAGCCAAAAAGAACATGCTCTCAGTAAAGAGCTGGCAATACAGTTTTCAAGAGATTTGCATATCTCCATGTTTAACTTTCATGAAGGCTGTTCAAAGTGTCTGGCTAGTTTGGACAGATAACCCACACACTATGATTTTTCAGTCAAAACATGCTGATAAATGATGATATGTTGGCCCTTATTAGCAATCATGTCGATCTACTTTTGCAACTAGGCATTTCATTCGTGCTGATAAGTATTAAGCTTTTGTCCGGTTCTGCAAACTGCTTAGAAAGCTAGATTTCTTAAAAAATTCAGAGAGTTAGGATCTGATTTTAGTGATATTTTGCTTTCCTTGTTAATGGTTACGCTGATTGAACCAACTAGTGGCAACACGGGCATTGGACTGGCCTTCCTGGCTGTTGCAAAGGGTTACAAGACTCGTACTCACAGTGCCTGCCTCCATGAGTAATCTCACCAGACTTGGAATGTAATCTCACCGGGATTAGTTTAACACATCTCGTCCATCTCTATTCACCCAATCAAACATAAAATTAACTCATTCAATTCACCTTTATTCCATCGATCAAACAATAATATGTATCATCCTATCCATTCAACCAAATAGACACTTGAATTATCCCATCCAGATCATTATATCACATCACCTTCATCCACCTAATCAAAACATGGAGAATTTGATTATTTATTCTATCTTATATTATATTTGATAAAATATTCTACAATATGTTACATGATAGAATATTTTTATTAAATGCACATTAAAAAATAAGACAAATGAGGAAATATTTCACCAGAACACATCCTGAGCTGGCCGTGCCGCGGGCATATCTGTCGGTTACGCACGCCTGCATCAGCCCCCATCCTAAACCCTATTCTTCTTCGCCCTCGCCGCCGCCATGTCGTCGGAGCCTCCACCCGCCTCCGCGGAGGAGCTCGCTTCCGACCTCTCCGCGGTCACCATCAGCAAGAAGCAGCTCAAGAAGGACGCCAGGAAGGCCGAGAAGGCGGCGCAGCGCGAGCAGCAGCAGCCGCAGGCCGACGCGGAGGACCCCTTCGCGGCCAACTACGGCGACGTCCCCGTCGAGGAGATCCAGTCCAAGACCATCTCCGGTAGGTTCTGGACCATGGTCGGCGACCTCGACGAGTCAGCTGCGGGACGATCCGTGCTCATCCGCGGCGCGGCGCAGGCTATCCGCCCGGTCAGCAAGAAGATGGCCTTCGTCGTGCTGCGGCAGAGCATGAGCACCGTGCAGTGCGTGCTCGTCGCCAGCGCCGACGCCGGCGTCAGCACGCAGATGGTGCGCTTCGCTACCTCCCTCAGCAAGGAGAGCATCGTCGACGTCGAGGGCGTCGTCTCCCTCCCCAGGGAGCCCCTCAAGTCCACCACACAGCAGGTCCGTTTCTTTAGAATTCTTTCTTTTAAGGCAATATGATTATGTCTTGTCATCAGTAGCAGCCATCAGGCGGCAATCGATCCGAATACACATTCGTATAGTCTTCATGTAGCCATCCGGTAGCTCCAGAATGGTGAATAATCATGTTAGGTGGTGGTTTTGTAGGCTTTGTAAATTCTAACTATCTTGAATTGTTCACTATAAGCTAGGTTTGCTGCTGTCGCCTAATTCAATACTGCTAACCACATCATTTGGCAACTATGGTTTGTTTATTACCCTGTGTCTAGCTGATGAGTTGTTTGTGTGTTTGTTTTGACTGGCAGGTGGAGATTCAGGTTAGGAAGATCTATTGCATCAATAGGGCGATCCCCACTCTTCCAATTAACCTTGAGGATGCAGCAAGGAGTGAGGCCGATTTTGAAAAGGCTGAACAAGTATGTCATGTGCAAATTCGGTGCTTCGCTTGCATTCTCTGTGCAGGAAGCACTCAATTTTGTGCTCCAGATTTCCTGCCTATGGTTTTTACAATCTTAATGAAGTTTAAGGGATCAATCTTGCTGTGATTGCAGGCTGGAGAGAAGCTTGTTCGTGTTGGCCAAGATACCCGCTTGAATTATAGAGCTATCGATCTGCGGACTCCCGCGAATCAAGCAATATTCCGAATCCAATGTCAAGTTGAAAACGTGAGTCTTTGACCTTGTTTTTATTGAGTGCTATCATTTATGCATTAATGGATAGTGTTATTCCAAATAGCATGCTATGTGATCTGTGGTTTAGCTATCATCTTGTAACTTGTCATTCAATAAAAGCTGTCTATAGAACCTTAATAATTTCAGCGTAGAATCATTATATTCCTGCAAAAGGCACCTATGTCTTGGGCACCAAGCTTAAATTTTGCATAAGCTGTTGCTGTTGTTTAGATACTCCGATCCAGTGATTCTAACATTTTTACCCTATAACTTCTGCCACGCAATTCTATCTATTGTATGCTGGTACCCTATAACTTTTGCCACGCAATTCTGTCTATTGCAAGGTTATTAAGGCGGTAAGGCGAGGTAAGGCGACCCACCCCCCTCACACCATTTAAGCGATAAGGCGTGAGGCGAGGCGACGCCTTACACACATCATAAGGCGGAGAAAACGGAGTTTAGGAGGGTTGAATCAGAAGAAATTTAAAGATTCATAGGACTTATAAGGATCTAATTGTAATTTCGTAAGAGTTCAGAGGTCTGAATCAGAAGAAATTTAAAGATTCAAAGGACTTATAAGGATCTAATTGTAATTTCGTAAACATCTGATGACTAAATTGTAAAAATACCATATCTCATTTAACCCTAACCCTACTACTGCCGCCAACTCATCACTCGGTCATTCCAGCCGCCGCCTCATCACTCGGTCCTCCCACCGCCTCCTCCTCCTCCTCATTCCAGCGACGCCGCCCCTCCTCCTCCTTACTCCCACCGCCGCCATCCTCCTCCTCACTCCCAACCGCCTCCTCCTCCTCCTCCTCATTCCCCAGCCACACCCTACTCCCTCACTCCCACCGCCTCGAGGCGGAGGCGGGCGCTCGGCTGCAGGGGAGGTGGGGAGCCGGAGGAGGTGGCCGAGCCGAGGAGGAGGAGGCCGGCATATCTGAGATGGAGGCCGCCGCGGCCGCCGAGGACTGGTGGCGCGACGGAGATGGACCGATGGAGGCAGCGTGCGCGACGCTAGGGTTCCGCTTATGCGACAGCCGACAGGTTCCCACTGCCCCCCTCATCCCGATTCCTCTCTTTATCCTTGCCTTTTTCGGGTCTTGGGGCGTCCGCCTTCGCCGTCGCCTCGCATTTCTTCGCCTCACCGACGCTTAATCGACGCCTTCGGGCTTGAGGCGGACGCCTTACGCCATGCAGGCAAGGCGAGGCCGACGCCTTGCCGTCCTTCACCGCCTTACCGCCTAAGCGTCGCTTAGGCAACGCCTTAATATCCATGGTCTATTGTATGCTGGTATGTGGATGCTCCAAGCAATGGATTTTTATTATGTATATTTCTATAGAATGTAATTTTTTTGTTGGTTCAAAAATGTAAATCATTGTTGATATTATGCAGAAATTCAGGGAATTTTTGTTGTCAAAGAATTTTGTTGGGATCCACAGCCCAAAACTGATTGCTGGATCAAGTGAAGGTGGTGCAGCTGTATTCAAGCTACAGTACAATGGCCAGCCTGCTTGTTTAGCACAATCTCCTCAATTATGCAAGCAGATGAGTATTTGTGGTGGGTTTGAACGTGTATTTGAGGTTGGTCCTGTATTTAGGGCTGAGAATTCAAACACACACAGGCATCTGTGTGAGTTTGTTGGTTTGGATGCTGAAATGGAGATTAAGGAGCACTATTTCGAGGTAAGGAAGATTGGAAGAAAAATGTTTTAGTTCATTTACTGAAGTGATGATGACCAAGTAGTGATTTCCTTACACAGGTTTGTGACATTATAGATGGCTTATTCGTAGCAATATTTAAACACTTGATTGAAAATTGCAAGAAGGAACTCGAGACAATAAATAGGCAGTATCCATTTGAACCTCTGAAGGTAAATATTCTTGCTTCTTGTTATGTTTCTTATTATGTTCTTATCTAGGTGCTGTAGCTCAAGCTGCTGATATAAATTGTGCTATTTCAGTACCTGGAGAAAACCTTGAAGCTAACGTATGAGGAAGGAATCCAAATGTTGAAGGTAAAATGTGTAGCTATTCTGTCACCATCTTGATGTTTGTTCTTATTCAATATGCTTTTTTTGTATTGTTATCATAGTATGAGTGAAGCTGTGAACGTTTATCACTTGTGTGTGTGTTGTAGGGGTGGCCCCAACCTAAACCCAACTGGCCTGCTAGAAAGCTGTAAGACCCAAAATAGGACATGTACAATGGCGTATATACCCCTATGGGGGGTATTAGGGCGCAAGGGTATAGTTGTAAAACGCTCCTCATGTAACCGTATATATATATGGAATCCAGCCCAGGGGAAAACACTAGAAGCATTGTTTACCTAACTCTTCACTACCATCTCTCTCTGTTTGCTTGGTCTCAGAACCACAACAGCTTGGCGCCGTCGTGGGAGGACAAGAGCAAGCCTCAAGATCCAAGAAGGATGGCACCAAGAAAAGCTTCATCGTCGGCAGCGAAGAAGGGCAACACGACGGAGTCCCGCGTCAACACCAGGGCCTCGGCGTCAGCAGCCGCGGGCGCGGACGACGACACGACCTCGGCCGCCGCGAGCGTCGACGCCCAAGACGCGACGATCGACCCCGCTATCACTGGTATGACGACGGGCACCATTCCGGGCGCGACGATCGACCCTGCTACTACTGGCGCGATGATCGACACCACCGCCGACGTCGCGGGAGTAGTGGCGGTTTCGGCGGTAACGTCGGCCTCGCCGCTGACCCCAGAGCCCACCGCGGCGGCCAAGACGGGCAACCCAGAGCGCGGTGTGGTCCCGCGCCTGGCAAGACGACCAGTCTGCGCCGACGGCCCCACTGCGCCAGCGGTCGAGGCGCTCTGCGACAACCATCGGCAGACGCTCCAAACAGGAGCTAGCGGATCTCCGGTGGCCGTGCGGGATATCAAGAGGCTCGAGTCGCAGACCCGTGGCCACACCGAGCCCACGGAGCGGGTCGACAACATGCGACGCCCTACATCTATCCGTGTTCGTTGCGGCGCATGGACCGGAATCCCCGCCTCGGCGGGCTGCGGCGATCGGCATGGCGGGAGGACTTCAAGTTCCCTAGCGCCATCGAGCCGCATAAAGGCAACATGGACCCTGGAGTTCATGCGCATGTACGAGACCGCCATCGAGCTGCGGGCGGAGACGACACCACCAAGGCGAAAGGGCTACCCCTCGCGTTACAGGGAGTGACGCTCTCTTGGTTTTTCACCATCGAGCCAAACTCCGTGTACGCATGGGAACAGATCCGCGACCGCCTCTACAACAACTTCCAGGGGAACTACATTGAGCGTGTCGACGCGGATCAGCTCTTCGCAGTCAAGCAGAAGCCCGCGGAGTAGCTCCGGGAATACTTAAAGCGCTTCGCGAAAGTCCGCTGCCAGGTCAAGGACGTCAACGAGACAACCATCATCAACGCAGCTGTGCAGGGCCTCCGCCCAGGGCCGCTGGCTGAGTACAACGTGCGAAAGCCAATCAAAACGGTGGCCAAGTTCTTTGACAAAATGGAAGAGTACGCCAGGGCGGAAGAAGACGCGCGGCGGCGCCAAGGCGACGACTACGGCACCAACCGGGCGGAGAGTGCGGCAAAAGGCAGAGGCTCGCCCAAGGAAGGCTCTTCGAAGGGTAATCGCAAGCAAGAACCATCCAGGGACACTTCCGAACACAAGACTGCCCAGCACAAGGACGTGCCGAGTGACAAGCCTACGCGCGGCCAACAGAATTCCGGAGATCTCGCTACGTCCTTGACATCGAGGGAGGCTCCGAGGACAACGCCCCCGCCGGCCGCGGCGGCATGGCCTGTCGGGGCCAGGGGCGCAGCTGGGGCAGTGAGGATGGGACCCGCGTGGAATATGACGACCAACATTGTGGCCAGTGGTGCGAGATACATGATCGGTGCAACCACGACACGCGCGCGTGCACCACCATCGCGGCACTCCGACAGAGCGCGGTCAGGGATAGGAACCCCGAGGTGCAGCCACCCGTCGTGGCCCACGTCCAACAACCCCTGGAAGGGCTCATGCGAGTCGGGGCGGGGCTCTGACCTCACGAGGACCCTCTGCGGATTCAAGCTCACGTGCGGCGAGCTCGGGGCGGTCCCTCACAATTCAAGCTCCGGAGGGAGCCTAGCGCAGGGTTATCAACGTCATTTCTGGAGGCTCCTCGCTAGAGTTTGCCTCGGCGCGACAGCGGAAAGCCTACGCACGGAGGCTATACCACGTGGCGGCATACCTGGCACAAGCACCGCCGGACTGGGCACAGAGAGAAGTCACCTTCACGCTCGCGGACGCCGAGGGCGTGGAATTCCCCCACCAAGATCCCCTCGTCATCCAAGTTACCGTTGCGGGATGCGACGTCAAGCGCGTCCTAGTCGATGGAGGAAGCTCCGCGAACATCCTGTTCGCAGCAGCCTTCGACCAGATGGGAATCCAACCCCTGGGAGCCTTGGGATCCCGCTGCAGGGTTTCGGAGGCCAACCCCTGGGAGCCTTGGGCCAGATATGTCTGCAGGTCTCCTTCGGCAGGGACGACAACGTAAGGAGCGAAGACATCACCTTCGACGTCGTCGATATCCGGTACCCCTACAACGCCATATTGGGGCGACCAACCCTCAACACCTTCGGGGCAGTCCCACATCACGGCTTCCTATGCATGAAGCTCCCGGGCCCGCGGGGCATCACCACCACCCACGGTGACCAGGACATGGCCCGACGCACAGAACTCGGCACCCGAGGGCCACCTCGCGAGTCTTAGCGGGACGCTTAGGCGAACCAGGTCTGTGCAAGGGCACTTCGACTCCTGTGTGAATCGCTCCTGCACTAGAGGCTCCTACCGCCCCCCGTCCCGCCGACCTCGAGTGACCACTGCTTAGCACCCTATCTCTTATAATCGCTCACCCACGCAAACGGAAATTCAATAAAGTTCGCTGCTTGCAAAACTATTCTCATTTCAAACAAAGACATGCGTTTGCGCGCTCACTCTCAGTGAACAAAAACACGAGCATGAGTATAAACAAAGACACGTTCGCGCGCACACTCTCCGTGAACAAAAACACGGGCATGAGTATAAACAAAGACGCGTTCGCACGCGCTCTCCGTGAACAAAAACACAGGCATGAGTATAAACAAAGACATGCGTACGCGAGCGCGCTCTCCGTGAACAAAAACACGGGCATGAGTATAAACAAAGACGCGTACGCGCGCACACTCTCCGTGAACAAAAACACGGGCATGAGTATAAACAAAGACGCATGGGGAGACGCCTCTGCGCGCACTTTACGGAATATAAATAAGATGTAGCATCGAGGTCAGCCTCCGCACGCACTCTACGGAGTATAAATAAGACGCGGATGTTCTCCCTGCGCACTCTACGGAGTATAAATGAGACGTAACGTCGAGGTAAGCCTCAGCACGCACTCTACGGAGTATAAACAAGACGCGGATGTTGTCCCTGGGCACTCCACGGAGTATAAACAAGACGCGGATGTCCTGCGCATGCGTGGGTGTTATCCCTACACATACTCTCCGGAGTATAAAGAAGACGCGGATGTTGTCCCTGCGCACTCTACGGAGTATAAATGAGACGGAGCGTCGAGGACAGCCTCCGCATGCACTCTACGGAGTATAAATAAGATGCGGATGTTGTCCTGGCGCACTCTACGGAGTATAAACAAGACGCGGATGTCTCGCGCACGTGCGGATGTGGTCCCTGCGCACTACGGAGTATAAATAAGGCGTAGCGTTGAGGTCAGCCTCCGCACGTACTCTCCGGAGTATAAATAAGACGTGGTTGATGTTCCCACGCACTCTACAGAGTATAAAACTTGCGTAATGGCCGAGACACCAGGGAGTGCCTCGCTTCACCGACGCAGCACCCGGACATCGCACCTTCGCGCGCGTTGCACCAGGATTCCCACGCGTTCTCCGAAACACGAAACATGGCGGTTGGTTGTCTCCGCGGAATATGCGCATATCGCACTACAGGCAAACCCCCTGCCCGCGGGGCGTAGATAAGGCGCAGCAGGTCGGCCCCTCGCCCCCATGGGCGCATATAAGGCGCAATGAAATCGGCCGTGGCGGCGCCTTCAGCGCGTCTACTCCGACTAGGCGCCACCTCCGCTGCCACCTCTTCGAAGGATAGGGGACGGAGCGCTCGCATGTCTAATTCGACTAGGCGCCACCTCCGCTGCCACCCATTCGAAAGGTAGGGGACGGAGCGCTTGCGCGTCTACTCCGACTAGGCGCCACCTCCATTGCCACCCATTCGAAGGGTAGGGGACGGAGTGCTCGCACGTCTAATTCGATTAGGTGCCACCTCCGCTGCCACCCATTCGAAGGGTAGGGGACGGAGCGCTCGCGTGTCTACTTCGACTAGGCGCCACCCCCACTGCCACCTCTTCGAAGGATAGGGGATGGAGCGCGTGGACGTGTGCGCAAAAAAGCCCTACGAGTCTCCCGCAAACATGCACGGTCGCGACAAGTGACAGACACACATATTTAAGCCAAGACCCCTTTTCACGCTACTCGGACGATGCTTATAAGGGGGCATAGGCAAAGCCAAACATACAAGTGTTCTGGGACACTCGGTAGCTATTCGACCGCCTCCTCATGGCGGGCATCTGTCAAGCCTCGCTTAGAGAGACACGGGCGCCAAAAATCCAACGACTCTTGACTGTCGCTAGCGTCGGAGACGCCGTCGGGTCAGGAGGTCTGAAATAAGCGGCCGGTTTCTATCAGGTAGCTGCCCCAAACACAGGAACATATTAGTCATGACATAGCGGCCAGTTCACACTTTATCTAGCAAAAGAGGTGCATATGTTACAACGCACACCGTCAAACGAAAACCCCAATGTCACACCTCTGGATCCGCGTCATGTCCCGAAGCGCCGATATCACCTTCGTCGCGCTGCGTGACCTCGTCCAACCAGCGGCCGAGGCTCCCCTTGCCGTACGTAGTCCGCCGCAGCTCTACCTTTGCCGTGGCCTTCCCAATGTACTCCCAAATCCGCTCGTGAAAACACGAGCGGTGAATGGAATGACGCAAGACGGACCGACATCACCCCGTCCCCACGGCATTTCGGTAGGGGTCACCGACTCCTCGACATGCTTGGCCTCGATGCCTCAAAGAACGCCACGCCAGGGCCCGAGGTAACGTAGGAGCAGTGGTTGCCAAAAGATACCGTAGCGTTACGAGCAAGGTTGGCCGCATCCCCGATCCGTCGCAGCGTCCGCGACAACTCTTCGGATCCGAAGGTACGAGGGGGCACTTCGGCGACAAGATATTCAAGGGTGCCCTCTAAAGCCAACATGGCATCCAATGCGACCATAGAGGCGTCGCCCAAGACGCGGTCCCGCTCTCCAAGGGACGCGGTGAGACAACCTTTCTCCTTCTCCAACGCACTAACTGCTGGGCGGTGTCCCGTTCCTCATGGTGCTTTCGCCGCCGCCCACGCCTTCGCGAGTGAGCCGCCCGCAACGCCTGACTCAGGGCAAGGGTCTGTAAGACAAAGCAGTCAGTAAACTCACAGGACCAAGTCTTGCCAAGAGGTCAAGCACTCACCCTCATCTCCGAGGCCTCCAGCACGCCTCCAAGGAGCTCCGACCCGCACGACAGCAACGCCTGGGGATCCAGATCCGTGACCCCCTGCCCCGCCCCCGGCACCTCCGGTTGGCGGACCACAGCCATCGGACCAAGGCGAGCAACATCCCCGGCAACTTTAGGAGTGCTGGCCGTCCCGCCCAAAGATACATCCCCACGCCGGAAGGCGGGTCGACATCGATCGGCGGTCTGCCGCGTGCCCCTCGGCCCAGACGGAATCACGAGGGTGCCGACCTTCCTAGACGAAGTCGGCCCTCCGCGTTAGAGTCCCATAGGCGCCCGACCTTGGCCGCCACAACAACCCCTAGACCGGGCGGTGATTATGCAGTGGCGCCGCCTTGAGGAACAAGGCGGGGACCCCACCTCGGTAACCGCCGTTGGCGAGGGCTCCACTCCAGTAACCTCCGCAGGTGGCGGCCCGACCTCAGCGAGCACCGCGTGGGACAAAGCCTCCCCCTCGGTCGTCCGCGATACGCTCATGGCCCCCGAAGTCGCCCAGCGAACCCTCGCCCTCGTCCCCCGCCCCCGCTCCCAAATCCGAATCGGCACGATTCGACGGATCGGATTTGGTGTCCGCCATACTTCCGGGAGCACTGACGCCTCCTGCACCAAGAGCGGCCGCAGAGGACCGAACCTTACGACGGGGTGGCACAACCTTCCCCGCGGCATCATCGTCTCGGCGGCAAGGCTGGCTCGGAGCCGAAGTGGGATGCTCCGGCGCTTCAATACCCAATACCTCACACACGGTTTATCCGACCCAGCCTCGCCTCCGCAGTCGCACACACGGTACGGCCCAAGGAACACGCCATCGCACGCTTCGCGTCCTCCAGAGAAGTCCCTACAGACGATGGTCAAAGGTAAACCCAGTAGACTCAAAGGGAAAAACAAAACCCCGCTGAGACTTACGGGGTTTGGCGGGCCTCGGTAGCGAAGACACGAACGGGCGAACGTTGTTGCGCCGAACGCTCCTAGGCGCGATGCGCCAGCCATCGGCAAGCGGCGCCACGCCAAACATGGCGAACTCCTTGGCAAGGTCGCGCATGTTGAAGCGGGCGGTGACCCCTACAAGCCTCCGTGCCCTCCGCATGTCCTCGCTGTCAATCGTCGTGCCAGTCGTAGTATTGAACGCCACTGGCCGCCCCGAGCACTTGAGCCCACTACCGCTCGCTACGCGGTGGTAGAACCATCGCTTCATCCAGTTCGACTCCCACTTCGTCCGAGTCGAGTCCGCAGGGAAAAGCTTCCCGCACACCGACCGTAGGGCAAAGTTGACGCTGCCGAAGTTGGAAAACGTCCCGTCCTTTCGCTTCTTCGGCTGACATCGTGCGTCGTGAAGAAACGCGAACAGCGACTCGTTGGGCCAGCACGTCTCCGCACGCAAGGCCCAGCTATATACGGCCAGACGGGCTATCGCGTTCGGGGTCAACTGAGCCAGCTCAAGCCCGAAGGTTCGCAAGACGTCACCGACGATCATGGCGGCCGGAATACGGAGTTCGGCGTCAAAATAAGCGACGAAGATGACCGCCTCGACCCCTCGGGCGCGGTTACGTCTCGTCACCGTACGGCACCGCGACTGTCGACGGTCGGTCGGCCTTCGCCGTTCAGGCAAGCAGGTATGGATCGTCTCCTCTGTCCCAAGAGTCAGACCCAAAACGCGGGAGCACGAGCCCTCATCTTCTCCGCCGCCACCCACCATTTATCTCCCACTATCGAATCGCGTCCCTCGAGCGTATACGACACCTCGAACGGGGACGACCGCTGGGAGATGGTGTTGTCGCCGACTTCCAGAGCGCCTTCTTCGCCGTGCGCCATTGCTCTCGGGGAATCAAACGACAATGTGGGCAGCGCGACGGCCAAAAAGGGACCAGAGCAGGGCGGAAGAAAAGAGACCAACAGTGAGGAGAGAGCAGGCGTGGCGCGCAAGGGTATTAAAACCCTCGCCGCCCGTGCCCGCCGGTAGTCCGCCTCGGCTCTGTCACCCACGGAAGTCCGCCTTGCTACGCCGCCACGGGAACGGGCGGTAAGACCAGCATAAGGAAAAAGGCCTCCACCCCCTGCTCCGACCCCGGACACGTGGAGCAAAGCCAGAAGCCTCACTCGAAGCACAAGGCCCTCGCCCGGACATGTCTCCAATCAGAGACGCCTTCGGCGGAAGTTTCGACCCCAAGCAAAGACCTAGCCTTGATTGGTATCACAGGGGGGCACAGGCTGCGGGGACGGAGGGGACCAAGTGGCTCGGCAACATGGTTTCGGCCTGTGAAGCCCTTCACCATGAGAGGCTCCTGTTGTAGGGGTGGCTCCCACCTAAACCCAATCGGCCTGCTAGAAAGCTGTAAGGCCCAAAATAGAACATGTACAATGGCGTATGTACCCCTATGGGGGATATTAGGGCGCAAGGGTATAGTTGTAAAACGCTCCCCATGTGACCGTATATATATATATGGAATCCAGCCCAGGGGAAAACCCTAAAAGCATTGTTACCTAACTCTCCACTACCATCTCTCTCTCTGTTTGGTCTGTAACCACAACAGTGTGTTTGCTTGATCTGTTGATTGAACTGTTCTAGTTGACAATCCCGTGTGATTAAGTTACTTGTTGGGTCTCAAATGAGAAATCTACTCTTAACACTAGCCAGGAGTGGTTTTGATGGTGTAGAGATCACTAAGAAGCCTAAATATGATTACGGACACAATTGGTATTGTGACCTTTTGCATGTCTCTGCACTGACTTGAGGTGCCATATCAACAATATGTTAAACAATTTATTTACCAACTATTATTTACAGCTTGACCTTTGTTGTGTTTCTTTTGTTGGATTTTGGACCCACTGAATTGTTTGGTTAACACTTAACAACATATAATCATTGTCTGGTCCCGACAATGGCAGCGTTCCTTGACATTGTCAGTTGAGTAGTTTCTTGGTTGATCAAAAAACTTATTAGGTAGATGCGTCGAACATTTGAAACAAGGGCTAAATTTTCTGTAGGAACCAGGCGAAGTCAAAAATCTATGATGGTTACTGAAGAATCTGTGTTTGGTTTGGAATCTCTACCAATTCTTGAAGTCCAACACATTATTTGGATTGTGAATTTCGAAACAGATTTGTCAAAACAAATTTTAGTGTACTTATAAGAAAATAGAGTTTATCCTGTTGGTTAGTTAGAATCATGTTTAGGGATATGTTATTGGCAAAAACAAGTGTTGATTTATGTTCTAGCATTTTGTAAAAAAAAGCCTGTTTATGGGAAAACACATTGTTTAAGGGGGCGTTCGTATTGGATTTTGCTGATGGTTTTTAGCTGTGGCTTTTGGTTGAAATGAATAGTAGTAGTTGAAAAAGGTGGCTTTTAGGAGGGGGCGAGCGGTGGAAAAAGTGAGGGAGAGATGCGTGCGTCTTTCGGGAGCAACAGAGTGGGGTGTATGATGCACCCGTGACCCCTGCCTTATCCTCGGAATGAGATAGTAACGAGAGAAGTGGAGCAGTCGCTTCGAGAAGCCTGATGTTTGTATTGGCTTTTGGCTTTTCTAAGGAAAAGCCAATACGACAAAGCAAACTAATTTAGTAATTTTTGTTATACATGTTTTGTTAAGCAATGAAACAAGATTTATTGGCAGTTAGGAATGGAATCTAACATAATGAATTCATGTTTTCCTAAAACTCAAGGGCCAAACAACCCCTAAATTTGTTTGATAGCTTTAAGTAGTAGAAGTGTGTGGGATGCATGGTTATCTGAACAAGTATGTTTGGACAAGCTATTGCATGTAACTTTACATGCTGGTAGAACATATATCTTCTTAATTTTAGTACAGTTTTCATATATGTGGAGCTGAAAATAAATTGGAAATGTAGCAACTTTTTTGTTTGCCTGGGAATTCTATGCTCGTTTGGTGCAGTACATAATAGATAGCCACGAAATGAATTCAGTTGCCAGTTGCTATTATCAACCTTATGGTGCAGAGCTTGAAGGTTTGCATTGACAAGCTAGAAAGAACTAAACATTGATGGTTTATCTGTTCGGCAGGAAGCTGGAACAGAAATTGAGCCTATGGGTGACCTTAATACTGAAGCTGAGAAAAAACTTGGTCGACTTGTTAAGGAGAAGTATGTAGATTTTACTGCCATCGTACAACTATTGCACGTTTATCGAATTTTGATAACTCAGCCTGCTGTGTGGTTTGTAGGTATGGCACAGAATTTTTCATTCTCTATCGATATCCTTTGGCTGTACGTCCCTTCTACACCATGCCTTGTTATGATGACCCAGCTTATAGCAACTCTTTTGATGTCTTTATTCGAGGTAAGCATTAAAAATTGTTCAGGTTATTACTGACACTACATAGTGGTAATGGAAGTATATATACTAGGGCAATCCCTTTTCTTTATTAGTTAATGCTTTAGAGTTTAAATACATAGAGAAGTTGTTTGGCTTCTGATTTCCAGTTGTACAGGCATGTTTTTCTTTTTCTATTTAGATATCTGAACTATTTTTATATGTTTGAAGACATAAGCTATTTGGCTTTCTGAATTCCAGTTGTAGGTGCAAAATGCTTTCTTATTCTATTTAGATATCTTGATCATTTTATATACTGCCTATGAGTGTTTTTTGCTCTTTCTAATCAATGAGTTGCCACCCATATTCATGCATTACTGCTCTTTTTCTATGTTTGAAGTGTATGTTTGCATTTTGGAGCTTGTAGTACACTTGGATTTGGGAAAACAGTTAAAGAGAATATAAAAAAATGAATACTTTTCTCCCATTCGGCAAACTACTCCAGAACAATTTTTTTCACCACAAAAACTCTACCCTTCCTTTGGAACCATGGTTATTAACGCGGTGTGGCGAGTGGTGGCGACGCCATACACACAGCAATATCGGACTTCTGGAGGGCCAAAACAGAAGAAATACAAAGAAAGAACTTTATTGCAATTTTAGAAAATTGAGAGGACTCAATTGCAAACTGCCGAGATCACCCTCATAACCCTAGCCGCCTCCTGAGCTTGGCATCTCTAACCTTCGCCCCTCACCAAAATTGCTTCTTCTCCTCTTCCTTCCCCCAACTCCGGCGCCAACTCACTGGTGGTCTCTCTTTCTTCCCGCCGCCACTCTCCATCGCCCCCAAGCGGCAGCCGGCAGACCAGAGGAGGCGGCGGAGAACCCACGGCCAGTAGAGAGGCCGTGGCTTCTAGCGAACGGAGACCTCTCCCAAATCCCCAACCCATGACCATGAGTACGCGTCTGGACTAGAGACTCGAGTGACTTAACTGCCACCCCCTGCCCCCAAATGGCGGACGCCACACGTCGCCGCTCCTAGGGGTCCAAACGTAGCGGATATAGATGAATATTGCTCATCTCATATCCTTTTCCATATTTTTTGTCGGAGTCGGAGTCGGACACGAATAGTGCCGGATACAAATACGAATACGGATATTCTCGGTCACGAATACGGAGCGAATACAGATCGCTCCGAATACGGTAAGTCTCGCTCTCAAATATTTAATCCTACCCACTCATGTATATAAACCCCTAGGAGGGGTAGGAGGGGATCCTCTCATTCTTACCCACCAACTCTTCCATACAATCCCTGTGTTGGCTCTCTTCTTCCACTAGTCCCCTTCTTTACTGTTTGGCCTGTAGCCACATCACTATCCATAGCCAAGTACATTACTAGTTCATTTAACTTCATCACATTCGCATCACATGATAAGTTGACAACACAGATCTTTTCTAGTAAAAGGCAGAAGCAAACCATCTCTAACTAGTAATCATGCTTCAGTGGAGCTCAGTCTCGGTCATTATCTCTTCCTACAAAAAAAATCAATTGAAACCCAAAACTCATGGTTGTCACGGCGTCGCCTAGGCAATGCCAAGTCGTCCTGGCGGCGGGAGGGGGACGCCAAGGCTCGTCGCCCAGGGCTGAGGAGCTAGGCGGCCACCTCCAGGCCGATTCCAGCCGCCTGTGGCTCTCCCCGCGCAGATATAGCCGCTGTCAGCTCAGATCTGGAGCCGGTCGCCTCTTCCCGCACTGCCGTTGCCTCATCCGGCGAGGAGGGAGTGGAGGTTGTCGACAGCGTGGATGAAGTCGTGGAAGTGCGCGCGGTAGAGCTCCTCGATCTCGGCCTCTCGGTCCTGCACGATGGCGCCAAGCGAGGCCAAGACTCCGGCCTCCGACGCGAACGTCGCGTCGCCGAACAGTAGAGGTCCTCCTCGCCGCGATCGGCCGGAGGTGCAGGAAGCAGAGGAGGCGGCGGCGGAGGTGCGGAAAATGGCAGAGCTCGGCGTGCAAATGCTAGCGGTTAGGGTTAAATGGATTCCGAATTGTTGTCTTTTTATGATTTAGCCCTCAGGGTTCCTACAAATTACGAATAAACCCCTCTCAGTAGACTTCTTATGGTTTGAACTCCTCCCTCAATGAATTTATTCTGATTTGGACCTCCTGAGCTCTGTTGCATGATTATTGTCGGGACCCCGGATTACCAAATCCGGACCCTCTGTGTATTACAGCACTAGTCCCAGATCAAAGCTAGTGCACCGCAGTTAAGCAAATGATGATTACATTGCCAAAGACAAATATTACAATATTATAGAAGTCTTGACCAAAGGTCTTACAACACGAACGAGGTTTCTAGACCTCACAAATAAACACAAACACAGCGGAAGCAATTAAACATTGATAAAATCCCATCAATACGCCACAGGCAATTGACAGGGGAGCGCGACCTAAACGTCTGGACATCCTTCTTCAAATCCACCCGCGAAGTAGTTGTAGTCTCCTTCTTGAGTTTCATACTCTGAGATATATTTTAGGTGTAGCATGTGAGTACATAAAGTACTCCGTAAGTCTTGGGAAAATGCAATAGATGCAAGGTTTAACAAAGAGGGCTATATGGCTCTTTTGCACAAAGCGACATTTTATTTCTAATACCAATAACTATTTTTGAAGGCGATAGTTTAACTGAAGTATTTACTCTAACTAAAATCATTAAGCATTTTTAATCATAAATATTCTACCACCAAGTTTGATACTACGGGTTACAACCACCCACACTGGTTCCAGCCACCAGGACAAATTCCCCGAGAGTTCCATCCACTCTCGGATTCCCAAACTTTGTTTTAAACCAAAAATAAAGATCTACCATGTGAAAGCATTCCTTGCCCGCCTTGACCGTGGCACGGCTATTCGAATAGTTTTACACTCTGCGGAGGTTGTACACTTTACCCACAAGAGATAAGTTATCTTATTAGTCAACACGCTTCCTTTGGCATGAGACCGAGATAATTCATCACAAAGCCTTTACCTTACTCTAGTCTAGCTAGACACCACCCGCCGAGAGTTTCACCACTGGAGGTTAAATCCACCACGACCGAAGCCCCTCTTGCTTGCCGTATGAGTACAAGAACCACGTCCCTCATCGTGAATAACCAAGAACCACGGCACTCACTTTCCACTGGTGATATCTAAACTAGCCTATCATAAGTTAATCAACTAGGTCGTACCCATATAGACATGTGGTTGTACGGTAGTGCTCAGACTGGACAAACACAAGAGTCGGTCCTTAATTGACTAGGGCGGAACATACACTTTTCAAGATCTCGTGCTAACCGCACCAATCCAAACCAACCATCCGCCCCGTCTAAACAATTTTCACAATTACTTTTATTTCACAAGAACCGTGGCAACACCAATTGCCACTCACATCTGAACAAAAGAATAGATCACTGAAATGTAATTACCATTCCAAGGTTACTAAGGTTATAATGCATGTCTAAGCATCTTACTACCCATACAACAATTATCAAAGAATTTGTAATAATCTCAATAATGAGACAAAGGAAATCCTATGGTGTCAAAGGTACATGGTTGTCAATGTCAAATGAGGGCATAACAATCATCGGTTTAACTATTACTTCTACAACAGAAATTATCATTTTATGTAACATAGCAATGCATTAACTTTTAAAATAATTTAAAAACATTTCTCAAACATAGGTTCAAGATGATCAAAGGAGACTTGCCTTCGTGTGCGATTTCTTGTTTTTCCTGCTGCGGGTCGGCGAACTCTTCGACAATATCGGATTCTACGCGCAAAACAACAACACAAAGAGCAAATAAATATAACTAAAATTACAAATATTATAATAATATCATTGGAAGGAATTTTATAAATTTAGATGAATTTAGGAGGAAGTTTCAATGGATTCAGAGTTTAAACGAGGGAGAAAGGATATTTGAAATTTGAAAATTAAATTTTAAAATATCAAAAATATTTCAAAAATATAAAAGGATGACAGAAATGGTTAGTCTGGAATTTTTGATGAATTTAGAAATTTTGAATGGGCTAAATCGGAGTTAGGATGAAAGAGAACGGACTCCGGGAAGATTTGAATCAAAAGAAAAAAAAGAAAAACTACGAGTTTACCCTCGGGCGATACGACCACGTTAGTCTGTACGACTACGGCGGAGGCTACGACCACGTTGAGAACTACGACCACAGTGAAGGCTGCGACCACAGGGGACTTTTCGACCACGGCAAAAGTTGCGACCACGTTGAAAATGGTCGTGGCTTCGACCACATTGAAAATGGTCGTTGAAAATGGCTGCGACCCTTGGGCATCTACGACTACCGATCACGTTGACATGAGGCTGCTTTCGACTACGGAGACAGATACGATTACCGAGAGAGGCTACGACTACGGGAGCTTCGACCACGGAAGGGCGATTCGACTATGGGATAGTCTCCGACAACGCCACTCTTGGGAGTTTCGGCAATGAAGGTCTCCGACTACGGCTACGGGAGGTTTCGACCATGGTGTCTGACTCGGCCGGTCGGCGATCGAGCGAGGAACTCATGGCCTCGGCGGTCGTGGCGGAGCTCGGTGGCCGGTGGTGGTGGGAGAAGGGTCTAAAATGATCGTGAAGCTACGGGAACTCAATGATACAGGAGGCTCACCGGGTGGGTCGAAAGGTGGTCGGCGGACGGAGGCGGTGATGAGCTCGGGCGTCGTCGGCGATCGGGCTCCGACGTCGAGAGGCGTGGCCGAGGCGCGAGGGCTTGGCGGGGCGTGGGAAGCCGAGGGTGGTGGCGGTGAGGCGCAGACGGCCGCGGCCGGCGCGATTCCTCGCTGAGGTCGGCGGCAGGGCGCACGGTGTCGGGGGTGGAGGCGGGAGTGAGAGAAGTGGGAAAAAGGTGGAGGAGGACGACGATGCTCGGGAGGGTCTTTATAGGGACGAGGGGCCGGGCCGGTGGCGGTTTGTCGCCGGAGTGGAGGTGGTCGCGGCGGTTTGCGGCGGTTTGGGAACCGTGGGGAGTGGGAGAGGCGAGTGGGCGTGCAGCGGTCAGCGCGAGTGGCGAGCAGTTGGGAAGAAAAGGAAGGTGGCGAGAGAAATGGCCGAGGTGGCGGCGGTTCTGGCAAGCGATTATCTGGCGTATGCCAGGCGAGGCTGGTGCCGGAGGTGGAGATGACAGGCGGGGCCAATGAGCGGGCGAGGAGAAAGTCTTACAGTGCGGGCTGGGTGGCGAGAGAGAGCGTCATGGAGGCGGATCCGATCGAGGCATGCGTGGGACGATCCGATCGTCCATGTGGCCGGGAGGAAAATGGAGGAAAAATATTTTCTAAAATAGTTTTTAATTTAGAGATAATTACAGAAACTTCATTAGGCCACGGAAAAATATGAAATTACTTTCAAAAATTCTATAAAAATTTATATGTTTCTGGAGACATTTTGAGTTTAGGTAAAACATTTCCAAGACATTTTGGTAATATACTTTCAAATTAAAATTTCTTTTTAATTCTAGAAATTGATTTTATAATCTGGAAAAACTCAGAAAAATTCAAATAAGATCCAATTTCTTTAAAATAATTATTTTGAATTTAAATTTTCAAAACTCGAAATTTTTGGGATGTTACAATTATTTAGATAATTTGTGCTATTATGTTGCATGATTATTTATTTTTCAGTTATAAAAGGTATTAATTGTATTTATTATTATCGTCTAACTACTATCGTCTAACTGTCGCCTAGTCGATTAGGCGTCCAGGCGCTTCGGTCTTGCCGCGACTTGCCGGAGCGCCGTGACAACCTTGCCAAAATTATTGAATGAATAATAGAAACCTAAATGATGTCTAATGTTTGAATAAACATAAATTATATTCTTATGCAAGAAAGTTTATTTTTCTGAAGGCCGTAGATAAAATCTATATGGCTACATTACCCCCCTTTACATGTCCAAATCAAACGCATCAACCCTTGAATAATTTCACAATATGTGAATAAGGTGCAATGAGCATTTGGCAGTCCAGTCCAGTAGAACCCTCGAATATTGTACTTTAGCAAGGGTTAGAAAGTATAATCTTTATACATAACAAAGATAGAATTATCAAACCTCCTCATTCATGTTTGTAGTAGCACATTCTTTATCATCCAGCTCCAAACCCAACTCATCAAGAAGTAATGCTATATTCTCCTTAGAATCTGAAATTTTAAAATGACATGAGGTTAGTAAACAAAAGTTGTAAGTGGTGAATTAAATGACTTATTATTTACCTTTCCTAGATGAAGATATCCAGTCCTTTGTACAAATTAGAGCCTCAACCATCTTGGACTCTAATCGACTACAAAATGGATCAACAACATGGCCACCAGCACTAAAAGCCGACTCTGAAGTAACAGTTGACACTTGAATAGCTAGCACATCATGAGCTAGTCGTGAGAGAACGGCAAACTTCCCTTGGTGTGTGTTCCACCATGACAATATGTCAAACTGTGCACCCTTACCCTTAGGATCAATCCACCAAATTGGTTTTTCTTGCATGTATACCTCAAGTTCATTTATACCACCATGTGTTGTAGTGGCATCCTTATATAAGAACTGTTCAATGTCAACAAGACCTAAGTCAGGATCACCAAGTGGCTGAGAAGGTCCTTGAGGGTCGGACTTCGAAGCTTCAGCTGTGTTAGACATGTAAGCTTGGAGCAATTTGTTCACAACATCCATAAAGTGATTAACTTCATAGGTAGCCCTCTCATAATAAATCCTCCCTATGAAATATTCCACAAGCCTTTTCTTGTATCTAGATCAAGAAAGCATGTCACAACGAGAGCTATATTGGATTCGTCCCAATACCTATCATATTTGGCTTTCATAGCCTTTGCCATAGAACAAATAGTAACATCAGCATTTTCACACCAATCTGCAAGTGCTAACTTAGTTTCACAAAATTTCCACCAAAACAAGTTTTCTGTTGGATATTGATTTCTAGAAAATAGCTTGGTAGCATCATGAAATTTTTGCAAACACTTCATAATGATTCTGCCATATCCCATTCTTCATTTGTCGGAGCACACTTATCGTATTTACCCTTATTCAAGTACAAGAGCCTATCAAAAGCTCTCCTGTAGTAAATAGCTTATGACAACATTTTATATGTTGAGTTCCACTTTGTAGGCACATCCAATGGAAGACCAGATGTATTGGAAGACCAGATGTATTATCTAAGTCATATTCTGTTGCACACTTTTGAAATTCCTCCCACTGCAATGGAGAATTCTTCACAATAATAACAATAGCTCTAATATTCTGGACTGAAGATGAAATTACTTTCAAGCCATCTTGGGCAACAAGGTTTAGTATGTGACATAAACACCTCACATAAAAAAGCACTATCTCAGAACAAGAGAGAATGCTTATGCAGTTCTGTCATAACTTCTCTAACACATTTATCATTGGATGATGCATTGTCCAGAGTGAGAGCAAATAAAGTCTTCTCAATGTTCCAAGACATGACATCCTTGACAAACTCAATTACTAGATTACTTCTTGTACGGTTCCCTTTGACATGAATGAATCTAACTATTCTTTTTTGCATTTACCAATTATCATTAATCCAATGCACAGTGATGCACATATAACCTTTATTTCGATTAGATGTCCATATATCCATAGCTGTAGAAAACTGACAAGAAAGAGATTTTAGTTATTCATATAACCTTTTCTTTTCATCTCCAAACATTTCTAATACCTCTTTCCTACTCATGCTCTACCATACAAAATGGATATTCGTGCATAACCATTGCCACAGAATTTCCTTAGGCTAGCTTCGGCATCATATACCTGAAAGTCTGAACAGTTGCACTATCTTCACCCTTCTCAAATTGGAGTTGTTGCTGGCCTTGCTTTACGGCGTGCTTTCCCAAATGATTCCACAAAGCCTTTATGCCCTTTGTGGTCTCACGTCGTGCCTTGTGAGGATAGTTATTGCATTGTGCCCAAAGTTGTTTCTTTTTCCTACCATTTTGTGTGTCAACAGTCACCTTGTATTTAGTATAGTGTTCCCAAACCTTCGGGATACACTTTTTCTGCTTCTTCTCAGCAGGCCCAACTTCTTCAGTACAAGCCGCTTCATCCACATCGACAACTACATGTCCTTAACCTCCCGTGGTTGTGGTTGTCAATGCACCGACATTCCGTGGCGGTGGCGTTAGTGCCAAGTGGCCCGTACCAACTGCTGTGGTAGTACCAGCAGGGGATGCTCCTGTGCTTGCACAAATACTCGCACTCGCACTTGCAGCAGTCATAAATTATCAATATCCTGCAAATAGATTAAGAAACATGAGTTATGCTACTGTTGAAAATAATGCATTAATATGTGTATTAGTTCTGCATGATGCTTGTACATAGGTAGATAACATTTTCTGCTATTGTTACATAAAGACAACTGTGATGCAGCTATGTTGAAAAAAAATGCTATTATAGTATACAGTAGAAGCTCGAATGGTTAGAACGAGAGAGAAAAAATAACAAAGGTCATGTATCTTTGCTCCTCAGGTATTTCCACTTCAAGATGAGCAGATGTCACTACTGCTGTATGAAGGTGTGAGGAATGTGCATTAAATGTTGCAAAATAAACATAATTACTTTCATATCTTCAGAAATAACAAGCACAAAAGTTGGTTTATCAAAGGACTATTACACTAAATTGCCTTCTAGATCAATAGCAACATATTTAGTGTCTTGCCTTATCTAGTATCGAACAGAGAGACCAGATAATGAGAAATTTTATCTCACAACATAGCTGTAGGCAACATTAGGGCGCAGTTCTGAGTTTTCAGCCTTTCGCCATGTGAAATGTGTAAAACCACCAGTGGCACAAATCCAATAATATTACATGTTTTTGTCAGTAAGGGTAAACAATTAAGACATGCAATTTGAAACTTTGCCATGCCAGAGTGACTCAAGTCATTCAAATTGTCAAAGCAATGACATGAATGGCAACAACATTGTATCTTCAAGCATGACGTGGGAACTGAAATGAATCATCAGGTCCTAAGTATAAATATGTAATAAAAAATAGTGTCAAAACCATGGTTGTCACGGCGGAGTCGGCGACCACGGCGAGTGAGGGGCGCCTGTCGCCTAGGCGAGAGCCCGGCGACGCCTAGGTGAGCGCCTGGCGACTCTGTCTCTCCTCCGCCTCTCTATCACTCGCCTCTCTCTCGCGTAGTCACGTCTCTGTCTTTCTTCCGCCTCTCTCGCCGCCTCTCTCTCTCGCCTCTCTCTCGCTCGCGACTCTCTTCCGCCTCTCTCTTCGCCTCGCCTCGCTCGCGCCTCCCTGCCGCCTCCTCCCCGACGCCTCCCCCACGCCTTCCCATGCCGCCTCCGGGTCGGCTCCTCTCCCCACCGCCTCCGCGTCGCCTCCTCTCCCCGCCGCCTCCCGCCGCCTCCTCCCGACGCCTCCCGGGTCCGGCTCTCTCCCGCCGCCTCCGCCCGCCTCCTCTCCCGCCGCCTCCGCCCGCCTCCTCTCCCCGCCGCCTCCGCATCCGCCTCCTCCCCCCGCCCTCCCACGTCCGGCCTCCTCTCCCTCTGCCGCCTCCCGCGTCGGCTCCTCTCCCGCCGCCTCTCCCGCCGCCTCCGCGTCCGGCTCCAACCCTAGCCGGCGTCGGATGCGGGATAAGGCGAGGCGAGCACCATGGCGACCTCCTCCGGCCGCCAGGACGCCTAGGCGACGCCGTGACAACACTGGTCAAAACTGACGGTGCCTAGATTTGTTCAAAAAATCAAGCTGGTGATATTAATGACAATAAGGTTGCATCTTCAGCACAAGAACACAGAAACCAAAATGACAATAAGCATATAGGGGTGCATTAGGAAGATCAAGCTGTGAATCATAATTGTTAGCCTTGACACTTGGAGACTCGGTTTGTTGTGAGGGATTTTGCAGTTTCTCTTACTGCTGCCCCTTGATTCATTATAAAGGCTTAAAAGCCGAGAGCATCTTAACAACCAAACAACTAAAGCAAAAGTAAAGCTTAGCAACAAACTAAAGCAAAAGTAAAGCTTAGCAACAAACTAAAGCAAGGATGCTAACTAAACCTAGTTCAGACTCCAGATTTCAGAAGCTTCTAATGAAGTGATACTTGGTCCGGATGTGGTTGCTTCTCTCGTGGAAGACAGGATTTTTGGCCAGTGCTAGCGCAGAATAATCCTAAAGCCTAATGGCATCCAGACAAGAACAAATATCAATGCACAGAAATGCTAGATTCAACCATGACACAGTATGACAGTAACAACGACCGAAGCTTATTAAGATTCAAGTGGTCACTATTTGGACATTTTTCATTTACAATACAATGACCTAGATCACAAAAACACTTTGGCAACAGATTCAAGTGGTATGCTTATCGTTGACCTGGGCGGCAGGACTCCTCGTCGCAGAGATGGGCGGCGAGGAGCGGGTCACGCTCCTCCTGCTGTGGGAGCGGGCCTCGGTGGAGGGTGGCGAGGAGGAGCGGGTCGCGCTCCTCTGGCGTGGGAGCGGCCCCCGCGGCGAGTGCCTCCGCTTAGTGCGGCTGCTCCACAAGGAGACGGCGAGTGATGGGGGTGGGAGATGTGGAGGTCGCAGCCAGGCTGCTGCCGTCTTGTGAGGAGGAGGCGGGCGGCAGAAGCGTCGTGATGAGCTCAGCGCCTCGGTAGGCGGATAGCGAGTAGCGACGCTAGGGTTGCCGCAATAGTGTACATCTCACATGCTTTGGGCCTTTGCATGAATTAAATGAGCATTACTTTGGGCCTTTGCGGTTTGCGTGGCTTTTTTACGAAAAGTTACCAGATAATAATCCAGTAACTATCTGACAAATTATCTGAATAACTCCGTATCCGTCGGATAGTATCTTTTCCGAATCCACTTCCGTATCTGGCAAAATAAAATCCGTTTCCGTTTCCATATCCGATAAATATTCCGGATATCCAAAAATTTGCTCCAAATTAGATCCGAATTAAAACGGTCGGACGGTCGGTCGGGAAATATCCGCTCCGTTTGCACCCCTAGCCGCTCCATGCCGTCCGGACGGCATGGCCCTCCAGTCTGCTACGCCGATATGCTGATGCCTCAATAACCATGTTTGGAACTATGCAATGAGTTAAGTTTTCCATCCTTAAATTATATCAGATCAAGCAGAGTATTGTATTTGTAGCGATGCCACCTCTCTTTATAAAAATTATTCATATGCGTGCATTGCCCTATGGTCAGGAATTATGATCATGTTAAATCATATTACTGTCAATGTCAAACAAAAAAAGATCCATGAATGCTCAAAATAAATCATGTTACTGTCAATCTCACCAAAAAATATATAGATGGCATAAAAACTGGCCATAAATTACGTTTCTTGTTTGCAGCTGTTGAGTTCATTGCTGTATGTTTAGTATAATATGTCGTTGTCGCGCATATGCGTGTCATTACATAGGTGATTAGATGAATAGATCATTGGTAACTAAGAGATATATCTTATCACTGTGGACATATTGTAAGCAGGAAAATCATTCTGTTTGGTCTTGCTCTCTGTAGCCATGCTGTTTGCGTAGTCTGACACTGAAAAAAGTACAATTTACCCCCTGAGCTCTCCACTTTGTCTAATTTAGAGAGAGAAGGTTATGGAGGAAGAATAGGATATGTGTCATGGGTGTGGGCCTTGGGCCCAGCCGGTTATTATTAGAAAATAGAGATTAATTTATATTTGAGTCAGAGATTAGTTTCCTTTTGTTAGAGATATAATTAGAGATATGATATTAGTTTCTATATTTGTTAGAGATATGATTGAGATTAGATTCTATCCATTAGGGGGAGCTCATCTATATAAGGGGGCTGCCATATGTTATTGGAACCAAGCAGAAAAATAACAAAGTCTTTCTCATCTATAGTCTCTCTCCTTCTACGCCGACGCCATCCGGCCATCCTCTTGGTGGTGTTTACCCCCATAAACTAAGGTTCATGACAATATGATGATGACATGTGGGTCCCATATTTTTTTGTTTCTTTTTTGCTGATTCATTGTTAGTACAGCTGACTAGTTGCCACATTAACAATTGTATGTTAACTAGACTGCCATGTCAGCACAAAATCAGGATTATTTTGGGTGAGGGTAATTTAAACAGTTAGGGTTGAGAAATTGAAGTTAGAATGGGAAGACAAGGCTAGTTATTCTTCGTCTGCGAATATCCAAAATTTTACACCTAATACTCCATAGATAGTTCGAATTGGATAGCAGCAATAATCAAGTTTAGCGTGAATTGTTTGATTCTTTTCTGATCAAAATGTATGGATCCACGTGTCTACATACCTAGATTATGTTCATGGATTATCGAAAATCTGCAAGAGCTCTATTTGCCTCTGCCATTTTTGCGTATGGCACCCCCACTCCCTTTGGCAGCATGTACTAATTTGGAACTTAATTTGAAAGCCATATTTCGACCCAGACGCTTTTGGGATGCTTCTAATCAGTATTATTAAGGCGTCGCTTAGGCGACGCTTAAGCGCCGCCTAAGCGGTAAGCGGTCCGGCGTGGCAAGGCGTCGCCCGCCTGCCGCTTCGTGCTAAGCGCCCGCCGCCCATGGCCGGCGTCCCCGCCTGCCGTCTCAGCCGCCCGCCCCCTGTCGTCTCTCCAGTCACAGCTGCCTGCCGCGTCGCCGTCTCCGGCCGCCGGTGGCGGCGGTGGCGTCGCGATAGGGAAAGCGGCGGCGATGAGGGAGACGTGGGCGGAGTCTTTGGAGTGGCTACCGACGAGAGAGAGAGAGAGGCCGTGACGAAGAGAGAGAGAGGGCCATGAGCGAAGAGAGGAGAGAGGGCGCTCGGCGGATCCGGGGCGGTCGACCGATCCGGGGTCAAGCGGTCGATGGCGGCTAGGGTTATGTGTTGTCATTTTTACAGTTTAGTCCTCAGAAGTTTACGAAATTACAATTAGATCCTTCTAGGTCCTCCTCCTCTTTAGATTTTTTCATATTTCTTCTGATTTAGTCCTCTGGAACTCCGTTTTCTTCGCTTTATGACATATGTAAGGCGTCGCCTCGCCTCACGCCTTACCGCTTAAAAGGTGTGACCCCATATTTTTGGCTTTTTGACCCCATATTGTAGGGTGGGTCTTGAAAGATAGGGAAGATCTCCCTCCAAGCCGTACATTAGACGGTTCGGGGTTTTGGAGTTCGGCGTTGAAATTAGACGAAGTCAAGAGTTCAGGGGTAACATGTACTTTTTCCTTATCTGAATTGACCAAAAAACTGTAGAATATAGTAGTTATATTTGAGTGGTGGGGGAAGACATTTAGTATTGTGAACAAATACATTTCATCCATTCTTGTCAGCTGGTCCTGTCTAGTTATAGGTGGATAGTTTTGTATCAGAGGTAAATACATTTCATCCATGCACAGAAGATCATTGGTTTCAGTGTTCGACGGTGCATTCTCGCCCCAAGTGTTGTGCCCTTCATTGACCTTAGCTATTAAGTTTATTCAATGGAATTGGTCATTGTGGCTGCTGGAGTTTTTCGCTCCATTCCTGTTGTTTACCTCCTGGTAGTGCGCATTAATATTTGCATCATTGATGTTCTCAACAAAAATATACCAGTAAAGACTGTAGATACGTGGCTTTTTTGGGACCTTGCATTGCAAAGTGTCCAGTACATTCAGTCACTGGAGCAAAAGTGCTAGTTCCTTCTAAGTCTTATGCTGAACCAAATTTGCTGATATGATAGGTGAGGAAATTATTTCTGGAGCACAAAGAATACATACACCAGAGCTGTTGGCCAAACGTGCAAAGGAGTGTGGAATCGATGTGAATACTATCGCTTCGTACATTGAGTCATTCAGGTATGTTCATACTTATTCCACAATCTTGTAACGTTGCAGTATTCCAACATTCCATTTGTTGATTCCTAAATCTCTTCATTTGGCATTTATTGCAACATATGTTCACCATTGTAGTTATGGCGCACCTCCTCATGGCGGTTTCGGGGTTGGCTTGGAAAGAGTGGTGATGTTGTTCTGCGCCCTCAACAACATCAGGAAGACATCGCTTTTCCCTCGTGACCCACAGAGGCTGGTCCCATAAATTTCTTTCCCCAGGATCCGTTATGATCGACAGCTTATTGCCTTACTGTCACCATCTTCACCAATCTGCTAGTCAAACTACTGACGACATATGCCGATCGTTGCAGTGCAGTTCATTGCGTTGATAGAGTGGCACTGCAATGAGGACGCGCGCTCCGCTTTTGCACCTCTTTCAGGGGCACATCTAAGATTGGATCATACCTTTAGCTAAACTTTAATCAAGTAATAGTTTAATATACTAGAGGTCTAAAACTATATTATAATATAACAAAAATATATTATAAATATATTATTGATATGAAAATTTTACTTAATGCTTAACAATTCAAGTCTTCAACATAAATCATAATAAATAAAGCATATCAAACCATAAAGATTGTAGCGTAATAAAGATATATTGAGGACCTAAAGTCCTAAGTGATGGAGATTTGATTACTATCCTATATAGCTAGCCCATCATTTTCTTCTCAATAGTAGGATAAGAATTAGAATCTACAAAGATAGCATAAAAAATAAAATAAAATATATATAGATAAATTCAAAGGAAATGAATATTACATTTAAAATAAACTAACTTACCACTTATACGAAAAAGTTATAAAGAGTGTACAATTTCAACAAGCTTCTCGATGACCGATAATAAGAAATGTGTGTTATAAACAAAAATAGGGCAGTCCAACTGAGCATATAAAGTAAAATCTACTCACAGCTCCACCCACCCAACCATGGCGCCGCGCGCTCCGCTTTTGCACCTCCTTCAGCTAAATTTTAATCAAGTAACAATTTAACATATTAGAAGTCTAGAACTATATTATAATATAACAAAAATACATTATAAATATATTATTGATATGTAAATTTTACTTAATGCTTAATAATTCAAGTCTTCAACATAAATCACAATAAATAAAGCATATTAAATCATAAAGAATGTAGTGTAATAAAGATATATTAAGGACCTAAAGTCCAAAGTGATAGAGATTTGCTCACTATTCTATATGCTAGCCCACTATTTTCTCCTCAATAGTAGGATAAAAATTAGAATCTGTAAAGATAGCATAAAAAATAAAATAAAATAAAATATAGATAAATTCAAAGGACATGAATATTACATTTAAAATAAACGAACTTACCACTTACACGAGAATACTGTAAAGAGTGTACAATTTCAACAAGCTTCTCGATGACCGATAATAAGAAATGTGTGTTATAAACAAAAATAGGGCAGTCCAACTGAGCATATAAAGTAAAATCTACTCATAGCTTCCAATGTCTTGGACCACAAAGATCTTTTCTTCAAACTCTTCACATAACTCCTTTGTGTCAACTCTCGTCTCACAAGTCACAACCTGAATATTGTCGCCTGCAAAGCAATCTTATCACAGTGTAAAAGTCCAAAGAACTGAAGCTAAATTGCCATGACGACTAAACTGTGATGGATTTGGATTCGAAAATATCAAGGATAAGAGAAAACTTCTTTGCATCAGCTTCAAAAATCCAGATCGAAGTCATTTGATTATGTAATGGGCACAGAACTAGTGACAAAAAAATGCTTGGCATTCTTTCTGAAAAGAGCAATAAATGTTATAAAATAGGCACTATTACCTTTCTCCAATCTATTTGAATTATCTTGTCCCTTTACTCCTTTAGCTTACAGCGGTAACCTTGCTCAAATCTATCCAAGGCATGTAGCTCATGATACAAATCCTGGAAAATAAAGCCAAAATGAACAAAACCAAATGACAGGAATCTGCTGCTCAAACGATATCTTCAGAGTACAGCATACATGGATATACTTAGTGAGATTCTATCCATCTATAAGACTTTTGTCACGATGGTCTATGTTTAGTTTGACTCTTCTATCCGTGTTCTTCGTGCTGATTCCGCTGGGGAGTACTTGTTGGGAGTTCTTCATGGTATTTTTGCTGAGCAGGACACTCTCTTTCAGTTTTCTTGTCCCAGTGCTCATGCTCAGAATGGCATGGCCGAACACAAGTATCGTCATCTTCTTGAGACAGCTCGTGCTCTCATGCTTACTTCTGATATTCCATCACACTTCTGGACTGAGACTATTTCTACTGCCACTTTTCTGATTAATATTTAGCCCTCTTCTGCTCTTCAAGGTGGGATCCCAGTTGAGCGTCTATGTGGAAAGACTCCTGATTATTCCAGTCTTCGCCTCTTTGGGTGTGTGTGCGCTATGTTTTTCTTGCACCTCGTGAGCGCGCCAAGCTGACTGCTTAGTCTATTGAGTGCATTTTTCTAGGCTATAGTGCTGAGCATAAGGGATATCGTTGTTGGGATCTTGTTGGCTGACAGATGCGGATTTCTCAGGATGTTACTTTTGATGAGTCTCGTCCTTTCTATCCCCGCCCTTCTCCTTCCTCCACTTTAGCATCTCTTGTCGAGCCACTTTCTTTCCTGACTTTTTCTTCCACCCCCATAGTCACCACTCCTCCACCACAGCCTTTGGTCTCGTCGGTGCCTCCTTCCTAGTCGGCACCTTCTTCACCACTAGCACCCTTTCCAAAGGTTATTCCTAACCTTGTTTCTTCTTATCCTCTCTATTATACTCGTCGTTCGCTAGTTGAGGATTCTTCTGATGTGCCCTCCCCTTCTGATGGGTCATCCCCTTCGCCCTCTCCTCCTTGGTATGCTCTCTGTGATCACCAATCTATTCGGCCTTCTAAGCGTTTTGGTTTTGCTGCCGTTGCTCTTGCCAAACCGACTTCTTACTGTGATGCTACTGTTCATCAGGAGTGGCAGCATGCGATGGCAAAGGAGATTGCTACCCTTGAGCATACTGGCATGTGGGAACTTGTTTCTCTTCCTGCGCGTGTTACTCCTATCACATACAAGTGGACCTATAAGGTTAAGACCTGCTCTGATGGTTCTCTTGAGTGCTACAAGGCTCGTCTTGTAGCGCGTGGTTTTTAACAAGTACATAGTTGTGACTATGATGAGACATTTGCTCCTGTCGCGCACATGACCACCGTTCGCACTCTCCTCGTTGTGGCCTTTGTTTGATAGTGGCTTATCTCTTAGTTGGACGTCAAGAATGCCTTTCTCAATTGTGGGTTGCGTGAGAAGGTCTACATGCAGCCGCCCTGGGTATTTTGTTCCTGAGGGTATGGTTTGTCGCATTCGCGGTTCTCTCTATGTCTTCAAGCAAGCTCCTCGTGTCTGGTTTGATCGTTTCTCTTCTGTTGTCACTGCAGTTGGTTTCTCGACCAATGCTCAAGATCCTGCTCTTTTATTTACACTTCACCTCGTGGTCGGACGCTTCTTCTTTTGTATATTGATGATATGATCATTACTAGAGATGATTTTCAGTACATCACTTTTGTCGATGAGCGTCTTCATGAGCAGTTTCTCATGTCTGATCTGAGTCCACTTTGCTACTTTCTTGGGATTGAGGTTATTTCTACTCCTAAGGGTTTCTATTTGTCTAAGAAAAATATATTCAGGATCTTCTTGATCGTGCCTCTCTTACTGATCAGCGCACCGTTGAGACTCCCATGGAGCTTAATGTTCATCTTTGTCCCACTGATGGTGAGCCTTTTACTGATCCTACTCGCTATCATCATCTTGTTGGGAGCTTTGTTTATCTTGGTGTCACTCGTCCTGATATTTTGTACTCTGTGCATATCTTGAGTTAGTTTGTTTCCACTCCCACTATGCTCTATTATAGTCATCTTCTTTGTGTTCTGCAATACCTTTGTGGAACTATCTCTCGTCGTCTCTTTTTCTGTAATACCACTAAAGTGCAAAAAGAGAAGTAATGTGGATAATGGAAACAATCCAAGGGAGAATAAAAGAGATAAAGAGTTTTGCCGTTAGACCCATCGGCTTTTAGAATGCCGAATAAGTAGCACTCGCAGAGGTTCGCAGATCGTCCAAGGACGGTCGGCACCGTCTCGCGTTTTGGGTTTTCTTCATCCGGCAGGAGGTTCCATTCTTACCTTTTCTGACTTACCTGCCGCAGTAGAAAAGCCAACCGTACAAAGCCCACATGTGGACCAAAAGGACCTTAAAGCCCTCAGACTTAAGAGGGAGTGAGTTGATGAGAGTGGGGCATTCTGGTCATTGCACACAGAGAGAGAGAGAGACACGGCCATTCGCCTCATAAGCCAACCGGCAAGCCCACATTTCTCATATGTTACCTCATCCTCTCTCAACCAAGGTAAGAGCAAAGCCAGAGGGAGCAAACCACTCCCCAGTTCCTTTTCATTGCCAAGACTGAGAGCAAAACCCCAAACCCAAGCATGTCCACAGCACCAAAGATCACCACATAGAGGAGGTGAGGAAGAGGAACCCCGAAGGAGGAGGGGCAAGGAGCACTATATGTATTTTCAAATATACTATAATTTCATCTGCATGGTGTACTCAGTTGTCAACACAAGGTGTGCACGTCAAACTCCTTGGATAAAGAGTGGAAAACAAATTTGTTGAAAGGAAAACGACATTTATTTTGTTCCTAAATTTATTTATGCTATCAAGGTTCCATACATTTCCATCAGACAATGCAACTATCATATGCCATGTGCACGTTGCATACACAATTAGTTTGTAATTTTTATTTTATTGAGAGAGCACTATGTCCTGTCATAGGAGTTCTTGAGCGTTGTATATGATGATTTTATCTGTATGTGTGCATTATGTGGTGGTTAGTTGTTGTTACCAGGGTTTTGGAAACCATTTAGGGAGTGAATTTCGCCTGGAAACCGGCCAGTTTTCTTTTCAAGTTTTTTAAATAATATTTTTCAAACTTTGATGTTTGGATTGTATTCTACAAGTCATAATACATATATATAGGAAATTGTGACCCTTTATGCTCCGATGATGAAGTTAGCTCACAGTATTTTGAAGCTAACTACAAACCAAAAAATGATCGTCTTAAAGCTTTAACTATCCTTGCAACGGCTTTGGCTGGGGCAGCTGCAATAAACCATTCCTGGGTTGCTGCTAATATGGTCAGTTGATTTCTAGACAACTTGTTCAAATAGATCCCCTTCTTTATTATCAATTTAACTATGTAGTTTCTCATCCTAGCATGTATCTTTTCCTACCTCTTTATTTCTGTAGTTGTCAATGTGGGAGTGATGATTCTTGCGACTTAGTTGAAATATTTTCCTTTTACAGGACATTGCAATGGTGGTAGTATTTGCTCTTGGCTATGCAGGTATCATTTTTTAGGAATCACTAGCATTTAACAAAAGTGGAGTTGGATTATTGATGGCTGTTTGCCTATGGGTTATCAGAAGTATTGGGGTAAGCTAATTTGTGAAGTCATGTTTGAGACTTCAACAACTCTTTTCGAAATTCAAGTTGACAATCCTACATCTTATAGCTCAATTTCAGATTTGACTCATTCAGACTGTCTTGATTATTATTGATTGAGACGCACATCCTTAATTTTTTTTAAACAGATATTGACAGCTTATTCAATACTAAATTTGATTTTGGTATTGTGATTATTGCAGTTATAATTTATTTTCTCCTGTAAGAATTTTTTTTATTTATGGAAAATTTTCTAGGCTATGGCTGCATGAATCCTCTTTCCCATCTATGTTTTCTTGTTTTAGTTTATTTGGTTAATAAGAAAATAAGAACCTCCCTAATAGTTCTGCATTTTTTTCAACTGTAATCAGGATTAAGGCGATTTAAGATATTTTTAATGTATATGCTAACCTCCTCATTGTTGGAGTCGGAGTATGGCGCTTAGTTGATAGTTATGACTTACGAGCAGTGTTTGATTGCCGTTCAGATGGCTCATTAAGGGACTCACAGTAATCAACTTGATTAAAATAATGTATTCTGGAATAAAATATGCCTTCAACTCTGCAAGTTTGCATGCTCCAGATGTTAAACTGGATTGTGCCATGCAGATGAATAAGATATCCCATCATTGCTAGTGACTATCTAGTTTGAAGGTACCACAATTTTAACTTAGGAATGGTTTACATTTTCATCGAAATGATGTAATCCTCATGTTGTGAATCTATTTAAGCATCTTTTAGGTGATATTCACTGGTTGATCTTGATTGTTGATTTTCTGTTCTTCACATAATTTAGGCTCCCTCGACTGATGTAGCTGTTCAAGAGTTTGAGTCAGACAACTGCTGAAGTTAGTGAAATAGTGTTTTTCTTGCTTGATGCAATGGCCATTGTGGAGATTGTTGATGCACATCAAGGTTTTAAGCTGGTGACTGACAATACATATATCTACTCGAAACCCTAGAACTCTTCTCTGGGTGGTGAGTTTTTCCCCTTTGTGCTTTGCTCATTGAATTCTGTGTTACATTGGGTAGTTCTTATACTCTGTAATTTGCAATGTTGTACTACCAAATACCAATAATCAACAAACAGAAATGAGTTGCCAATGGTAAATTAATGGGGCTTGGTACCGAAATGTTCTAGAGCCACACTCTTTGACTTTAAGAATAGAACTTTAGTTGTCCAGCCCAGATAGATGTTTTGAGCTTATGATCATTGATCAACTTATATTAAGTGATTTATTTCAATAAAAAAGAAAACTTCACAAAAAAAGCATGTTAGTCTATATCTGAAATGAACATCGATCCACTTCAAAGGTGTTTGGCTTTGACCTTGAGACTGAAAAATTATCCATCCCCTGGAAATTCAATCCAGAGGAAATTCCAGCGATTCGGCGGTTTGTGATCTTACCGTATCCTCCCTCACTGCGAACCTAGCCTGTAGTTCTTGCATAGTTGCTCTCACCTGCCCATGCTATTGGCTTCCTAAACTCTCATTGGCTTCAAAATTTGTTAATCTACTCTCATATATTTTTTTTGAGAAAAGTTCATGCAATTGTAAATATTAGGAAGGAGATACTGTTTTCCTTATCTACTCAAAACAATGTATTTGAAAAATGTTCACTTCCAGTTCTAAACAGGGATTATGATGTCTCAAACTCTCAATGTATTTATATGTGTAGGATCATCAATGGCAATCAAAGGGAGGTGAATGATTGTATTGTCTACAAAAAGCTTTTTCTTTTTTTTCTTTAATCAACTGTCTTTCTTTTAACTGCTAATCAAACAAAGCACAACAAATACAACAAGAAAATAAGAAAAGAAAAGAAACGTACGCATAGGAGACAGCACATGCCACCCAAGACCAAAACCATCAATGTGTTTTACTTAGGGGTGCAAACGAATCAGATTCGGATGGATACTGTTGTTACCATATCATAACCCATATTTTTTCTTCGGATTCGGTACCAATCGGATACGGTACCAATCGTATTCGGTGCCGGATCGGTCGGGATTAACCCGAGCCGTTTGCACCCCTACTTAATAGCTGATGTGGAAGATTTTATTTTACCATTGCAAAAGAAAATAAAACGTCAAATAGTAGCACTAACATGAAATCAAACTTGAAGACGTATCGGATTCGGAACGGATATTACTGTTACCATATCCTAACCCATATTTTTTCTCCGGATTCGATACCAATCGAATTCGGTACCAATTGGATTCGGTGCTAGATCGATCGGGATTAACCCGACCCGTTTGCATCCCTAGTTTTACTGCCTTCACACGTGATGGAGTAGATCAAAGCCTCCTGAGCTTGCACATGCACACCAAGTGTTAACTAGATGGCTTGATGCGATGAACCCGCTCTCATGCAGCAGCCTAAAACGTCTTGACACCTCATGCATGTAGCCACGCAAGGTGTAGTAGATGACGTGCTGGCGATACGCGCGATGTTGTCGGCCTGGCGCGTGGATTAACCCAACTTGATCAACATCAACCATATTATTATTAATTTAACAAATTTATCTTAACTTGACCAACATCAGTCCACACATATCACATGTCTCGCATATCATTGATAAGCAATATTATCAAATATTCATCATCAATTAAGCATTATCAATTATTCATCACCAAAATAATCTAGACTTAACCATATGGTCTAACAATATGATTAACCTTTGAAATTATTTCAATTGGCATTTAGCTTGCATTTCTAGCAGCAGCAGACAGTCTTAAATGGATTAGTTAACTTTGTGGTTACTAAAAACCTATACCTGTTTAATATTCAAGATGGCATTACATAAAAAACCCTGAATGCTGGCAACCGCATTACCAACTCATCTAAAGTTGAAACCATCGAAAATCATCAGGCAAGAAGAAACAGATACAGTGCCCGAAGAGAACGACATTTTTTTCTCTTTTTTACCAAAACTTTCTATACCTATATGGTATGGTTGCCTGTTCTTTTTTGCTACGGCTTGTGGATTTTGGCTGCGGCTTGTGATTTTTGGGATATTTGTATGAGAGATTGCAGAGTAACAGAAACTCACGTGTGGTTTTTACCGGTATAAATGAAGCCAGTAAAGTATGTACTACAATTAACTAGTAGATCCTATCTTAAAAAAGATACTCCATTTAAAAGCTAGTTACTGTAGAAAAGTCGAAAACAGCTTTTAGAAACTGAAAAGAGCAGGGCCCATATCTGAGAAAGTGGCTTACGGCGTGAAAGCAGACATGGAGACATTTTTCTCCCCATGGCAGTAGGCACGACGATTGCGGCTCCCCGACGCAGGAAACCACTTCGGCTATGGTAGCGAAGAGGCAGGGGCCGCTTCGGCTGCGGCGGGCGAAGATCCCCAGCAGCGACCCGGCTCTAGTTGATGAAGGAGCCACGGTGGCGATAGCAGGCGGGGAGCCCTGGTCTGATCGTGTCCATGTAGCATACTGCAGATGCAGTCGGCTCAAGGTGTATTGGAGGGAATTCAGCTCAGGTGTAGACTATTGAAGTTTGATCTGATCGTGTCCATTTAGCATACTGCATTGTCTACGTAGAATGATCGGTTTTAGGGACATACGCAGGTTATATCATACATAATGTCAACCTATAGCAATCAATTTTGATTCGATTTTCTCTTCTTGTAGAACTTATTTTCCTCGTCCTATATATATAACCTAGTAGCCCATAGGAAAAGAAAGAGTCTCATTGTAACATTTTATATAGTAAATTCTGTCTTTGTTCGTCCACGGTGTTTCCTGTAAAGATTTTAACGTTAAATCTGCAGCAGGAGTGGCTTTTATGGGAATGGAAAAGGTGTATTTCTTTTGGTATTTTCGCCAGGTAAACTTCTCTTTTATTCACATATTAAGTGGAGCTATGAAACAGCATAACAACAGTACCATATTTTACGAAAAAGAAACTTCTTTGTTTGCAATCTTAGCTAGGTGCATCGAGTGCATTTTACAATATTTCCCTGTCAAACTGTTGAATCCAATCCATATTTGCCGACGTCCCTCCCAGTAGTTTTGGGTAGGATAGAGAACAAAGCATTTGATTTCGGGCTGCAGCTTAGTTTGGAGGGTTTTACTTAAGTACTCCACTTCAGGGAAAAAAGTTTATGGATCTTAAAACATATTTTGGTAATTATTTAGGGGCAAGATTATGTTTGTATTGCTTACTTACAGATCTAGGTCTTAAACCAAAGTTCAGCTTGTTTGTTTACAACATAACTTTGTTTAGCGATACATAGTAGTCCTTTCCAATGGCCCAGATGTACAAGTCAATCAATAAATGTTCAAGTATAAATAAAACTTTTCCTCAACAGTTTAAGTTTTTGGGTGATTTAGTGGGTGCATAAAACTCAATATAGTTACGTTCAAGACCTGGTTGTCTCAAGTTTAAGAAAAATAATTGTGTCCACTCGTGGCCCATGTCAAGTCCACGTCTTAGGCCTGATGGTGGAATTAGACTTGAGGAGTGTTGAGATATGAGTAGATTGTTCATCTTTTCTCAATAACTTAAGTTTTTCGGTAAATTTATTAGTGCATGAAACTCAATTAACTACGACAAATTTCATGAAGGATTATTGAATGGTGGATGACACAGGAGCTAGATGTGGTCCTCAGTTGATCATGATGCCATTTTCTTCAAGTCGTAGGCTTCGACATGGGTGGAAGTGGAACCTGGAGTAGCAGACGCCCTTTCGAGGTTCTCATGGAGGGGCGCAGGCCGATGGGCTCTACAAACCTTGCTATGCTTGCATATCGAAGACATTCGTTGGGTAATGATATGATGAGTTTTGGATTTGTCTATAATTTGAAGTCCTCTGGTCAACATCAATAACATTCCCTAAGAGTTTCCTTCTTTACCTTGATAATCTATGCTTTCACATGCAACATTATTTAATAATTTACAAGTCTGGTGTCAAGCTAGCACCATCCCAGGATTCCAAATCCTAATCGATTAGCGTGTCATGTACTTGTCTGCAATAGCAAGGACTGCAGAGAGTACGCTTACATCCTAGTCCAAATGGTTTATGCATCTTTGAGTTCAAATTGTATGTGTTGACATGGTACTTCTTATGTCTGCAGGTGAGTGGTTTTGCCCTTGCAGGTTATGCAGCTGGTATCATCTCTTATCTAGCTGCTCAAACTCTCCCTCTGCCGCTTCCAACTTCACTGGTTGAGATCCCATTTATGTCGGGTTCATAAAAGGTTAACCTTGGTGATTTACAGATGGTGAAATAATTGAGACATAAATTTGTGTCCTGAGCTCCTAGGCCCCCACGTTTTGTGTAGTATTGAAAGGCTAGGAGCAGTGGCGGAGAGAGGAGGGCTGGGGGGGTGCCTGGCACCCCCCAACGACAGAAATTCTTTCTTCCTTTGTTTTCCTGCTTAGAATTCTTTCTTCCTTTGTTTTCCTGCTTAGAATTCTCTCCTTTTTCTCTTCCTCTCATTTTTTGAGATTTCTCTTCCTCTCATTTGCAAGGTGAACTGCAAATACAGAAAAATGGCACTCAAATCACTTCTAAAAAATACTCGGTGTATGTAATAATTATACAAGACAATTCGCTAAGATCACAAATTGCTCGTTGAGTAAAACACCCACTATCAAAAACTTGTGATACCACAAGCTAGCGAGATAGCTAGTTCTTCTTACGAAAACCTTCTGTGTGTAATTCACAGATGATAGCATGTGTATATGCTTACAAGAAGTTTATTTAGTACAGCACACGCTATCAACCGTGCATTGTGCCGATGACCCTTATCCCCCGTATAACTTAAAGATGACAAGGTGAACTCAAGAGTTTCTGAAGAACATCGTACATAGCTGCACGCGGTTTGCACATAGCCTCCAACGGAACGGCCTTTGGCACGGTAAGTACGCCGTCTTCAGTCATGTCGACTTCTACACCGTCCACTCTATCCCAATCAAAGCATTGGATCAGTGTACCCAAAACCAGCCCTATTGTTCGCAGAGCCAGGGTTTCTCCGGGACACTTCTGATCCTTTCAATAATAGATGTGAGCCAGGGTATCATGAACAATCCTTCAGCTCTGCCGTCGTCGAACCTCTCCGGCTTGAACTTACCTGGTCGAGTGCTCCCATATGGCCGGGTCCTTGTGGATGGTGTACGCGTTGACGAGCAGCGTCGTCTTGCCCTTGCCCGGGACGTCGTAACCCCCGACCTTACAGTCCGCGGAGGACTCGTGCGGGGCGAGCGTCGGGACCTTGCCCCCCTATATCCAATTTCTGGTTCCGCGCCTGGCTAGGAGTGCTGGTGAACTGTGGAAAGCTAGAGCAGAATGATTCTGTAAGGAAGACTCCTATTTATTAGGATATGCCGATATGGTACTTGTCCCTGTCAACAAATGTTAGAACATGTTGTGATTGTGTATTTTGTTAATGATGAATAATTAACATTTAGATTTCATGGGAATTTGCATTCGTGAAAAAATTCTGGTCGATACGCTTTTGTTCTTAAGTTTTCAGGATGGCAAATAACCATGGCAAACGAACAAGGTTGAACGACCACGGCAGATGAGCAAATGGTATGACCATTTTGTGTTGGACATTATGACTGGAAGATGTCGACCAAGCTTGGTAGTCAAAAATTTCCATCATGTGAAGTTGCGACCATGTGAAATTTCGAACACATCAAACTTCGATCACGTTCATTCATCGACTGCTTAGAGATTTCAAGAAACAGAGACAATCATTTACCCCTCTCTGATTGCGGTATTCGACCCTACAATAAAGGATAAAACGGTCCATAAATATTTGCCCATGTACTCCGATTCCTAAGACCAGCTTAGAGATGTTCGCTTGTGTAAGATCGACTTTTATCCCATTCTCGTCGAAAGAAAAGAAGCCACTTGTATTCTTTGAAGATACAATAAGACCCTGAAACCTACCTTACCACTTGGGCTGTTTGGTATACTGTTCTTTGCCTGCACTTGTCCAATGTCCAGACTCCAGTACTTCTGTTTTCTATCTTCTGAAGGAGGCGATCATGGATTGAATCTGCCGTCATTCGACGCATGCGCTTCTCGTATATTTTCATTTCAAAAGAACATCGGTGATTTCCTGTGCTAAATTTACGAAGAGGTGGTATATATGGTTCCACTTGAGTCAAGTCAAATGTTATGAATCAGGAATAGCTCCTGGGGACACGATACTGCCCAGTAGCAGAATTAGCGTTGCTGTATACCTGATCTGGATGAAGAAATGACAAAAAGGGCTACAGCACTCTTGATGCCGACCGGCTTTTCACAGCCGCTACAGTACATAACTTTTAAACGGAGTATTTTCTCAAGACGGAGCCTACAAGTTAAACGTAGTACACGTTAAAAGCTTAACATCTGTACCAGCCAAAATCGCAAGTGAGTATCGATCTCTCCGTAATCTGTACCGTAAACAGCCAAAACAGGCAAGCAGAGGTTACTTGGGGACCCCATCCTAGCTATTATTACTACTATAACAACGTACGTAGGCAAGGCAAATCCAAGTGTGTGGCAACAGCGCTAGATGTCACTCACATGAGAACCAGGCAGCCTAGGCAGAACGAAACAGCACCAGTTATCGCTCACATGTGATATGCTGCTAGCAGCATGCAGCTTTACAGATACATACAAGCATCAGCATCTTTTTGCTAGGACAGAAGGAGCATGAGCCTCTGGTAGCAGCCTGGCATTTGTAGTCCCCCTGAACTGCAGCTGCATGCATGATCTCGCTGAACCCTTGTGAATGCTATCTGTGACACCCCGGTTCATGTTGACTCATATGTGTGTGCACATGAATTCCTGGGTTAGTCTCACCTTGCTAGCTTACCTTGAGAAGCTCTTATATATAAACCTATGAGTTCCAATGGTAGCATCACCGGTTAACCGTTTTGCGCGAAGCGAGGACGAAAGTGCAAATGGGTTGCTACGTATGCGTGGCCTATCCAGAATAGGGTTAGGTATAAGTCGGTTTGGACCCTAAAGTGTTACACTATCTCTAAACCGTTTGGTAGTGACCAAGGTTGGTCAGAAAATCTAGATATTGGGGGACGTAGTTACGTATGTATTAGTCACTGAACAATGGAACAGCTCAAGGGTTATGTCCTATTTCCTACGACGAATATAATGCTACATTTGTTGAGATGCTAGCCAGGCATATATAGTATGAGAGATTCATTAGCATCTTGCTTAAAAATGGAATTCTTGGACAAGCTAAGTATAGGTTCCGAATCCAAACATCTACCTTGTTTTGTACCAAAAGAAGCTAAGTAGTTGCGTGTATATATGTAATTAACCAGGAGGGAGAATCAGCTGGTAATATATAACATCTCTGTACATAGTAGAGGTGAGGGGAGGGTCTAAGTAGAGCATTTTTGCGAAGAGCCCTTTATTTTATGGTGCAGTGCACTAACTAACCAACCTATTAGGATAATAAAATCCGAAACCTCCATTAATTGTATGCACAAGCCCCCGGCAAAGAGAAGTATCCAACCCAAGGCTCCACATTCTTCGCAGCTCTGTCGCCTGCTTTCCCCGATTCGACTAGGCAAAATCTCGGCTCCGTGAGCGCAAGGGCACAGCGCCGGCAGGGGATCGCGGCACGAGGTGGCACTGACTATGGTGGACTCGGTTGATAGAACAGTGTACTGTGAATGGGGCGAAACTGACATGTGGCAGGATGACGTGGCACAGGGACGTCTCGTGTGCTGACATGGCTACCATGTGGACGGACACGTGTCCGACATGTGTGCCTAGGGTTGATGTGGTGTGCTGAGGTGGCGGCGTTGAAGAGGCTCAGTCCACAGGTCTATAGCACAGTGGATCTGACAAGCGGGACTCAAATGGCAGTGGCTCGGCGCATAATGGATCAGGTCTATGGAGAAGTCGAACCGACGGTTGGCAGGTGGGAGACTCATTAGCGAGGCGGCGGTTGACCGGAGTGGGAGGCAGGGTTTGCTGGCGGCTGACCGACAGGTAGCGCTCACCGGCGGACGGATCAAAGACCGACCAACGACCGACGGAGACAACTGGCACAGGAGGAGATGAAGGCGACGGCAAAAGGCGAGAACGAAGGCAGCGGTGGGATGGGGAAACTCAAGGCGTGCCCGGGGCTTTATACCCGGATGCCGAGGAGACCATGGGCGGCATGGACGATGAGTCCATGATGGGTACGGCTCGGACGCCAAGGGCAGGGTGGACACGGACGTCAAGGAAGTCCCGGTCGGAGACGGCGGCGGCGAGAGTCCATGAGGAGGACGACGCACGCGTCGACAGGTGGACGGCCAAGATGCAAGGGCGCGAGCGAGAAGACATGGCTGATAGACGACATGAGTCGACCATCCAGCGGAGGGGACGACAACCCGATGCTTGACACGCGCGGTAGGGCGAGCTAAGCGGGGCGACGTGTGGGCTAGGTCGGCAGGAATGGGCCTTGCATGCGAGGAAATGGGCCAGACTGAGGGAATTCGGCCCAAGGCTTTTTAGGGCTTTTCTAAAGGTTTTATATTTTCAAAAATTCAAATAAAATCTCTTGAGCTATAAAAAATAGCCATATACAAAATACTCTAAGGATTGTCGCTCTCTCATAACCGTCTCAAATATTTTAGGACCATTGGATCATTGTCTTATACAAGAATCTAGTGCTAAAGAATATCCTAGTATCTAATCCTCTTGTGCAGGGGCGGAACCAGGCTGAGCCCAAGCCTTGTGCTGGGCCAGCTGGTTTTGGGCCGACTTAGGCTTTTATTTCTAGGCTTTTACATCTAAATCATTAATTCTCCATGGGCTTTGGTTTCCAGGCCTCGAGCTATAGCCCACCTAGCCCGAGGCCTGGTTCCACCGTTGCTCTTGTGCGCCCTCTACTTTGGATGAGTGACTTATTTCCTTTATTGCTTCTTCTTGCTTCTCTATGGTCACCCATGGTTTATATGGCCACTCCTAGTCTTTCTCCAACTGAGTAGAATTCCTAATTCAAATATAAGTGAGTAGGACTCCTAATCAAAATAGGAGTATGAGTCATAACCCTAGTAAAATTTATATAAACTTTTTTATAGTACACCTTTCCAAATCATAAAAGACTACAATGCGAGTCAGACTCTAACTCAAAAGCATATACAATGTGGCTCATCAAAGCAAACCACTAGTTTACATTATGCGGAGGATCCTCAGCCCACCCAAAGGCTCTGTAGCAGTAGCGGTGGCAGCAGGTATGTTCGTCCCTCTTTCTCCCGCGCTGCTGGCTCCCTTTGACGAAAGATACGTTTCAGAGCAAAGCGGTGGAGTCCTCTCTGATGAGCCGTGGCATTTTGCGTGTATTTTATGCGCTCCAAAACAAGGGCAGAAGCCAGCTCCGCTATTGCCTCACATGTGCCGCTGCTCCACTCTGCCGTCCGGCCCCGTCGATAGTTAATTAGTATTCAGATCCAGCTCGCCTCCGACATCTTATTGTCGAGGCATGTAATGAAAATTGCCCAAGGTATGCAGTGGCTGGCAATTTTTTTTTTGTAAAGATGTATCATCCACGCACTAGCCATTTTCCATTCATTGTGAGTAATATTTCACAGCTCCCTCCTGGCATATTACTCCATTAAGTTGTGAACGAGATTAATTACAAAGTGGTTTATGTTTGAGTTTTTGACTTATTTTTCATTATTTATAAATACATGCGCTTTTCATGAATGAAAAAATGCGTATGGGACCGAACCCAGGGGCCAGCATCGAAAGCTGTATACCATAGGAGGAGGAGTAGTACTGGTAGCATCATCACAGCTCGACTCTTAGCCTTTTCATGGACAAATTAGCTACCTTTTTGTGCATGCTTTACATGGTTCAGTAATCCTCCTTTATTTACTTATTTTATCTGAAAAAAGAGGCTCTGTGCCGATGGACGAAAGCAACCAGACACCTTCATATCTCCTTCGTTCCATGCATGAGCTGAGAATTGAGATCAAAAGTTCACAAACAAAAGCGTGCGCGTGCATACATATACACACAGGCACAACCTATCCCACACGTCCTCTTTCTTTTTAGGCTTTATTTTGGATTGCCGCCGGTAATTTTTAGATGCAGATCTAATAAATAGTAAGCGAAACCAAAACATAATCGAAAGATTATGTCCCGGATGTTTTCTTATTAACAACCATTCAAATTTAGGATCGTTGGATTAGAGATCTAATATGCCTTTTTTGGAGGGGAGAGATTTTTTTTGGAGGAACGATAATTCATGACCGTTGAATCTAGATAATAATTAAGAAAAAAAACATTCGGATGATATTTATGAACATCTAATCCGAAAAGAAGCGGCCCATTTGCATGCTCCTACTCCACTCAACTAGTAAACTCATCTTCTCCATCTGCAGCCTCGGGGGCTTTGGCACAGTTTTGGTGAACCACCCTACCCTAACCAATCCAAGGAAGCAGAACCACCACCGCCATTGACAAAACCCCTTCTTCTTATGCTCCACAATCTCCGGCTGTTGCATGCCACCGCCACTGCACCTCCATGTCCACGCCCATGGCCGCCGCAGTTCGCCGCCTTCTGCTGTTCCCTCCTGTCTCGCTGCTGCTAGTGCTAGCGCAGCTCGCCTCGGCGCTTAACCAGGATGGCGTGTTGCTCCTCTCCTTCAAGTTCTCCCTCCTCGCCGACCCGCTCGGCTCCCTCGCCGGCTGGCGCTACGCCGACGACACGCCCTGCGACTGGAACGGCGTCGTCTGCATGGCCTTCCCTGCTACGGCGAGAGTCTCGTCGTCGTCGGAGTTGAGGGCGGTGAGCGTCATCCTGCCCAACGCGCAGCTGGTGGGGCCCATAGCGCGCGAGCTGGGCCTCGTCGAGCACCTCCGCCACCTCGACCTCTCCGGCAACGCGCTCAACGGCACCGTCCCCGCCGAGCTGCTCCGCGCGCCGGAGCTCCGCGTCCTCTCGCTCGCCGGCAACGGCATCACGGGGGGGCTGCCCGAGCAGGTCGGCCAGCTGGGCAGCCTCCGCGCGCTCAATCTCGCCGGCAACGCGCTCTCCGGCGCCATCCCGGGGAACCTCACCCTGCTCCCCAACCTCACCGCCGTCTCGCTGGCAAGCAACTACTTCTCCGGCGCGCTCCCCGGCGGGAGGTTCCCGGCGCTGCAGGTACTCGACGTGAGCTCCAACCTGCTCAATGGCACGCTCCCGCCGGACTTCGGCGGGGCCGCGCTGCGGTACGTCAACCTCTCGTCGAACAGGCTCGCCGGCGTCATACCGCCCGAGATGGCGTCGCGTCTGCCAGCCAACGTCACCATTGACCTGTCCTACAACAACCTCACCGGTGTCATACCGGTGTTGCCGCCATTCGCAGTGCAGAGGCCGACGGCGTTTGAGGGCAACGCCGAGCTGTGCGGGAGGCCTCTGGATAGCCTCTGCTCCGTTGCTTCCGCCTCCGCCGTCGATCCCCCGAACGGCACGGCAAAGTCGCCGCCTGCCATTGCGGCGATACCCGAGAACCCGACCGAGGCTCTGCCCGGAGATGACAGCGGCGCCGGGGCTGGAGCGCCGGCGTCGGGAGGACAGGGCAGGATGAGGCGGACCACCATTCTAGCCATCGCCACCGGCGATGTGGCCGGCATAGCCGTCCTGTTCTTGGTGGTCTTTTACGTGTACCAGGTGAGGAAGAAGAGGCAGCGGCAGGAGCTGGCGAAGCAGAGGATCATGGGAGTGGTGTTCAAGAAACCGGAGCCGGACGAGTCGCCGGACGCCATCAGCCGTAGCCTCTCGTGCTGCCTGCGGAAGAAGGCCGGCGACGACAGCGACGACACGGAGGAGGTGACGGACACTTCGGCCTCCTTCGCGGCCAAAGAGGGCATCAAGAAGGCGGACGATGTGGCGGCGGCCAAGACGGCCAAAGACCGCGCGGTGCTGGTCACGGTGGACGGCGACGCGGAGCTGGAGTTGGAGACGCTGCTGAAGGCCTCGGCCTACATCCTAGGCGCGGCGGGCAACAGCATCGTGTACAAGGCCGTGCTGGCCGACGGCGCCGTCCTGGCGGTGCGCAGGATTGGCAGTGACGACGCGGGCGTGAGGAGGTTCAGCGAGTTCGACGCGCAGATGCGCGCGATCGCCAAGCTCCGACACCGCAACATCCTCCGCCTCCGCGGCTTCTACTGGGGCCCCGACGAGATGCTCCTCATCCACGACTTCGCCGCCAATGGCAACCTCGCAAACGTCTCCTTCAAAAGTAAGCACCACCTCAACAAGTCACCTTCAATGCCATTGCCATTGCCGTCGTGTGCATTGCTAACCGCAGTCCATCGCGCAGGGAAGCCGGGCTCGTCGCCGATCAACCTCGGGTGGATGGCGCGGCTGCGCATCGCGCGCGGCGTGGCGAGAGGCCTCGCCTACCTCCACGACAAGAAGTGCGTGCACGGAAACGTGAGGCCGAGCAACATCCTCCTCGACGTGGACATGGAGCCGCTGGTCGCCGACCTGGGCATCGACCGGCTGGTCAGTGGCGCGGACAGGCTCAAGCCGGCGACGTCGGCGGGGCGGTTCGGGAGCAAGCGGTCCGCCAAGAGCCTGCCGGACCTGTCGCCGCCGCCGGGGACGGGAGGGGCGAGCCCGTTCGCGGGGCCTTCCTCGGCCGACGCGGCGGCGCACTACCGGGCGCCGGAGGCGGTGAAGAACCCGAAGCCGAGCGCCAGGTGGGACGTGTACTCCTTCGGCATGGTGCTGCTGGAGCTGGTCGCCGGGCGGGCGCTGACAAGCCTGGAGCTCTGCCAGTGGAGCTCCGCCACGGCGGAGGAGGAGAAGGGGCAGGTGTTCCGGCTAGTCGACGCGGCGCTGCGGGGGGAGATGGAAGGCAGGGAGGAGGCGCCGGTGAGCTGCCTCAGGCTGGGCTTCGCCTGCTGCGCCATGGCGCCGCACAAGAGGCCGACCATGAAGGACGTGCTCCAGGCGATCGAGAGGATACCATCGCCTTCCTCTTCTGCTCAGTGATGCAATTCTTGCTTTGATGCCGCGCCATGGCATTTCTCTATCTTGTAAAAGATCGCATTGCTCAAATTCTTCCTTGTTGCTTCTATCTCCTAGTTTGTTGTTCGTACCATGCATGATTTTTCTGTCCAATTGGTGTGTGTGCATCTCGCTTCTTGATGGCTCGCCTGTGGTCAACATCTGCACAAATTAGAGACCAACATTATATTGGAGCGATTTACGAATGATACCCAAAAAGAAACTAGAAAGCATTTCTTTGTCATCATCAAAGTGGTTCGCGTGTGTCTAGTTATTTGTGGCTTGAATCTTGGAACTAGCAACATTCTGTTTTTCAGATAGAGTATGAAACAGAACCCAACAACTCCAGGATCGATACAGCTTCACAGTTAACAGTAGTCTCATGATTGATCACAAGTTGCGTATATATTCATTATCTCGCTTTCAAGCTGCCTTCTTTCTTTCCGAGTACCTCTTAAGGTTGTACTTTATGGTTTTTAATTTAAAATTTTAGATTCTGGCTAGTACGGATAAAGATATACTCATATATAATTTTAGCCGATACAGATAAACTCGAAATAATATCTACTACAATCGATTTGTACATTCTATATTAAAAAGATATTTATTTAAAATCTGGTTACCGTAGAAAACTAAAACATAAAACCTACCTATCTAACCTTTTGCTGCTTCAACTTCTCTCTAGTTCTGAGTTCAAAAAAAAAACTTCTCTCTAGTTCTACATCAATCAAACATTTCAGGGTAGAGTCTGGCAGTGCATCTACAGGTCTACAACGCCCGTGACTCTTGGAGCAATGCAAAGTGCAAGCACGGATGATCCCAGATATATTCTTCCTGTGCGTGAGAAAGCTCCAAAAAGTGTTGGGGGATGGGCACCAGCCACCCGGAAACGAACAGAACAAAATATGCCCACTCCTTGATGCGGCCTGCGCTGGTACATCATTATCATATATACTTGAAATGTCTGCAGGCCGTATGTTTAGCTTATGAAATGCAACTTTTTTTACTTTGGAGGTCTCGGTAAAGCATTCCAAACTACGGTTCACTTCTCAACAGATAATACAGAAGTATCTAAATTGGCCACATAAAAAAAACACTATTAGATTTTATAACACAACATTTCTGAGGCTACCGGATTTCCCCGTAACTACCGACAAAGATCAGTTGCGGAGTACTGTTGTAGACAAGTGTGTATCAAATCTGCTTATGCTTTAGACATAAATGTTGGCCCCTGTTCTTCTTGGATTTGCACGGATCTGAGAGGGGAGAGGAGAGGGAGAGAGGTTACCGACCGTCGGATTGCGTGGAAGAGTTTGCCATTGCGGGTTCGTTGGTGAGGTCTGCGCACGGGCAGCGACGGTTGGGGAAGAGGTGGACGGTCGCGGCTGCGCTGCTCCGGTGAGTTCGACGGCGACGGCGACGGAGCTTCCCGCCGCGGACTGCGCCTCCCTTAGATCGGTTTGGGAATGTCGGTGGGGTTTGCGGCTCCGATCAATCTCGTGTCTCGAGCCGCCGGCCCCCACCCTCTATTTATAGCGCATGACGACGGGCCCATCGGCCAAAAGTGGGTGGCGCCCCGATCGATGCTGGTCAAGGGCCGATTAGCCGTTGGGCTAATCGGGGAGAGATCATTCTAACATTCTCCCCCTTGATCTCCTCTCATATCGTACCTTTTTATCTTTTCCCATTCCATCGCAGATTAGTGCATAGAGCATGCTTCATCGTCACGGTCAATCGCCGATAGATTTAACAGCTACAATATACATCTCTGTTCTGAAACAGATTCTTTAATTTTGGGCCCTTTATAGTCCAGGAATCATAGGCTTTCCCTTAAACCCATGCCGGCTACATGTTCTCTGAACACGTTGGGTGGTAAGCCTTTTGTAAGCGGATCCGCTAACATCTTTGCGGTACTTATATGCTCAAGACTTATAATTTGATCCCGAACTTTATCTTTCACAACATAATACTTTATGTCAATGTGTTTGGCAGCACCACTTGACTTATTGTTGTGGGCATACATTACTGCGGGTTCATTATCGCAGTACAATTTAAGTGGTCTATTGATGTCGTCAACCACTTTTAAACCGGGTATGAACTTCTTTAGCCAGTTCACCTGCCCCGTAGCCTCATAACATGCTACAAACTTGGCATACATTGTGGATGATGTAGTGACGGTTTGCTTTGAGCTTTTCCACGATATAGCTCCTCCTGCGAGAGTGAATACATATCCGGATGTAGACTTTCTATCATCTCCCGCAAAATCAGAATCTGTATACCCCACTATATGGAGTCAATCTGATCTTATGTATGTCATCATGAGGCTTTTTGTTTCTTGCAAATAACGCAAGACTTTCTTTATCAATTTCAATGTTCTATTCGAGATTGCTCGAATCGCCAAGTAACCCTAAAACAAATGATAAGTCGTATGCAGCATACTTGAGCATCTTGTAAGCTTCCGACAATGAAGCATATAGAACCGCTTTCATTTGATCGATCTCATCTTGGTTCTGGGGCATTGAAAATCCCATATCTGTCGCCCTTGACTATAGGTGCGGTGAAGGACTACATTTATGCATACCAAATTTCTTTAATACTCTCTCTATGTATGCCTTTTCTGACAGTCCCAATGTCCCCTTGTTTCTATCCCGGTGAATTTCGATCCCTAGAACAAACGAAGCTTCACCAAGATCTTTCATATCGAAGTTTGAGGACAAAAACTTCTTTGTCTCCAGAGTGATCGACATCACTACTAGCCGATGGATGTCATCCACATCTGTGATTAGGAAGATAAACTTCCCATCTTTAAACTTTGTATAAACACAGTTGTCCTCTACATTCTCTTTAAACCCAAACTTTCTTATTGTACTATCAAATTTCAAATACCACTGTCTTGAAGCTTGTTTTAACCCATAAATCGATTTCTTTAGGCGGCATCCCATTCTTTCATTTCCTTCCACGACAAAACCTTTCGGTTGTGCCATGTAAACATTTTCCTCCAAATTCCCATTAAGAAATGTCGTCTTTACATCCATTTGATGTAACTCTAAATCATAATGTGCAACTAATGCCATTATGATTCTGAAGGAATCTTTACATGAGACTGGAGAAAATGTCTCATTGTAATCAATCCCTTCTCTTTGCGTAAAGCCTTTTGCCACAAGTCGCGCTTTGTATCTTTCTACGTTCCGGAGTCAAGCTTTGTCTTGTAGACCCATTTACAGCCTATTGTTTTGGCTCCTTTAGGAATAATTTTCAAGTCCCAGACTTTATTAGCCTTCATGGACCTCATTTCCTCTTCCATAGCCTCAAGCCATTTTGAAGAATTTTCGCTTCATGGCTTCTTCAAATGAGGTGGGATCATCCTCCATTTGAAATTCCTCTGTATGATAAATTTGATAATCATCAGAAATAGCTGATCTTCTTACTCTTTGAGACCTCCTCGGGGCCTACTCATTTGGTACATCTTCGTTTGAGGTCATGTTGCTCCCCTCATCTGTGGCAATTGGTTCTATAGGATCCTGAAGAACATGTTCTTCATTCTCATTCATTGTTGCCACAGGAGGAACAATAACAGGTGCTGGCACCACAGTGTCTTGTACCGTCGGTGCAGTGACAGCAGGTAGTGCGAAGAATGGCTCTTGAATCATCGGAGTGGGCGCATACGCCCGCTTCTCTTCAAGGTCAATCTCTCGAGCTACCATGCTCCCCTCATCATTTCATCCTCTAAGAAGACAGCGTGTCTCGTTTCTACAAACTTTGTATATCCGTGCGACAAGAGAAACGAAAACATTTTGACTTTTCAGGGTAGCCAATGAAATGGCAACTTACTGTTTTGGGATCAAGTTTCCCAAGGTTTGGGTTAAATACTTTAGCCTCGTGCAGACTCCCCACACACGTAAGTGGTTTAGTGAGGAACTCTTCACATCCACAACTCGCACGGTGTTTTGGGCACCGACTTACTAGGCACTCGTTGAGAATATGAATGGCGGTTTTCAACGCCTCATCCATAAACTCAGCGGCGGTGTGGAGTAGCTCATCATGCTTCGCACCATATCCATCGAGTGCGGTTGCGTCTTTCGCCTACTCCATTTCTTTGAGGTTCGCCGGTGTAGAATCTTGGGCTACTATGCCATTTTCCGTAAAACCTTGCAAAGGTCCGAGAACTTGTCCATATGGGGTATGTCGACCATAGTACTCCCCACGGTCGATCGGACTATCTTAATCTTTAAATCGTGTCGGTTTTCAACTTCAGCCTTAAATATCTTGAATTTATCCAAGGCTTCATTTCTTTCTTTGATTGGATAAATATATCCATAACGGGAGTAATCATCCGTGAATGTTATGAACGAGTCATATCCATCCACACTTTTCACAGGAAAAGGTCCACAAATGTCTGTGTGAACAATTTGTAGAACTCCTGTGCTTCTTTTGGCGTCTTTCTTAATTTTCTTTACATATTTTCCTTTAATGCATTCTCTGCATTGTTCTAAGTCTGAGAACTCTAATGGAGGAAGAATATCATTCTTAACTAGTCTTTCTATTCTCCCCTCGAAATATGGCCTAAACGACAAGCCATAATTTCGACGACGCATCTAGAGTTCTCTTTCGTTTCCTGTTTACATTCGTAGACGAGGATTCATTCACTTTCTCGCATGTGACGTTCCCATTATCACATACGACATTCACATCATCACGTAATGATAACAAATAAAGCTCATTTTGTAAGATGGCAAGACCAACACATCCTTTATTAAACATTATTTCACACTTGCCATTTCCAAAATGACAATCATAACCATCATTGTCCAAACATGAAACACTAATCAAATTTCTCTGTAAAGAGGGAACATAAAGAACATCTCTAAGTAAAAGAGTGAAGCCATCACTAGTTCTAATGAAAGATCGCCAACGGCTTCAACTTCGACTTGGACTCCATTTGCGACTTTAACGCATCTTTCTTTTCTTTGCATATTCCTCGTCGAACGGAATCCCTGCAAATTATTAGCAACATGAACAGTTGCACCTGAATCAATCCACCAAGTAGATTTTGAATATTGTACATACATGGATTCATTTATGAACGTAATAATGTTCTCACCTTTCTTTGACATAATCATTTTCAAGAAATCGGGACAATCTTTCTTGTAATGTCCATTTTTCTTGCAATGAAGACACTGATCTTTCTCCACTGTGAAATTATTCTGTTGAGGCTGAAAAACAGAGACTTTTCCCTTGTTCTTTGAGGAGAAATTACTGTTGAAGATCTTTTTCTTGTTGTCCTTCACATAGTTGATGAACCACCATGTGAGGATTTAAATCTTTCCTCCTCTTGCACACACATAGCTATGCATTTTTCTAAGTCCCACTTCTCGGGTTGCATGTTGTAGTTGACAACAAAGGTGTCAAACTCTTTCGGCAAGGAAGCAAAAATCAAATGAATGAGGAACTCATCCTTGAGAGCCAAATCCATTGGTTTAAGCTTGGATGCCAAGTTGCTCATCCTTAGTATGTGCTCTCTTATGCCACTGCCACCACCAGAGTACCTTTCTGTCACAAGTCGCTTCGGTCACCGTAGCATAAGTCTTTGAAGAGCCAGTAAACTGACTCTTTATTTTATCAAGGTACTTTATGACAAGTGTCACTCTCGAGATTGAGCCCACAATTGCGAGGCTCAATCGTGTTCTTTATCACGACCAAACATTTCTTGTTGGCGGTGACACACTTTTATGATCAAGATCATATGACATCTTTATGGGAGCAAAGTCCTCTGTCAGTGCCGCGACATCGACCTCATTTTCATCCCTCACCGGTGCCACAGGCTCTGTGGGACACGGTGTGGTGACTACCCAGTCCACCTCAGCTAGGATGAATGCAAGGTCAATCTTTTTCTTCCATTCACCATAGTTGTCTCCTTTGAGGATGTGGATATCTCGATGTAGCTCATCAAAGAGTATCCTCCGAAAACACAATTCATATATAGTGAGAACATTTATAATAACAATAACGCATGCCTTAGTTTCAACGTTGGTTAAAATTAAACGTCTGATTGTTTACACATTAAATCTACATCACCGTTGGGCGAAATAGAAATAATGCATAAAATCATCAATTAAAATTATAATACTTTTAACAAAAAAATTATATGCCTTATTTTAACGTTGGTCAAAAATACGATAACAATTTTATTTATACATTAAATCTACATCACCGTTGGCGTAAATAGAAATAATGCATAAAATTAATTAAAATTATAATAATGTTATTATCAACGTTGGTCGAAAATAACAATATCATAATTAATCGAAATTTTATCTATTTTTCCAAAAATTAAATTCTCCCGTTGGTTCGAATTTAATAATGAAAATTAATCATCATTAACTTTTGCAGCGGAAACAAGAAATTATTCAAAATAATTCTTACTCAGAGGCAATATTACTGTACTCATCTAATCTATAGAAATATGTACGCGAGAGGTAGGCAATGTGTACGTATGGATATGCACTTGGTGGTCAGCACAGACACCATCAAACTGCTGGCTGCTGGCTCTCACATAAAAAAAAATGAGTCCACTTTCTTTGACCGGTCAAAAGAAAACTTTCCACCACTCATTGCTCTGCGCGTTAAAACGGATCGGCTCGTCCGCAAAAAGCGGATCGGGCGCAAGGCGCGTGGAGCGGCGGCGGGCTGCGGCCGGCAAGCGGGCGCAAAGCGCGGCGCAGCGGCGGCCGGCGGCGGCCAAGGCGGCGGCGGCGGCCCGGGCGCAAGCGCGGCGGTGGCGACCACCGGCGGCGCAAAGCGCGGGCGCGCGCCCGGACGGCGAGTGGCGGCGGCACAGCGACCGGCGACAAGCAACGACCTCGGCCGGCGCAGCAGCCAGCAAGCGGGCGAGCGCAGCGGGGGCCCAGTGGGCGGGCGGCGGGCGGCCGGCGTGCCATGGCCGGGCGGCGGCAGCATGACGACCACAGCGGTAAGGCTCTGATACCATTGTTGGCCCCTGTTCTTCTTGGATTTGCACGGATCTGAGAGGGGAGAGGAGAGGGAGAGAGGTTACCGACCGTCGGATTGCGTGGAGGAGTTTGCCATCGCGGGTTCGTTGGTGAGGTCTGCGCACGGGCAGCGACGGTCGGGGAAGAGGTGGACGGTCGCGGCTGCGCTGCTCCGGTGAGTTCGACGGCGACGGCGACGGAGCTTCCCGCCGGGGACTGCGCCTCCCTTAGATCGGTTTGGGAATGTCGGTGGGGTTTGCGGCTCCGATCAATCTCGTGTCTCGAGCCGTCGGCCCCCACCCTCTATTTATAGCGCAACGCGACGGGGCCCATCGGTAAAAAGTGGTGGCGCCCGATCGTATGCTGGGTCAAGGGCCCGATTAGCCGTTGGGCTAATCGGGGAGAGATCATTCTAACAATAAATACTAAACTTTTATTTCAAAAGAGTACACAACTTAGCTGCCGAGTTTACAACATTAAAAGCATCCAAACCCAGAGTTTACATCACAATACAAAAAGATCTTCCAAATGAAACATAAGCATGCCCGTGTGTAAACGAGACATAAACCAATAGTCACCTTATAGGGAGTCATCAAAGTCTCCCTTAAAAAGTACATCGGTGTCTTCCCAGATTTCTTTTATTGATGATTTAGCAAGTATGAGTACATCTGTACTCAATAAGTCATATGAGAATATATAATTAACTACTTGTCAATATGTCAATAGAGTGAGGTATAAAGGCTTTATCATTATGATTATAGATGTATGTTTATTTGCAAATATTTCTAGACTTGAGAAGCAAAAAATAACTTATTAAGGAAAAAAAGGGGTTCAACCAACTCTTTTATCATCTTAAAATCATTCCAATCCTACCTATGCCTTGTTGTTGGATTCACCCATTAAACACATGTTAATTTACCAAAAATACGGTGTATCCAAATACTATTTATTATACTCTGCAGAGTTACCTAGCTTTACCCACAAGATCTCTCAAACTCACAATGTTATGCAATAGACATGATGATAGAGTGAGACTAAGTTGAGATAACAATGTTGTTTACTGCTCTATTCGTTCTAGCTTCTACCCGGTAGGCTCGAGACCATTCAGTCTTTGTCGGGAATCCACCGGCCAGTGCAGAAATCGTGGCCCAATATTGAGTGGACCTACTATTGTGAAGAATGGCAAGTGGCATTACATCCCAACTTTCATTTCCCATTTCTCGCAGGCTATCCTAAAACTCTAAGATAGTGAAAGAGGAAACAAGGCGACAACGCAATGGCAAAAGACGTTTTAGCATGCAGGAAGTGGATTTCCCAAAAGGGAAAGCAGGAAATTGAATGGAGTTTCTGGATTTGGCAAAATTATAAATTCAAGCAAAATTCGAATAAATTCAGAATTTTTGAATTTTTAGGGCTGTTTCAGATTTCATGAAAAATAATCCCGTAACAAACATTATAGACGTGCTTTACTAGTTTGTTATAGAAAACAATAGTCAAAACCTGAGTAATGCTATGAAAAGCCAAAACTCACATGTATTTTTGGTCAGATAGGGTTTTAGTAGGTGTCACTTGTTTTTCCCCGCTCAGTTCTCTGGATACGGTAGAATGCATAGCGAAGGCTAGCTCCAATTATGTTGTTTTATTTCAAAGTTCTAAAAAATAATGAGACCAAAGATAAAAGAAATCCTTAATTTTCGAGTTAGTGGGAAAGCAGGCACGGTTGACCTCTGCTAAACGAAAAAGGGAAATATTCGGCTAACGCTTTTCTTTTGTCAGCGAGTAGTACTTTCAGCTGGCTAGGTTGAAGGGCATTTTCTTCTGTGTGGTCAATAGGTTGTTGATTTGGCCACCTGACCCATTGAAATCCTAGCACTTTCTTTGTGTCCTCAAAAGCAGACCATTCTCGCAGCCAGACCTGACCTGTCCAAAATGGGTGGCATGGCACGGGCCCGATTTAGAATGGACCGTTAGGTATGGGCCGTGCTGTGCAGGCCTGTGGACCAAGGCGATGGCCCAGGCACGGTCCAGCAACAAAGAATCTATTCCTATAGACTCACATAAGGCGATGGCCCAGGCACGGCCCAGGCGATGGCCGTGTTTAATCTTCCGGAGGATCTTGGTGCAACAAAGAATTTACCTCACAAACTTTTCTTCTTATCTATGGTGGGTGTTGGTGGAGCTCATTGCAAGCGAACTCTCTGAAACTTATGCATGTACTTCTGATAAAATTCAGACAATTTACGACGAACAACTGTAAAACAATAAGAATAATCTATTCCTATAGACTCACATATAAGTGAAAGAACATTAATGAATCCTATAATTTTAGCTTTTAGATCTAGAATAAATGTAAATGTGTATAAGCATGGAACCTCATTCCAATATTTTAAATATTTAGTTTTCATAGCACACATAACCTCGTGTGACACTATGCCATATTCATTAGCTTTTAAGTGGGCCACAATCGTAAGAATATGATGTACAATTACAAGAGATGTTGGATAGTACACTCCAGATAAAGCAACAATGATTTCATAAAAAAGTTTTAGAAATGCTAGTAACTTCTTAGCAACATACTACTGTTGTTCAGTCAGTAGTGTGTTGTCGATATGGCTTTGATAGTGCGTGTAACTAAAAACAGAAAATGTGAGCTTATAGGGTAAAATATTTTGTAACATGAGATAAGTTGAGTTCCACCTTACTACTTTTATCTAGGGTAATTGCTACAACATTGTTCAGAGTAATTGCAAAAAAATATTTGTAAGACTAAAATCTTTTACAGCTTTGATAATACATTCTGCTATACTCTCACATATATATGATATGTTAATTAGTTTGAAACCTATGATTCTCTTTTCAATACCTAGTCATCATTTATATAATGAACGACTATACTAAGATAATCCCCCCTAGACTAACCACTCCATATGTCCGAAGTTAAGGCCACCAAAAATGTACAAGTTCTAAAGAGTTCTTTAATTTTATCATGACTATTATTGTAGTACTTAACTAAATCTCTAGTCATTATTTGTCTAGAAATGTGAGTAAATCTATGGATTATAAGTAGTTCTAATGTACGTTTCGAACACTTTTGACTCACCAAAGTTTAAAGGAATATTTTGTGTGGCAATTCAACGAGTTAAAGATTCTCGAGCTACTTCAGGATTACAATCCTAGTTACGTATCATATCGTTGGAGTTGTACTACAGCTACGTCTGCCTCATGTCTATACCTTGTTTTTCTTTACATCTTTGGACATATCTATGCAAGTGTTCGATTCTACCTGAAGACTTTGCACACAATTTATGATGACATATTTTACAAACAACAACTCTTACCTGAGCTTATTGTCGTGTCACACTTCACTACCTTGTCGAAACCTGTCCACACCTCCAATGTGCTTGGTCTGGATCTCTTTACTCCGATGCTTCCTGACGCAGAGGTACTCATAGAGCCTGATAATGGTACAGCCAGGGTCTGCTCTGCCATTTAAGATGGAGGCGGAGTTGTTTCATTCATGAAGGATGAAATATCTTCCAGATCAATTCTGTATTCACTCACAAGAAAATTGTCAAATTTTTCCATAGAGAAATGTGAAAAACTGCAAAATACAAATAGAAAATTACATTATTACCTATTTTACATCACGACAAATAAAAGTAAGAACAACATAATTATATAAAAAAATAGTATCGTTATATCTTTTCTTGACTGTAGGCCAGATTATGAATTTTTGGATTTTTGGCAAAAAATATTTTGAATTTTGCCAAATTATCACAAAGTGTATTGAAATTTTCACAAGAGATTTCGGTGAAGAGATTACTGGTTTAAGTGTGGCTAAATGAGGGAGTATGCTGCCTATTTATGAAAAAATTGAGATTTTTTTAAAAAAAATTATATTTTTAAACTCCTAAACTGCCACAAAATTCAACAATTAATCATGCTAAACAGGCAAAATGGATCATGCCCACCGTACCGTGCCCGGACTAACCGTGCTTAACAGTCATATCTTCGTGCCTAATGGGCCTTGCCCATAGGGCTACACGCGCCGATGGGACTATGGTGCCCACCGGGCCACCGTGCTGTGTGGGTTGTGCTATGCTTGATCATGTCTGTGTCCAGCCTAACACTATGCATGCTGTGCTATGCCGGCACGCTGGGCCAGGGCGGTGGCCCAGCTCTTTGTGCTGTGCTAGCCTAAAACGATCTGCCACGGACCATACCGTGTCCTGGGCCATACCATTTGACCACCCCTACTCACAGCAAAGAAAGCATACCTGGCACCAACTGCTAAGGTAATCGATTGCACTGGTGAAGGCTGAAGACGCATAGTATAAGTGGGGTTTGATCATGTATTCTTTTTACAATCTACTCTCGTTTTCTATAAAGCGCCCATGCATTTCAAGAATAAACCTTTATAAAATATGACAAACAATTAGTCCGATAATGCATGGTTTGGTGATAGGATACGTTAGATTCGTCCTTGAAAGGACTTTCATATTATCATGATTTTGCAGCTATTAACAATGTAACGTCAAAGAAATTAATGGAAATAGTTCAATTATAGGGACCATAACGCCATGGCTACAATATTAGCTTGTGGAAGTGTAGTGTAATGGCATTTGAACAATCAGTGCGTTCAGCCGCAAGCATTTCGAGCTAACCTCGCCTTGTAAGGCATAAGCACTGGACTCATATTTGCAGTTTATATATAGGTAACATTAGCAGAGCTGATTCATGGGGTCACAGATACTCAGCTTCACTATTAAGGACCCAGAAAAAATTTCAATGTACTGCTATTTTTTCTTTATTTTTTAAACTCCAAGACACAACTATTATGGCTGAAACATTTCTGGATGAACATGTGCTACTTACGTAATTGTGGCAAACAGCTTGGTCCAATCCATATGGTGTTATTCAGAGGCCGAGTGCAGTTTCGGGTATCCATGGGAACCGGCGTCCCATTAACAATTTCAGCATGATGCAATGTTTCAGAAATGCTAAAAAAAATATGGATATAGTAGTACTCATAAAGTTACGTAAACCTGCAAAATTTTAATTTCAAATTCATCTCCGGCATCAAGAACCAAAAAAGACAAGCAGTCAATCATGCACTGTTTATATGAGCTAGAAGTACTGTTTAGTTTTTTTGTTTCTTTATACAAGGATGAAATTGAAATTTTGCATGTTTACATAACTTTATGTGTACTACATCCATGATTTTGTTTTTGGTATTTTTGAAACATTGCATCATGTAGGGATCGCTAATGGGGACGCCAGTTCCCCTGGGCACCAAGCAATTTCTTACCGCAGACATTGTGTTCTTAGTTCGAAGCCCAATTTGGTTTTCAACCAATTGTGACCAGTTCCCAACCAGTTCCGGTGACACCAGTAAAAAACATGCGGTTTGCACCTATAAATGATTGAGTGAAAGTTCTAAACAGAATAAGAAGGCTGCCAGGAACATACAGGCTACAGCTACTGGCCAGTCACTACCGGGGTCCGGGGATTCACAGCTAGCATGCGAAAGAAGTTAATAGTTATTAGTTTGTGTACTCCTTAGCATGGTTGTCACAGCGTCATTGATGACCACGGCGCCTAAAAGGCGCCGGGATGCCAAGGCGAGGGCACGGCGAGAGGGCATTCGTACATGTGTACAGCGTACACACACATATGAGTATTAATCCCGTCTCGACTCCTGCTGTCTCTCTCTCCCCCTATATAATACCTCCTCTGACTCGCCTCCCGACTCACACTCTCCGCCTCTCCCGCACCCCGCCTCCCTCCCGCCGCCTCCTCACCCCGTCCGGTGCCTCCCTCCACGCCGCCTCCTCCCGTCCGCGCCTCCTCTCCCGCACCTTCCCTCCCCGCCGCCGCCTCCCCTCCTCGCTTTGTAACATTTTGTAAAGATGTAATCAGACATCTGGTACAAGAATCAAGCAAAAACATTCAAATCAAGATGATCTGTAGGATGCAAACTAGGATCAAGATGTGGAAGGAAAGAAATAGCACTGAATGAAATACACTTTACAGTTTGGTGATACATAATGAGGAAGAATCTCAATCAAATATTCCTTAACTGAAAAAAAAGATTTTATGCACTTTTAGAAAAGAAATCAAATGCATAACTGTATGTGATTAACTCAACTTCAGCCAACACAGATATATATTCATTAAAACCATATATTTTTTAGATCAAACAGACACTTACGCTTTGGCTGAAATAAAAATACAAACTAGCCTAAAAATCATAGTTCACACTGCTTTATTGTCTCAGTCACCAAAGATGCCAGTTCATTAAAAAAAACTCAGATGAGAATGGAACACTAGCGCACAAAGTCCCCAATCACCACAACCTGTGCAGTTTTCAGCTAATCTGGTGTTGATTGCACATATCTTGCTAAAATCATGTGTAATCCTAGTGTTAATTTGTTACTCTTCTTTTGTTAGTTGTTTATCTGGCCCGTTTTTTTCGACTTATGGTTTATGGTTTCTCTTGAATAAAAATATGGAATGATTTCTTCGTCACTATTTCGAAGTAGTTTATCGGGATAGCTTTTTCAAAACGGCTTATCAATTTATCGGCATTCAGTTCGTTTACATAAATTTATCGGCATTCAGTTCGTTTACATAAGCGCTCTCACTAGGGCCAAAAGCTATAAGCCGTAGTCTTCAACATTGTATTGTTATTGTTTATTCTAATTTCCTCCAATTCAGCATCAAGTCAAATCTATAATTGACACTACCAGTTTTCCTAAACAACAAATCAAAATTTAAATTTAAAACTCAACTTTAGCTATGTACAGACTGGTTGACTCTTGAGTCTTGGCCTAGCCAAGGACAGCAAACCGACTACTGCCAGCATTTAAAAAAAATATTACTAGAAATAACATAAAGACATATATACCAAAATTTACACAAACATGCATTAAGCAGGTTTCTAGATACAAATTACTGATCAAGCCAAGGACAGATAAAGATGAAAATTCTTCAATAAGCAATAACTGTAGAAATCATGTCAAGAATGAATGTATCAATGCAAACGAAATTACCATCTAAAAGGAAGAACTTACCTGGAATATAGCAGCATGGTGAATGTACCATGTGGAACTTCTGGAATCCAAAATGAAACTAAAGAAAATTCTCAGATATGGCAGTCCCCTGCCAATGCCCTCATCTGCAACGAACAGAAGCATAAAACCCATCTTAATTTAAACTATTTCTATATTACAGCCATCCATATGAATGGAAAAAAATGCAGTGGTGCAATCTTTGCCCAAAATTTCAATTGGCTCCAGTTGCTTTAGGAGATCTGTAATTCGATATGCAGAGCAAATATTAACACAGTGTAGTGAACATCTCAAATATCACTCTTAGACATTTGAATGTTTGCCTTATATACTGCATGCTCTATTGCAATTCTGTTTAAAGATTGCTGGAAAAAAAGGAACATCGTCTCATTCCAACTCCCAATGAAGGTTAAATACATCAATGTTTATACTTTATCCTGAAGTTCATGCTATGATGCGCATTCACAAATAGCATGAATAGACAAGTGTCCAAGGGTTTATTGATAGAAATAACACAATCAAGGTTTGCACAGCTACGTTAACAGAATAAAACATCTGGACATGTAGATATACCAGGTGCAGCAATAGAAGTTCTAGTTCAATGTTGCCACAGAAAACTCGATCAAGAACCAAATTAAGTTGTTCCGTAAAGGATCCGCAATAGAATAAGTCACTCTTTTTGAATTTCAGACAAAAGGCAAAATTAAGGCAAGAAAATTCCTCTGTAAATTTATGAAACTTCTGTCTTTTAAGCCTTGACTAAGCTCCAATATTGCAAAATCTGCTAGGTTATTTCCTTAAGTTTAGGTAATTAAATTGTTTGAGACATTAACCAAAGTACAACACAACTATGTAGTAATGACATTAGCTGCTGAGCTCTGTATCAAACTGATTGAACATACCGTCGGCTTTCAGATTTACAAGTGCCATGCAGGTTCATAATAAAATAAGCAAGCCAGGTAAATGACCTCATCTGGTCAAGTTTTACCTGCAAAGCATCCTACCCAGCCCATGTTTACCTCCAGAATGATAACATGCTAACAAGTTTGGTGAAAACAGGATAATAAAAAAGAAAAGTTAATGCCTATAGTAAATAAAAAAGTAGTACCAAAATCGACCAAAAAATGCATTACATGGTGCTCAAAATATATTACGAACCCTGTTGTTTTCAAAGTTTCTGTTGATCCCGCGCTTACAGGAGGATGCATCTCATTATTGATGCAGCTGAGAAGACCGAAGAGTATAATTTGCTACAGTGCAAAAATATCTCAGCCTTCAACTGAGTAACTGCACATTTAACGCTTACAGGAGGATGCACCTCATTCTTGATGCAGCTGAGAAGAGTAAAATTTGCTACAGTGCAAAAAACCTCAGCCTTCAACTGAGTAACTGCACATTAATTGCACAGAAGTAACAAGAGGGTATAATATGTTGCAAAACATCAAAAATTTTGCCTCATTATTGAAGTTACGATTCAATTGATGGGTTACAAAATCCATTGCAAGAGCTAGAAAATCAGTGAACCACACCCTATTTTGCTGTTTTACCTAAAAAAATTGGTACAGAACAAAATATTAGCATCCCTCTTGAGGGCACCTCCGTAGTCCTGCAAACACTACAGACATTTCTATTGACTGTATAACAAACCTTTTGTAGGCTCACGAAGATATACATCCATATCATATCCTACAAGATGCATTCTCCATGCTAGTGCCTGTGCGTCCTGGCGTCGGTAACGGATACAAAGCCTCCTAAGTAAACGGTTCCCTACAGCTTGCGACACTATGAAGCGTTTACTCAATGTATACAGCATAACATCAACTGCTGCATTTAGATTTCTGTCCCAACATAGGTAATTGATAAGAAGGGCACAGCATGCTGGTGTGACATCAATACCAAACTCCTCAAGAGTATGAAAAATCTTAAGAGCATCATCAATTCTCCTTAGCTGACAAAGCCCTATAAGCCAAATGATGTAAGGGTTTGAGTTAACCGAACCACCATATTCTTGATCTATCTTGATTAACTCCCTAACAGCTTCATCTAGGGAACCATCTTCAAATTTTTTCTGGGCATTAACAATTACTTCATCTTCCACTGAGAGATTGTACTTTTTGGGCAGGTAATCCAACCAGAGGTCGATTGCTTGTGACAATTTCTTCATCCTACATAGTGATCTCATCATAGTATTGTAGATTGACAAACTAGGGGAGCCACCACTCTGCAATATGTTCTGGAACAACATCATCGCATCGTTTTCTTTGTGTACCCTCAAGAGCCCATCAATAAGAGTCCCATAAGTGATTTCATCAGGAGAGATTCCCTTGAGTTGGAGCTCTTTGAAAAGCCTTAGTGCTCCATCAAGATTCCTCACTTTACAGAGTCCATTTATCAATGTGTTATATGTGACAACATCAGGAACAACTCCACTGTCTATTATACCTCGAACAAGCTTGTAAGCTTTCAGCACCTGCCCAGACTGGCACATATCATCGACCAGCTTACGGAGGCTCTCACTATCCCTCACCTGGTTGGCACCGAGGGTCAGCCGAAGGAACAAGGAAGGGTTATTCCCCATCTCCATCTTATGGAAAAGCATCCAAGCTTCCTCCAGCCTGCCCACCCTGTAGAGTCCGTCAATGAGTGCATTGTATGTCATAACCGTCGGATGGCAACCAAGTTCTCCCATCTCATCAAAAACCTGCATTGCCGCATCTACATGTCCTTTCTTGCACAGTCCACATACCATGATAGTGTGTGTCGTGGAGTCCAGGACCACGTTATTCTGCAGCATCTCTGACCTCAATGAGCGAGCTCTATCCAGATCACCAATATCACAGAGGGCCTTGAGCAGTGTGTTATAACAGAAGGCGTCAGGCACAAACCCTTTGTCTCTCATCACATCTAGGAATGAGAAGGCATCCTCGGTTCTGCCAGCCTGTGCGCAACCACGGATCATTATCGTGTACAGGACAACGTCTGGTGAGACATTGCACTCCAACATCTCCTTGTAATAGTCAAACCCCTCATCGAATCGGCCGGCCTGGAACAAACCATCGATCAAACAACTATACCCTTTCAGCCCAAGTGCAAAACCCCCCTCTTCGAGCAGCTCCAGCCGCTCAAATGCCTCATCGACCCTGCCAGCCTTGCACAGCCCGCTCAAGAAAGCATTATACGTTGCCTCGTCCGGCGGGCACCCCTTCTCCTTCATTGACCGCATCAGCCGCCCAGCGTCCTCAATCTTCCCTGCATTACACAGGGACGAGAGCAGGACTGTGTAGATCTTCACGTTGGGCACGATCTCCCTCTCGAGCATTTCGTCGAACATCTTGAGCGCGTCCCCCGCCATGCCGCGCTTGCACAGCCCGTCCATGAGCACATTGTACGTGGCCCTGTTGGGCGCGCAGCCGGCGCCACCCATCCGGTTATACAGCGCCAGACCGAGGAGGATGACGCCGCTGTCGACGAGGGCCTTGAGGACGGCGTTATAGACGAAGGCGGTGGGGCGGCACTCGAACTCGTCCATCCGGGAGAACGCCTCGACGGCCTCGGTGTGTCGGCCGGCGGAGGCGTGCGCGGCGACGAGGGCCGCAAAAGCGGCGGAGGGGGCGGGGAGGCCGGCGGCGCGGGCGTCGGCGAGAGCATCGAACATTGCGGCGTCGGCGTCGGAGTCGGATTCGAGGAGGATGGAAATGGCGTGGCAGTGGGTGGCGGCGAGCGGAGGCGCGGGAGAGGGAGGAGAAGAGGAAGAGGCGGAGGCGGGAGGCGGCGGGAGGGCGGGGCACAGGAGGGCGTCGGAGACGGGTGCGCGGTGAGGCGGGGCGAGAGGAGGGAGAGGCAGGGAGAAGGGCGGGAGGGAGGGCGGGAGCGTGGCGAGGAGCGCGTGGAGGGCGTCGGTGGCGGCGAGCTCGGCGCCCGGGGAAGGGGACGCGGTGGCGGCGGTGTGGATGTGGATGGGGACGGCGGCGGGGAGAGGCAGGGGAAGAGGGTGCGTGCCGTCGCCGCACATCTCATGCGGGCATCGAGGGAAGGAAGGTGGGGATGGAGATAGATTTCGCGGCGGCGGCGAGAGTGGGAGAGCTGGGGGAGGGAGGGCGGCAGCTCGGGAGGGAGAAGGGAGGGCTTGGCAGAATTTTTAACTTTCCATTTCTTCTTCGAGCGGTGCTTCCATACTTTCCGGTCTTCAAAGAATAATACTAATCTCAAAGTACGTAAAAATATAAATAATCATTATTTATCATTTAATTCTACTTTAAAAATTATAAAAATCACTTTAAGCAAAGCATAGAAACACATGCCTTCTTCTTTTTTAACCCTCTGCTGCTGAGACATATATCAAGTGTTATAAGTCTACACTTACAGGATTTTATTAATATCGAAAGAGAGGAAGATATTATCTAGTATTTAATAAACGGACTTATAGACGGTTTCTCAATATGGATGGGTCCGTTCTTTTTGGCTTTTGGCTTTAGCTGATTAATAGCAATGGTTGATGCAAAAACCGTACTGTTTTTGTTTTTTGGCTGATGACTTTTATAATTGTTGATGCAAAAACCATATAGTTTTTTGGGCCGATGACTTTTATCTTTGTGTTGATTTTCCTAATTTAACGAGCGCATAGATTCACGTACATAAAATTGCAATGCACAAGCGGCTTGTGTACATCGCACAAACATACATTTATATGGACTTTGACAAGTACATGCGTTAGCTACAGGCAAATGTACATAAATACAAATATTCACGTATTCACGTGGTATGGGCATATAAGAGTTTAATTCGGACGTACGCATGAACATGTCTTCCATACATAAACACATAGGGTAGTCGAAACAATGTCACATGATGAGAGCGTCTGCAATGGCATCACAAACATAATCCATATCTACACCCCCTAAAAGGAAGTATACCCACATCAGAAGTGAAGAACGGGATGAACTCAACAAGCTCACACAATTGGTTTAACGGACTCAACAATACACACATATATCAAATGTAAACTCGATAGACACAGCAAACGAAAGCAAAGACCGACATACGTCGCCAACTGTAGTACAATAACAGGAGAGGTGCACATGGACGATCAAAAGCCACCCATCCCATCGCGCGCCTAGTAGATCGGCCACATCCTACAAGCTAACCGATGTGTCCTTCCGGTGTTCGCAACGTCACAAACACATCCCTATATTTTCTCTCTATGAGTAACGCACACACGTAGAAGTGCTTGTCCGTGCCCTTTGGTATACATCGCCGATGACCAAATCGAGTAATGGCGAAGGCAGCACGACTGGTCATGGATCTCTCATACATGTTGTAAATGCGCTCCATGTAGTCATAGGCCATGCTACCCTATGATTTCTTGGACTCACAGCCGGATGTGGTAGTGGTCTGCTTGCCGGGCCTCTTGCGCGATGAGCTTGCCGAACCGAACTATTGCGGGGTGATGTCGTCGTCAAAGTAAACAGACAAAGCAAGTACCTTGGTGGGTGATGAGACGTCGTCGCCAATGGGAGGGGTATTTCATATGAAAATGTATGTTTGCTTTAAGATTCTAGTTATATGTCCATTACATGACTTGTTAATATTACACCTCCCTTGGAATGGTTGATCACTTGAGCCTTGTCACCCTAGGAAAAATTATATCGGTAACCTTTCAAAAATAAGTCCGTATTTATACGCCATGCTTAGTACTACTTAGATAAATCGGGGGCATCAAAATGCCCAAGCATCACTTTTAATCATGAGAAACTGGTTTGAAAAGTCATGCTGAAAATGACTAGTATTTCTAGTATGATTATTTTACGCTCCCAAAAACCTAAAATTTGCTTATCTATCTGGGCGGATGGTTCGGGGGTACGGCGCAGTGGTGCACGAGAGTGTGGTTAGTGGTAGAACCGCCCAGATAATCCAAAGGACTGAATCTTGTCATGACCTCGTGTGTAATACAAGTACAACCACAAGTCTATAAAGTACAACTTGGCTTAGTAGATCTACCGGACCCGGGAAGTCATCTCATCGGTGGAGGAGGTGAGGTAGTGCAAGTGACTGTCTGTGTGACGACTTGAATGGGACACTCGTTGAGGGTGAAGTTTTCCGCAACGTGCTAGTCGGTATGGGTAGCCCAGCTGCTAGCCGCATAGGGGAAGAACATCCCGCGCAACTTACGAAACCCGCCGCAAGTGGGAGAAGCCCATATGGGTGAGATGATAGAAGGGGCAAGGTATTTTGAACAGTTACTGTGATGGTCTACTCAACCGTCTGACTAAGGAATCGTGTGGAACAACGAGCTGATCATCTCTTGTGCGTAAAGTGTACTAACTCTGCAGAGTGAAAAACTATTCAAATAGCTGTGCCCACGGTCAAGAGCGGACATGGGAATTTAACTAGATATAGTTCTATTTCAATAAACTTTGTGGGTGGGATTGAAAAGGTAGAGGGTGGTGGAAGCCCTGATTTGTGTTACCCTAGGTGTCGCCCCAGTGATAAGGTAAGCGGTTATAATGCTGAAAGGTTAAGCTTATGGTGCAGAAACCATGTAACATGGATGAAATCTGGATCGCCATTATTATTGCATTATTTCACATCTTATGTTTTAGTTAAAACTGCTAGATCTCAGGAAATTTCTATGTATCGTATTTCAAAAATAATTTATGGCAAATAAAATAACCTGAGCCTTTCCTTGATAAGCCATGCATATTATCTAATTGCATCCTGTATATTGGCTCGCGGAGCACGGTGGTTTGTGCTCACCCTCGCTCACTCAATTAATCCAGAATCAGGAGTCAGATCACTACGCTTCAGCAATACATCCGGACGTGGTGGTGAAGAAGATGAAGTTGTCAAGAACTAGGTCGTGAACCCCAGTTGGCTGCCTGTGGCACGTCCTGAGGGTTCACCTGTGTGCTTCGTTTCCGTTGCTGCAATTTATTGATTTCGGCCTGATCGGCCTATGAGTAAGTCTACTATTATATTTACGCTTCTGCGTGATATGTACTTTGATGTTCAGTACTGTATCTGTGAGCACTACCTACTGATTTAAGGAATAGTGCGGTGGAATCACATAGGATTATGGGTTGAAAAATCCGGGTTCGACACAATATGACCGTAAAGTCACGTGGTTCTTATCCATCCGTCTCTTCCGTAACTGCCTACATGAAAAGTTTGCATGTTTCAACCTAATACAGTCTCTCCGTCTTATTCTTTAGAGTTAGGCTCTCACACAAGATACCACTTAGAGTTGTCCAGTGGACTGGGCTTAATCGTGCCGACCCGTAGCCCGGTACTGTTGGCCCGATCTGAGCACGACATGGCTTGTTTTCTTAACAGGCTGCGCCTGGGCCTACGACGTGGCACGGCACGGCCCGATCCGGTTAAAATATAACCGTTTTTTGACCGTTGGGGGTAAAAATAAGAAAAAATAGCAAAAAAATCAAAACAAAATGAAATTTTTTTATAAATAGGGGGACATCTGGCCTCCATTTTTCACACCTCAAACCTCACTCTCATCTCTCTGTTTAGCTATGAAAAATCTAGTAGTGTTTGCACAAATTTGGCAAAATTAGTGAGAAATTTGTGCAAAATTCAGAAAATTCAAAAAACTTCAAAGAATTTTCTGAGAGCTGCAAAAGAGGTAATAGTGCTATCTTATTTTAATTTTTTGCTATTATTTATTGATTCACTAGTAAGTTAATTGTTATTTACTATTTCAATTTGCAGTTGATTCAATAGAGAACTACGATTTTCAACGTTCTGAATTCGGTCTCTCGGCAGAAGCTATGTAATCCTTTCAAGAAGGATATCCATCCGCGGAAGGTCCACATCCACAACAAACTGGAGAGCCAAAAGAAGCGACAGCCCCGGTGGCGCAGGGTCCAATCGATCAATCTTCTGTCGGCTCAATAAGTGCATCCACAACCCATAGCACAGGTGCAAAAAGAACAAAAGCTAGTACATCAGGAGTCTGGAACAATTTCGACAAGAAGTTCAAGACCAACGATGATGGAAATTCGGTGAGGTATGCTGTTTGTAAAATTTGTGGTAATGAATTGTCTGCAAAATCTTTAAGTGGGACGGGTCACCTGAAACGGTACGCCGCAAGCTGCAAAAGAAGGCAAGAAATACAAATGTGCCAAACGCAGCTGCAATATAACCCAAACGGTTCGGTACGTACTTGGGAGTACAACCCAGAGGTAGCTCGAGAATCTCTTTGTAGATTAATTACTTCTCAAAATTTACCTTTAGATTTTGGTGAGTCTAATGCTTTTCAAAAATATATTAGGACTGCTCATAACTCTCAATTTAGTGTTGTATTTAGGCAAATCATAACTAGAGATTAATTAAATATTATAAGAATTGTCGTGAAAAATTGTAAGAAATGTTTCATACCTGTACATTCTATATTGCTTTGACATCAGACATATAGAGTGGTAGGGTTAGAGAGGATTATATTAGTGTTGTTGCTCATTATGTTAAGATAATGGAAAAAGAATTATATGATTTAAATTAATTAATGTTTCGCATACTGCTGAAAATATTACAGAATGTACTATTAAAGTTATAGAAGATTTTGGCCTCATGGATAAGATTTTTTACTATAACTTTAGATAATGCAGTTGCAAACACTAAGGCTATGGAAATTCTTACTCCTTTTTTAATACTTATGCACAATATTTCTTACTGCATCAACATTGTGCTTGTCATATTACTAATCTTATTGTTAAATCTGGTTTAACAAGATTAAATGCTTGTATTGATTCTTTTAGGAATGCAATTTCATATATTAATTGTTCTAACCAACGAATAACCGCATATAAGAACTTTTGCGTAGCAATGAACGTTCGTCCTAGAAAATTTGGCTTAGACATGCCTGTTAGATGGAACTCTACTTACCTTATGCTTAAACATATATTGCCATATAATAACACCTTATCTATTTTTCGTCACACCCAAGGTCATCAATCTCATAGCTCCTCCAGTAAAATCCAAGTTAGAGACCTTGAACTTACTGAGGACGATTGGGTTGTTAGTGAAAAAATATTTTCTTTTTTAGAATTTTTTCATAAAGCTACAATTTGTCTTTTTGGAGTATATTATCCAACCTCTCCTCTAATTGTTCAAAACATTCTTGAAATTGCCACCACCTAAAGGCTTTTGAAAATGATCCTATACGACGAGACGCTGTAGTTGTCATAAAAACTAAGTTTTTAAAATATTGGAGGAAAATTCCTATTTTATATGCATTCGCCTTTATTTTGGATCCGAGGGCCAAACTCCAAGTATTTATAAATGTATTACAACTTTTAAGTGATGCTACCGATTTAGATTATTGTACATACTATAGAGTAGTTAACGATAAATTATATGAGGTATATAAGAAATATGAAAATAAGTTTGGGTCCGTGCGTTTGGAAAGACCCCCGTTAGCCCTAGCACCTCTAGGGGGACTTTGCAATGGGGTAAGATTTTTGGTTTTTCCTCTAGAGATTCTCGTGTAGGTGCAGGTACACATCAGTCAGGAGGAGGAAGGCGGCAAAGCACTGGAGACCTATCAAGCTATCTCAACAGTGATAGCGTCAGCTCCGAGCAAAAGTTAAACATCCTCTCATGGTGGCAAACCCAGAAAGTAACAATCCAGTGATATCCATATTAGCGCGGTTTGTGTTAACTGTTCCTATCTCTACAGTCTCATCGGAGTCATCCTTCAATCTATCTGGAAGAATAATTGAGGAGCGATGAACAAGTCTCTCGAACGACATGGTCAAAATTCTTCTGACCGTCAACGACTGGAACAAGCTGAATCAAGACTCCAACATACTGCAGAGAATAGAGATTTAGAAGAATCTTTTGAGAATTTATATCTAGATAGCAATGAATAGAATTTTCAATATTTTTCTTCACATGTAGTCACTAATGAGCTTTATAGGCTGTACTCTTTTTTCTTTACCAAGGTTTTTCAAGTTGAGTTTTTACTTGATAAAGTTTTTAACGAGGTAGTCATCCCATGTAATTTAACAAGTTAATAAAGCTCATTATGCCATTGAAAATAATTATCTTGATGATTAACAATGTCTACAATTTTCTATAATTTTTTCTTAATTTTCTATAATTTTTTTATAATTTTCTGATTTTTCTCTCTTTTCCCGCTTGAGGTCGATCAGGCAGACGCCCGTTAAGCCGTGTCGTGCCGTCAAGACGTAACGCGTAACGATCGTGGGTCGTGCCTGAGCTCGGACCGTGGCCCTGGTGGCACGCAGTACAACCCGTTTATTTGGCGGGCCTCAACATGTCGTGCCTAAACAGGCCATGCCAGCCTGGCATGACCCATTGGCCACCTCTAATGCCACCTAGTTTGCACAAATCTCGAAGCTTTCTCATTGCCAAGAACCATGGTACCCACATCCAACACATTTCATCTAAACACACAAGGTAACACACACTACATCTTAGGTGTGTGTAACATTGATGCCTTGCATAGCCTGAAGCCTTCTTAGGGTCTCTATTATTCATATTATAGGGTGAGTTTTTTTAGACTGTGACTCTGTCTTTTGGCTTATCATTACTATTATAAAAAGAATGCGTTAGTTGTCGTACGTCCCTTCTCCTCCAACCGCCCATTCTCAACTTCTCATCACTCTCCATTTTTCAGCAGATCAGAGTAGTTTTTTTCATAGCATGATTCTTTATATATCCAATAAATTTCGTTACAACGCACGAGCAGGTAACTAGTGGTTTTTAAATTTTAGCTATTCACGAGAGACAGTACGCAGAGAGAAACAGTCACATACAATTTTAGTCGGTATAGCTGAACTCGGTACGGTGTATACTATAATTTATCTATAGACTCCGTCTTTAAAAAATACACTATTTAAAAGCTAGTGCAGCAGAAAGCCAATAAACATGCGCGCCAAAGTCCATTGCAAAGCACCTATAATCCTTTGACTACTGAAGTTGCAATGAAAGGTCTCGTATTTCATACCATCTCTTGGTGGAATGATGGAGTTATTAGTGTACGACTCTATCCACGAATGTATAAATTTTGATGTCCACCCTTGCCCATATATAGATGCATTTTAATGGAAACTCTGTGAGTTCGTGATTTACGTACAGCCTCTGTAATTCTAAACATGTGCTTAGGGCATATTCGTGTATGTGTGCATGGTGAGATGTGTGCGCCTACGCCAAGTTCTTAATAGAAAAAGAGAGGGAGTGCGCGCCTCCCCTTTTCTTGGCGTACGGATGTGTCGTATTGCGATTGCTAGGCGTTTTATTTGGATGTAAAACAACCATAAGCCGCGGGAAGAAGAAAGAAAAGGAACTCCTCGGAAACCGTCGTGCCTTCTTCCCCTGCTATTGCAGCCGCCGTTTCTGGCAGGCACCCACCGAGAAACCCTTGCGGCGTCGCTCTCCCACAAACCCCACCTCCGCCGGCGGTCGCGGAGCGAGATGGACCGTCCGGCGGCCGGCGCGTCGTACCAGCGGTTCCCCCGCGTGCGGATCCGCGAGCTCAAGGACGACTACGCCAAGTTCGAGCTCCGCGACACCGACGCCAGTATGGCCAACGCCCTGCGCCGCGTCATGATCGCCGAGGTCCCCACCGTCGCCATCGACCTCGTCGAGATCGAGGCCAACTCATCCGTCCTCAACGACGAGTTCATCGCTCACCGCCTCGGCCTCATCCCCCTCACCTCCGCTGCCGCCATGGCTATGCGATTCTCCCGCGACTGCGACGCCTGCGACGGGGACGGCTCCTACGAGTACTGCTCCGTCGAGTTCCACCTCGCCGCCCGCGCCACCGACTCCGATCAGACGCTCGAGGTCACCTCCAAAGACCTCCGCTCCACCGACCCCAAAGTCTGCCCCGTCGACCAGGCAAGGGCCTACTAGCAGACCGTTGGCGCCACCGACCCGTACGACACCGCAGCAGCAGACCAGAAGCAAGTACCACCACTCCATTTCTAGAAATTGTGAATTCTCTTACGCTAGCTTGATTGAAAGTTTTGTTCAAATGCCTTATAATACCATACCTTTGGTTGTTCGAGAATGCTGGACTTGTGTTGTACAGCTAATAGCATCAGCAATGCTTTGCTGTGCTGCTACACGCGATGGATGTCAATGGTTGCAGTAGTATTCTTTGATATGAATAGCCATAGAGAGTCCAATTGTTGATTTGTAAGATAATCAAAAGATCAAATTTGTAAATTGACACGTAATTCAATCATGCTGAACCAGGTTTACATATAAGATTGAAGGCTTTATGCATGCTGCTATTGCATTTAGGTTTCAATTAGTAGGAGGCCATGGTGACAGCATTTTACTCTTTATCTACATCAAAATCCTAGACATTTTTACTTATGATGATATATGCCTTTACTGCCTTGGGATTACTAAACATGAATGAAGCTATATTTGTCTGGTTGTACAACATCGTCAAGTGCGGTGAGGATGAAGATTAAGGTATATATTTAGATAGTCAAATCATGAAAGCCAAGGAATCCACTTTCTGTATATCTTGCCACTATGTCTGAACCAAACCAGTAATGCCTAGTAGCAGTACTTCTGTCGCTGAAGATGGCATAGGCTTGCTAATATTGAAATTTGACATACTATCCGATGGATCTTTCTTTGTGGAAGTGTCAATCTGTTTTGCCCTGAAATATTTCAACAGATCATGTACGTATGATAGCTCAATAACTCTGTAGGATGTATTAGCCTCCTCAAACACGTTGTTATTTAGTACACATGGATGATTAAATCACATTCTGTTGAAATCACTGGGAAGAAACAAATGTACTGCAATACACTTTTTAGCACGATGGTTGCACTATCACCATATAACAATTTGTATTCCTGATTTCTCTCATCGTATGTAGCTTGAGGCATAAAAAATGTGGATCTATAGGTTTAACATTTGTTTCAATTGCCACATTTAATGCTAGAGTTCAAGCCTTGCAAAAGTTCTGTCCAACGAAAATAGTAAAGTTTTTATCCTTGTTGGATATGCATCTTCCATTGGCCATGCCATTTCAACATGTAATGTGAAAAAAAGGGGTATGGAAAAAAGCTCACTTGCTAATATTATTCGTCCCTCCTTGAAAGTGGTCATAAGAGGGAGTTAGAAAAGAAAGGGCCTAGCAATGTCCTTTCAATAATTTAAACAAACAAGTTTGATGGCTAGCTAAAGCGTAGAGCCTAAGTTGGATGTGCCTTTTGCCATAATTTGAGATCATAACTCTTACCCTGTTGTTCATCCTCTCATCATTGGATGGTGCCCAGCCATATATTGTTAAGTTTATCTACCTATACTCACGCTCTGTTTTTTCTTTTCCATTAAAATGTGCAGATTGTAATGCTTGTGTTGGGAGTACAACTGTATATGTGACATATCTCTTCCATTCTCTTCTAAAATAAGTTAATTACCATTTTCTTTTCTTTTCTGAGCAAGCAATTAAACAAATAAAAGAGCTCTTGTTTTTGTTGCACACTCTTCTTTGCTCTCTTGTTTCATTCCATCCTAACTGAGCATTAATCATGGAAGTATAACTGAGCATTAATCATGGACGTATAACTGAGCATTAGACTATTGGTTATTACAGGTTCATTGTACATACTAGTGTGGAGGAGCGACCATCTTGATCACTTCATATAACCTTGTATCATATTATGGCTTATTGATTAATTAACTTGGATTGGGACAGTTCTGATGTCTATCTGATACTAGTCTGTCTTATTGTGTGCATTTATATGCAAATGCACTGTGCCTATTATCTTTATTTGTTCCATTCTTTCATTTTATATGAAGCACTAAATGGATGTCTTGATTAACTTAGCTTCTGTCATGACTTGCTGATCATGCCCATGCTAGGTCCAAAGCATTATACCAACAAGTTTCTCTTACATGCGCAGAGCATATGCTCCATTCTTATATTTGAATACTATCGATAAACATTAAACTATCCTATTATCTGTGTTCAATTTTGGCCTAATGGTTTCCATGACATCTGCTAGTACTATGAGATTAATATTCAATTTTCTTTAAAAAAAATTGCCAGAAAGCTGTAAACATTCTATCTTGTTTAATTAGTACTTGTCAGTAGTAAGCTTATAATATATTGCTGGTTTCAGGGGCATACTGATCTTTAAGCTGCGTCGCGGGCAAGAGCTGAAGCTTCGAGCGATTGCTAGGAAGGGAATTGGAAAGGACCATGCCAAATGGTCCCCAGCTGCTACTGTGACTTTCATGTATGAGCCTGACGTACGTATTAATGAAGAACTCATGGAGACACTGACGCTTGAGGAAAAAAGAAGCTGGGTGGAGATCAGCCCTACAAAAGTCTTTGACATTGATCCCAACACCCAACAGGTCAGCTTGTTTTCTAGTACTTTTCAATTACACTTTTCTTCTTATGGTTTCATCAACTAATCCTTGGACTTTAACATGTTTCTTCCTATGCTATCATCAACTAATCCATATAATTCAGCATACATCATCCAGTAGTAGTTCATAGTTCCACACCACAACTATGATGCTATACAAAAAAGGATTACTTAGTGGTTAATATTTGCTGGTGCTGATGCAGTTGCTCTTTTATGTGTTGTCGGCTTGCAATCTGCCGCTACAATGTTGTAGGCACTTTACTAAGTAACATAGCACTGGCAATCTTCAGTGGTGTATGGTTTTTTTCCTGCTTAGTGCTTAGCTATATCTAGTGTTGGGCTGTTGAATTAAATTATAGTTAAATACCTTTGGTTTGAATTTGTCTTATTGATCAGGTTGGCATATCTGTACACATTACACTGTTCTGTACTGTTAGGTTTTGAAATGGCCACATTTCACTACTATGATTCAATGTTCTTTTCAATCAAAGTTGTCATTCATGTGAGCATGCATACATTATGTGTTATCTGAGTTTAGCTACATGTTTTCTTAGTGTACCCAGTGTTTTAGAAAACGCTAGGCGCTAAGCAGGCGGCAGCATGGCGCCTAGGAGCCCCCTAGCAAACAGTGTCAAATGGTAAATTCATGGACCAATGAAACACATGTATGCATATGGTAATGTGGGAATGTGGGATTTTGTGCTAATATTGGTGATGACACTTCATGTATCAATGAAAGGTAGGAAACACATGGATAAAGTTTTACTTATGCTACAAATGGGAAAGTGATCAAGTAGAGACAGCAGCTTCTGGCTTCTGCCCCCCTTAGAATCTGTTAAATGAAGTAATCAGAGCAACAATTTGTTGTCTTATTGTCTTATATTTAGTATTAACCTGTTACCGTAAAACCGTGTTGCCTATTACCACAATATGTTTGAATTCATGATGGACATACAGTAAATTGTGCTGTCCTCATTGTGCGCTGAACTCTTGGATAGACTATGCTGTTCCCAAAGTTTTGAAGTCTCAACCAAAAGAACCCCATAGAAGGCTGACAGGTAAAATTAAAATTGTTGTCCCAAAGTGGACAGAGCACAAAATTACAGTAACCACAGCAGCATATGCAAACTCTGATAAGGATTGTCAAGGCACTCCTTAACTCTTAGAGCACTTCTAGCTAAAGCTTCTGTTCTTGAGGGGAACTGTTCCATCACCATTTGAATCACATACCGTTTGCAGGCCTTAATTCAAGATGAATATACCGCATGATGGAAGGTGCCTTTTCCAATAAAATTAAAGGCAATAAGTGCAGTTGAGGCCCAGCGCCAAGCATACAACTGGCAAACGTCAAGTGCAAGAATAAAAATAAAATACAAGTGAATAGCCCCTTGCAAGTTTTAATGCAACTTCAGAACAAAATTACGTGCCTGATACCCCTTGCTCTTTTGCATATGACAATAATTTACCAAAAATTAGACAGCAGCACATGTTATCTCTTGATAAAAGAAATATGAATAATATACTTCATGTGCAGGGGAGTTAACAAATGATGTACAAAAGTTACTCTGACAAAAGTTTGGTTTACACTGTTTGTCAATTCCTGAAATGACCCTTAAGTATTGTGCTATCTTAAACTATTTGGTTTTTGTTTCTTAAGTATTGTGTTATCTTAACCCTGTTATGTCTAGATGCAGATACCTTAGCGCTTTGCTGCCAGTGGTGCATGCCTTCCTTCAGACGTTGCATTTTGTGAACCTTGAGGAACTTTTGTCACCCTGTGCCTTTACCTTGACATTTAGGCGTGTGTTCATGCATCTTATACTGCATCAGCCCATTCTAAAGAATGATCTTGTGCGTGCATCTATTTACAAAATATAACTTACTTTTATGGGATGTAGTCAAGTATTATCAACTACTGTGCTAGTCTCTTGGTGAGGCTTTTGGGAGAAATAAGTTTAGTTGCTGTTACTCTGCCAGTGTTCCCTTCGTGGCTATCTTTTTTAATTTACTCAAACGGTTTATGTTACCAAATGCTTATTTGTTTTAAGGCCTTTTTGTTGTTTTCAAATTATCTTCATATAACCTTATATGCTGTTGTATTTTTTTTATCATATTTGCAAATACAAATTTGGCCCATGGAGTTTTTTTGTTTATAATGATTTACTAGACAAACGCACTTACCATTGGCCCCTAGTTTTATGATGGCAATTGGCCCAACTTTTGACCAGCGGCATTTCTTCCAATTTATTGTATGCAAGAGATCCTTGATGTTGAGCACCTCTGTTTTTCTGTCACTTTATCAGGTGGTGGTTGTGGATACGGAGGCATATACATATGATGATGAGGTTATCAACAAAGCAGATGCCATGGGGAAGGCAGGATTAATAGAGATCAATGCTAAGGAGGACAGCTTTGTCTTCACTGTGGAGACAACCGGTGCCATCACAGCTTATGAGTTGATTATAAATGCTATCACGGTCTTGAGGCAGAAGTTGGATGCTGTTCGCCTTCAAGACGATGATGGTGATCTTGGGTGCCCACCTTGTTGGAGGCTAGAAGCTTCTCCGGGAAGAAGAATTGCCCGTCTTATATTCCTCCCACATGTAGGCATATCTATCTACCAAGCTGGTGGCAAGACGCCATGTCTCATTTGGAGCTCCTAATATCTATCCTCTCCTTGTTTATGCTGAAACTTTCTATCGACGAACCGGACTATAATGTTTAATTTATGCGCCAACTAAGAATTAATCCAACATGTTCTTTTTTAACTTTGGTTTATGATTTTTAGCTGCGGCTTATGACTTTTGAACTGTTCATGAGAGAGAGTACGGACTACGGAGTAATAAAAACTTACGTGTGGTTTTAGCCGATATAAATGAAGTCGCTACAGTGCGTACTACAATTAATTTATAGATTCTGTCTTAAAAAGTATTTCGTTTGAAAATTAATTACCGTAGAAAAACCGTAAAACAGTCTATAGAAGCTGAAAAGAAGAGAATAAGAAGCTAGCTCCATCCTGGAACAGAATGGAGAGCTGCCAATAGTATTGTCTGCTGCTGTTCCCTTGTGATGTTTTTCAGGGACATGCAACGCTCCATTTGATTGCTTGGCCCGCTGCATACGGTTTTGGTGACTTGAATGCAGAGTTATTTGCAGGTCTCCCCAGATTCATACGCTGAATGCAATGCGGCGTTTAATGTTGTACATTTTCTGAGTTGAATGCCGTAGTCGTAGTAGTAGTAGTAGTGCTGGGTGGTTCGTTAGATTGGCAGAAGTGCTGCATAGATGCGCCGAGATAATCGCGTTCGTGCCACGCCATGCCATGTGGATCAGTACGCTTCGCTGGGTGTACCAAAAGATTTGGTGATTTCTCCGGTTAATCCTCTGTCGCTTCTTAGGTAGATGACTTGATGTTTCTTCACGTACTGGTACAGTAGACTGCACTGTGCTCATGTCCTGGTGATACGTACCTAGTGTGTACGTGTTTGGGGTACTCCATAGAAATAGTGAAAGTATTTTGTAGCTGAAAACGAGGGCAGCTGAGCTGAGCTGTTTGCTTGCGAAGTTTATTGGTTCTTTTAAGGTCTGCTTTAAACGGTTTTAGTTTATAGTTTTTTATTTTTTTAGTTTTTTTATTTTCTTATTTCTTTGTATTATCCGTGCTGATATAACTTTTTTATTTTTTATTTAATTATGTAAAATAAATCAACAACAAGTACAACATAAAATAAACCATAAACACTAGCTTATCGGCATGTTCTATTTATCTGCGACTTGTAGCTTTTAGGCTATTCGTGCGAGAGATTACAGAGTAATAGAAACTCACGTTTGGTTTTTGCCGATATAAATGAAGTCGATACAGTATGTACTACAATCAACTAGTAGACATTATCTTAAAAAGATACTCTGTTTAAAAGCTAGTTACTATAGATAGGGGTGCAAATGGAGCGAATAGTTCCCGACCGTCCGTCCGTTTAATTCGGATATAATTCGTAGCAAATTTTCGGATATCCGAAAGTTTTGTCGGATACGGAAACGGATATTTTTTTTATCTAATATGGAAACAGATTCGAAAAAAACACTATCCGATGGATACGGAATTATCCAGGTATTTTTTCGGATAGTTACAGGATACATAAACGGATAGTTACCAGATAGTTTTTACTTTACACTCTATGTTTGTTCAGTAAGAAATAGAATGATTTCTGATTGAAAATCTATGTTAAGCAATAAGTATACGGTTATTACTGAGACTGTGACTTGCACCGGAGAAGTTGAGCCTGCTGAGAAGAAACAGAAGAAGTGTACCTCGAAGGTTTGGGACCACTATATTAAATAGAAAATGGTAAAAAAGATAAACAATTTTTGGATGCAGTGCAATAAATGTCCTCACAAAGCTCCATGTGAGATTTTAAGTGGCACGAATGCCTTGTGAAATCATTTGTTAAATGTAATAAAGTTAAATGAACTAGTGATGCACTTGACTACTTGCTATGGGCAATTTCGTACTTTTGAACCATGTGACATGTAGCTAGTTAGCTACTACTTGTTTAACTAGTCTCTATCATTTACTTGCTACTTTGCTAGCTATAATTTACTAGTTGCTTAACTTGTCTCTGTCACCATGTGAAATTTGCTTTCGCGCATTATCCGATCAAATATTCGTGACTGAAACTAACCGTATTCGCTCCGTATTCGTGACCAAGAATATCCGTATTCGTATTCGTATTGGTACTATTCGTGTCCGACTCCGATTCCGACAAAAAATATGAAAAAGGATACGAGATGAGTAATTTCGTCATATTCGCTCCGTTTACACCTCCTAACTATAGAAAAATGAAAAAAGCTCTTAAAAGCCAAAAAAAAAACAGAGACTGTATAAGTCACTTAGAGCACCCGGAGCCTCGTTTTGCTGTCCATTTGCCGCCTTGTTTTTTCTCTAGGTCACCTATGTTCTGTACGGGGTGCCATTATTGTGTGAGTCGCCAGCCATGCAAAATCAGTATGCAGATTTCACGAGGGGTGTTTTTGGCCGGCCGTGCTCTGAACATTTCATTGTGGGGGCAAATAAATCTTTTTCATATTGTTTACATGCCACTGAATCTCTCGTGACAAATAATGCCTCCCTGACTCCGAACCCAACCCACCTTGTCAGCTTCACAGCCAGGGATGCCACGAATATTCAGCGGTGTATAAGAAACGCTCGAGGATTCAGTATGCGTTACTTTCCAAGACATATGTCCAGTTGTTTCAGTTAGAAAACTGTAGGTCTGATTGGATAGGACGACTGAATGTTTCCTGGGTGTACCATCTCGTGGCGCATTTTTGTACATGGAACGCACAGTGTGGCTACAACCTTTTCTAAAGGTACCCATAGTGTATAAAAATAGAGGGTTATAAGTCATCTTAAGATCGACCTTATACATTACATGGTTGATCTTAAGCAGGCCATAAGCAAAAAAAACTTAAAGCCGGTCTTTAAGCTAAAGACCTGACTACAAGCATTAAAATACATTTTTTTAATTCTGTTGTTCTCTCTCTCTACCAGCCAACCACCAATAACCATAAGCATTAAAATACAACTTTTTTACTGCCGAGTGGGATCCATGTTACAACCAAACGGTAGTCTCAAACATAACGAGTCGACCTTAACAATTAGGTAGAGTCCACCTTAAAACCCATTACAATCTTATACACTCCTGATGCACGACTGAATGTTTCCTAGGGTACCATCCTGTGGCACATTTTTGTACATGGAACGCACAGCGTGGCTACAATCTTTTTCTAACTAGGGGACGACAGATCAATCAACAGCTATTAATTGGAGCAAACGTGATTTATAACTGTTCAACTCAGTGGCGGTGGAGGATTAGACCGAATGAAAACGATTGAAACAGATCATTTAAAGGAACGGAAATGGATCGATTTCGTTACTGAAGTAGGCAGTAGTACTATCTATCCCCATATGATTAGGGTTTTTTTTCTGCATGTGTGGCCTTTTTAGTACTAGCTAGTGTCAGAGCTATGTAAACGCAAACCCGATAGCATTACTAGTTGGGATTCTTTTTCGATGCGGATGTTGGGCGAGCCATCACAGGCCCTTCTTCTGTGCACGCGCTTTCTGGACGTGTTCTTGCAATCCACGCGATTTTCTTTCTCTTTTTGGTTTTAACTAAGGATGTCACTATCGCGGCATGTACTGTAGTATCATACGATACTATTAGAGATAGATGATACGAATCACAATATAGATCGGAATCAGATAGTATCATAGTGCGATCACGATCCTACTCGTAGAATCGGATAGAATCGCAGTAGGATCGTAGTGGGATCATGATACTGATAATAAACTATATTAGCACTTAAAATTTGATATTATCTATTGCTAGTTTAAGTTTTACTAGTTTAATTTGCTTTGTTTTGTTGTTTATATGTTATTCTAAGATAAAAAAAAGTATTATCTTTGACATATTACATTTTTAGATTATTAGTTTATTAAAAATAAATAACCTTAATTCAATATAACATGAATAAGTGTACTCAAATAACAAAATTAAATTTAAAAAAATCTACTATAGACTTGCATATTTAGAAATATAATTCGATTTTTATATAAAATATATATGCTTTTAAAATTTTGATAGAATCGTGATTCTACGATTCGATCCTATGATCCAATCCCATCACACGAAAAAATAATCTTACGTGGTATTGCAATCCTGACAACCTTGGTTTTAACCAGTGGATAGGAGATTGACCGAATTGAATTAACTCATTGCCAAATTGGTGCTACAAACAGCATCGAAGCTATCCATCGGTGCACCTATAGCCCCTCTGTCCTTTGCCTCCGAGTCTGCCCTCTGCCCCTCCAGGTCCCGCCTCCACCTCCACCCTCCGACTCCACCCTTTGCCCTCCACCCTTCTGGCTCTGGGTCCCAGCCTCCACCCTCTGGGGTAACGGTCGCCGCCCCCCGCCTATCAGAGACTGGTGTCACCCTCCGCCCCACTGCCAAGCCGCCTCGTAGTCTCTGCCAGATTTGCAAATTGCCTCACTACTCACTAATCATTAGCCACTTCCTAGTTCTGTAGTCCAAGTGCCAAATTTGAAATAACTAATTAGAACTGTATATTGCTACTTGCTAGGATAGTTGTTGGATGGAGAGATATTATTTAAAAGGTGTCTCTAAGAAAAGTTCAGCAACTCATGGTAGCGGTGTTGAGCAAAAAAAGACCACGTATAGTTGATGTGAGAGATGATGATGATTTCTCAACTTGTAATAACCTAGGAGATCTTGCTGTGAAGATGGTTCAAAGTGATAGACATACATGTTACGTATTGGTGTATCTCATCATTGAACTTACCTTAATTTTGCCTGTGGCAATAGCAACAGTTGAGCGACCTTATCCACTATGAATATTATTAAGATTGAGTTGAGAAATAAAACGAATGATGAATGATGGCATGGTGTGCTATATTAAGCGAGACATGTTTGCAACCATTAGAAATGATAGCATTTTGGGGTGTTTTCAAAGTATGAAGTCACGTCGAAACAAATTACCCATTGGTAGAATTTAACAATATGTGTTTGTATTTTTGAATTTACGATACATATCATGTAATTCTAATTTATGATTTATATATGCTACTTTGTCTATACATGTTGCTATAATGCTTGATTAAATTTTAATGTAGATGGTGTCAATATAGCGCGGAGACCTGTCATGATGGTCTGGTAGAAGGAATCTTCCTTAATTAGGTATTAACTCCAGCTAGAATACTTTTTTTAAATGTCATTAGACCATTTCGCTATAATGTCAGTTATTATGTCAGTGGTTATGTACTTTTTTCTATGATGTAGTTTCTAATCTTCCTTAATTAGGTATTAACCTAGTGAGGTTTCTAATCTATCATAAGTTAGCACTATCCTTGCTTCATTCCTGGATCCGCCATTGCTTAGTGCTATTAACACACATACATGCCAAGAGAGGAGAATTATGTCTTGCCATGTTTGAACACCTTATTAACGGTGCGTGCATACATGAGTGGACCCAAAACCATGGCCTGCAGGCCAGGTAGGCACCCCTTCCATGTGGTTTCTAATCTTCGATGCCATTTGGGGTCCACCAATAGCTAAGAATGACTAACAGGTGGGCCTCTAAGCCCAGCATGATCAATAACACTATCTCCGTGCAAACTTATAGGATGTATTTTTTAAATAGCCTTGCCTATAAATATAGGACGTAATTTATATTCTAATGCAAAATTAGTATGATATTCTCTCTACACCTCTAATAAATATGTCACTTTATTTGCTATTCTCTATATACATACATTGAATATAGCGCTTAGAGATAATAATTAGAGGTAATCTAGTCATTTTATTATCTCTTTGGTCTATATATATACTTTGAGAAAATAAGCCAAATAAACATAGACGGAGCGAGAGTAAACGTTAGGTCCGCCTGTAGCTGATTTTATTCCTTCGTACGCTTTTTTTCATGCTACACGCACACAGACGCATTCACTTGTGTACGTCAGAGAGAATTGCTGAACTGAAACAATATAGATAGAACAGCGTCATGTGGGAACTCAGCCGATCAAATTCAAATGCAACATTTAAACCACATCACATCCTCATGAACAGCACATAAATTTATCTGTGGTGCTATCTAGGGTGTACGTGTGTGTACGTATTGAATGGGCAGCGTGTTGGCAAACCCGTTTCTCTTGCTGTCGCCTTAAATTTCTCTAGGGTTCACATTTTGAGAATGACCGATTTAATCAATCCAGGGGAAATACTACTAACCAACTTAATAACATATTAATTGCTGAGAACTCTTGACCGATTTATTGCACGACTTGTAGCTTCATTCCGATCTGCGTGACTACGTATGTCGGTCATCAATCTTGTCCGAATCTACGCTTCATGCGTATTGCTGCTCTTCTCGGGGTATTAATTAATTAATTAAATTAAATTAAATTAAATTAGGGCTTGTTTGGATAGCCAGAGATTAGATCAAATCTTTTCGAATAGGCAGGGTATGTAAATTATTAATCTATCGATTCAGAATCCTATATCTAGCAATGGACAATATCAGTAGCTTTTTATAATTCATCTGTGCAAACCAAGAACGAATTACTAGCACGACTAAGCAAGCTTAGGGATCTACTGTACACGGCGAGCAACGTCGAGCGATCCAAGGAAGCCTCGCTGGATGGGGTTCCTTTCCTTCATTTCTTATGCTGTAGCAAACAATTGTCTACAGGTAACTAGCTTTTATACGGTAATTAGTTTCTAAATTGAGTGTATTTTCAAGGCGTAATTTACAAGTAGACTATAGTAGACGCTACAACGATTTTATTTATCTCAACTAAAATCGTACGTAAGTCTCTCTTCATACTCTTTCTTGTGATAACTAAAAGTCATAAATTGCAGGCTAAAATACTTTTCTTATTAATCGATAAAGCTTGATGCTCGGCTTGCTATAAAAAAAGGGTATCTACTGAGCTAAAAAAAATCTAGGACATAATTGAAACGTAGTACAGTGCAGTAATACGGTGTTGGCTCAGTTAAGTGCTCGCATGCAGGTAGTGTGCTCTGCTGCACATACCTGAGATATAAATATTGAAGGGTACCATCGTGCGAATACTTAAATTCTCGTCTTGCAGCGTTGCGGATGTTAGCATTCAATTGGTCAGAGCTAATGCTGTGTGTACACACGGTTGTGCGTGTTCTTGCTTAGGCACGTAGCTGCACTGCCTCCCTCCTCTGTGGAAAAGATTCAGATTCAAGCATTGTTTAAATGGGTTTGCTACGTAACACTAAGTTACAAACTTTTGTGTTCTTAGTCACTTCAATTTCTAGGAAGTTGTATGTACCGCTTCAATTTCTAGGAGTTGTACGTGCTGCTACGATACTATAGATCAAAAATTAAAAAATCATGCGAGTAAGATATTATAGATAGTTATCATTAAACACGCAATGCAACGGAAGAAGAGTTGAAGCAACCCGTTCCAACGTCGTGCGCATCAATACAGTGGAAGCAGTCGATCATCCAACATCCTTGGCCACCATCGACATCTCCAGCAGCCCCTCACGTTCCTCATGTATGTTGCAGATCATCCTTGATCAACGCAGCAGCGACTATAGCAGCGCCTCTACGGTATCAATACTTCTAAGGTCGGAATACCGTACGCCAGTGTGCTAGCACCAGCGCATATGACAGGACCTTCGAAAGGAGGTCGGAATAACCCCTTTAGTGGAACCATACGATAGTGGCCCATTAAGGTGCAAGCCCATACGAACGGATCATATCTAAACCGGTTTATTCCAGCCCATCAAGTGTACGATCCTATAGGTTCATATGTACACGAGCGCAATCCGAAAAACCCCTTTCCAATCCACAAGTCGATAGTTGCCCCTAGTAGAACAGAGCGACCCCTTAACACACATTAAGGTGCAGGGCATGGAGCGATCGGCGTGGTCGTAGGCGGTCGGCGTGACCGCAGATCTTGGAGCGACCGGCGTGATCGTAGGCGATCGGCCTGGACGACCGGCGTGGTCGTAGGGGGTCGGTGTGGGCGGCTAGTGTGGTCGTAAGCGGTCCGTGAGATCGCAGGGGCGACAGACGTGGTCGTAAAGGAGTTACGACCACGGCCGCATAGTAGAGGATCGCCGAGGTGGTTGTAAATAAGTTACGACCACGGCGATCAGGCAGAGGGCGTCCGCAGGAGCAGCAGACCTAGTCGTAAAGGAGTTACGACCAAGGTGACCAGCGGAGGTGTCTGCTGGAGCAGAAGTGTAGTCGTAAGGAGTTACGACCATAGTCACAGAGCCAAGGACGGCAACGAGCGAAGGTGTTCGTAGTGCTGAAGACATGGTCGTGAAAGGAGTTACGACCATAGTCACAGAATTGAACAAGTGGTCGTAAGTCGTTACGACCACAACGGGGAGACGTGGTCGTAAGTCGTTACGATCACAGCGGTCGACAGAATCACTGTGTAGTCGTAAGGAGCTACGACTACGGTGATCGACAGTGGTCGAAGGAAGTGCAGCGCGAGGGGGTGAACGTGGTCGTAACTTCAACTGAAGTTTACGACTACAAGATCGGAGTAGCGAGGCGTGATCGAAGAGATCACAGTATGGTCGTAACGACTGTCTGCGTGGTCGGAGAACCAACAGAACGGTCGTAGCGACTCATAAGGTGGACGTGGCCTCCTCAACGTGGTTGTACGGCTGCAGGAGACGGTCGTAGTGACTTGAACATGGTCGTAAAGATCCTGAGCGTAACCTCGTTGAGCGTAACCTCGTCACTGATCCACCGTTGCGAATACTTAAATTCTAGTCTTACAGCGTTGCGGATGCTAGCATTCAATTGGTCAGAGCTAATGCTGTGTGTACACACGGTTGTGCGTGTTCTTGCTTAGGCACGTAGCTGCACTGCCTCCCTCCTCTGTGGAAAAGATTCAGATTCAAGCATTGTTTAAATGGGTTTGCTACGTAACACTAAATTACAAACTTTTGTGTTCTTAGTCACTTCAATTTCTAGGAAGTTGTATGTACCGCTTCAATTTCTAGGAGTTGTACGTGCTGCTACGATACTATAGATCAAAAATTAAAAAATCATGCGAGTAAGATATTATAGATAGTTATCATTAAACACGCAGTGCAATGGAAGAAGAGTTGAAGCAACCCGTTCCAACGTCGTGCGCATCAATACAGTGGAAGCAATCGATCATCCAACATCCTTGGCCGCCATTGACATCTCCAGCAGCCCCTCACGTTCCTCATGTATGTTGCAGATCATCCTTGATCAACGCAGCAACGACTATAGCAGCGCCTCTACGGTATCAATACTTCTAAGGTCGGAATACCGTACGCCAGTGTGCTAGCACCAGCGCATATGACAGGACCTTCGAAAGGAGGTCGGAATAACCCCTTTAGTGGAACCATACGATAGTGGCCCATTAAGGTGCAAGCCCATACGAACGGATCATATCTAAACCGGTTTATTCCAGCCCATCAAGTGTACGATCCTATAGGTTCATATGTACTCGAGCGCAATCCGAAAAACCCCTTTCCAATCCACAAGTCGATAGTTGCCCCTAGTAGAACAGAGCGACCCCTTAACACACATTAAGGTGCAGGGCATGGAGCGACCGACGTGGTCGTAGGCGGTCGGCGTGACCGCAGATCTTGGAGTGACCGGCGTGATCGTAGGCGATCGGCCTGGACGACCGGCGTGGTCGTAGGGGATCGGTGTGGGCGGCTAGTGTGGTCGTAGACGGTCCGTGAGATCGCAGGGGCGACAGACGTGGTCATAAAGGAGTTACGACCACGGCCGCATAGTAGAGGATCGCAGACGTGGTTGTAAACAAGTTACGACCACGGCGATCGGGTGGAGGGCGTCCGCAGGAGCAGCATACCTAGTCGTAAAGGAGTTACGACCAAGGTGACCAGCGGAGGTGTCTGCTGGAGCAGAAGTGTAGTCGTAAGGAGTTACGACCATAGTCACAGAGCCAAGGACGGCAACGAGCGAAGGTGTTCGTAGTGCTGAAGACATGGTCGTGAAAGGAGTTACGACCATAGTCACAGAATTGAACAAGTGGTCGTAAGTCGTTACGACCACAACGGTCGACAGAATCACTGTGTAGTCGTAAGGACCTACGACTACGGTGATCGACCTTGGTCGAAGGAAGTGCAGCGCGAGAGGGTGAACGTGGTCGTAACTTCAGCTGAAGTTTACGACTACAAGATCGGAGCAGCGAGTCGTGGTCGGAGAACCAACAGAGCGGTCGTAGCGACTTAGGAGGTGGTCGTGACCTCTTCAACGTGATTGTACGGCTGCAGGAGACGGTCGTAGTGACTTGAACGTGGTTATAAAGATCTGAAGCAATCGTAAAGACTGTAATAGTAGCAAATTTACAGGAGCAAAACAAACTCTTTGAAACTATCCAAACAAACAAAAAAAAAACAAGGCATCTCATACGTGCCTAGAACAGAGAGCAAGGAGTGTCACTGCGTTAGTAGCCGAGTGCCCCATGTGTCTGTCTTCTCGTGTGGCTGACAGGAGACTCGTCCGCACACAATCTCTCTTCCATCTGACGGCGAATTCAGTGCAGTACATGAACTGGTTCCGGGCACCTTTTGCAAAGCTCGGCTGCCGGCTCTCGCCAAGGTCGGGACTTGTTACACCTTTTTTACATGCTTGGTTACATGTGACTCTGACCTCGTTTCACGGCATGTCGTAGTACTCTTGTCATGGCATTTCCTTGCCCTAGCCTCGCCTCGGTTTCCTCTCGATCTCTTCGGTAGTTTTAAACAACAGCTTCCCAAAAAACAGTCGCGTTTTCTTTTGCGCAGCGTCAGATGCGATGGGTTTTTCGCAGGCTAGGCGCCGGGGCGCACTCACCCAAATCACAAAGCTTAGCATATAATTTGACGAGCGGCCAGACCACAGTATTGGTCACAGCAGCCCCTTATCATATTTACAGAAACTGACAACGATGCCAAGAACAACATGTTCATCCATTACCAAGTACTTAACTACAAGCTTTGCTCAGGTGCTGTGGTTTTTGGCGTTTGACTGATTGTGAGAGAGATTAAGGGAGGAAAGGGCACTAGAAACCACTCCGTTCAAAGCGGTTCCTACAGTGACTCCTATAGACGACTTATAGAAACTATCTTAAAAGTCACTCCATTCAAAAGCCCAAAAATAGATGAAGTGCTTTGTTGCAAAAAGTTGTGGAGTCTATAGACCCCTCCTCGCCCTCGAAGGGGACATGGGTCGAGGTATCAAAATCAAAGCTGGCACGTTAATCTCGCCATATCATCTTGTACATTTGCATTCCTCGAGAAATGACATCTGAATACGGAGGTCAATCTTCTTTCTCCTATCATACGCTCGATCGGTCACCCAAAGTCCAAGATGCGTGTCTACAGCTCTCTTCGTAATGCAAGCCTTAAGTCAATGTGTTATGACTTGGGCAACCGTAGGATCGTCCACAAGCAGAGTCGCTTTGGCACCTACTCTTGTCCTTACCTCTTGTTTGTACCGGATGAGCATATTGGTTGTTGAGTCATAAGCAAAACAGTATATCACATCATTTGGTCCCGATCATTTGGGTTTCTACTTCTCGCTTCTGCCTTGTTAATTTCATCTTCCTTCGCTTTTTTTCTCCTTATTTTTTTGCATCGTCCGTGAGTGACTCCTGGACAGAATAGAGTTCAACCTAGAATATAAAAAAATATCTAATATATAGTCTGGTTAAATTCATTATAGTCTGGTTATCATTTTTATGGTCCAGCCTAAACAACTTAAATCATTCTACTACTGAGTCTGGGACGTAATAAAATCTTGACTCCGTCATTATCTATAGCTGTTGCCACTGGAGTGCCCATAGGGAGGGGAGGGGTTGCCTGGTGCGTGCCAACTCGGTGGCAGTAAGCCATTGCCGGTGGGCTCGAGTGGAGGGAAAAGCGCAGAGTTGGTGTGCCCCTCCTCTTCTAAGCACTTTGGGCACTGTTTCCTAGTACGAAACCAGTGCATGGCTCCAAGCAACATCTTGGCCCCTTCTCACCACCACTCTTCCCTCCCAACGTGTTGCAAACAATATAATAGTAGTAGCAAGAAACAAGGTACCTAGAACCAAATCCGGTCCCAACTGCACCAAGAATGCCTGCACAACACATTGTGTTGTCCTAAACTGTTGTTTCTAGCAATATTAATTCGTGTAGGAGGAAATATGTGCCAGGCCTAAGACAGTGTAGTTGTTTTTTCTATATTAATTCGTTGACAAGTGAAAGGAACATAATGGCTAACAAGTCTGCAATCATGCTGATTATATTGTTCCTCTAGAATGAGTTACTACATGCAAACGGAAGAAATCGCAACATATCATTGTCTCGGTCGTTGTAGATGCAGGCAGGTAAGGTGTGAGAAAGAAATTGGGTCTCTTCCTTTTGGTTTTCCATTTTAGTTCCTTTCAATAATTACTATTTATTATACTAATAAAACGCATCTAAAAACCATAAGCTGCGCTCCAGAATTGTTCTGTGGCTTTTCTTTCCTGTAGGGCTGTATGGGGCCTGCCTTGAACAAGGTAATGTGTACTTGACGTGTTGGTAGGTCTACGAGTTTTTTGTACGTTGGAGAAAAGCAACGTGCTGCAGGGGAGGCCCCCTGTGCCCACTTCTTCCTGCATGCATGCTCTCGCTCTCTGCCTTCTTAGCCTTCCCTTCTTCCTCGGCTGCTGTCTGTTCCGCCACAGGACAAAACAAAGCTGGATCTTTTATTGTTATTGTCCTTGTGTTTTTTGTTTAATCATGTGGGACATGCTCGCATACTGCTCTGTGCTTAGTCCAAAGCCCCAGCTGTAACCTGGATTACCCATAGCCAAATGGTGTTTGGATTTGTTATTCCGTGGAAGCAGGCAAGGACAAACAAATGATTTGTGGGCGAAAAGGTTGAGGGGAGCAGCACATGGGGGGAGGATTTGTGTGTGTGTGTGTGCGCCTGCCCTGAGCCCTCACCTCACCTTGGACCAAGGTTGTTGGTACTGGCTGCTGCACAGTCCTCGCCTCACCTTGGAGGCTTGGACTAACGCCCCTTACTTTTGATCTTTTTTTTTTGAGTTTTTTTGTCGGTTCTTTTTTGTGTATCCGTTTGTGTTGTTTGTGATAAGCTAACATATTTTTTTTTCTATTTTTAAATTTTTTAAATTTAATTACGCCAAATAAGCCACCTTCAGCTACAGTGTAATTTCAGCTGGCTACAGTGCGATTTCAGCCATAAACCACTATTTTTCAGCCCAACCGAGCTCCGGGAGCCTAGTGCACGACAGCAGAGTGACGACACATGCAAAGAATGCCTGGACACGATGGAAAGTCTGCAACACCTCCTCTTGTGTCACCTTTACACCACTAGCGATCATATCCCTCATGGTGTGAGAGTCCTTCCAAATCGCAGCACCGACATCCGTCTACAAAGAAAACACAAAAGGGTAAAACCTATTAGTAGGATTGCCAGAAACGAACATTTACAAATTTGATGCAACGTACCGCGACGTGAACATCCCGCGCGAGGTGCGCAAGGTACGTGTCTGTCGATACTATGATGTGTGATGGGGGTGGATCGATGACATATACCAGTCTGGTATGTGTCCAAACACTTGATACAAACAAAGGCACTCGCCGTATGCGCTGCTATCTTATAAGTGAACTACTCACCGACAAGCGGGTCTAGGTGAACTGCGCATATGAGAGGGCCTACATGTCAGCGACTGTTTGTAGCAACCGCAGGCAGGTGGACAGCTCACTTGCACACGTGGAAGTGCTTTTTCTGGTTATTGTTTGTAGGTGGCTGCACTTAAGTAGGGTTTCAGACTGTAGGAGACTTTTTATGGGTTGTGACACAAAGAGTAGGAGGGACAGACAAAGCACTGACACATGGAAATACAGTTCCAATCAACGCACATCATGGGGAAATTGTCAAGGCATGGCCCTGTGATCTATGCGACATCGATCATTGCTCGCTTCATCCGGGGAAAAGAAATTCTCCACGGTAGCATTTCTTTGGCACTAGTTACACACCTATACGTTGCAACGAAACTCATTAAATATATAGAGAATTATGTTATAGAAGAGGGTTGTTTTGATCGGTTGAAAAGTGAAGAATGATAAAAAGTTAATTAAATAGAGCGGTTGAAGGAGAATGAACATACAACCACAATCTCCTTCTTTTTTTATAATAGTAATAGATATAGTGATTTTCAGGCCCTCTTAGGAATGGAGGATTAATTTGTAAAGGAATTTTTTGGAGGAACTCTGTTGATTCTTGCGAGTTTCCTGCGAAATTTCTTGGTACACCGTGTGTTAGAGCATGCTCATGTGTCGTGCTTCGAAGAGACGAAACAGAAGAAAGCCTTGCGATAATTACCAGTGCTTCAAAGGGTAATGCTCATGTGTGTCAGTGTAGGGCATTGTGGATAATTACCAGGAGAGGCCAGGCACTCACTCCTTCGATGTGGGTAGCCTTTGGACGAAAGGAAAGGAAAGGGACCGGACCCCTCTATAATCTCTGGCCTCGAGGTCAAAGCCGAGAAAAAGCCCAAGCAGGAGACTAGGAATAAAGCGCTCTGCAATTCGGATGGTTTTGGGTCCTGCTGATTTGGATTTAAGCCATTATTACGTTTATTTTTATATTATTACGTTTATTTAAGCTTCTGACTTCTAATTTATTTTTTTTTATTATTTTTAGATTTTATTATTTTCTATCTTTTTAGCTTTTTTTGAGCTTTTTTGTCGGTTTTTTTCCCTATATTTATTTACGTTATCTGTGATGGGCTAAACTGTTTTTTTAATTTATTTTAAAAAATTTAGTTACATCAAATAAACCATTATTATAGTATAATTTTAACTAGTTATAATATATTTTTAGTCATAAACCAGTTTATTTCAGTCTAGCCGAGCGGACCACTTGGTCTGGACAATATGCATCATCCGGTTAGCTTGTATTTGTTTTTACGAGTGTATTATAAATTGTTCACGGTTGCTTTTGGCATCTTCTGTCTCGTATGTTCGTAGATTACAAGCCACGTCGTCACGTGCAAAGTAACCATTCCCAATGCCCAAGTCCATCTCAAAACGTTGCACGCCATTCTCGACAGGGCACGTTAAGAATATTTCAAGATGAAATTTTTTTGGGGCGTGTCGGCATGCGCGATTTAAGGTTTAGGATGCGCTGTAATGTCTAGGCTACAAGATCGCATTTGAAGTGCTTATTGAGTGATTGGATCTGATATGTGATTCATAATAGAGTTCATAGCATGCCTTGACAGCTTAGCAGTCGTTCGGCTATGGGACTTAATTCTTTTTTCGCTTAGGATTTTAGCTTTTAGCTAAGACTTTTGAATTGTTTATGAAAAAAAAGTATAGAGTAAACTCGTATACAGTTTTAGCTGATATAAATGAAGTCGCTACTAATCGCTATCAACAACTACAATATAAAATAAATTAGATACAATATCAAATAATAAAAAAAATAAGTCATAAACCATAAGAAAAAACCAAATGAGCGTAACCTCGTCACTGATCCACCAGCGTGCGCCTAATCATTGTGATCTCCAAATGCATCCAAGCCATGGGATCTTCTCCATTATTTTCCCTCCATGCAAGATGCCGCTGCCGCTTTCTTCCTTTGCCTTTAAAGTCCATCTCTCTCTCTCTCTCTCTCTACTACAGCGAGTGCGCATCACCTCACTTGTCTTTACGTGGCAAGCCCGGGGGTTTCCCATCCTTTTGCTCTCACCCCCTTTGTCTTTCTTCTTCCTTGAGAGAAATCTCTACCCTTTGGAAGTATCTGAAAGACCCTGAAAGAAAGAAGGTGTCTACACCAAAAGAAGAGTATAATAAAATCTCTCTCTCTCTCTCTCATCCTTTTTCCTAACAGCGCCCATTCTGCGTGGACACATGCTGGTCCACGAAGGAATTTCACATACATATATGCATCATTTCATAATGCTTTTCGCTGGTCCACCAAGGAGCTCTTGCGTTCGCTTAAGAAAAGAGCGGGCGCCCAGGCTGCAATGTTGACTGCAGGGTTTGGAGCCAAGGATTTCTACAAGAAAAGAATCAGAAGAGTTGCAACGTTGACCGCAGGGTTGTGTAGTTCGAAGGTAAACAGGAGTTGTAGCTGTTTCTTTTTCTCTCTCGAAAACACCTCCTCTGTATGTATGAATTTTGGATTTTACTGATGCAAGAGAACACAGGCCCGGTTCATTCCGGCTCTCAGAAGCTCAAATAATCGCGTTGGCTTCTTAATTTTACCTTTTTTTTTCTTTGCATTAACCGTATAAATATAACAATATTTTTTTTCTTTAATTGAATGACGAGAAAAAACTAACGTCCACAATTTTTGCCGCAAGCTAAAAAAGGCCGGAATATACAGGGCCACAGGTGGTTCAATCAATTTTATCATTAGCCTACTTGAAGCATTTCCCTCGCGTTTTTCTAACATCTCATTAGTCATGGAGTGAGGGACATTCCCAGCAATTTGTTTAGATACGCACATTTATTCAGATAGTAAAATGAGAAGCAAAATAGGGACATTAATGTCAAGAAGAGCTCATGGGAAGAGGGGAATTGCATTGATGACAAGGCAAGGCTGCGTGCAGAGAGAGAGAGAGGAAGCAGGAGCTGGAGGAGAGGGAGCGAGGAACAGTTGGTTGTGGTACCACCGAACCAAACAGGACAAAACAGCTCCACCACCATCTCCAACTTCCCCTGCCTTCTCTCTCCATGAGCACGCAACTCCGATCGAGAAGCATCAATGGCCGATGGCTTCATCTCCCTCCCTCCCTCCCCTATCGAGAACCATCGGCCGTTGCAATTGCAATAGGCAAGCAAAATTACATCTTTTCTTTTTCTTGTCAGGGCTCCTCTTAGTTGATTGATCACCGGTTGCTTCTCCCATATGCGCTCTACGGCGGCCGCAGGCTGGTGGTAGGCCAGCCCCGCCGTGCCGTGCCTCAAGCCGCGTAGGCGGACGGCCAGGCGTCGCGGCTCTCCTCGTCGGGGGCAAGCGGAAGCGGAGGCATTGCCGTGGTGGTGGCGCGCTTGAGCGGCCGGCCGGGCGGCTCCGGGCAGGACGACACGGACGCGGACGCCGGCCACGCGGTGACCGCGCCCGACCGCGTGTCCGCGCTGCTGGATGAGCTCTCGCAGCTGAAGATGGGCGCCGCGCCGACCACGCCGCTCGGGCTCAGCGGCGGCGAAGGCAGCCCGCCGCCGCGCGCTTGCGCTTATTGTCGCCGCCGTCAACCATGTAGAAGCCCAACAAGCCCGTCGCCGCCTCCTCGGAGATGATCTTGGCGCACTCCGCCTCCTCGTCCTGCGGCACCGGCGAGACACGCGCGTCGATCAGTTGAGCACATATGTACACTCCATGCATGATCACAACGATGACAACCTAGTGTAATTGTTCGTCGTACAACAAGAAGACAAGCAACAACTGTGCCAACCACAACTGACAACGTGTGGTGCGTCGCGGTGCTGACCTTGGGGGCATTGATGAGCGACAGGAGCTCGGCGTCGCCGCCGCAGCCGGCCGTCGCCAGCACTGCCGCGGCGGCCCACGCCGACGGCCGGTGACGAGGCCACCTCCAATCTGCGACGCGCCCACAGCGTAAAGATCAAGTCTTTGCTCGGAAAACATAAATATCAAGTCTTTTTTTTTTTGTGACAATGCACGTACCGGCCATTACCGCGAGCAGGGCGGTCTCGCAGTGGTGCAGCCGCGAGGCGTCGCCGGCGCCGAGGAGGGGGTGGAGGTAGGAGAGTGGCGTGACGGGGTGCATTCGCCAGCCGAGCGCGGAGAGCACGAGGAGCTCCATGCGGCGCACCGTCTTGGCCTCGAAGACATAGGCGTCACCGCCCTCGGCGGCGCAGAGCTGGAGGTCGAGGAGCAGCGGCACCCGCGTCTCCTCCACCTTGGCGGCGAGCGCGACGCAGGCCACTGCGGCCAGCCGCGCCATCCAGGGCCGGCCCCCAGCCGCAGCGCGCCGCTGAGGAAGCACCGGTCGAGGTACGCGGCGGCCAGCGCGGCCGTGAGCGCGGAGAAGCCCAGCCTCGCGGCCGCGCGCGCCGCCCACCCCACCGCCGCCTCCCGCCCCGCGGCGCCACCGTACCCGTCCCCCTCCTCCGCCGCCAGCACCACCTCCTCCTTCCCCCTGAGCGCCTCGAACAGCACCAGCAGCTCGTCGTAAAGAACCACCGCCGGCCGCTGCTCCGGCTCCGGCCAGCCCTCCTCCTCGGCCGGTTCTTGGAACAGGTCGAGGTGCTCCTCCGGGCAGTAGAGCGAGTCAAACAGCGTGGCAAAAGCCATCGCTACTACATACAGCGCGGTGAGTGGGTTCTTGGAAGGGGAGCTCAGGTGGCGGAGGAGAGCTGCGGCTTCTCCACTTCCATGGCGAGCTGAGCTGAGGTAGTGGGTGGCTTTAACTAAGAGTTAGCTTGGTTGGGTGCTTTTCTTGGTCTCGAGGAGTGGAAGGGAGGCGTAGCGGGGCGGGGAGTGAGGAGCACACAGCAAAAATGGGAGAGGAGGGAAAGGGAGGAGAGGTTTTATCGGGGTTCGGGAGGAAGACGGAGAGAGAGAGAGAGTGGCAGGAGCAGCAGCTTCTTTATTGCAAGCTGTGGTAGTGCTATGCTAGGCGCCTGCGAAGAGGGGAGAGGAGAGTGTCGTCGCGTTGCGTTGCTTTCTTTTTTGATTTTTTGGGCTTCCTTCCCTCCCGCGCTCCCTCCCTGCGCTCGCTTCGCTTGGGAAAAATTTCTATGGACACGGTCTTAAATGCTACCTCTACAGGTGCTCTGTAGATCATACCATCTGTCACCGCATTCATCTTGAACAGGCCATGTGTCTATTCTTTTTCTACGGCTTTAAATTTTTATTATAGTACTTAACTTTTAAATAAGTATTTTTCAAGACGAGATCTATAAGTTAAACGATCTACACGTTAAAAGCCTAACATCTGTATCAGCCAAAATCGCAAGTGAGTATTTGCTTCTCCGTAATCTGTACCGTAAACAGCCAAAATTCAAAAATTTCAGTGGAAAACCATAAGTCGTAGCCGCACCCAAACAGACTCTCTATCTTCCCGCCGCTGCCTCTTCATCTTGCCCTTACTTTCCTTGGCGGCACCGGCGAGCGCCTTGGTGTCATCGGTGATGGTGTCCTCGACATCGCTTCTAGAGTAGGTGTCACGAATGGCACTTAGGACGGACCGTGAATAGTGTGAGGGAGTAGTCGTGCTCTCATGTTCAGAGTAGTCCCACATCAATTATGGGAAGAAAAAAGTCACAACTTATAAGTGTGAGATATGCCTTATCAATTATACTAGTCTTTTGGAGAGAATGCTCAATACCACTTATAAAGCTGTTGCTATAGAGTTTGCATGCGGCAGATCGTGAGTTTAGTTGTGTTTAACCTATTTGGATCTAGGGCCTGAGAAGTAAACCCAATTAGACCTAGGTATACGGCTCGGACCAAAGCCAACATCCTGATACTACCCAGGATGGCGCTGTGTCGACCAGGGCTGCTATCCTCGTGGCCAGCGAGTTCATGGTCCCATTTGGCCAGGGTGAGCTCGTCGGCCACCTTTTTGCGTCGCGGCCTTCGCGTGCTCCTTTTGGCTGTTCCGCTTGATGTATTAGTGGTGTACGTGACATTGTGGTCATCCTGTGGATGCTTCTTGTGTAGGGCTCGACGGAACCAAGGGCAACGCTTTGCTGCTAGCTCCTCCACGACAAGCGTCGCGAGGGTGAGGATCACGGAGGCTGCAGTCAACGTATCAACAATAAACGTATCAACGCTTTATTGTTTACTTACCATAAATGAGCAAATTTCAACAGAGAAGGGATATGAGGCGTGACCGTGTGGCGAGTATGGTTGATGGCGAGCATCATTAGCCATGGAGCATTAGATTTAGACACAATGGCTGAGGAGGATGAGTATAGAGTGCGGCGGCAGTTATTAATTTGGAATTTCACTTTGCACGGGGAATGATGCGGCATGAGCGAGCCACTAAATTGGCTATGTAGCGGCCGCTATAGTGCTTGTCAGACTGCTATAGTTGCTGCTACATTCAAAGCTGCTATGTTTGACTGCTACTTTGTATCGGTAGCGTTTATACTCCGCTATGCAATTATGGGGCTATTACGGGTGCTAGAATGCTATTTAGTACACTAGTTGCAACTGCACTAGCAGTGCTATGTTTCTCCCTCGCTGCTACACCTTCTTCCTTCCTGGGATGCTTTCTTTGCTTGCTTTAATTGCCATCGCGACAACTTTTATGCACTAGAAAAAAACTAATTTTGATAGGAAAAATGCAGGGGCATATTTCTATAGAATGTTGTTTTTGCCCCAAGAATAATTTTCTTTATTGTTTACTTACCATAAATGAGCAAATTTCAACAAATGTGGTAGTTGTATGAGCCAGGGTTCCAAAAAGTCTATGTCAAATGCCCCAGAAACCAAAAATAGGACAATTATTCGATGGTACTTCGCCAATAATCCTTCAGTCAACAATTTTTTTTTGAGAAAATCGATCAAATTTCTCACACTTAGATCTGCATCATGATTAATGCGTCACCCACCTCCATCTTCGTCTTTGACGAGGCTCTGATGATGTTTTGAGGTCAGGGTTCAACGGGTTAGGGTTTGTGTTCACCGTCTCCCTGACCCTAGAATTAGTGTGTGTGGGGGGGAGGGCGGAGATGGTATTGCAGCGAGGTGGTGGGGGTGCTGCGAGTCGTTGCCTTGGTGACCGGCAATGGGCCATGTTGGCGGGGAGGGGGGCTAGAGTGGCGAGTTAGGGCGTGTGGGGAGGCAAATCCGATTACGACGATCTGCTTAGAGGAGGTGGGTGGTAACAGTGGCTACTGCGGGAGGAACAGTAGCGGGGCATGCCCCGCGGGCAGCACCGAGACAGGAGGAGATGGTGATGTGGGGAAAGGGGCGGCGCTTAGGAGCTAGTCTAAATAGAAGTGGTGAAAATCAGGTCCAATGAATTATAATTGTTTTTCATTAGCTCGTTTAACTTGGTTAACCGGACCAAAAATGTGTGGGTGTTTGTAAGGGGGTGGGGGACATAAGCACACCAAGAAGAACTGATCATGAGCAATATATAAATAGGTAATACCCTCTAACCTTATATAGCACTATGAGCCAGAGGTGACCAAATGGGATGCACTAGCTGGCTGCCCCAAAGCACGATACTGTTGGTCTAGTCCAGGCACAACCCACCATTTTATATAGCACTGTGAGCCAGAGGTGACCAAATGGGATGCACTAGCTGGCTGCCCCAAAGCACAATACTGTTGGTCTAGTCCAGGCACAACCCACCATCTAAATGGGCTATGTCGGCCCAACCTGACAATCCATACCGTGCTTGAGTTGAGACCTCGGCCTAACAGATCAGCCTGATTTGCCGTCAATTTGGCTAGGTCTGTTGTGAGCTGCACCATGAATTAGGCAGAAGGGCACGGGATGGGGCATTGTTCCTCTCATAAAACAATTTTGGAGCTTAGTCTCGACATTTGTAACTCCAACTTGTACCATATAGTAAGTTAACAATACAGATGCATTGTAAGCATCAGTTTGAAGTAATTTTGTGGGCATTTTGTTGTTGGATCCATCGATTTATTGTGAATTTAAAAAACAATCAATTTTTCTACTCTTCTACGGAGATAAACCATCCGATCGTGCCCTCCTGTATCCATCGGCTCCTCCCATGCCAACGGCACTGTAGCCGTTCCTATGCTGTAGACGACAGCTCCAAGCATAAAACGGAGCAAGCTTCCTATAGATCTTCACATTACATCGTTAGACCTAGCTAGTATGTTAGGACATTGTAAAAATTGGCTGCTCATTTTGACTTTTTTTGTTGCTTATGGCTTATTTTTCACTGTTTGACGCTATAGCTGATTTATTTTATATTGTATCTGTTGATGATATTTTTGACGTAATTAAATTAAAAATTTTAAAATAAAAACAGATTAATCCATTACAAACAATACAAAGGAATACGGAAAAAAGAAAACGCAAAAAAGCTAAAAAGTCAAAGTATGAAAAAAGACAAAATTAAAAAACTAGAAACTAAAAGTCCAACGGAGAAGTCGAAATAAGCCAGGCTATTTAAAACTCATAAATTGACAGGAGTTTAATGAAAAGCAGTACGAATTCCTAGTACTTACTTTGGATTTCTTCGAATCAAACACACCCTTCAACAATTTTTTATGGCCTCTGTAGGGACTATGGACTCCTGAAATTGAGTGGACGACCAGCTCGAACTGGCTCTAACTAGGGGTGGAAACGGATTAGATATGGTCGAATAGTCTCAAATACGAATACGGATTCATGTTTTTAAAACGGATACGGATACGAATTCGAACATTCTCGAATACGAATACGAATCAAATGTTGTAACGAATACGAATTCGAATCGGATATATGCTTAATTCGGCCGAATACGAATATCCTCCTACGAATGTTGTAATCGACCGGTTTTTCCGATTAGCGGTTTTAAATTCAAATTTTGACATTTGAAATTTTCTCAAAATATGATTTCCACAGTTCATATTTCTGGCACCATTGTTTATTCGCACATGTAGCCTACACGGTAGCAATTGTATCCATCAACCAAAACTGTAAACATCACCTCGTTCTGTAATGATCTTAGATTCCTAGAATTCAGGCGCTTTATAGTTTAGTAACGCACGCATCTTACCTGACAAATGGCAGTAGCCACTTGCCACCGAAATGGCAGCAAGTAGAAGCAGTCGCCGGCCGGAGTGTACTAGTTGAGGACTTGGGGTCTTGGCTCTTGAGTACTAGTTGAGGAAATATGGAAATAAGGAGTTGAGGAGTTAGTCTTGAGTCTTGAGTACTAGTTGAGCGAAATGAGGAGTGTACTAGTTGAGGTCTTGGCTCTTCCTCTTCTCGAATACGAATACGAATATTCTCGAATACGAATGCGAATACGAATATTCTCGAATACAAATACGAATATTCTCAAATACGGATACGAATATTGTCGAATACGAATATGAATATTTTCGAATACGGATTTTTGCTTACCACATTCACATTTTCCCGGATACGAATATCGGATAAAACGAATTATCCGTTACCGTTTTCCACCCCTAGCTCTAACTCAGGGGTTGTTTGGATATATATCATAATTTGTCACTAATTTCTTGCTAGGCGTGGCAAGCCATATTTTTTTTGTGATGTCCAATTCGGTGACCACTAGTTAGGCAAATTTTAGCACAGTAACGTATCTATGACAAGTATGATAGGATGCTAGAAAACTATACCATACCATAATTATGGAAACAATCAAACGGAAAGTCAAACATGACTAACTCAAGCGTGGACTTATGGTAAAAATATGGCACTAACCAAACACATATCTCTACTTCTTAAAAAAACGAGTTGGTGGTCGTTGATGTATTATCTCTCAGCCCTCTACAGCCATTGGATCTGACCAGGAAGCATCTAGACTATCCTTTTCTACTCACACAGCAACCCCACATGGCACATAGTAGTTTCCATGACCCTCCTCTATCCTCTCCCTCTCTCTCCCTCGAGCCGTCGCTCCCCTCCATTCCCTTAACAGTTCGTCTCAAACTCTTAGCTCGTCTTGCCATCCTCGATTCCCCAACCAAACACCGCGTCGCTGCTGTGGGCTTCCACCGCCTTCACTCCTCCTCGCCCTGCCGCCTCCTCCTCTGTCGATGCATCCTCCACATGCATAGGCCATCGCGCTCCTACCGTCGTTGGAGCTGAGCAAGAAGACGCTATTCCTGGACCTCGATAAGACGCTCATCCACTCGCAGACCTCTATGACTTCACTGTGCCCCTGGTCATCGACGGCCAGGCCATCACCTTCTACGTCTCCAAGTGCCCGGGCGTCTAGGCCTTCCTCCACACCGTGGCCAAGGCCTTCGAGGTCATCATCTTCACTGCGAGTCTCAAAGAGTATGCCTCCCTTATGCTCGAGCCTTCCTCCATCTTCACTCGTGCTTGAGTCATCGTCCCCCACAAGCCTTCCTCCACCTCCACCCTGACTCTCCACCAAATCAACTCAGGTGTTGCTAACGTTCCCCACACCCGAGCGTGGCCTTCCCCACTCCCACACCCCAACGCCGCCTCCACCTCTCCCCATCGGCTTCGATCGCAGTCATCGGATCTGGCCACCTCCGCCTAGATCTGGTTGCCTCTGAACAGATCTAGTGCCCTCCCGTCCCCATCGGTCAAGGGTGTCGTGACAGTAGCCGAAGAGGAGGCGACAGCTAGAGGTGACAACTAAGAGGTGAAGTAGGAGTGCGGTGGCTAATTGGTAGGGAGGTGATGAAGGGCGGTGGCAAGCGGGCAAGGTGCCCTCCCAGTGGGTGAACAAGTCCAAGAGAACGACTGGTTCCACATCATCACCGCCAACTCGGAGGGCACCTGCTGGTACGTCCACAACCTCCACCGCTACGAGTTCCCCCTCCAGTTTGACATCCCCGTCGCCTACCCCTAGGTCACTCCTGAGATCGAGTTCCCCACCTTCAATGGCAAGACCCACAAAGTCTCGTACTTCTCATGGATTATAACATGCTTTTGTTTGCTTGGATTCTTGAATTCCTTGTACCTGGATTGTTTTCTTGGATTGTGATTGTTGTTGGTGTGGATGGATGCAGATGTACCAGGGGAATTTTGGACACATCTGGCACTGTGATAACGTAAAATTCCAAATCTAGCTCCCGGTGCAAAAAAATTCCAAAACTAGCCCCCTTCCCGACCGCACGATCGCGCCGCGCCGACACTGTCCGGTCGTGCGGTCTGGACCGCACGATCAAGATTGTTCATCGGTCGTGCGGTCCCGCATCGCACAACCGCCTAGCCCCGCCCCCCGGCCGGCCACGACGACCCGCCTCCGGTCGCACGACCCCGCCTCGGCCGCACGTTTATTCCGACCGCACGACCCTTTGCACTACATTTTTGTTTAGGGTTTGATATATGTATTTAGTATAAGAATTTATATGTATTATTGAGTTATTTACAATAAAAATAAATTTGGATATATGAATTGGTGTTTCAAAAATTTGAATTTGATGTAGAGTCCAGTTTATAGCTTGTGTGATTTTGTTGCATTTAGAAAATTTAAAATTTTGTTTGGTAGAGTACTGAGCGAAATATGTGTGAAGTAATGATTGATGTATTTGTGATTTTTGTAGATTGCTGACCGTGAAAAAAATGTTGAACTGACAATAACAATTTTCGATCATGGTATGTTGTTTTATTGTAGGAAATTTAATGAAATTTTTTTTGAGAACAACTGTGATAAGAACAATTGGGCGAAAGGAAGGAAAGTGATATTTAACAGTGGGAAAAATGAATGCGAAAAGATGAGGAGATTTTATGCTGATAATTAAAATACACTTCATAATAAATGATATGTTGAACTAGATGTGAAGTAACGATTGATGTATTTATGATTTTGTAGATTCTTGACCGTGAAAAATATGTTGAACCGACAATTTTGTAGGAAGGCGACTTGAGTCGATCCCCAATGAGTTTGTAGAGTTTTGTCAATTTTGTACTTTTAAACTGGAAAAAATTAGGAGTAGTTGTAATAAAAGTTTATGTTCACTGTATGTTGTAGGTGCGTAAAAAATTTTGAGATAATTTTTTAAGAGCTATTGACTGTAGAACGATCGATACATACAATGGTAAGTGATATTTTGATTTTAGTGAGAATTAGTGTACCGAGAGAACCAGTATATTAATATTGGTAAATGACTTGCAATCTGAATCATTGAATGGGAAAGACGAGATAATAAACTTCATAATATAGTTGGGAGTAACATGCCGCGTACATTTTTATTACATGCATAACATATAGCATGATATGCGACTAATCTACCCAACTGCTCAGACGACCCTTGTGTGGACCGGGGCCACTTTCCCTTCCTTGCCCACTCGACGTTGAACTCCTCCGCGGCCTCTTTTGCCTTAGCCGCTATTTCCCTCTTTCTCTCGTGCTCCCTCTCGCGAGCCTCCCGCTCCCTCCGCGTGCACGCATCGAGATGGGCTTGCGAGTCGCGTTGTATCGCGCAGGGTGTGCTCGTGGTCGCGGCGCTCCTCCTGCAAAGAACTCCTTGTCCTGTTTGACATTCCACTCCTCGAAGTCGAGGGTCCATTAGTCAGCAGGGTGGATCTCAAGATCGATCCATTTGCGGTAGCTACATAGGGCTCCGGAGGCGCAAAACGAGGGAGAGATTGTTAGTACGTGATGTGAAGGAGAAAATATTGGGAAAAATGGTGCATGTGTTCGTTACCGGTTCCCGATAGGATGATGTATCAAAACGACGGTTGGTGTATTCACTGGAGTAGTTTGCGCAACACCAGTAACGCATACCCAGGGTGATTCGTTCGTTCGATTTGATGAACTTGCACGTGTCCCCGCACCAACAAAGGGGGGCATCTCCCCCTCAGGTGGGAGTTGCGCGAACGCTCGTTGGGGACGTCCGGGATGGGGTTGTTGCTACGCTGCCGCTCATTGCGGGAGCGACCTCGTGGCCGCAGCACCTTTGCTTGTTCCCGTGAGCCGCAGACCCTTGCTATGTTGCGTGTCTCCTCCCATTCTGCCTTCTTGCGCGACTCCTCCCTAGCCTTCCGCCTAGTTTCATTTATCTTATCCGCGAATTCCTGCCAACTCTTTATATTCTTGTTGTTCATTTCGACGTGGAGAAGAAATATATGATGTAGTGTTAGATGGTGTAGTGCTCTCTTGCAAACGCATTGCACGTCAATTTATAAGACGAAGGGTAGCCATGTGTTTTTGGCACGCGCAAAGTCGGGATCTTTGTCATGTCATTTGCGCAAAGTCGGGATCTTTGTCATGTCACTACGCAAAGTCGGCCTCTGTTGTCATGTCGGTCGCAAAGGTGGGCTCTTTGTCATGTCACCGCAAAAGTCGGCCTCTTTGTCATGTCATTGCGCAAAGCTAGGCTCTTTTGTCATGTAACTGAGCAAAGCTGGGCTCTTTTGTCATGTCACTGAGCAAAGCTAGGCTCTTTTGTCATGTCACTGAGCAAAGATGGGCTCTTTTGTCATGTCACTGAGCAAAGCTAGGCTCTTTTGTCATGTCACTGTGCAAAGCTGGGCTCTTTTGTCATGTCATTTGCATAAGCGGCCTCTTTGTCATGTCACTGCGCAAAGCCGGGCTCTTTTGTCATGTCACTGCGCAAAGCTGGGCTCTTTTGTCATGTCACTGAGCAAAGCTGGCCTCTTTTGTCATGTCACTGCGCAAAGCTGGCCTCTTTTGTCATGTCACTGCGCAAAGCTGGCCTCTTTTGTCACGTCACTCGTTTCGTATAAATAGCACGGTTGGGGTCCTATGATATTATAGGCAGCGAACCGTGCAAATTGAAAAAAGAAGTGTGTTCTCTTATGTGGTGAAACATAACATGTCGGAAGCTGAGGGGCCGATCGGATATGGGTCACCGAAGGAAGACCTTCCCTTGGAAAGGAGGGAGGTATTTGGTCCACACTACCGCTTGATACCAAGTCGGCGTGCTCAACCAGCATGGCCGAAGTACACAGTGCGGTCGGGAGCTAATCATGCGGTCGGCGCTCAGTCCCGCGCTCAGCAGCTAGGTCGTGCGGTCCAGCGCGGTACACAGTGTGGTCGTGCGTTGTGGTACCGCACGACCCAGCTACAGTGCGGTCGTGCGGTACCACACCGCACGACCGAGTGACGTGTCGGTCCGGCGCAGTCCCGCGGTCGAAGGGGGGCTAGAAATGGAATTTTTTTGGTGCAGGGGCCAAATTTGGAATTTCGGGTTTTCACAGTGTTACATATGTCCAAAATTCGTACCAGGGAGGAAAGATCTACCTCATCGTGCACTTCAAGCCTTTGTGGGTGAAGAACTACCCAAGGTTTGGGATCGCGCATGCACTATGCCTCGGGCTCATGCAGTGGCTCGCGGTGGAGGTGCCGATTCTGGTTGATTTGGGCATGGTGAAGCACAAGGATGATGAAGCCGCCCCTGCAGATGCGGCAGCTGCTTGTGGCTCGGCCATTGCTTCTTAGTTGTAAGGCAATAATAGTATGGTTGTTGCCCAATGAGTAAAGCGGATTGGAAATCAAGTCGGTTGTGGAGTAATAAGGGCAACACTTTGTTTACTTCTAGGACCTGATTGCTTATTGCTTGTAAATGATCGCATGCTTGCCTGTTTGCATTGCATACATAAACATATGTGCTTTTGTTAGAAGCAATCTATTCTAATTTGTGTCTAGAATTTTCATCACCACATCTTTTTTTAATTTGTTGCTGACAATGAGACCTAGCTTATAGTATCATAGACTCATAGTGCACTCAGTAATTGTTGGAGTTGAGCTCCTCAAAATTAATAGTGTTTAGTAAGTAGACCTTTAATTCCTTGTTAATTATAATATGTCGGAAGCAGCCTATTCTAAATGCAGCATTCAATAGTCAGAAAAGAAGGGATTTCATGTGTGCTACCAGTAAAGAAGAATGTCCTCTGTGCATGTTTAGTAGCCTTCTTGTTGTTTAAGTCTACATTGGTATTTATGTGTTTTTGGTTATTATTTAAGGGTTTGTCTAGACCCGGAAGACCAATGTGTTTGCTCAAGCTCCATGATTTGGATCAGGAATATGAGGGCAATGTTGAGGTAATATTCGTTTGAAAGATTAATTATTTCCCTAATATTTTCTCATGTTGCATTTGATGAACATATGTAATGATGACTAATTCTGAACTTAGCTCACTGGGGAGGGATTCTCTGTTGAGCCATCTTCTGAGAGGAGGCCATTTCGCGCTCTTTTGGATGTTGGCCTTATCAGGACCACTACTGGAGACCATGTCTTTGGTGCCCTTAAGGTACGTGTTGCTTTTATGGGGTGATTGTATAGTTGTTAGATAAATTCTGGATGGTTGATAGGCAGATTTCAAATTGTCTCGAGCTATCTCAAATTTAAGACATGTCAATGTTTACCATTGGCCCATGAAAATTTTGTTTTGTTGCATTTTATTATGTTAGTTTTCTATCTTCAGTAAATAGTATGCATATGTGCCAGTCAACTTTGTGAAAAGTAAACATTCTCATTTATTTGTCTTCATCTTGGTTTCACGTGAAGGGATATCTTGCTCACTATTTTGTTATACTTTAGGACTGTGCTTTGTTTTGAAACTAGCTAAATGCCCTGTGCGTTGCTACGATTTAAAAAAAATTAGAACATATTTGTATGCATGTTCTAAAACATTTTACCACCCGTTAGTTTCAGAACATGTAGTATGATAAAATTTTAAAATCTATAGCAACGTACGAGCACTCAACTAGTTATAATAGTACATGCTTTTTAGTTCCATTGATGAGAAAATCACATAGAATTTTATGGAAGAAAATCCAGTGCTGAGCCCCTCCTCATCCACCATCCCCATCCACCGTTGATCAGGTGGAAAAGTGCTTCGAAGTTTATAGCCATAGGTATTTTTACACATGTATGGAAATGAATTGCACACTAATTTTGTTAGGATGTTAATAAAGAGTAAAAAGTATAGATATATATATATATATATACATATACATATACATATATATATATATATATATATATATATATACATATACATATATATATATATATATATATACATATATATATATATATATATATATATATATATATATATATATACATATACATATATATATACACTACAATTCGTATTGGTTTGTAAAAACTACTTTTCTATAGTAAATGACTTTTCTACAATACTAACTTTTAAACAGAGATCTTTTCACTACGAGGTTTACTAGTTGACTATAGTATATATCGTAGTAACTTTATTTATATCGATAAAAATCGTATATGAGTAACTCTTTTCATTAACTTTTTTATAAACTGTTATTATTTATAAGATAAAACTAAAAAAATTAAAGTTAGAAGTTGATATAAACGAGCCTCCATCATGCATTTGACTGGCATGGAAGACAGCAACGGATTTGTACTGGGACAGCGAGAGGTGACGCCGCAAGTCAGCTGGAACCATCGGGTAAATGAGTCAAACAAGACCGTTGGACTGCACGCAAGTCGGAACCTAACACATCCTGTGCGTGCCTAGACTGTAAATAGCAACGTGGTTCTGACATGCCTTCTTACTAGTCAAACAACACACAGTAAGGCATATTGGTTTTTAAAAAGTATTTTTTATGATAAATAATATTTCTATGTTATCTAGCTTTAAATAAAGTATATTTTAAAGATATAATCTATTAATCGATTATAGTACATACTATAGGAACTTTATTTATATTGATTAAAATCGTAAGTAAGTATCTCTTTATAAATTAAAGTCAAAAATCAATATGAACGGCCCTCTTAGATTTCAAGAGACATCAATTGCATCCAAAAACCCAGATTTTAAATTGGACCTCTATTTTTAATGTTATACTTTCTTAAATATAGTCATAATTTTAAACAATTGAATTAATCTATAATCAAACACAAATATTAAAGCTACACCAAAAGTCAATAAACCCGACTTAGAGTTAATAAAAAACCAGAAACTTACAAATAGCAAACCAGATTTTAAATATAGGGAAAAGAAGACGAACAAGGAAAATAAATATCTGCCTATGGGTAGTTCAACTGATGTAGCACCTTTTCTAGTTTACAATGAGCGTTTTGATTACCATTGATTCCTTGTATTTGATTAGGTATAATTGATGCATCCCGAATGCATCACATGTCTCATGGGTTTTTAGCCTTGTTCCCATCATAATTTTACTATTTTCCATAATAATAATTATTGAATTTATTATTATATTGCAAGAATGGTATTTGTTGAGCATATTGCAGGATACAGGTGGAAATTCTACGATTTAAGACTTCTAGCGCGTAGAAGATATTGTTTAGAGCAACTTTTGTATTTGGAACGCCGTAGGATTCAACTAAAGAGAAGAATACGGGTTAGGATATGGTTAGGGCATGTTCATATTGATTTTTACTGATGGCTTTTGGTTGTAGCTTATGAAAAGTAACAGCTTATAGAGAGCCGTATGAAGAGAGAGAAACTCACGTGCGATTTTAGTCGACATAAATGAAGTTACTACTGTATGTACTACAATTGACTAGTTGACCCCGCCTGAAAAAGATACTCCGTTTGAAAACTAAGTACTGTAGAAATGCCATTTACGGTAGAAAAGTAGCTTTTAGAAGCCAATATGAATAGGGCCTTCATCTCTGAATTGAGTAGAACTTGTAAGAAAAAAATTGGAGTATCTAGATAGGAGTACGATTTAGGATATGAGGTTTTTGGCCGAATTGACCGTTTTTTGGTTCTTATTTACGGTAATAGTGCCCGTCACGCGGTAATGGCAAAATAGCGCTTTTACCGTACGGCCACCGTGCGGCAGCACCCAAGGTGCCGACACATCAGAGAGATACAGGGTACTTGTCCGGCCAGGACCTGCTATGTGGCCACCGTGCAGCCGTGGTCAGTGCCGCACGGTCACTGTATGACATTTTCGTTAATTAGTTTGATTAGGGAAATTAGGGAATTTATTTACACATACTAATTGTAGAGATTTTGAGATATAGGAAATGAGCTCAAAACTTACAAAATATTTTGTGAAGCTTCCCGACATAGCGTACTACATTGCATAATTTATTCATAATTTTATCCGTTCTGAATTTTACTTGAAAAATCATTTAAGTAAACTATTTGTAGGAATTTTTTAATATAACAAATGAGAACAAAAAATTATGAATTTTTTTGAAGGATCCTTATGTAGTGAACTTGATTGCATATTTTTTTCTAGAATTTTGTATTTTCTAAAATTGTACAGATAGAGTAGTACAAAAGCGCATAACACGGGATGCGAGATGACTCACTTGTCTGAGCTACTACTATCTCATCACTGCATCTGCATTTGTGGGTGCGGCCTTGTCTTATGTTAAGCATGTCCCATGGGATACGATAGCTGGTTCAGAACATGCGTGTCGGATCACATGAGGTATAAATACCGTTCAATCTGTTGACTGGTTGAAGGTGCACCGGTAGGCTGAGTCAGAGCAGGCTGGGTCTGGTAAGCATCGATGTCCTCCTGTTGAGGTATGCCGAGCTGTGATGAAGTCCTGAACAAGGGACTCTAGAAATCCCGGTCATGCGGAGGAGCTTTGGCCTTCACCGTACGATGTGCGAACAAAGTCGGAGGAGCTGTGCCCTGTGTATGCTTCAAACCCTACGTACGGTCCGAACGCTAAGCTCTGTCCTACATACGTTCCAAACCCTAATATCGTGTACTGCTCCCTAGAAGAAGCCGGGAGGCCCGTATCCTCATCAGGGACTGGTCGTCACCCCTATGATGAATTGAAGGCTGCAAGACAGAACGATGTTAGTCAAAATAATCATTTTGGATGTAGACTGAGAATCTCATACCTCCCGAATGTGCAACAAAGATGACTGATGGGGGAGCGGTAGTCTATGTAGGGGGTGCAGAGGGTACAAGTGATGCATCCTAATGACTGACCTATGGCGGGAGGACACAATGATATTAGTGGAACGTAAGGCATGAAAAGAAAACAAAATATAGATTTGTACATAACTTACGTCCTCGTCGATCTTACCTGCGGATGACCGACGGGTAGTACTACAATGCTGGCCGGACTCGCTAGGTCGTGATGGCCTGGCGGGTGAGCACGATGCCCCTAATGGGTGCCCGATGCGCACGACGTGGTCCATCGAATGGCCACACCTCAGGTTGTTTGTTATTTTCTTGGTTTGCGATAAGATGTACTTGAAAGTTTTCTGTAGGGCCGGTGGTGTGCCTGGGCTGTGGATGGTGGTTTTAGACGCGCTTGCAATGCATCGTGCCTGCTCCAACTATAGTGACATACGAAACAAGTTCGGTAACGAGTAGTACAAATCTTATCAATGAAACGATAGGAGGTTACAAGTGTCTTACGGTGTCGTGATGCCACGAAGCGTTGTGATGATCGAATTAGTGGAGGAAGGGTGAGTCTACCACACGACCGTGGTAAGTACCAGTCTAGGTATTCATCGTATGTCCAAATGTCGTATAGACACTGCTCTAGTATGACATCCAAGTGCGCCCTATCCATCCATGCCATCGTCTACTCATGCTGTACTACCTGCCAGTCTGTAGCATGCTGACCCGTCCTTGATTGACTACATTTGCAAAATAATTGATGCTACAAAAGAAGACATACGAAGTATAAATATAACTCGGATAGAGTTTGACTCATAGGTGTATCACTCATTTTTCAGACCCTGGAGCAACAACTACAGAATCCTCTATGTAAATCGCACTAGTTCGGGATCAGCTAGTGCACATAGTGGCAACAGGTATACATATTAAGCACAATGACTAATTTTATTAATTAAAAGAGTACAACCTTATGGCCAAAGTTTACATCCACGACCCATAGGCTAAATTTAAATATAAGCAACGGAAATAAAACTGCAGTGGAAGAAGCCCAACAAGCCTACCCACAGGCAAACTGTAGTAAGACATGGCCTATTCGTCTTGATCCTCACCTAAGTCGAAACAGTTCTCCTCTGAGCAATAGAATTAAGCAAGGGTGAGCACATAAAATGTACTCTGTAGGTTACACGAGAAAATACAATTTTAATGCAAGGCTGACAAGTGAAAGCATAGATGGTTAGTTGAGCGTAAAACAACATTTAAAGAAATACAATAAATAGAATTAAATTTGCTAAATTTAATACAATAAATAAAGCAGTAATTTAAACAAAATAATATTGTTGGCACAGGCACCGATCTGGCACCAACATAACCACGGGTATCCCATCGGAATCATCTTTCCCAAAAGATCTCATATAGATTCTATCCATCCATACACATTTGATAAACCATTTTAAAAAATAAAGTCTAATCTATGAAAAATTTTACTCAGCTTGGCCATGATCGTGGGCATGGCTATCTAAAATAGTTTATGCACTCTATAGAGGTGGTTCAATTTTACACATAAAATATAATTATCTCATATTGTCGGGCACCACACGCTTTCATAGGCGTGCGAATGAGAAAGTCGTAACAAGGTATTTACAATGCAAAGTTGTCAACCTGGCCATGGCTCCACTAAGATTTCAGCACAACATGAATCCACAAGTTGGGGCCCCCTCTTGTGCCGTGTGAGACTTCTCGTGGCCTATGGCACGCTCACATTCAACCTTTAGCGAGACTCAGGTTAGGACTCACAAATTAGTTAGTCAGGACTGTCCCATACTAGCTTTGTGGTAGTACGATAGGGCTTTGTAACAGTACATCACAGATCGGTCCTTATCTTGGTCTTGCTAGGATGTACCGTGTGTGGGGTATGATGAGCCCCTCTCAAGATTTCATTCTTGACTTGAGCATTTTGTGGCACGCAAAGGTGGCCCTTAAGTCACAATGTGCCCGACTCATCAAGACTAAAATCTCCTTTTCCCCTCGTCGAGGTGCTTCCTCACTTGTTAAAGCAACCGATCATGCTGTTGCGCTTCTCTCACTCGCTCTAGAATTGTCGATTCCAGGAATGGCTGCATCTCATTCTATGGTGTACCAGCATAATAATAGGAAATTTTCATCCGATGAAAGTCAGCATAAGACAACCTAGAGTGGAGGGTGTCATCTTGCGACTAAGTGCATTAGCAACTACATTCGCCTTGCCCAGATGGTACTAGATAGTGAGATCGTAGTCCTTGATCAGCTCCAGTCACCTTGTTTGCCTCAAATTCAATTCCTTCTGATTGAAGATGTCCTTGAGACTCTTGTGATCAGTGAAAATATCGTATGACTCTCCATACAAGTAATGCCTCCAAATCTTTAGAGCAAAAATCACTGCGGCTAGCTCTAAATCATGAGTCAGGTAATTCTGCTCATGTTTCTTTAACTGTCGTGATGCATACACAATCACTTTGCTTCTGGCATGAGCTCACAACCCAGACCCACTCGAGAAGCATCTGAGTAGACCGTGAAATGCTTTCCTGGCTCAAGAAGGGTGAGAACAAGAGCAATCACTAACTTCTCTTTCAAAATATTAAAACTATGCTCACATTCATCGATCCACTGGAATTTCACACCCTTATGTGCGAGCTACGACATTGGATTGGCAATAATGGAGAAGTCTTTCATGAAATGCCGGTAATAACCAGTTAAGCCCATAAAACTTCTCACTTCCTTAACATTAGATGGCCACTTCCAATCCACGATGGTAGAAATCTTGCCTGGATCTACTGAAATACCTTTCTTGTTAATCACATGACCCAAGAAGCCCACTTCAAAAAATGCAAAGTTAATGCTTCTTTAACTTGGTAACGAACTGATTCTCCCTCAAAGTCTCAAGCATAAGCCTCAAATGGTGCTCTTGCTCTTAATCCATCTTGGAATAAATTAGGATATCATCAATGAACACAACCACAAAGTCATCAAGATACTTATGTAGCATTCCGTTCATCATCTCTATAGATGGTAGGGGTATTCGTTAGTCCAAAAGACATAATTTTATAGTCATAGTGGCCATACCTTGTGGAGAAAGCAGTATTTTCAATATCTTGCTTCTGCATACGAATTTAATTATACCCTGATTATATATCAATCTTGGAGAACACCTTGGCTCCCTTCAATTAATCAAACAAATCCTCGACATGAGGCAGATGGTATTTATTGTTGATGGTCCCCTAATTAAGAGTACGATAGTCTATGCACAAGCGCCAACTCCCATCATTCTTCTTGGTGAATAGGACAGGGGCTCTCCAAAGTAACATACTACGATAAATTAACCCCTTGGACAATAACTCATCTAATTGCTTCTTCAATTCCTTTTGGAAAGGTCATGACAAACGGTATGGGGACAGAGAGATAGGTTGTGTGCCAGGAACAAGATCAATTCTAAACTCCACATCCCTTTCAGGTGGGAATACATCAGGATACTCATACATCACTGAAATGTCCTCAATGCACAAAGGCACACTTGGCTTTTTCGCAAGTGCTAGAAGCAAACCCAACTTCACAGTTCGTCGGCTAGGGAACAGGCTAGCCAATACAAAGAAAGAACATGGAGGTGCATTCCCCTAAAAGATTATCTCCTCCCAAGGAGTTTGCAAAGTGATTGTCCTCTAGAAGCAGAAAATCACAGCTCGGTAGCAATGCAACTAGTGCATACCAAGGATAACATCAAAAGGCTCTATCTGAATAACCATTAGATTGGCAACAAAATCCCCGCCATCTATTCAAGTTATGCAATTGGGACACACCGTGGAGCTAGCAATGATATCCCCCAAAGAATTAACTATAACCGACTAAGAAATTTGCTGAACACTCAACTTTGCCTTTCTAGTGAACTCACGGGACACAAAAGAATAAGTAGCATAGGAGTAAAAAAGAAAAAGAGTATTGTATGAATCCACTAACAGGACACCTATCACTAGGTCAGGTCTACCCACGGACTCCGCGGCACGCAATGTGTAGACTCTAGGTGGTGTCAGGGTAGCGAGAGCCCTGACGCTCTATTGTGGAGGCAACAGAAATTGAGGCGGGGCAACATGCTGAAATGGAGTTGTCGGTGTAGGGTGCCAGTAATACCCAGCAGGTGGTGCCTAGGAAGAGGAGGCTGTGGTGCAGGTGTAATACCCCAAAAGTGATTCGAGAATTAATCGATTAATTGAAGGGAGAGACCTTATAGAAAAGAATTAAACAAGAATTTTAGAGGGGGGATTTCTGAAAAATCCCGGTAACCTAGGCCTAGGCTTTGGCCCATGTGGAGGCCGGCCAAAGGGGGGAGGCGCCCCTCCCCCAAACCCTAGCCGCCACCCCCTTAGCCTCCTCCCCTTTCTTCCTTGAGCCGCCACCTCCCTCTCCACCTTGCGTCCCTTGTCCAGCAGCACCTCCTCCTCCTCCATTGAAGCCCCCTGCTGTTGGTGAAGGAGATCCCCTTTGCTACCGGTTGAGCGGAGGAAGGAGATCGATTGTCGGGAGGCGTTTTTGATCCGGAAGAAGGAGAATAGGAAGGGAGAAAGGGAAAAAGAAGGGAGGGAGAGATTGCATGGTGTTCATCGTGTTCTTCAGCGGTTAGTTAAGAGTAACCCCTATTTTCCCCGGTTAGATGCATATTTAATTGTTGTAGCAATGTTGGTAGTGTGGTCTGCCCAGGACAGATTGCGTTAGACGGCCGTTTTGGGGTAGTTTCGTGGGGATTCAGCTCTGGACAGTTCCTAGAGTTTTATAGAGGACGTCGTCATCTTTTCGTGAAGTACTAGAACGCGTCGTTGGACCTCTGTAGCAGAAGTCTTGATTTTTTTAGTGGGACTATTATGCAAATTGTGAGTTTTTTGTCAGGGTTTGGTAAAGTGGGTTGGGCGAGCAAACGAGAGAATCAGAGGAGCTCAGTATAATAAAACTTGTAGATCTTTATCTCAGCTTTCCAGAAAGCTCAAGAAATCATGATTCGTACAGAAATTTATGGTATTTTTAGTACTCTATCCAGAGAATCTGACGTGAAATTGATGTTTTACAAAACTGGCTTGTGCAGGTATAAGTTGGCCGATTCAGGGAAATTCGCCAACTATGTTTAGTTGGAGAATTTAATTATCTTTTTAGAAAGTCTCAGAACATCTTATTTGGGCTCCCATACCAATAGATATGGATTTTTGAAGTTGACTTTCCACAGAGGGGGCAGATCGATCTGTAGGATTTGGAGGATTGGAACCGAGTTAGATGTTCTTGCGAGTTCGTGATTGTTTTTATTTGGTCTAAGGTCGACTACTGTTATCTTAGTCTGCATTACAATTATTATACAGGTGGTGGACTGGATCCGGGGGCAGCGCCTTCTGCACGACCCTCGTTCTCTTGTGGTTAAGGCAAGTATAATGATTGTTTAAATTGATATTGTGGAATATCGATGTTTTATTTATATTGTGAGCAATTGTGTTCATGGATGTGATGAAGGCGTACCCAGTAATGTTCACGGTTGTTTGTAAGTTATGGATTTCACGAGTATTCTTTGTGCACAGTTGTTGTGGATGCATGTTTTTATTAAACTGAGACCTTCATACATATGCACTATGTTGGCTTATTGAAGACTTGGTCATGTGATGATCAAGCATTTGCTGAGGTCCCCGTCATGTTGATGACGGGCTAAAGGTCCTCAAACTTGTGGAGTATGGGCAATTGGTCCCTGTACCAGATGGTACAAGCATGTGTGTGTATCGACGGATGCGCACTTTGTATTACCGGTAAAATGCAAAAGAGAAAGAGGTAAAGATATTGTTGATCATACTACATAGCATGATTTATATAAGTGACTGTTGGATGATCTTATGAAGTGGTGTTCATGTATGTTCTTGTTACCATTTGTTATATTTGCTGAGTCGTTGGACTCACCCTTATTGTTTGTTGTGTTTAGGTACCCGTATAAGAACGGCATGCATGGGGAAAAAGGAAGGATTAGTCTTGTTGCACTTTGCACGATCAACCCATAATGGAAAGAAATGAAGAAATTAAATAGTAGAAGAATGAATTACTTTAAGTATCTTTATGATCATTGCTTGCTGAAATTAAGCTGTAATAAATGAATGGAGTTTTTATGGTATTCCTGTTCTTTATCTAGATGCTAGTTCTTTGAATGTCCTAGTAACCTATAGTCAATTTTGTTTAGTCTTATTCGAAATACCTATTGGATATCTATTCTTATTAATTCTGCTTGTTGAACCCACTGGCATAGATAACTGTTCAGGAGAGGTTCTGCCGAAATTTGGTGAGACATATTTAGTTTATCCTTGTTACATTACTAGTTTGGTAGCATTCTAGGTCATTGTTTGGCTGGGGTGTTATAGTTGGTATCAGAGCGGGCTGTAGGTCCGTGGTTAACGAAATATTAATTTTGACACACTAAGCACTGTAGGTGGGAATGGGGTTTGCATTGCATCTACATTTCCGTCGATTATCATAGTTGAATGTGTGTTTAATGTTTGATTTTATAATATGATTGTTATGTGTGGTGATAGTTGACGTCGAGGGATAGAGACCGCGGTGCGGCCATGAGCATGGCCAGGTTATATCACTATTTGTTGTATTGAAATGGTAGAGGATTTTTCCTTGGGAAATTTAGTTTCAGAGGTTAGGAATGAGTTATTTAGAAAAGTTTCTCTCTTTCTTGAGTTGGATTTGGTCAATTCTTATCATGTGGTGGTGGATGAATTTATCTTGGGTTTGTAGTTCATTGCAGTTGAGGGTTTTCTATTGGTCTCTACCTGTTCTTTGAAGCAATTATTGTTGTTTTTCAGACTATTGAGACGCTTTTGCTACTTGTAAACATTGTTGATTTGTAATGTTGGTCCCATCGTGGGAGTTTTGTCTTGTTGCGAAACATGTCTCATTTGTTCGCTTGGTATTTTCTATTAATGAACGTTTTATGTTGCAAATTCATTAACATGTGAAAGCCTTGGATCTATGTTTTTCTTTTGGATTATTTTGAGCATTGAAGTTAATTTTCTTTCCTTTTTGAAAGAGAGTGTTAAACCCTTCATTGTGTTTTGCTGTGCTTAAGTGGGAGGTGGTAATCATATAAATTAATTCATAAGGTATGAATTATCAAGTGGAGATGTTAGTGTGGTGCATAATTAATTTCAATTGGCATCCTTGGAAGTGTAGTTGATTAATTTAATGTCGTCTTGTAATAGTTTTTTGAATAATTGTGATTAAGAATTTGTATATACATGATTGGGTCTCATGGAGTTATCGTAGAGTGTGCAAAAAAGAATTGGTATGGTTTTTACGATTGTTTAAATTTCTATCCTATTGGATAGATTGAATTATTTTTGTCTTCGGTAATTAATCTAACCGTTCGGGGGATTAAGTAAGGAGGTGTTGGAATATTGCCTTAGCAATATTAACATTTAATCTGTCCTTTATTTAGATACTTTATGAGCATGTACAACGACTGGGTTCATCTATCTTTCACCATACTAAATTGTTGAAAATATGTATAAAGAAATAGAGGAAGGTTGATGTATTGACTTGTGAAACCTTGTCTTATAAAGCTTAAATTATTGAAGTTTGAAGATATTGCGTTCTAATTGCTGAATATAAGGTGGAATGTTGAATTTATCCTCATAGCGATTTTTGAGATTGCCATGTTCTAGCACCAGCTTATTAAAAGAGTTTTGTTTAAATATTGTGGTTTGTGCATTAAGCTTGCTGTAGATCGAGTAGTTGCAATCTTATTTATATAATAGAAACATGATAAAGTGATTTATTATGTTCCTTTTGGAAAAGTTATGAAGGGATATGAGGATATGATGATTGTTGTTAAGAGTGTATTATTTTGGTGTTAGTATGATTATCAATATGTGGTTTTGATGATAATATTGAATGTTCTATAAATAAAGGAATTTGATAACTTCCATGATACTATTTAAATCAAAGGTTTTGAGATTTGCGTACACAATCTTTTGGACCTCATGACTTATGCGGTAGCTAAAATTGTTTTGAGCACAGTAACACATTGAGATGTTTTATTAGTTCTTAAGGGAATAATGTGCTGTGGTCTTCAATTTTCTTTTGTTGGAATGGTCAAGGTAATACCGTAATCAAATAAAGTTGTTCTCTTTGTTAAAGAAAAGGTTGTGGTAAAAGTATTTGTGGTTGGAGTCAAGTTGTGTAACTTTTAGAAGTGTGCTTGACTTCTTATTTTCGTCGTATAAGAGTTTAAATAGCAATGCTGTATTCTTATTTGTTGAGATTTGATATTTCTTCTTGAGGGGCATGTGCCTTCAACTGTGATCTTATCTTTTGTTTTCCAAAATCATTGCTATTTCCCTTGGTCTGGTATCTATTGCGAATGGTAATATCTTCCCGTGTGTTGAAATTTACTCCTTTTTGGCTCTTCTAAGAAAGGGGTAACCGAATTGGGTTGTAACGTCCTTTAGGATGTGTATGGCAACTGGTTGGTGTGATCATGTGATTGATTTGGGTGAGATTGTGTGTGTCAAGTTGTTTGAGATTCATGGAGTGATAAATTGGTTCCTTGGAATAATTCTCGGTGAGGATTTGATTTAAAGAAGATGTTTGTCTTTGGAGCTAACTGGTTACATCGTTGCAACTAGAGGAACCTATAATAAATTGTGGTTCAAGAATGTTTTGTTCATTTTGATTGAACATTAAAATTATCGATTGTGTGAGAATCTTGATCAATTTTATTAGACTATCATGATTGGGTACTTTGCAAGGTTTAGTAGGAGGATTATAGTGGTGTAGCTAATGAGATTATAATTGTGAAGAACACTAACCGTTATGGAAATTATTGAGATAATAGGGATTGTTGAATTATTGCCATGTATGACTTGGTTTCAGTGAGTAACCCTCTAGGAGTTAGAATCTTCCTAAAGATAATTAGGTTGAGAATATATTTTTATGTGGTTGTTAAGGATTGAGCATGTTTGATTGTGAGAATTTTAGTCAACGAATTCAAGGGTCTTCGTATTAATTATATCGAAGTACATATATAGGAGCCCTGGAGATGGAAAGGGGGGATGCGCCCCTCCCCCAAACCCTAGACGCCACCCCTTAGCCTCCTCCCCTTTCTCCCTTGAGCCACCACCTCCCTCTCCCCCTTGTGCCCCTTGTCCAGCAACACCTCCTCCTCCTCCTCCATTGAAGCCCCCTACTGTTGGTGAAGGAGATCCCCTTTGCTGCCAGTAGAGCGGAGGAAGGAGATCGATCGTCGGGAGGCGTTTTTGATCCGAAAGAAGGAGAATAGGAAGGGAAAAAGGGAAAAGGAAGGGAGAGAGATCATGTGGTGTTCATCGTGTTCTTCAGCGGTTCGTCAAGAGTAACCCCTATTTCCCCCGGTTAGATGCACATTTAATTTTTGTGCAATGTTGGTAGTGTGGTCTGCCCAGGACAGATTGCGTTAGACAGCCATTTTGGAGTAGTTTCGTGGGGATTCAGCTCTGGACGTCTCCTTGAGTTTTATAGAGGACGTCGCCATCTTTCCGTGAAGTACTAGAACACATCGTTTGGAACTCTGTAGCAGAAGTTATGATTTTTTAGTGGGACTATTCTACAGATTGTGAGTTTTCTGTCAGGTTTTGGTAAAGTGTGTTGGGAGATTAGAAAATGGGAGAATCAGAGGAGCTCAGTATAATGAAAGTTGTAGATTTTTGTCTCATCTTTGTAGAAAGCTGAAGAAATCATGATTCAGACATTCATACTGAAAGTTATGGTATTTTTAGTACTCTATCCAGAGAACCCGACGTGAAATTGATGTTTTAGAAAACTGGCTTACCGGGGTATAATTTGGCCGATTCAGGGAGATTCGCCAACTAGGTTTCGTTGTAGAATTTAATTACCTTTCCAGAAAGTCTAAGAACATCTTATTGGGTTCCCGTACCAATGGATATGGATTTTTCAAGTTGACTTTCCACAGAGGGGGCAGATTGATATGTAGGATTTGGGGGATTGGAACCGAGTTAGACGTTCTTGCGAGTTCATGATTGTTTTTTTGGGTCTAAGGTCCACTACTATTATCTTAGTCTGCATTACAATTATTATTCAAGTGGTGGACTGGTTCCTGGGGCAACGCCTTCTGCACGTCCTTTGTTCTCTTGCGGTTAAGGCAAGTATAATGATGGTTTAAATTGATATTGTGGAATATCGATGTTTGGTTTATATTGTGAGCAACTGTGTTCATGGATGTGATGAAGGCATCTTTACTATTATAAAAGTAGGAGTTGGTGGTTGCTGCGGCTTCTTCCACCCTTCCCACCTCTCTTGATAAAAAGATACTTTGTCGACTTGTGGGCCCACCCACCCTCCCACGCCTGCGCCCCGCCTCCCCACCCCCCACGAACCCGTGCGCCCCCACGCCTGCGCGCCCGCCTCCCACCCCACGAACCTGCGCTCCCCGATTTCTCCTCGCCTCCTCCTCCTCCTCCGACGCCTCCGCTCCGCCTCCTCCTCCTCCCCCCCCCCCCGCCTCCTCCTCCCCACCCCACGCCGCCTCCTCCTCCCTCCCCGCACCGCCTCCTCCTCCCCACTCTTCCGCCTCCTCCGCTCCGCCGCCTCCTCCTTCCCCTCCTCCGATCCGCCGCCTCCTCCTCCCACCCACCCCGCCTCCTCCCCCTCTCCTCCGTGGTGGCGGCGCGAGCAAGAAGCTCACTGGGCCGCGGGTGACCATGGACCCGCTCGACCATCGCTAACGCCGTCGGCACCTACCGACCGTAGGCGTGGTGGCGCTACGAGCAAGAAGCTCGATATCCTCCTCCGCTTTCTTGGGCCATATCTCCTCTAGCCTCCACCCCTAGGTCCTATCCACAACGCCGCTTGCACTCACCGACCATAGCCGCCATCTACAACCGGTGGTGGGAGGTCCCTTGCCCGTGCCCCATCGCCTGGTGCTCAAGACCTCCCTGCGCCTTCCGCTCACAGCCTGCATGTACCGCCGACGGCAGCCGTGCCCGCATCTAGTGCCCCGGCGCCTGCCGCTGCTGCCGGCCTTCCCCACGACATCGCACTCCCCACATCGCGTCTCTTCTCTCAACCTGGCCCAATCCGCCATCACATCAGGTACTTTCCGATCTGATTTCCCGTCCCTAAACCCTCTCTGCTTTATTTTTTAATACTTCACCTTCAGGTTTTCGATCAGTTATAACATGGCTGCAATCTCAGTAGTTGCAATCAGAGACGTGTTTGTCTGGCAGTTACACTGTGGTAATCTCATTTCCCTATTTATTCCTCTCCTTTTGTTCTTCTCCACCTCCCACCTCTTCTGACATTCTCCTATTTCTTCCTCCATTTGCACACTCACCGGTGTTTTCTTCCTCCATTTGCACACTCACCGGTGTTTCATGACTCGCTGGGAGGAGGAGAATGGCAGCAGCAAGGTGAGTCAAATCAAACTTTGTAGCATTGGAGAACAGTACTCGTTGGTTGTATTGCAATGCCAATTGGATTGGTGGGCTTTTATGCTTTCCCCTGTTTGATTGCCCCCCTCGATGATTGTAGGGAAGGAAAGGTTTTCTGATGTGCTGATGAAATTAGAAGAAAGAAAAGGTTGTTCTTCAGGTTGATTACTGCACTTTTTCTCTGTTAACGTTTTAGCTTGTGTCTCGACCCATGGATCACTGGATTTGAAGCCTATGTTGTCTCTCTTTGTTGCGCATGCAGTTCTAAACTTGTAAAAAAAACTAATACCACATATGCTACCTTAATGCTAATGTATAGATCGTCACTACCATGAACTATTTGTCATCATTTTAGTTTTTTCCCAATTGCTGAAAGCACATAGAGCACTTTTGATCACCTTTCTGTCCTTTTGAGAACTTTTTTCATTCTTTAGTTTGACATTGTCACTATGTAAAGGCTCTATTAGAATAGATCATTAGTAGAATTGAATCATTACAGAGTTTCATTATGATGTTTCATACATAAAATATATATTCGTTCTTATGTACTCAGTAGTGCAAGTTCTATCAAAAATTTGTTTGTAGCAATTGGACCAAAGTGCTAATAAATTATGTAACTCAAAATCTTATTTTAATTAATGTAAGGTTTGCAAAAATTAGTTTCAACTTCAACATGGTAATTAAAGTTTCATATTAGCAATAAAATGTAATGTTTATCTAAATATATCCTTTCAGTGTATAAGTTGCATGCCATTAGTACTAATATAAAGACTATTTTGGAACTAATTTTTTTATATTTTTTGTGAAACACTTTTGGTACTAATATATCCTTCACATGATGCTATTCTTTATGTGTAACATGTTAGTTTTCTTCTACCTGACAATGTTCAGTTGGCTTGTGCAGTGTCATTCCTTGTGCATCAGTGAGGGGTTGGGGGATAATTGGTGCTCTAATTGGTGTCTTGGTGATTGTTTTATTTATTTGCTTTTGCACATTTCGGAAAGGAAAAAAGAAGGTGCCTCCTGTTGAAACATGTAAGTATCGAATTATCTATTCTCTGCTGTATTCTTTGGAAAATATCTAATATGGATTTGTTTTGTTGTATGCTGTGATTAGATGATCTGCGAAAATTTGTAGCTATGCTACATGCAAAAAGTCCCAAAACTATGTTTTATTGTATATATTCAACTTGTTGAATGCGCACATCGTTTTCCCCATACTGAGATTTGTATACTGGCCTTTTAGTCCAAGCGTTAGTACATCGATGATAGGGGTATCTTGTATGTTTGGTTTTGCTGGTGGACAACAACCATGATATTTGACACCCAGGATATATGGAAAGGCTGGCCCAACAAAACCCACTCTCTGAATAGTAGATTGGCCATCATTCACTAATAAGTCTGACCTTCAATTCATGTTAGTAAAATACATGGAATGTTCGCTGTTAGCGCAACATGATTTGGTTCATCCCAGCCCATCCTACTTTCTTTTTAAAATGAGAAGTGAACAGGTGCTCAGTTCTAATTATCTAGAGACAAGTCCTCACTCTTGTTAAAATATGCTTATATGTAAGACAATTGTTGACCAGATTAAACATTGTAAATTGTGTCAATATTATTTCATCAAATCACATATTTTTGATGAAAACATTATCTTCCACTGAAATGAAATAGCTTCCCTGACTAAACAACAATAAATAAAGCAGTAAATTGAAAAATCAAAATAGTGAGAATGGACCATAAGAGACATACAAGTCCATGCAACCCTCCTGTAAACCTTGTCTTCTCAAATTTGTCTGCGTAGTAGGAAATATCTTCTTCTGACAGCCATGCAGGGCAAGTGCCATCTGAATCAAGTGAGTCAAAGAAGGTCTTGTCCTTGGGAAAGATACTTCATGTCGTATCGAGCAAATTTTGCTTTAGCCACTCCAGGTTTCTGCATGCACAATTCTGTAATTCGTATATGCAGTTGTTTCGGACAAACTAAGTCTAAAGCGATATTGGTATGGACAAAGATGGCTATCAAGAATAAACATTAATAGTTGATTCGTATCACCGAAACATTTATTCAAAAGAATAAAAAGGAAGGTGACATTTGCAAGACAATTACATCCAATTCAGTAAAAAAAACTACAACCAAAACAAATCGTTAAGTCTCAGATGCTATCAAGCTGTATTTCTTCGGAATACTATGAATTATTTAACTTTTACAGCTCGCCAAGAGTCATTGTTATGTTAAGGGCTAAAGGCCAACTGGAACAACTGGTACTAATGGTTACCAAGCTTCATTACCGTATAAGAAGCATCAGTTTACCTGTTTATTGTATATATAGAGAGCTCACACCAAATAATGCCATGGTATCTTTGGAGAAACAATGTTTATTATTCAGTTTGAGATCATGTTTGATAGTATGTATCACTTTTATTTGGTAATTCGTTGCAACGCACGGGCACCTTACTAGTACCCAGTAATGTTCATGGTTGTTTGTAAGTTATGGATTTCATGAGTATTCCTTATGCACAGTTGTTGTGGATGCATATTTTTATTAAACTGAGACCTTCATACATATGCATCATGTTGGCTTATTGAAGACTTGGTCATGTGATGACCAAGCATTTGCTGAGGTCCCCGTCATGTTGATGACGGGCTAAAGGTACCCATACTTGTGAAATATGTGCAATTGGTCCCTGTACCAGATGGTACAGGCATGGGTGTGCATCGACGGATGCGCACTTTGCATTACCAGTAAAATGCAAAAGAGAAAGAGATAAAGATATTGTTGATCATACTGCATAGCATGATTTATATAAGTGACTGTTGGATGATTTTATGAAGTGGTGTTCATGTATGTTCTTGTTACCATTTGTTATATTTGCTGAGTCGTTGGACTCACCCTTGTTGTTTGTTGTGTTTAGGTACCCGTATGAGAACGACATGCATGGGGAAAAGGAAGTGAAGGACCGAAATGGCAACAGAGGGGGGGGGTGAATGATGCCTTAAAAACTTCCTCCCCAAGTTCTCCTTCTCCTTTAGCTAGAGAGCTAAGAAGTCAGAAAAACAAAGCTCAACCGAACACAGCAACAATAAAACAAGAAGTCGTAACCGAAGACAACCGTAGTCGTAATCGTGAAACTGTGTCGGGTTTTGACCGTGGTCGTATGGGGTGAGAACAGACCAGACACGCAAGACCACCGCTACACGCATTTGAGGTCGAACGACCGTAAATGAAGATAACACCGGCGAAAACCGAACCGTAAAACTTATGCAGTAGTCGATCAACCGACAACAGAGAGATACTACCGTGTGGTCGAAAGCTAGAATAGATCGGCCTGAAATCGGCGTGGTCGAAAAGACCAAAGACTGCGTGGTCAAATAGGCTGCCTATCCGACAACGTAACGATATCAGAAATACTATGTTGTCGGTATACGACCGAGGAGCAAGAATTTAGAGATCTTTTGCACGAGATCCAAAATGAATGAAACTTGAAACTTAGTTCGTACAAGATCTCGGAAGTAAAATACCAAGAACCTCCAAAGTCTTTACAATGAAGAGGAGAAAACAAAAGTCGAAAACTGAAACAGAGAGCTCGGTGGCGAGAACCACGTAACTCGCTTTTCTCTGATTTCGCTTTGCTCTCGGGAATGATCTTAGCAAGGTAGTAAAACAACTTCCCGCTGAGCAAGTGAAGCACAAGCCAACTCTCGGACAAAACACATATGATCGAAAGAACACGAGAGGGCAAACGGATCAAAGAAATCATCTCAAGAACAAAACCGAGAAGGATACAAAGAGATGAATCCAATCTTTTCTATTGCACATGGAGGTTTCTCTGACCACTCCATCGGAGGTACACGAGCATCCATGCTCTTACCCGAGATAACTCACACAAGATAGAGAGGAACACTCGAGCACTCGGGGACAACCTCCTTCGCTCCCGAGACCTAACCTCTATTTATAGTCTCACACGCTAACGGGTCTCAACAGACCACCCGTTCTGAGAGAGTCCAGTGCTTTGCGGCCTCCAGTGCTTTGCCCATTACCCGGTGGCAGCGGCTCCACCGCTTTGCCCAATAGCACCACCAACTCCAAGTGCTTTCCCGAGGACACAGACTTCCTTTGCGTGCTTTGGCATTTCTCCAAAATGCCCTTGACCTCCCAAGCTTCCTCCTCATGCCTTCTTGTTTTCGGTTACACCACTCGGGCAAGACCACGTCCTCTTGGCTTCCACGTCGTTCGGACCTCAACATCTCCTATGTCTAGTCCCGACCTCTCTAAGCCTCACCAAGACATGTCTCCCAAGACTGCAACCGACCGATCGGACTTGAGCTCCTCCGAGTCTAGTCTCGGTCTATTCCGCCGCCTGCCGCACCCAACCTCCTCGACCGTCTCGACCTCGGCTCCTCCCGAGCCTAGTCCGGTCCTCCTCGTTGTTGCCCGTCGTGCTCAGCTCTGGCAGTTCGAGCTCGGTTCCTCGTCTCCGGCTGCAACCACCTCACCACCTCGATCATCTTGGCGTCTCCGACCGTCTGGACCTCAACACCTCCTGTGCCTAGTCCGGTCCTCCCACGCCTCACCATGAAATAGCTCAAGTCCTGCAGCCACAAGACAAGCAAAACCATCACATAGCACCGATCCATCTTGCAAAACACAAACCGCGGCTCAAACCGAGCTCAAGTCTTTCCACGTAAAATAGACTTTACCAAACCTTGTCAAAATAGTGAACAAACCAGTCCACAAGGTCCATGACATCACAAAGAACCCAACCGACCAAACCTCACCGTAATCGGACATGAAATGCACCTCACGACCAATTTTAGTGATCCCGCACGACCACGGTCATCCAACCGATAACGTGGTCGAACGCGTTTCGACCACGTTCAATTCTCGCTAACGTGGTCGTAGCTCTCCGGCGCATAACGCGGTCGCACCACCGAGTGCCACAACGTAGTCGTGGCTCCTTTCCCACAACGTGGTCGAGGCCCCGATCTCCCACAACGTGGTCGTGGCGCCCACCGACCACGGCCAAAGTGGTCGAACGCCCGACCGCCCAACGTGGTCGAGGCTCCGATCCCACAACGTGGTCGTAAACCCTAGCGCCGAGTGCCGACCACGGTCAAATCTTCCGAGGGCTCATAACGTGGTCGAAGCTCGGCGCTACAACGTGATCGAACGCTCCCAATTGCCAACGTGGTCGTAAACCCTTCCGACCACGGCCAAAGAACTCGTACGTTGCTCGGCTGGAACCCGATACTCGGCAATGTGGTCGTACGCCACCCGATATGCGCCAACGTGGTCGCGCCTTCCACCACCGCCGGTTTGCCGAGAACACCTCAACGTGGTCGTGCGCTCTGAGCGAAATTCGACCACGACCAAACGTGGTCGTATGGCATCCTACATGGTCGTACGAGCCAGGGACAAGTCGTACACGACTTCATTTCGACCAGAATTAAGACTTTGCAATAAAAGCCCAAAACAAACTCAATTTTCCTTCAACCAAGAGCCAATTACTCATCATAAAGATGGGATCATCTCCACATGATCTCTCAATCTCCCCCTTGATGAGTATATTGACAAACACCGTGAAATAAGAAGTTGAGTTTGTAGAAGACGACATGGTCCAAAGAATGAAAATAAAATTATGACCATGTCGACAGAGAGAACACTAGAGTAAAGGAATAAAGAGCAAATTGATCTCCAAAGCTCTAGCAAGTTCCCAGAAAGAAATTTTCTCTTTTTCTCCAATCTATTCTCCCCCTTTTGGCAATAAACACATCAAGTATGCAAGAGAGAATAAGTCAAAATGATGGATGGAATGGTGATTTGATTATTCAAAGTATGCGAGCCATGAGAATTATCCAAAATGACCAAATGTATTACACAAGCCATAACATACAAGTATGCTACAAAGATCATGACTATGTATGTAAAGAGAAGCTAAGCTAACAGAAGGTATAATCTGATTTTTTTTTAAATTTGAAGTGCTTAGCAAGTCAAGTCAAACAAGATTTTAGTCTAGCTAATGATATCCACAAATGATGCAAGCCATGTCAATGAGCTAAATGGAATCGAGAAGCTAGTGTTGAGCCAACTAGAGTGCTATTTATTCAAGAATGATACATTTGTTTAGGTACACTTGAAATTTTAGCAATTGAGCATAAATGACATTTTTCTTTTAGAGATCTCATGATTGTTTTCAATCATATTTTTGTCATGTGCTAGACCTCAAGCCTTATGCGATCATTCCAAGCGAGAAGCTTAAGGAAATGATCTTGGTCATCCAAATCTCCCCTGAGTTCATGCCTTGTGCAATGGCAAGCCGTCTCATGAGAAGGAATTGGTGAGATCAGTTTTTTCGCACAAAAGAGATCTTTTTGCTTTTAATAGATTGTACTAACTTTTGTGTCATCAAGAAACTATATAGCTCAATCTATTGCTCAACTAAGATTCAAGACTCAACTCAGCCTATTTGACATGGCAAGAATCATAAAAAGATAATACAAAGCTGACTAGTCTCAAATATGAACATGACATGAGTTAGGTCAAAATTTAGCATTTTAATTAACCTATCATGGCAAAGACTTGACTACACATATAAAGTCATGATCAAATTAGCAATGGAGCATAAATCATGGCAAGATGTAATATAATGAAAACATGTCATGAAAGGATAATAATCAAGGCTCCATTAAGTTATGTTACAAATACAAAAGAAGAACATCCAACTCCCTTTTAACAATTTATGCAACTTTCAGTTCAAGTTGAGTTATGTCAACATTAAAATCTAGAAGTTCCCAAATGAACTCCCCACAACCAAAGCAATAAAACGAGAAGTCGGCAAATGAATCACGAAACAGCAGGTCCTTAAAGCATAGATAAGATATAGAGGATACTATGGCTCAGACTGACTCTCATCTACCCCATATGACTCCAGGACTAATAGCTGACCGTAAAAACACACACTAGAGAGCAAACACGTATCCTGTCTACCCGAAGGTGGCCCGACCCTCGCTAGAACCTAAAAGAAGTGAGTGAGCTCAACCTAGTGAGATAAGAAACAGCTATCCTGAAAGCACAAGATAAGAGCAAGAAGTCTAAGCAACTCAGCAAGAGACACACTCTAACCTATGCTAGAAGGACTAAACCCAATGCACCCTGAAAATGCGATGCAACAGTAAGGATACAGAAGCACAATTAATATGATAAAGCAGTAAAGCCCAAAGCTCCCCCTCACAATAGTCCGTAAGGACAAACCACCCCAAGCTCTCCCATGAGTGAAAACCTCGTGCTATCCAAAGGCTTGGTGAAGATATCGACCAACGGTGGTCACTCTCCACAAACCGGAGCACGATGTCACCCTTCTCTACATTATCTCAAGAAAATGATATCGATATCGATGTGCTTGGTCCGAGAGTGCTTTGCATGGGTTCTTAGCAATGCTAATCGCAGACGTGTTATCGCAAAAGAGCGGAACACGATCGATAGCAACCCAAAGTCCCGCAGAGTCGAGACCATCCAAAGCACTTGCTACAACAATCGGCTGCGACAACGTGCTCGCCTGCGGTGGATCATGCAACACCGGACCGCTTCCTCGAAGACCAAGAAACGAGAGAAGTGCCAATGAACTGGCGGTGCCGGTGTGCTCTTCCTATCTATCCTACACCGCAAAGTGCGCATCCGAATAGGCTCTAAGGGATAGACAGGATGAGGAAGAGTACCGATACCATAGTCAATGGTAGCTCAAGGTACCGAAGATGCGCTTCACCACCGGGCGGTGAGATACGCGAGAGAAGCTCAAACCGCACAAAGACACACGAAAAGTGTATGTCCGGTTTCGAGGTAGTGAGGTACAAGAGAGCCAATCATACTTGAACTCTTTTTGATCAATTGGCTCGCCGTCCTCATCTGGGTCAAGTGTGGCCGTAGAAGCCATCGGAGTTGACACCGGCTTTCCATCACTCATGTCGAAACGTCTCGGGAGGTCACGGTGTACTTGCCTTGATGCAAGAAGGTACCTCCCGAGTCTCGCTTGATCCGGAAGCCAAGGAAGAAAGTCAACTCACCCATCATGCTCATCTCAAACTCGGTGCTCATGACATCCGAGAACTGTGACACTAGAGCATGAGAAGAGCCACCAAAGATAATGTCATCGACATAAATTTAGGACGGAAGGTCATTGCCAAGCCGTGAATGAACAAGGTCTTGTCAACTTTACCCATTTCAAAATCATGTCTCAATAGATAGGACTTAAGCCTCTCATACCAAGCTCTAGGGCTTGCTTAAGTCCATACAATGCTTTGGAAAGCTTGAAGACATGACTAGGGTATTTGGGGTTCTCGAAACACGGAGGTCATCGACATAGACTTCTTCCTCAATGAAGCCATTGAGAAAGGCACTCTTGACGTCCATCTGGTAAAGCTTGAAACCCTTAGAAGCTGCAAAGGCAAGCAGAATTCTAATGGCCTCAAGACGAGCTACGAGGGCAAAGGTCTCCTCAAGTCGGACCCTCAACACAGGAGTACCCTGTGCAACCAGCCTAGCCTTGTTTCAATGACTACCCCATCCTCACTTTGCTTGTTCTTGAACACCCATTTGGTTCCAATGATATTGTGATCTCGAGGGGGCTCAACAAGCGTCCAGACCTTGTTTCTCTCGAAACTCTCTAGCTCCTCATGCATGGCGTTGACCCAAGACTCGTCAGATAAAGCATGGCAAACGTCCTTGGGCTCAAAAGAAGCTACGAAGGCAGAGTGGAGACAGAAAAGTGACACGCCAGACTTGGAACGTGTGACTCGCTCAAATAGATCTCCAAAGGTGATAGTCTCATCACCTGAAGCTCGGGCTAGGGAAGAAAACCAACGTGAATCTCCGGTCATGTGTCGTGAACACCCGGAGTCTACGAGCCAAACCTTTCCCTTCCCTGCCCGGGAACCCGAGTCAACAAGAGAGCAAAGTCTCGATCTTGGGATAAATCAAGATAGATTTTGGAACCCAATCTTGAGTCACACGTCGAGCGTAAGAAGTAGTCACACACGATGACCTCTAACTACCCTACACTCTCCGTCGCTCAAAAGCGTAAGGTCTATGAGCAGACACAAGGCATTGGCTTGGTCCGACCGCACGGACGAGCGAGTCGGTGCCCAAGAACAGTCGATCACGCCGGGTAGGCATCTCGATGAGGAAAACGAGATCTACCCTCAGGACGGCGGAAGTCACGACCAGAGGAAGCACGAGGACGAAAAACAGAAGACTCGGAAAAACCAAGTCCTCGGTCTTGCCCAAAGCTACCAACAAGAGCAAACCTAGACCTCGTGTTGGTCTTAGGTGCACTCAAGGTCCAGGGCGACCACAGATACGCCTAAGAGACTCAAGCCACGGTCTCTTGGCGATCTTGGCGCTTGAAGCATTGGTCAATCGGATGCCCATCCTTCCGATGAAGGTGCAATGATACCGCCATATAGGGGTGAAGTAGCATGAGATGGCTTCGCCGAGAGGTCAAACTGCAGTGAAATCACCTTCGTCGTAAAATCCTTGGACAAAGCCCGCGATCTAAATTGAACTTTCTTGTTCTTGGGCTTGACCTCGATCACACCTCGCTGCTATGGGTGCGAGCACGACGGTGGATGTTTTCTCACATCCTCACGGAAATTATATCCTAGACCTGTTTGAACTTGCAAATTTTTGATTGGTCTAGAATAAGATTGAGATCCTTCTTACCTCCTACAAATTTCTCGAGAGTGTTCATAAGGTGCCGACACTCCCGAAGAGAGAGTGCAAGAAGAGCAAGGGGAGGAGAAACAAGAGAGGTAAGGGAGCAGGAGAGCGACCAACAGCGAGAGGGAAGATCGGCTTGTGCACGCACGGTAGGCGTAGAAGGGACGATCCCCATCGCTAGCAGATTGGTTCGCATCGCTAGGCGTCTCTACCTTACCCGGGGGCTTCTCCCCCTTCTTCACAATCATATTACAAGCACAAAGTGGCTTCTCTAGAAGGTCCTTAGTTAGCTTCACACATTTCTCATTCAATGCAATCAAGTCAGATTTTAGTTTGTTACAATTAATGCATGGTGAGCTAACAGGGTCCTTAGAAGCAAACTGAGCCAACTTCCTATCATGATCAATCATATCTTGAAACTGTTTGGAGACGATTCAAGTTCGGCGATAAGCTTAGGACAATTCACACATGAAGCAATAGGCTCAAGAAGAAAAGCTTGTAATTCAGCAATTTTATGATCTCGCCTGCTTTAGGTTCATCTTCAAATTGTTACAACTTTCATAAGTCTCGAGCGAGATCCGGAGCATGGTATAAAGACCTCTAAAGGCATTGTCCTTATCCTCACATGAGGTGCAAGAAGTAGTCTCAACAATAGTAGGTAAAGCAACTGCTATCCTACTCATCTCTAACTCAGCAAGTAGACTAATATTCTCCACCTTAATCTCATCAAGCTCAGAGGACAGACTAGCATGAGAGGTCCTTAGTTTCTCCATGTCTCCAAGCAAGGCACAGCATGTATCACGATCGTCACGGGAGGGAGCGGATGTAAGTGAAGTAAGCTCCGTGATGTCTAGCTACTTCCTTCTCTAACTCAAGACACTTAGCCTTAGCTCTAGCATGAAATCCACCTAGCTTAAGAAAAGCATGGTTAAGCCGGTCATAGGTGGGGCATACCTCGTCCGAGTCGAGATGCAGCTCATTGTCGCTCGTTCGCCCTCGAGGCCATGAAGCACATGCCGAGAAGTCGTCGTCGCTCTTGGGTTCTTGATCACCCGTCCGTCGTCGTCGCTCCATCCCTCCACCTCGTCGAGGTCGAGGTCGTCGGCGGCGAGGACGCGGTGGAAGAGCTTCTTGGCCTTCCCAAAGTTGCGAACAGCTTCTTTCCTTGCGTCGGAGTTGGGGCCTTCTTGTTGCGGTTCTTGTCGGAGTAGTCGTTCTTGCCGGAACCGCCGTAGTCGACTTTGCCTTTCCCCAACTTGGGACAGTTTGCTCAAATGTGGTTGGGGCCACCACACTCAAAGCAAATCACTGGTCCTCTTCTTTTTCCATCCCTCCTTCTCTTGTAAGCATGGGAGAACTTCCGAGCTAGGAGGGCCAGCTGTTCATCCTCTAGCTGCTCTAACTGATCATCAGTTACATCACAGAGAGCTGCTAGGGAGAACCCGCAAAGAGAATCGGCGGAAGAACCGAAGCCGGTGGGATCCGTGACTAGAGCCATCGATTGTGACTTGACCGACGCGAGACTATGTCAATCTCGTGAGTCTTGAGGCGCAGTAAAGCGCATCAAGAGTCAAGGTCGAGAGGTCCGTGGTGTCCTTGATGGTAGTCACCTTCATCTCCCAAACCCAAGATCGAGTCTGAAAAGCATCTGTCGAGCGTTATCCGAGTCGGAGTATGTGAGACCGACCGCTCGAAGATTGCTCAAAATCTTGTGAAAGCGTGAAAAGCACTCGTCTAGGGACTCACCAGCAAGCATATCAAATTTGCTATAGTCGCGCTTGAACTGGTCTTGTCGCACCGTCTTTATTTGGGTGGTGCCCTCATGGTAAGCATTGAGGGTCACCCAAATATCGAAGGCCGACGTCAGGTGAGAGATGCGATCAAACTCGCTTACTCAAACCACGAACAATGATGTTCCTCGCTCTTGCGTTAGCCTCAACATCGACCATATTCCGGCATTGATGTTCTCATCGGTAGGAACAACGAATCGACCTTGACCTTTCGCCAAATGGCGTAGCCACGAGCTGGATGTAGGTCTCCATCCGGCTCTTCCGAATGGAAAATCCATCCCATCAAAGATCGGGGCTTGGTCGAGTACTTGTGCTGTCGCCATGGCTCTTGAGACCGGTTAAAGATCTATCAAGAAGAGCTAACCGGCTCTGATACCAATTGAAGGACCGAAATGGCAACAGAGGGGGGGGTGAATGATGCCTTAAAAACTTCCTCCCCAAGTTCTCCTTCTCCTTTAGCTAGAGAGCTAAGAAGTCGAAAAAACAAAGCTCAACCGAACACAAAGAACAATAAAACAAGAAGTCGTAACCGAAGACAACCGTAGTCGTAATCGTGAAACTGTGTCGGGTTTTGACCGTGGTCGTATGGGGTGAGAACAGACCAGCACACGCAAGACCACCGCTACGAGGCAGGTCGAACGACCGAAAGAAGATAACACCGGCGAAAACCGAACCGTAAAACTTATGCGTAGTCGATCAACCGACAACGAGAGAGATACTACCGTGGTCGAAAGCTAGAATAGATCGGCCCTCGAAATCGGCGTGGTCGAAAAGACCAAAGATGCGTGGTCAAATAGGTTTATCTATCCGACAATGTAACGATACAGAAATACTATGTTGTCAGCACGACCGAGGAGCAAGAATTTAGAGATCTTTTTGCACAGAGATCCAAAATGAATGAAACTTGAAACTTAGTTCGTACAAGATCTCTGGAAGTAAAAATACCAAGAACCTCCAAAGTCTTTACAACAGAAGAGGAGAAAACCAAAGTCGAAAACTGAAACAGAGAGCTCCAGTCGGCAGAACCACGAAACTCGCTTTTCTGATTTCGCTTTGCTCTCTGAATGATCTTAGCAAGCACCAAAACAACTTCCCGATCCCCGAGCAAGTGAAGCACAAGCCAACTCTCGGACAAAACACATATGATCGAAAGAACACGAGAGGGCAAACAGATCAAAGAAATCATCTCAAGAACAAAAACTGAGAAGGATACAAAGAGATGAATCCAATCTTTTCTATTGCACATGGAGGTTTCTACAGCCACTCCATCGGAGGTACACGAGCATCCATGCTCTTACCCAGAGATAACTCACACAAGATAGAGAGGAACACTCAGAGCACTCAGGGGACAACCTCCCTTCGCTCCTGAGACCTAACCTCTCTATTTATAGTCTCACACGCTAACGGGTCTCAAGACCACCACGTTCTGAGAGTCCAAGGCTTTGCGGCCTCCGGTGCTTTGCCCATTACCCAGTGGCAACGGCTCCACCGCTTGCCCAATAGCACCACCAACTCCAAGTGCTTTCCCGAGGACACAGCCTTTGCGGGCTTTGGCATTTCTCCAAAATGCCCTTGACCTCCCAAGCTTCCTCCTCATGCCTTGTTTGTTTTCGGTTACACCACTCGGGCAAGACCACGTCCTCTTCGGCTTCCACGTCGTTCTGGACCTCAACATCTCCTATGTCTAGTCCCGACCTCTCTAAGCCTCACCAAGACATGTCTCCCAGTACCTGCAACCGACCGATCAGACTTCCGACTCCTCCAGAGTCTAGTCTCGGTCTATTCCGCCGCACACGACCGCACCCAACCTCCTGACCGTCTGGACCTCAGCTCCTCCCTGAGCCTAGTCCCGGTCCTCCTCGTTGTTGCCCGTCGTGCTCAGCTCTGGCAGTTCCAGCTCCGGTTCCTCGTCTCCCGGCTCGCAACCACCTCACCAGCCTCGATCATCTTCGGCGTCTCCGACCGTCTGGACCTCAACACCTCCTGTGCCTAGTCTCGGTCCTCCCACGCCTCACCATGAAATAGCTCCGAAGTCCTGCAGCCACAAGACAAGCAAAACCATCACATAGCACTGATCCATACTGCAAAACACAAACTGCTCAGCTCAAACCGAGCTCAAGTCTTTTCCACAGAAAATAGACTTTACCAAACCTTGTCAAAATAGTGAACAAACCAGTCCACAAGGTCCATGACATCACAAAGAACCCAACCGACCAAACCTCACCGTAATCGGACATGAAATGCACCCTCACGACCAATTTTAGTGATCCCGCACGACCACGGTCATCCAACCGATAACGTGGTCGAACGCGGTTTCGACCACGTTCAATTCTCGCGCTAACGTGGTCGTAGCTCTCCGAGCGCATAACGCGGTCGCACCACCGAGTGCCACAACGTAGTCGTGGCTCCTTTCCCACAACGTGGTCGAGGCCCCGATCTCCCACAACGTGGTCGTGACGCCCACCGACCACGGCCAAAGTGGTCGAACGCCCGACCGCCCAACGTGGTCGAGGCTCCGATCCCACAACGTGGTCGTAAACCCTAGCGCCGAGTGCCGACCACGGTCAAATCTTCTGAGGGCTCCGCAACGTGGTCGAAGCCTGAGCGCCACAACGTGATCGAACGCTCCCAATTGCCAACGTGGTCGTAAACCCTTCCGACCACGGCCAAAGAACTCGTACGTTGCTCGGCTGGAACCCGATACTCGGCAATGTGGTCGTACGCCACCCGATATGCGCCAACGTGGTCGTAACGCCTTCCGACCACTGTCAGTTTTGCCGAGAACACCTCAACGTGGTCGTACGCTCCTGAACGAAATTCGACCACGACCAAACGTGGTCGTATGGCATCCTACATGGTCGTACGAGCCAGGGACAAGTCGTACACGACTTCATTTCGACCAGAATTAAGACTTTGCAATAAAAGCCCAAAACAAACTCAATTTTCCTTCAACCAAGAGCCAATTACTCATCATAAAGATGAGATCATCTCCACATGATCTCTCAGGAAGGATTAGTCTTGTTACACTTTGCACGATCAACCCATAATGAAAAGAAATGAAGAAATTAAATAGTAGAAGAATGAATTACTCTAAGTATCTTTATGATCATTACTTGCTGAAATTAAGTTGTAATAAATGAATGGAGTTTTTATGGTATTCCTATTCTTTATCTAGATGTTAGTTCCATGAATGTCCTAGTAACCTATAGTTAATTTTGTTTAGTCTTGTTCGAAATACCTGTTGGATATCTATTCTTATTAATTCTGCTTGTTGAACCCTTTGGTATAGATAACTATTCAAGGGAGGTTCTGCTGAAATTTGGTGAGACGTATTTAGTTTATCCTTGTTACATTACTAGTTTGGTAGCATTTTAGGTCATTGTTTGGCTGGGGTGTTACAGCAGGGGTAGTCGCCAACATCTGGACTAACCCCGCAAGACGAAGCGTTTGATGGCGCAGATACCAGCTCCCACTTGATAATGCCCAAAAGATTCTGACGACAAACTGGCTCCATGTGGCCCTACCGACCATAGTGTCGACACTCCCTTGTCCATGAATATTTGGTAGCATAGTGTCCACCACCGCACTTGAAGCAGATCATACCCTGTCCTAGGATAGGACACAATGCTAGTGGCGTAGATGAAGAATGAGATACTAAAGAAGTCAACCTCGAAGATTTATACTTAGATGACTGTGGGGACACTGGCTCTACTTGGACTTCTTAGGAGTGGGCCGCTGAGATGACCCACCCCCTCACTAAAACTCCTCTTCTTATCACCACCAGATGTGTTTGGACCACTAGAGGGTTGTAGCCCTTTAGTGAGCTACATCTCCATCTCCATCCCTCTAGCCTGTTCTACCATGGACCTAAATTCACGTGGCGTGGTAGCTTCCATAACATGCCAGAACTCAGAGTTGAGCCCTCGGCAGAACCTTATGCCAGAACTCAGAGTTGAGCCCTCGGCAGAACCTTTTAGCATTCTCAAGATCATTGCTCGTGACCAATGATATGAAACGGATCAGGTTATTGAACCCCGCTTCGTACTCAGCTACGGTCATCTTTCCCTACACGAAGGTCGACATGGCGACCTCTATACTCTCCACAAATGATTTTAGATTATACTTCGCCTTAAACTTCTCAACGAAGATCTCCCAAGTGGTTGGACCCTGGGCAGAGGTCCTAACTGAAAGAACCCCTTCCTACCAAATATCTTCCTGTCCCTTCAACTGAAAGGCCACAAAGTGAGCCCTAAGCTCTGAGGTCATCTCTAAAGCCCTGAACTACCTCTCTATATATGCAACCACTCTGCAGCTTAGACTGGTATGCTTGTGCTATCAAAAGTGTCCAGTCGCAACACCATCCACTTGCGAAGGGTCATCCTTGCCTTAGGTGCAACTGGGTCAACAATAGGGGCAACAACAGGTATAAACTTGCTTGTTGGCGAAGTGCACGAACCTCTTCTATAAACTCTCGCAGTAAGGCCAAGGACCTTACTGGATTCCCGGCTATGGACTGCTTAGTAGGAACAACCGTTGTGTTAGGTGCTTCCCGCTGAACCTCAAGTGGTGGCCCTGCTTGGCCAAGGCCACAATCTCGACCACGAGCTCTACCCCTTGGCATACCTTTTCATCCCAAATAAACAATAGCATAATCAGTTCACAAACATCCATCACAAAACATAACTAAACAAGAATACTGCTAACGGAAATGTAAATGCAATACTTGACCCAAACCCCATTTTATTGTGCACCAGACTATGTCGAGTTTAATTTAATTATTAGGGCTAAGTCAAGGTTTAGTTGAATAATTAAGCTAAGATGTCAATTTTTCTTCACCACAGACCGATCAAACTACAATAAAGACAATTGAGTCCACAACGGTGATAAACATAATAGTAATAGGTCCACCATAAAATACACATTCTAAGGTTCAACATTATGCTATCTAAAACATGTATTAAGTTTCGACCAGAAAGGACTAGTTTACCAAACTAGTTATACTACATTCAAAAGTGATTATCTAGGAAAAAGGTATTCACATTAGCGTTTCCATGTGACGTGGATGTGCGAACTCCCCTTCCTGTTACATGGTGACTCCAAAGTTCACCTAAAAACTAACAAATAAATAAGGGTGAGTCCGAAGGCTCAGTAAGCTCACAATAAAATAGTAGTTTCAACACAGCAATCAGATAAATTCCATATCTGTAAACTGTAAATCATAATCTATATAATTGTATCACTGTCTCCAGTTACTTTCATGCAATGCAATGCGATGTGTTTGTAATTGTATCACTATATCTTGTTACTTTCATGCAATACAATGTGATGCATTTATAACTGTAGCTTACACTTGTATAGTAGAGTGTTTACTCATCGATGAACCACTCTCACCCCGTCCTCTTTCATATGGGGTCTCAAACTCCACTTCCGTGGAGTACCTACCGAAGTCTTTATCTTCCCACTCCCGTGAGATGTCTACCCGAGGTAGATCTTGTGTATGAGTGCGATGCATAATGCAACATTCTTCTAGTGTTAACATTCAACCAGAAGCATCACTCATCAGTGCATGATTAACATGTAATCATGGATATCAACTCATAAAACACTGTAAAATAAAGCATGAAGGAACAAGTATCAAGTATCCATCACAATCCACTATTCTACTGTGCACTTGCCTGATTAAACTCGTAGGTGATGTGTGGACAGCATGGATCCTGGGCCTGCTTATGAACAAACATCATCCATTTCCATTCATCACTAAAGTAATACAACAATTTAATCTGTATGTGCAAGATTTTAATCTACTGACAATGTTTAATTTATTTTTAATACTCCTAAATAGTTGTTAGTGGTGTTTTTTATAATTTAACATGACTAGCAAAATTTTATTATGTAATTTAGCATGCAATAGAATGCTCAGGGTTAAATATTCATAAAGAAAATTTTTATTACGCTGTGCTTTATGTCTTTCTTCTCTTTCTCTCTCTCCCCCTTTTTCTTGCTTCTGTTCAGTTGAAGCCTTTCCTGGCCATCCCCTTTTTCCACATGCATTATCCTCTCCCTCCTCTACTCATTCTTCTTGTTAATTTCCCCAAATGTTCCTCCACTCAATCCGGCTGGCCCTTGCATGGGTTCCAGCCGATGTCGCTGCCTCTTGCACCTCTTCCGCCACTATGTAGCTTTGGTCCCATGCGCCGTCACCCTGGCTTAGTTTCCTTCGCCGCCATCCTCGGCTTGTGTCCCCTGTGCGGCCGCCCAAGGCTCCCTTGGCTCTGGCCATGGGTGACTCCTAAAGCTCAGCTCGGTGTCGACCCTATGCCCAACCTTCTCACTACTGGTGCAGGCCGCCCTCATGCACCTTCGACTGGCCTCCATGCACCGAGCGCCTCCTCCCCTTTCTACCTTCTTGTTGCTCTATGTGATGGCTTGTGATGGTTGGTGATGCTACTAATGGATGCTCCTGATGCTCTGTTAAGTGCTTGATAGATATATTGTGCTCACTGTGTGGTCCCGAGAAGGCGATGAAAATGCTAAAAATGGGTTTGTGGGCTACCTTTGTTGGATGGTTGTCAATTCGATTTGAGAATGGATTGAGGGGATGGCTTTGGTGGTCACTTTCCTTGGCTTTGTGGTGCAGCTGCGGCTTGTGGAAGCTTGTGTCCTTCTCCTCCTAGGGCTTAACTTCCTGCTTCCTTGCTCCTTGATCCATGGTAGCTTGTTTTTCTCTTTCTTTTGTGCTGGCCGAATGAATGTGGTGGTGTGGAGGGTGGATCTAGAGGGGGAAGAACTGGAGTGTTGGCCTCTTTGGAGTTACTTGAATGAATGCTTTCTCTCTCTCCTTTGTTGGCTCAGCTTGGCCTTATCATTTGGCTATGCTATCTTGTGCTCACAGTGGCTACGGTGTCGGGGGATGAATCGAGATATTTGTGGGGTGAAAATAGCATTGTGACTTGGATTGTCTTTATCCATGACTCTTTGGTATTACAAATAATATACATTGGAGTCTTAAGATTATTACGCAAATGAAATGCACCTACCTAAAGAAATCATTGTAAACAATCATAACAGTGAAAACGAGTTGTTTATTGGAAAAAAAAAGAAGATACCACAATTCTTATTGTGAGATGCACCTCCATATTCTTGTGCTGATATGGGGTTCACGGTTATCTCTGGTGGCCTAAAGGTGGGCAGTGCTATAGATCCAACGGTCATAGGCGATGGATTGGTGACAATAGTGAATCACACTAAGGTTGGTGTCCACAACGAGTGGACAAAGGAGGCACAATAGTAGGGAAATTTTTAGTGCCCAAGAAGAAGGAGGTGGCACCATGCCAGGATGGTATAAGGGGAGTTGGCCGGTTGGCGCTAAAGAGAGTGGTACCAATGATGGTGGCACTACCGATGATAAATTGGAGGAGCGCAGAGGGCACATGAGAAATGACATCCAATAAGGAGGATGCAACGGTATAGTATGACCGCAAGGATGCCATTAGTGCTAAAGGTGGAAGCACTTTTACATATGTGTAAACATTTAATAGAAGTGCAACCATTATAGCCAATTAATAGAAATAATCTTATTGAACTTGGGTTTTGTGCACATACGGTTGGACCTTGATAAATATGTCCTACTCTGAGTAGGATCCAAATTGGATCACATGTATAGGACTCGGGTTCCAGATTCCAGTTAACTCCATAGATGCAAGATGTTTAGTGGAGAGGGTTGAACCTAACTTTAATAGATATCACTACAAGGAATCACAATTTTAGTGACAAAACATTATGATGAAAGCTTGTTTTGTTACTATTAACCTTATTTATAGTGACTAAAATTATTTTCCTCACTGCTTTATCGATTATTAGTGACAAAATACTAAGTCACCATAAGATATTGTACTAGTGATGATTCTACAGTGACGGACTATCATGTTGTCACTACTTCATATGCAAAGAGGTTCTATCTAGCAACTACGTAAAGGATATGATTAACCGATAGTTATATTCTATTGTACTCGAGTTTATAGCATTCCATCCGGTGAAGTAGTAGTCCTCCATATGAACTTCGCCAGGTGGTAGTAAATCTCTGGACAGAGCTATTTCTAAATAAGAGAAGATAATAGTAAGGGTGAATATATAGTACTCTGCAAGCGTTATTAGTAAAAATACACTGTATGCTTATAATCTAACATTTCTTGAAACATCCATTGCCATTCTCATTCTCATGCTCATTTTCTATCTCATCCTCATTCTTTTTCTCTTTCTCTTTCTCCTTCTCTTTTTCCTTTTCAAAACATATATAAAATAATGGTTTTTTAGGTAGTGAAAGAATTTCAGATTATTAATTTAAAAATCTACTGAACACTCGTATAGTGGATAAAAACCTCTACCGGTCCAGAAGACAACCATGAATTCATGATTTATATAGCACTTTACAGGGTTGCACCACTTTACCCATAGTCACCCTGATTCTTATTGCGGGTAGATCTTCGCATTTCCTTAGATGCAATGCCTAAATTAGAGCACAGAACTTTCTGCCACTATTTCAGTTATTATGCCTCCACCTGACTTACTTATGATTGTTGGCCTAGGCCGGTTCATTCACCCCTATCAACATTAACTTTGAAAACAAAGCTTGTGTAGGGCAGATTGACAAACCTGATTTACCTTTGGACGGTGGAGTACCAAACCTGATTTACCTTTGGATGGTGGAGTCACCAAAGTAGGGGGACGTGCATACAAATTAGTAATATCTCCAAGAGGTGGCTCGTTCTTGTACTGAAGCAACTGTTTATAACGAACAAATAACATTTTACATTTAAAGCAGAAGTATAGAATAGTATGGTTATAAACCCCTTTCTCTTTCGATTTTGTAGATACGTGTGTTAGAAAAGAGAAAGCGCCACCTGTTCCTAACATAAAAATAAAGAAAGAAAATTACAATGTAAAAAGGTGTGTTCATCAAGAGGGCTAGCTGAAGCAATTAGTAATATCACCAAGAGGGACACACAGATAACAGACTTCAAAGGATCCATTGGCAGTACACACAGGAACAGGGAATTACTTTACTGTCAATGATATCCACGTTATAAATCAGTGTATACATTTTCAGAGATTTAGAATATATAAGCAATAAATAAATAAAAAATACATGCATTTATTTGTGTCATACCTGTACCCAATAGGTACCCCATTGACCCAAGCAAGAAACGCTGAATCAACAGCTTCAAAGTGCAACAAGATCCTCCGACCTATCACAATAAACTCAGAATTGTTTGAAAAAGCATTGGAATATTAGAGGGCAACAGTAAGTGCTGCATCCATGTGAAAATTAGGGGCAACAGTATTATACATATCAAAGAAGAAGAAAAGTTTAGAACATGCCATAATAAGCATCAGTGACAGCATAGGCATATCAAAATAAAAAGGAAATGAAAAACATATGCTCCATAAGAAAATCAGATATGTGTTTATAAGGAGACAGGCAATAACTATACCCAGTAATAAAATTTGGGAAATCCTGGACAAAAAAAAAACTTGACAACAAGGATGTCACTGTTAGCATTTTCATTTCAATTTAATGAACTAGTTATCTTTGAAATATTTTCTCGGTGTTGTTGGCACAAACAAATCTTCGATTTAGTGAACCATGTAATTCTCATCACAATTGGCATAAATAAAACTGTTAATCCTTGAAGATATCATCACTTTATCTGAAATTCTTCTCAGTGTATAAAGGTTATCTATGCTAGTTGCAATGCAATCGAAGGATTCACAACATAGAGGAGGACCTGGTTTGCAATACAGGATCTAGTTTGGTTTGGATCCCTAGTGCACCTGAGATAATTAGACTAGGAGCCCTCTAGGCCCAGTTTTTTGGGTTTATGAGGCAATATATCATTCTCTTCAGATTCATATGTACATTGCATGCAGTGATAGAGGTAACATTGGCACTGGAGATTACACACAACAGATGATGACAACCAGGCTAGTATGCACTCATCAGAGATGAAACAAACCCAGATGAGAGTATGAAACCGATTCGTTCATGACATGAACAATTTCTGACTCTCCTCTTCTCAGAATGCACTTGCCTTAGCTAACATAATAGCACCAATTAAGGTACTACATAGAGTTGTTACAAAAACATAACGAGAGTGCAGTGCACCACCGATTAAGCTGCCATGCATTTGCCAATTTGAGGGAAAGGAAAGAAGAGCATATGATTCAAGTAAAAGAAACTAATGCAACCACTGAATCATTTCATCGAGCAATTGGTGAGCATGAAGAAGGACCACGTACCTTGAGGATGGAGGACGACACGGTCGGCGAGAGGCGGGCGCTGGAGAGGACGGAGTGGGCGCGGTGAGATGACAGATAAGGTAGGGAGGCGGAGGCGGAGGCGGAGGCGGCGGATGAGTGGGGAGGGGGGCGGCGGCGAATGAGGTGGGAAGGTGGTGGGCGGATTGGAGAGGAGGCGGCGGTGGATGAGGTGGGGAGGTGGCGGCGAATGGGAGAGGAGGCGATGGCGGATGAGGTGGGGAGGCGGCAGGCGGATGGGAGAGGAGGCGGCGGATGAGGTGGGAGGCGGTGGGTGGATGGGAGAGGAACTGGCGGTAGATGAGGGGCTCTCGGGAGGAGACGGGAGGAGGCAAATACGATCGGTGGGTGGAGCGAAGGAGTGGGGAGAAGGTGGGGCGGCGCGGGGGGGGGAGAGAAGGCGAGCCAAGGAGGAGGCGAGTACGATCAGGCGGGCGAGCGAAGGAGTGGGGGAAGCGGCGGTGCGGGTGGGAGGGAAGGGCAGCAGGGGTGGGGTGGGAGGTGCGAGAGCAGGATGGAGGCGGCGGCGGGGTCTAGGCAGGGAAGGAGGAGAGTCGTGCGAGAGCAAGATCTGATCCAACGGCAGAGATAGGTGCACAGATCGAATAGTTTTTTAAAGGAGGGGAGCAGAAGAATGATGAATGTACATACCACCAACTACTCTTTTTAAGTTGTAGAGATTATATGAAAATCACAAATTTAGAGTGTCAATGGTTCAATGCCAACATTTTACGTTGTCTTGTAGCTAATGTTGCCTTCTGGTGATTGATTTTTGTATTGTGGATGTTACTTATATGATTGATAATGACATAATATTGTGTCATAATAATATGGCTGTAGGTACGATCCTACAATGGGTTGTGGATGCCCTCAATGCACGAAGTGGCAGTACTTTAATCACTTTCTGGTGGGGTCCACATGTCATAGAGAGGGGGTGCAAAGATAAGCTTATCTGGCAACTAACATATATAGTCTTGTGGGGGGAGTTTGGTGCTCCATACCAGAACTTGTGAGTCGCACGGCGGCCGTTCGGTGGCAGTTCGATGCCCTTCTATTATACATGCATACAGCTAATTTACTTCCCCAACTTATCCATTTCTTCTTCTTCCTGAGATCATGCCCTTCCCAGGCTGCATGGCGACGACTGATGAGGAACGCAGCATAGCTTCACGGGATATTGGAAGCATAACGTTGGTGACCTTGGTGGTGATAGTCGACCATGACTTGTTCTCAGGTTCATTCCATAACTTTGGTGACTTCAGTCATCCGATCTGAAATGTGCATTTGGCCAATGAGAGTATCAGAAGATATCAAGAGAATAGTTTGTAACTGGTACACATTTACCTTCTATTGATCACCTATTTATATGCAAGTACATGGGGGTGAACACTTCCACATGTGAATACTAAGTACTACCTCTAGTGAGAAACATCAACACTAATGGGAATACTCAACACAAGTGAAAACATACACTAATGAGAATACTAAACAGCCGTGACAATTTTCAGTTGTCGATATTGGAGAAGCTACTGGTTTGCATGCTGTCATACTGGTCTACTGCAGAAGGTCAGTGGAATATTTAAACTGGACAAGGATGAGATCCTCCCTTGATTGACATACTTCGATGCTCAAGAAGTAATGAAGATCACCAAGATCCTTAAGAGCAAACTTTAACTGCAATTTTTGAATCAAGGTATGAATAGCCTGAGAAGATGAGCTTATGACAATAATATCGTTAACATAAAGCAGAATATATGTGATCACACCACTATAATTATAGATGAACAGGGACGTGTCAGCTTGAGGAAATTTAGCACCGAACATCGAACTGATTGTACGATTTGTACCGTGGATTACGGCTCAGGCTTTTCTGGGGAGGCTCCACGTGACCTAATTAGGATCACAGGGCAGGTGGAACGAATCATTTGTCGGATGGCAAGCAACAGATCGATTGATTGATCAATGGAGTACGTAGTACCATAGATAGAGCACATGGGGATCATCTTAATCCCAATCCTTACAAACATTAACTCTACGTACAGAGAGTCCCTACGTTCTCCCTGTTCGATCTCCATCTATGATAATCGTTTACCCGTAACTTGTGTAAATTGCTTGATACTGGATGAAATGTTAGCCAATGATGACAGTACCAAGCTAGCGATGTCTGGTCCAGCTTGATGGAGTAGTACTCTTGTCAATGATGGAGTTGGACTATTTTTCACTGAAAATTGTCTTTTTTTGGTTTCTCCTAATGTAAATTCTGCTATTAGTTGTTTTTTTAGGGGCACTTGCTTATATCATGGTCTACCTAGCAATTTTGTTTTTTGCACTTTTGTGAGAATACATAGGAGTTTTTTTTGGGATTTTTTACGACAAGTTCCTGGTAAAAAAAATTATGACAGGTTGCACCGTATTTTGAAGGGGGAGTAACGGAAGTACCTTATATGCATAGTAAAGAAGCCCTTCACTTTTATTGTACCACTAAAGGACAGGTAGGATGTGAGAACCTGTGAACGGACAGGTCAGCATGGCCGACCAAGCAGCACACTAGTAATTAGCCACGACTTTGCATTCTCTGATTTGGTATGTACTGTGTTTTGTATGCACAATTGTCGGACGGTAAAAACATGAAGATTAAAATTTTTAACGGGGCAAAGGCACAATATCTTTGCATGCACGTACTCTCAAATTAACTGAAGCTTTAGTGAAAGTCAATGGTTGATACCTGAGGAGAGGGCGGGAGACAAAACAGGCGGCCCCCATATGTTCTGCTAGCTAGCGCTGTACACGCCGCACCTGCATGCTTTGGCCTCCTCGGAGTTCGGCCATTTCTCATACGAAGTGTACTGCTGCTGCAAGCGAAATCGATCTTGAAATTGAGCTTCAGGGACGAAGCATGCATGCAATCATGCAGCCGTGCAGGTGATGAAGTGCTGAATTATTTGGTCAGGTCAAGAAAGAGACAGAGACAGAGACAGACAGGATGCAGGAGGCCATGTTAGTTGACCTCTTTCTCACCTCGAAAGCTCGATTCCCCTTCACATTTTGGGTGCTGATCATCGGACAGCATTGAGACACGTCCACCGGGTTAATTGACACACTAGCTTCCTTGCGACTGTCGGCAGCAATCCGTTTCCTGCAAGTTAGACGCATGCATGCCACTACTACAGAAAGACTAATACTAGACGGCCAATCACAGACGGTTTGACAAAACCGTCTGTGACCGACACTAACACAGACGGTTTTAATTTGGACACCGTCTGTGTTGGCGGCGCCGAAGAAAAGAAGTATCACAGACGGTTCATATAATCCCAGATTATCACAGACGGTTTTTAATAAAAAACCTTTTGTGATAATTCACAGACGGTTTTTAATTAAAAATCGTCTGTGATAATGGCGCACTCTTTCGCTCAGAGGCAAGGTAGGCGATTTCAGGCCAGTTAATTTGGTGGGAAGAGGCAAAGATTGAGTTTTGAAGATTCATTCATACTTTCCTGGTTGCTCTAGATATGGTTAGTAAGGAAATTTATTTTTTTCTTTAATTGCATTACAATTTAGATCTAAGTAATTGGTGAGTGTTATTGAAGATGGTTAATTTGCAAAATTGTTGGTTATATAATAGCTGTTGTGTTTATAATATGAATTGAGCTAGCAAATTAAGCCTCCATATAATACATGTGGTCGGTATATATGCAGTAATAATTAGTTAATCTAATTTGTAATACTAAGTTGTTATATATTTACGTAACGTAGGACCGAAGCTGGATGTATGCCGCGAGTCGTGTGAGTGAAGAGTACATTAATGGCGTGTCTGCTTTTACAAGAGCCGCCGAGGAGGATATGTTGAATAAGGGGGTGGAATATATGTACTGTCCATGCACTGACTGCGAGAATTTAAAGATGTTTAAGAACCGAGGGCAAATTGAAGCGCACTTGATTCGGAGGGGTTTCAAAAAGGGTTATACGTGTTGGACCAGTCATGGCGAAGTGAATGATCATATGTCGCGGATGACATCGCGGTGAAGTGAATGATATGTCACGGATGACATCGCCGGTGAAGTGAATGATATGCCGCCGGATGATGTCGATTGTGGTTCGGATTCGGATAGGTTGCACGATGATAATCTGGATCAGATGCTTCACGATGTAGAATAGAACTATGATGAGAGAGAGTATGCTGACCGAAGCTAGATCATCGAAATCTCCAATTGGTTTCCTGGACCCACGCTTGGTCGCCATTGATACCATCGTCGAGAACTATATTGCAACAACACTGCTGATTCACCGCGATAAGGAATTTGTTCTTATGCCATACAATGAGCATTTTCATTGGATTTTAATTGTAATTATACCAAAATGGAACAAGGTTATATACCTTGATTCTCTAAGTAAGAACAAATCCAAGTACACAGCTATCGCCGAAATACTTGATAGGTAAGTACATTGTACTCTTTTTTCCTTCCGAATGACTAATCTAACTTTTTTGAATAACGAAGGTCGTTCGCCACATACGTTCAACAAACACATGGCTCGACGACAGGGGCCAAGCCCTTGAAACATTCTCGCAATTTTCGGGTATTCGCTAGCTACACATTAATTAATCCTATACAACACTTAGCAGTAATGCCTTTTGATTTAACACATTCTAATTTTGCAGTGCCACCAGCAGCAGCCGGGCAACACATGTGGATTCTACGTGTGCCATCATATGAGACTACTCCTCGATTCCTCGAAGATCACCAATTCTAAGGTTTGTCAATCTTTCCATATTTATTTCATATTTGTCAGGTTTTATATGTACGCGCGTTGATATTCCTATCCACAGGCTGCGTCCATCTCTACATCTGCATTGAAACAGCTGGACTTTGCAAAAATTTGAGGAGAGTTCGCTTGGTTTTTGTGGACTAAAGTCATAAGATCAGATGGAGAGTTCCACTGCCCACAATGATTTTTATTGCTCTTATCACACTGTAATTGTGAATTTGTTAATGGATATTTTATTTAATTTCAATTAATTTATTTGCGAAATGGATGCCTTATGTTTGTGAATGAAATGTGATGTGAATTGAATGTTTTATGTTTGTCAAATAAATTGAGATGTGAATTGTATGCATACATATACTTGTTCATCTACTTGTTTCAGAGGGCATGGCTAGCATTTCCTGAGGCTAGCTAATAAACAGAAATAGATTTAGGGGTAGAAAAGAACATCACAGACGGTTTTCAGTTACAAACCGTCTGTGATAGGTGACATATTACAGACGGTTTGTAACGAAAAACCGTATGTGATAATCAGCTAGCACAGACGATTTTCAGTTAAAAACCATATGTGATATTGATGTATCATAGACGGTTCGACAACCGTCTGTGATAATCTTCGATTATCACTGATCCATAAATTCAGATGGTTCACAAAACCGTCTGTGATAACGTTTTTGAATCGTTTGTGATAATCTTTTTTGTAGTAGTGATGGTTGTGTTCGTTAGTTTGCTCGAGGTTTTTCGCCCAACCAATCTTCAACAAATTTTGGAAATGGGTATTCATCGAGATCTGTCAAGGAAATGAACTGAGAAATGGATCCAAGGGACATCCTATGAAAATTTTGGTAGCAAACCATGAGCGCGGACAAACAGGTTGTTGCTCACGTTGGCTAGAAACGACCAAACATACACACATGGAAATTAACAGGTATTAATATATACCAAATATTTTGCTAGCTAACCATGGGCAGATCGAGATTTTTAGAGAGTGAGGACAATTGACTGCCGTAGTCAATCTTAAGACTCATTGTAACGCACCCGTTCCCGAGGGCGTGTACGGACACGGCAATCCGCAACTATTCATGCATGAACAGTTATGGAGTGCCGCGCAAGAGTATACCATTGCATGCTTACAACAAAGACCAGCATATATTTCACATATGGATTAATATCCAGAGTTTTGACAGCGGGGCGTGCAAGCTCCAAAGTATAATTACAACACAAAGGCTTCAGAATCCGCTTGAGTGCGGCGAAGACCTAAAGCCACGGATCCTCGTCGAAGAAGAGGCCCTCAGGGACTTCCTCAACGGGGAGACCTTCACCTTCGTCTTGATCTTCTAAAGAATTGGTTTAGCAAGCCGTGAGCCAACAACCAGCTCAGCAAATCGCAAAGGAACCCTTCCTTACTATATGCACGGGTTAACAAAGGAGTGGAGTATACTGGGTTTATTATCTTTGAGTGGATGCAGTTTTATTTGCAAACCTTTTCGTAAAACTTGCTGATAAAACTACTCCTTAAACAACAGGGGTTTTCATGAAGCGTTAATTAATCATCTAACCAGATTAAAATGTTCACAAAACTACTTAAGCTTTGCTGATGGGATCACCCAAGTGACATAGCTCCGTTGACCGGGAGCACGGCGTATTCGAATACCATTCATTTGACTCTGCAGAGTTTGCTCAACTTTACCCACACGATCCCTTAACTCCCGCGACAGAGTTAAGAAAGCCGGATCGTTTCCTTTGCCGATCTTTATATAGGCTCTACCCTAGAATTCACTTGGGTCTGGCACATGGAAACTCCCGTCCGCTTCGAGTGAACCTTACCGTTATTAGGTGTCCGCAGCACGGCCCACCTAATCCAACTACTCAACCTCCCGACTCCTCAACACCTGTAGAGTTTCAATCGAGTTGAGCAGCTACTAAACCAGTGTTGACGAGTCAACTCCTGTGGTTGAGCGGTCACTATGACAGTTGCTCAGCATAAGGGTTTCAGTCCTTATATTTTCACATGGCCCGCAACCTCTCCAGGTCCGCGACCACAACCTAGGGTAAGCGGTGGGCGAAGACCGACTCACGGTTTCCCACAGCACTCTTACCCTTCCTCGCACATCGACACTCTCCGCCTTAGGGTACGGTGTTCCATACCACCCCACCCTAGGGTCGGGTTTGCAAGTCTACTGGCCCGCAGCCACAACCTTATTAGTATAGGACTTTGCATGATAAGAGTAACCTATAGTGATCTAGATTAACAGATAATTATTTCTAGGGTTACAAGGCATGGCTACAAATTAAGCAGGGCATTTTTCGGTGGTAGGACGTATCTATATCACATGTCATTCTAAACATTTTTATTTTACTTTAAACTAGCATTTCACAACTAGCATAATGCAAATAATGTAATAACTTAAGTAAACATCATAGGGCACAATATGATCAAAGAATTTGCGACTTGTCGTGAACTGGAATGATCTCGGCGAGCTCGAACGTTGACGCTTCTGGATCCTGAGATTGCACATGAGCTTCCGGGATCTCCGAAACTAGCGCAAACACATAAAACAAATAAGTCCTAGCTTGAGAATAATCAAGCAAGGGAAAATAAACTATAAAAAGAATTAAAAAGAAATAAAATTGCATAAAATATCAAATGAAAGGGGTTCTTGGGATTTTTAGATTTTGCTGGAGGTGAATTTTGGAAATTGGAGTTCACCACTGGGTTCAGGATAATATTTGGAGCAAGATGGTAAAATTTGGGAATTTTTGGGATTTTCTGTGATTTTCTAGGATTTATTTGGGTTTTCTGGATTTTTAGAAAAGAATAAACCCTGGAAAATCGGTGAACAGTGCTGGGCCGGCCCATGGCTACAGATCATGCCCGACAAGATCAAGACGGCCGCAGCGAAAGGCCAGCATGCCCAGCGCTGCTGCCTCACCCGGCCGATGGCCGCCAGCGTGGCGGGCGGGCGGCTGCGATGCGGGGAGTGCGGGCGGCTCGGATGGGCGGCGTTAAGTGAGATCCGACGGCCACGGAAGGGGCACGCGGCGGCGGACAGGCGGGTGGCGGCCGAGATCAAGGAGGCGGGCGATGGGCGGAGGAGGGGCCACGTCGCGGGGGGGTCTTCTTCCTCCTCCGGCCTTCTGATGCCGGGCGAGGGCAATGGTGGTGACGACGGCCGGGCGCCCAAGGGCTTGCCGGTGGCGACAAAGGGCACCCCCGGGTAGGGTTCGCCATGGGAAACCCATTTCCGGGCCTTGAGGGCTACGGGATGATCAGCGGCGCATGGCGGAGAGAAGGTGGCGACGATTTTCGGTCACCGGGCCCTCTGGCGGTTCTCCGGGCAAAATGGTGGCAGCTGGAGCATCACTGGGGTGAGGGGGACTCAATGGCAGCGGCGGGTCGAGTGGAGACGCTCTCAGGCGGGCTGGCCACGGTGGCCCCTTTTCGGCCGGTGGCGAGCTTCACCGCTGAGGAGGAGGGTGCTCTCGGCCGGCGGAGTTCACCAACACGCTCAGGAGGCAGAGAGGAGTATGTCAGTGCAAAGAATTTGATTTTAATCGAGTAAAGAAGGAGGAGGGCTCGGAGATCACCGGCGGTGAGGGAGGCGATCGGCGGCAAGACAAAGCGATGGGAGCTCGAGTGGGTGCTCGGGAGCTTGGGGAAGCAAGGGAGCACACCGGGGGCTCAGGCGGCTTTAAAGGGGTGGAGAAGGCTGGCGTGGGGGGCAAGCCGGGCAGGTCGGGGCATGGCGCGCGCGGGGTCAGCAGAAGGGCGCGGTCTGCCGGGGCGTCGCCTTGGCATGGGCGTCGTCCGGCCTGAGGGAGTAAAGGCGATGCAGCGCGGGGTGAACGGCATGGGTGGAGAGCGCTCCGCGGGAGGACGGGAAGAGGGGCGGGCGGGGGGCGGGGGAGGAGGTGGTGGCGCGTGGCACGGGGTGTCGGCCGGACCGGGCGGCGGGCGCGAGGCCTGTCCGGAGGGGCAAAAGCGGTGCGGGTCATGGGCGTCGGCCACGCGAGCGGGAGAGGCGGGGGGAAAGGCGCCACGAGAGGGGGAAGGAGCGGGCGTCCGCGAGGGGAAGGCGGAAAGGGCGCGGGGCGCCAGAGAGTGGGAGGAAGAGGGAGGCGCCGGGGAAAGGAGAAAGCGGGAAGGAGTGGGGCGCCGGAGGAAAGGGGAAGGCGCTCGGCCGAAAGAGGAAGATGTCTTTCGGCCGGGGCTTTCCGAATTGGGAAAGTTTTCAAAAATTCACCAAAAATTCAGGAAAAATTCAGAAAAAATTTGGTTTGAAAATTTGGGGGTCTTTCACTCATAATCCACGAATTTAAATCCCAGACAAATAAAATAGAAAATTTACACAAATAACTCATCCAACCACTAATCTATAAATTATTAGTTAAAAAAAAGGTATCACACCGCTAGGCTATGCTACGGTTGGCATGGCTAGATTGAGGTGAAGACGGATATACGCATGCATGAATGCGGGATTGACCATGTACATGTCGTACACGCGCACCACTGCGAAAAACCGCCCGGGAAATGAAATCCATGCAGCCAGGCAGGCAGGCATGCTGGCTGCTGGCGTCACGATGATTCACGAGACCAGCAAAATAATGATCGATCGAGTCCAGTCGTCGCATAGCATCACATATTTGTTCAGCACCATGTAGCAAAATAGTAATCCATTACCATTGCTATTGCCATTTGCCATCCTACCAAGCTTTAACCTCCATGCATCTGTTCAGTACCGTTAACATTCGTGCTTTTGTTGAGTTTTCTTCAGACCTTATATTTGATTTTTTGGAGGCTATTCGGTCTACACCATATTTCTGTCTTTTTTGTAGTACCGTTCATAATTGCATGAGGTTAGAGAATAAAGACATATTTATAGACTCTACTTTCAGATGTTACAAATATACCCACCTGTTTTCGGTACACTGTGAAACTCTTTAACCATATCACCAACCACGATCCGACATGTCAGTTTTATGAGTCTAAAATATATTAATCCTTAGCACACATGTGTTGAGTCATGCGCTATGATCATATTGTTTATGAGACAATCCGAACATGTGGGTCAACAGCCTGCAGAGCCGATCCTGTAAAACAAACCCAGACATTTTGCTCTGTGTTGTACTCGAGTTAAACATATACATGTATATTAAATTTCAGTAGACTCGATCTCAATAAATACGTTTATCATATTCTAGCATAGCCGTCCTCGGCACCTAGAGTATTAATTTCTCAAGTTAAATTCTGCATCAAAAATATTCTCTACCACCTGCATCAATAATACGAATAATTACACATAAAGTTAGACAGACAATAACCACAATAATTTTTGAAAGCCACATAAAAATCCCAACGTCTCCCATTTAGCTAACACATTTCATTCAATAAACTGAAGTCCATGTCTCTAACATGCTTAGAATATAATTCCTGAATAACTGTCTTAGTCAGTGGATCTTCCTACAATGTTTTTACTTTTATTACAAAATAAGTGAAAAGTTGTGATTCACTTTCCACGACCTTAAGTGAAGCAGGAAATTAACACGTTTCGGCTTCAGCTTCTGGCTTCTTACTTCTAGTCGCTATTCCTTAATTTCGTCTTTTTCTGGCTTTCTGGCTTTTCTTTTTCCTATATTCGTTTGCATTATTGATGATAGGCTAACCTATTTTTTCCATTTTTAAATTTAATTACACTAAAAAGCCACCAGAAGCTATAGTTGTACCAAGAATATCACCTCCTACCAAAGTAAATAGATAACCAAAACTCCTTACCAATCAGCGTCAGTATAACCCATCAGGTAAATATTATGACCATTAAAACATAATGAATAATCCATAGTTCCTTTGACATAGCGCAATATATATTTGATTTGTTTCCAGTACTCTTCCAAGGATTCTTTTGATATCCACTAATAATTTCAGTGGCATGGCTAAGGTCAGGTCATGTGAATAACATATCATACATAAGACATTCCAAAGCTGAAAAATAAGAAGTTTCATTTATTCTAGCTTTTTTCTCGGGAGTATTTGGACATAATTTCTCACTGAGTTTAGTTCCCTTCACAATAGGTACATTAACAAGTTTGCTGTTTTTCATAGAAAATCGTTTTTAAAACGCTTCGAAAATATGCTTTTGGGACAATCCAAGAATCCTTTTATTTCGATCTCTATGTATTTCAACTGCTAAAACATAGGAAGGTTCTCGCATATCTTTCATATTAAATTTAGAAGACAACCAAAGTTTTACTTCCATCAATGTATTTTTATCATTAGAAACAATGAGAATATCATCAACGTATAAGACAGCAAGACAAAACATTTACCCATAACTTTTGTATATATATGCGATGATCACCTTTCGTCATTGAAAAACCATATGACGCGATAGCATTATCAAAAGAATATACCATTGATATGAAGCTTGTTTAAGACCATAAATTGATCTATTCAATTTGTAAACCTTATTTTACCTTCTTTTTCTCCAAAATCTTTCGGCTATTTAATGTATATTTCCTCCTCCAAAAGACCATTAAGAAAATCAGTTTTAACATCTATTTGGTGGATTTCAAGATCATAATAAGCCGTCAAAGCACTAATAATACGAAGTTAAGTAAATTTAGCAACAAGATAAAAAGTTTTCACAAAATAAATACCTTCACTTTATGAAAAGCCTTTAGCAACAAGTCTAATCTTATATTTTTCCACTAAACCTGTTGTATCTAATTTTCTTTTAAAAATTCATTTACAACCTATGGGCTCACGGTTGTTTAGTAGATCAACAAGTTCCCAAACTTTATGCTTTTTCATCGAGTTTAATTCTTCCCGCATTGCTTCCACCCATACTTTTAATTGTGAGCACCTAATTACTTCTTTATAAGTCTTTAGTTCTTCCTCTAAATCTAAAATTTTAGTGTGAATTTCCCCAAGAATAAATAATCATCATGTAGATATTGGGGTGTACTTAAATTATTTCCACTTCTACTAAGCATGTTAGTGTTGGGAGTTTGATTTGTATTTCCTTCAGTAGCTAAACCTCCTTCAGTGTGAGAATTAATTCTAGATATATTCATCTATGTTTCCAGTGGAATTACCAATAATTCCATCCTCGCTCGCTTAGCATGGCGAGGTGTGTACTGATCTAAATATATTGCATTCCTACTTCCACCAGTTTATCCTTTTCTGAATCATAAAACCTATACCCTTTTGATTCCAAAGAATAACCAGTAAAAAGTTTCTAGTGTGTTTTTAGGGTGCAATTTAATACAGTTTTAATTTGGCACTCTAATTTGTGCATTACAACCCTAAACAGTTAAGCGACAAAGTAAGGGTTTTCTTCCGGTCTACAACTCATAAGGTGTGACTGCTACAGCCTTAGATGGTGAATAATTTAATAAATAAGCAGTAGTATATAAAGTTTCACCCCAAAAAGACAAAGGAAAATCTGAATAAGCCATCCTAACCGTATCCATAAGTATTCTATTCCTTTGTTCAGCAACACTATTTTTTTTGTAGAGTGTAAGGTATGGTATAGTGATGAATAATTACATGCTTTTTACATAAATTATTTAATATTCTTGACATGTATTCTCCTCCATGATCAGTTTTCAAAACTTTGATATTTTTATTCAATTGATTTTTCACTTCAGTTTTAAAATATCTTGAATACAACAAATCATTCCGACTTATGTTTACGAAGATAGTCATAACCATGTTGTAGTGTGATTAGTATAACACGCTTTCTTAGGCGTGCTGACCAAGAAGATCACAACGAAACTTTTACAATACTCAATCTTAATCTGATCTCGCCTGCTAAGGTTTCACTGCCAAGTAGACTAACCTCCTGGTCAGAAAAACCCCCTCTTGTGCTATGTAGAAGGTACCCGAAAATTAACTAACCACCCACATCATCTTAATGACAAAATCAAATTTGAAACATGACAAATTAATCAACCAAGTTCATCCCATACTAGACATGTGGTAGCACGGTAAGACCTATATCAATGGTACACAAAGTTAAGTCCTTCAACATTACGCAGGTGAGGCATCCACATCCTAAAAGTGCTAACCACACTTCTCTCTTTACTACAAGATCACTCACCCAATGAAAATTATTTTGTATAACCAACACCAATAACATTACCTATGTCATGGTACATAAATTTTATAATTGTGGCCACAACCTTGATTTAATATCTCATTAAATTAAAATTAATTAATTGATCAACATGTGATAATGAGCCCAACTTAACAATATGCATGGCTAAGCATACTAGACGTACAACTCAAGTGGATATTAATACTGTATCACTAGATAATTACCCACCCTATAGTAATAATGGAATCAGGGCATTCACATTATCAGAAGGAATTAATCAAGATTGGTTGATAACTACCAAGTACAAGGGTTTTGTATTAAATTAGCAATCTAAGATAATTTAAAATAAAATAATTAATGTTTGAATTTAAAACAATAGGTTCAACATGATCAAAGGTAACACTTACCTTAACTTTGCTTAGTTATCAATTCTTGGTCTTCAAATCCTGCTTCTGCTCCTTCGAAGATATTATCTAACTAGAGAGAAAGTGAATGACATACAAATAAAATATAAATAAAATCCAAAAACAACTAAACCTGAACAAAAAATAGCTCAATTTTAGATGAATATAGGAGGAAGAATTGGGTCAATCAAAGTTCGTATGAAAGAGAACGAACTCTTAGAAGATTTGTCGGGAAATAAATTCCAATAAATTGAGAGAGAAAGAAGAATATTCCCTTTAGAATTAATTTAATAAAAAGGCTAGAGACTGACAGGTGGGACCTAAGGTTTTTTTGAAATTTCCAAAATAAATAAAATCATGGAGAAAGGCTCATTTAACTGATAAGTAGGACCATGGCTCCTACGTGGCGGATTACTTGGCACGTTGATGTCGCAGGGTACTTTGGTGAAGTGAGGTGGCGATCTAGGCTGGCATGGTGTCATGTGGCTTCCACATACGCTTTGTGCACTGATGTGGAAGGACACCTAGCTGCTGAATGGGATCGATCAATGGTGAGGACTGCTCTACGCTGGTGACGACGAGCAGCGGTGAGCTGGACAACAGCGATATCTTCGGGAGCTTCCCCTAAGCGATGGTGATGCTAGCTAACAGCTCCGATTGGCCAAGGAAGGTAGGCGCGGTGGTGCAGCGATGCTTGGACGGTGAGAGATTCCAGCGAGGAAGGCTCGGCGAAGGTTGGCGTGATGCGCATTGTGCTACTAGAAACATGGCGATGCTAATAGGCATTGGCGCAAGAACCGAAGGCTGGCGTGCTCACCTGCGGTGAGGTCTTAGCAACGGGATAGGTCAGCTTCACGGTGGTGGCTCGCTCTAGTGGTCTTTGGACCTCAGCGTGGTACGGAGGAGATGACGTGAGAGGCGACGAAGCTAGCGCACCGGTCGGCGCATGGAATTGCTCACTGGAGACAGTAGGTGCAGCGGCAGCGCTAAGCTTTGATTCAGTGATGGCGTGCAAGGGAGAGGAAGGGATCGGCTCAGGGTGGAGAGGGCAGAGGGGATGGGTGATATTTAAGGCAAGGTGGCCGTGGTGCGCACGCCAAGGCATTGTGTCCCGCACAAAGACAACGACGCTGTTGTGCCATGGGCGGTGCAGAGACAGAAGGTGGAAGAAGGTAGGACACTCATACTGATAGATGGGACCCAGCCAGCAGCGAGATAAAGAGAGAGGAAGGAAGAGAGCTGGGTCACACTAGCAGGTGGGCTCGAGCGATCAGTGAGGGAAAAAGGCAAGGCAGCCTGGGCTGGAAAAGCAACATGTGGCGGAAGATTTATTTCTTCACAATAAATCTTTTTAATTTCAAAAATCTTAAATTAAGCTTTAATTAATTCAATAAAAATCCAAATGGTTATTTTTATTTCAAAAACATCAAAAAGGCTTTGAAAACTAGGATTTTACAATGACACACTCAAACTCAGATCAACTAAACCCTTGAATCAGAAAATTGCGAGCCTTATTGTTTGCGTCTACATCACGTGTGATCACCTCATCATTGGTCGGTGCCGCACATGGATTCTTGACTTTAATCCAAACTGCATGTCCTTGAGCCTCAATGTAGGCACGCATGCGAGCCTTCCAATAAGAGAAATCGACTCCATAAAAAATGACTGACTTGGTTGAATATTTGTCTGATGCCATAGCTCTAAAGAATAGTTAAGATATATGAGAAGAGCTAACCGGACTCTGATACCACTTATATGACCTGTATTGCAACAGAGGTGGTGAATGGTGCCTTAAAACATAGTTATGAGAAGATATGAAGATCAGAGACTAATCACCACATGAAAAAATCCAAGTGGAAACTGATGAAAACAACCTTCATTGCTCCTGGCAGTTACATTGCTACAGTAATTCCTGATTAGACCGGTGAACAGCAGCCGATCCAACATAATTTCTGATATTTTGGTAGAATTAACAAAATACCCTCTCTTGACCCGTTCTTCTTCTAGTAGAAGCAATCTTCATACTTGCCATGTGTAGGTGCACCACTGGCTTACCACACGTTTATAAGTCTCTCCCATTCTAGTTTTACCAGACCACGCCTCACTTTGGACCGATCAAGCCATATGGTGTAACCCGCTGTTCGAACTTCTCTTCAATATTTTTTGCCTTTCTTATGCCATATTTGTGATCAACCATCTTACCCAGCTTCCTTGATCATTGTGGGCCTTAGCTCCTCTATGAGTGTAGCCTCAATTCTCACCGTTGATAATGGTTAACTTCAAGTGATCTTGTACATCTAAAGACAAAGAAATCATTTCTAGGCACAACTTCTTCACAAGTTGAGACACGTTAACTGTAACATGATTCATGCAACATATAAACACTGACCAAGGGCATCAAAACTCATCCCGAGAGTCAAAACCCCATGAACTAAAATCTGGTAGAGAAGCAACTATCAGCTAGTTTGACTGCATGCTTGTAGCTATCAAACTGCTGACGAGCTCCAGTTTGAACCAGAAATCATTTCCAGTCAGACCGCTCGAGACATCTGGTCCGACTGGCACCTTTTGGCTAGTCAGGCCAGTTTGTCTGTCGATTGACAATTCCAAATTTCTGACAAAATGCAAATCCATTTTTTCAGCCTTTCCAAATTGTAATGGTTCATTACAACATAATTCTAGACCCGCTCACATGATCCTTCACTCATTCACACTTGTCAGCCATATGATAAGTTTATTGAAGACATTGAGATGGTCAATGAACCGTGTCCCTTCCTGTATGTGCAACCTGTACAATTGTCGCTTCAGCATGCATCAGTTTGTCAATGACTTTACCATATACAATTTTTCTAAGTCCTTCTGTAATTTCTTTAGCAAATTCTCATTGATGACTGAGTACTTTACCTCATCAAAGAGACATACTGATAACATTCTGCTCCATCACCTTCAAGTCTTCAATGCACGTGTTTTTTGGTTTGTCCTCTTTAAGAGCATTGATTAGCTTCTGCTGGACAAGGGCATCTTTTCCCATGTATTACCATATGCTAAAATTTCCTCTATTGTCAAATTTGTCTACTTGATTCTACATCATCGACATCGATTTTGATTTTGTGCCACGTGACGCTTTATTGACCTTCTCACAAATCAGATTAATATAACCTTAGCTCTTATACCTCTTGTTACACTCTTATACCCTTCCTATGCACAACAATCCCCAGATCTAATCAGAGTTTTTGAGATACGACACGAGCGTTCATGGTATCAAGAACAAAGAAGATGAATCCCATAGAAAGAACCAAAATAATGACGTTGAAGCAATCACAATGAAAGAGAAAATATTTGATGAACCCAACCACAAATTTCATATGCACAACCTCAAAGTAGTATAAAGTATTATTGCTCTTTTACAACCCTCTCAAATCTTTTAGAACCCTTGGATCCTTACTCTATATAAGAATCTAGTGCTAAAGAATAACCTAGCCTATAATCCTCTAATGTACTTCTACCTTTGGATAAGTAGCTTCTTTACATTGTTACTTCGTTTCTTGGGTTCTCTATTACCACCCCTGATGGCTTTATATAGTTTCCCTAGCTTTCCTCCAAAGTGGAGTAGGAATTCTACCCCAAAAGAATGTAGGGATCATAATCCTATTATGATTCATTTAATACTCTTTGTAGCACATATTTCTAAATCATAAAAATTAGGATAGAAGTCACCGTACCACTCTAGCTATATGCAAGTTTAGTAAGAGGGCCGGTTTTCTTGAGAATTGAGCATAGCGTAGTTGGCTCGGAGCGCATCATTGCTCCCAACCCATCCGTGTTCGAGTCCGCTCGGTGTGTGCTCACCTTAATAATTTTCAGGTGTACATACACATGCGCGTTAAGTAGGACAGCGCGTTCCCACGTTTCAGAGGCCTCTGAGCCTCCGTTTAATTTCCTAGTGCCTCTATTTAATTTTCTAGTGTGTTAGGGTTGCGCATGCGTGTGTGTGTGTGGGGGGGTTGTGTGCGTGTCCACCCATCAAACTAAAAAGTGGGTCAGCCTTTCTTTTGATGGAGCAACCTAGAGAATCAATAGAAATTTTTCTTGGATACATCTTTCTTTGATGAAAGCATTTTGATTGGGCTCTATCAACTCATTAAGCCTTGGAGCCAATCTATAAGCCAAAAGTTTTTATCTTGGCGAAACTCTTCAGCATGCTTATAGGTCTAAAATGCTTAACCTCAAGAACATCCTCTTGTTTGGGCAGCAAGGTTATATAGGCATGATTCATATAATGAAAGGATCTCCCTAGTAAGTGAAACAACCTGTCCAAAGCTGCTAAAACATCCAACTTAATAGTATCCCAGATGAGATGATAAAATTGAGCCGAAAATCCATCTGGCCTATTGGACCTAGATTTTATAATCCAGAATCATATGTGATTCCACTGCACTATTCCCAGGATCAATAGATAATGCTCACAGATACAGTACTAAACATCAAAATACATATTATCCGAAAGCGTAAATATAATAGTAGACTTACTTATGGGCCGATTAGGTTGAAATCAATAAAATGCAGCAACGAAAATGGAAGACACAGGTAGGACCCTCAAGACGTGTCCACAAGCAGCCAACTGGGGTTCGCGACCTAGTTCTTGACCTCTTCATCTTCTTTACCACCATGATCAGCTGTATTGCTGAAGCATACCGATTTGACTCCTGATTCTGGATTAATTGAGTGAGCGAGGGTGAGCACAAACCACCGTGCTCCACGAGCCAATACACAGGATGCAAATAGATAACATGCATGGCTGCTCGGGTTGTTTTATTTTCTATAAATTGCTTTTAAAATACGATACATAGAAATTTTCTAAGACCTAGCAATTTGAATTAAAACATGACATTAGGTAAAAGAATGATGTAACAATAGTAGCATAGATTCCATCTACTGTTACATGGCTCCTGCACCATATGCTAACCTTTCAGCGTTATAACCGCTTATCTTATCACTTGGGCGACACCCAGGGCAACACCAATTAGGGCTTTTCACTGCCCGTCACTTTTCTAATTCCACTCGCAAAGTTTTGAAATAGAACTATATCTGGTTAAGTTTCTATTTCCGCCCTTGACCGTGGGCACGACTATTTGAATAACTTCCACTCTACAGAGTTTGTACACTTTACCCACAAGGGACGATCCTCTCGTTGCTCCACATGATTCCTTAGTCATGCGGTTGAGTATACCATCACAGTAACCTTTCAAAATACCTCGCCCATCATCTCACCCATATGCAGTTTCTCCAAGTCAAGTCCTTCTACCTAGGTGAATCCTTGAGCCATAAGTCTAGCCTTATTTCAAACAACAACACCATCCTCACTTTGTTTGTTTTTAAAGATCCATTTAGTTCCAATAACATTATGATATGAGGGGGTAAAACCAAAGCCCAGACTTTATTACGTTCAAAGCTGTCTAATTCCTCATGCATGATATTAATGCAAGACTCATCAGATAAAATGTGACTTACATTTTGGGGTTCAGAAGAGGAGACGAAAGAAGAATGAGCATAAGAGGCATTGGAGTTGTACTTGCTACACATAACTCTTTTGTTTAACTCACCGATCACTTCTTCAGGGAGATGACTTCGTTGAATATGAAGAGGAGCCTATGAAGAAGTCATAGCAGTGGTCATAGATGAAGTCGGAGTAGTCATAGTAGTGGCTTCTACCTCATGAGTGGTCGTAGGAGTACCACTTGAATGATTGGTCATAGAGGTGATCATAGGAATACCACTTGAAGGAATGGTTAGATCCACCTCATGTGTGATCGTAGGAGTTGTTGTAGAGGTGGTTGTAGGAGTGGTTGTAGAGGTGGTCGTAGGAGTGGTTGTACGACATGGGAGATCTTTGTTGTCACCATCAGAGTCATAAAAGAGATCTTTGAGTGCGTCAGTTCTTTGCATACCTATATTGTCGGGTCTAGTACCAGGACTAGTCTCGTCGAAAGTGATCTCGCAAGTCTCAACGGTTTTGTTAGTCTCTAAGTTGAGTACACGATAGCCTCGAGTGCGAATTGCATAACCAAGAAAGATGTCATCTGATGATCTAGATTCAAATTTATCAAGATTGTCATGTTTAAGTATGAAGCACCAATATCGAAACACCCTTAAATGAGAAAACACTGGGAGAACGACCAAACATAAGCTCATAGGAAGTCTTATGCAGTCTCTTTCGCAAGAAAACTCTATTTGAAATGTAATCAGCAGTCAAAATAGCTTCTGTCCAATACTTCCTTGGAGTTAAATGTTCATTTAACATAGTTCTAGCCATTTTGACCAAGGTTCTATTCTTGTGTTCGACTACACCGTTCTGTTGAGACACTCGAGCTGATGAGAACTAATGGTCTAAACCCTTTTCTACACAAAAGGAAGCGAAAGAAGTGTTCTTGAATTTAGTTCTATTATCACTTCTAATTGCTCTAAGTGCTTCTGGAAGTTCATTAGCTAGTTTAAGGGCCAGCTCTCGAAAGTGATCGAAGGTTTCGTCGTTAGATGCCATAAAATACAGTCAGGAGTATCTAGAGTAATCATTGACTATAACAAGAATATATCATTTACCTCCAGTCGACTAAACCCTAGTAGGACCTACTGCGTCCATATGCAACAATTGTACAGAGGAGTCAGTCAAGACAGGAGTGAGTGGAGGATATGATGATGTGACCATCTTACCATGTCGATAGGGTGAATAGATTAAATCCATTGACTTATCGATCTTAAGACTAGGAATTCCTTTCACCAGATTCATATTACTGAGCCTAGCAAGATGATTAAAGCCAATATGATCTAATCTATGGTGCAAAAAAAAAACAAATCCTTAGAATCTAAAGAAATAAGACACCTAAGATTAGAAGATGCTGAATACGAAAAGTTACCCTCAAACAAACGACCAACTCGACTAATTTTGCATACCCGATCACCAGTTGAATCTAAAATACAACATGAATGCTTTTTAAAGTTCACCTCAAGACTATCGCTTACCAACTGTGAAACTAAAAGCAAGTTATAGCTTAACTTATTGATGAGAGTGACATCCTTCAAGATGAACTTGTCGTTAATGTGCACGGTGCCTTTAGCAAGAATTCGTCCTTGAGAGTTGTCCCCAAAAATGATCATCTCATCACTGGAGTCACGAGTGAGGGAGGAGAACCATCGTGAGTCTCTGGTTATATGGCGAGCGTAGCCAGAGTCAATGAACCTTATGTTTTCCTTCTTACAACGAGCCTACAGAGCAAGAACAATCATCGGCACCTTAGTACTAGGGTTAAACAACAAAGATTTAGATATCCAGTACTAAGATACTTGACAAACAGGAGAAGAACATGCACTAGTAATGATTTAAGTGACACATTTGTATTTTTATATTACGACCAGTCAATCGATGAGGTGTCGATTCGACCACCAGGCGATCGACCTCAGCCTGGTCCGACTACCGTCAAGCGAAGAAACTGGTCAAAAATGTTTTGGTTGTATGAGACTACCGATTATTTAATCTATCTTTTGATCGGTTTAAATAAGTAGAGACTACCGATCGAAAGTCTCTTGAGAAGTTGGTCGGACCGCGGGTACCAACCGATTGAAAGTCTCATTTGACCAACTAGTCAAACGTCTTCTCTTGTATCGTTGGTTCGACCGCTAAAAGTAACTGGTCGAAAATACTTCCTCATCCTATCCATCTTTTCTTTCTTTGCTTTTTAAAGTAGTATTGAACCAAATGACCACCCTTACCACAATACGTGCATTGATATTTGACTTGATGAGAAGTCATATCGGATGACTTCAAAACACTCATTTTGGTAGAGAGATCTTTTGATATACCAGCAAATTTAAAAATAATTTATTTTGATTCAAATTCTACTTCCAACTTTTCAGGTTCAAGAAGTTTAACAATCTTAGAAGAAATATTTCTGGCATGCTTAACAAAGTTAAATCGTAGACCATATTTCTTCATGCTTGTTTTTGATTGATCTAGAATCATATTCAAATTCTTTTTGCCAAAAAAAACCTCTCTAAGGTATCTTTAAGATACTCATTCTCTTTAGCCAGTGAGTAACATGACAAGCACTTAACAGATTCATTAGCATGGCCCTTAGAAGCACTAGATTAAGCTGACTTCTACTTTTTAGCAAAATCATTAAGTTGTCTAGTCAAAGTTTCTATTTCAGCACTAAGTTTAGGACAGTTAGAGCAAGAGAGAGTCTCATGATAAAGCATCTGTTGAATTGATTCGTAAGAAAAGTTAAGTCTAGCTTAGAGCAAATCACATTTAGAGCATGCTTTATATGAGTTAGACTCAAGCTTTTCAATTTCATTATTAGCAAGTTTAAGTTTTTTATCATAGGAATCATGTAGTAATCTTAGTTTTTCAAATCTATCAGTTGCATCTCTGTGTTGCACTCGACTTGTTGTATTAATAGATCTAGTAGTTTCCAACTCAGAGTGTAAGGCTTGACATTCTTCACAAGAATCATCTTTAGGAATAGATGCTCTAAGTCTATTAATCTCAAAATTCAAACTTTCGACTAAATTTCCGTTTAGTCTTTTTCAATTCAAGAGCAAGTTTAACTAATCCTTCTACAAACTGATCGTATGACGGTCTTACCTCATCGGGATCACTGTAGTTATTGTCGTTGTTGTTGCCGTTTTCCATGAAACACATGCCCACGAAGTCATCGGTGCTCTTCTTCTTGCCTTTGGCATTGTCATCATCGTGGTCGTCATCATCGCAGCTCTCAAAATCCTCAACACTTAGATCAAGGCGTTCGATGGATGCTAGAACCTTACAACGGAAGGAACCACCCTTTGGTGTTACTCTTGAACGGTTGACGACAATGAGTCTTATCTTCCTTGACCACTTTCTCTTTGAACTTGGGGCAATCCATCTTGATATGGCATGGCTCACCATACTCAAAGCATTTGATTGAACTTGTGCCACCACGCTTCCTCATTCTTATGTTGTTGAGTGCCTTGTATGCCCATGAGGAGATTAGCACTAGATCCTCTTCGAGTAGCTTCTCGAATTGTTCTCAAACAGAAGTCAAATCAGACAAGGAAACACAAGACATTGTACTCGACGAAGCAGCCTGCATGAGGTTAGACACAAGTGATAAAGATGAAGATTTATCAGTCTTAAATGACAAAGCTTCCATCTTATAGGTTTTCAATCTGGAGTACAAATCGTCCATGATCAGAGTATCTAGATCGATAATTTGATTAATAGTCATGACAACCATCAACCACTCAGAACCTAAGACTTAAGATTTTAGTTGAAGTATCTCCATGTGCAGGAATAACACCAACTCCACGTAAATTACTCAAAATCTTTTCAAAACGAACAAAAAGATCATCTATAGATTCGCTAGGTTTCATAGCAAAATCTGATTACTCCTTTTGATATAGATTCTTACACACTTTTTTAATCTTATTCGTTCCCTCATGATAAACGCAAAGAGTTTTTTAGATTAAGTGAGCAGAAACATTTGTTTTATTTTTGGCAGTAACATCCGCAGGAACCACAGAAATTTGATAAACTTTTTCCAAACATCATTACCTTGAGCCTGAATGTAAGCATGCATGCGACACTTCCAAAAAGCAAAAAGCCTAGATAAATTTAGTCTAGCCTAAGGTAATATTCTCATGGTCCAGGCTAGGTAGCCTAGATCATTCCACCATTGAGCCTGCGGCCACTGGGTATAGGTACTGGCTTGTCTCTCTTAGCTTTCCCTTCCCTGGATTCTCTTCTCAGTTTTTTTCCAATCCATTGCTTCTTTCTAGTCTTATGCTTTTCCCAGCCCTTGATTCCAATTCTCCCCAGTTGTATCCCCGAATACTTGAATCTTAGGTTGGCTTTCTCTACCTTCCTCTTTCCTTGGGTGTTGATTTGTGTTATTCAAAGTGGGAACGTGACAGTATCCCTCGTAGGATTGAACTATTTGCAATTATCTGTCAATTCTCGCTTTGTGTTTCAGTCCTGCATTGAATTTCCTTCCTTCAATTCTCTGGATTCTTGTCTTCTGCAGATATCTTTGAATCCTGCAGCACCGCTTTTGTTCTCAGTGATTCTTCTCTTTTCGAGCCACATCATCTCATTGACATCTATTATTGGTAGCCATGCAATTATAGATAATTTCTTCGGTGTAATCCTTCCTCTTTCTAAACACCATCTGCTACTCAAGGTTTTTGCCATGATTCCTACTATCTACTATGCAAAGGTTGCAGGTTCTCAAGGTGAAGCACCTGGAAAACAACCTGAAAGTGAACACTGGGAGCCCTGTGATACTTCCATCTACTGTTAATAGCCCTAATTTCGTGTGCATCTCTTGCTTTTACACTGTTCCTGGCTGCTAATCCCCTAAAGTTGGCAAGTAATGACACTGAAACTCTGCAGCTGTCTGTGCACACTCAGAGAGAAGCACTGGGCACTACTCATCATAAGAAGAGGTTTCTCTGGAAGATGTTGCACATGAAGAAGTTCAGAGGTCTTCTATTGATGTTGTTCTCAGGGAACCTGAAGAACTATGTTGAGAATATTTTTGGTTCATATGTGTTAAATAATTAGCAATCATGTCAAGTTAAAATTTGCATTTATGAAAATTTACTTGAGTGGGACAGGGTTGGAGGCATGTAAAATTAACCAATCCACTCACCAATTCTTCAGGGTTTGTGTGAGAGGCTTTCTTGGAGAGGAACTTTTAGGATGTGTGCTTTTGGAAGAGAGTGATCTGTCCTCTATAGTGGAGTGGCTATAAAACGTTCATCTACAAATTGCAATAGATCAATTATCTTCATCATCCATGGTGTGTTCTTGATCTTATTAGTTTTGCACTTGTTTTAGTTGGAGTTTTTACTCTCCTCTTCTCTCGATCTTGTTGGCACCATGGATGTGTAAAAGATGGTAATGCCTCTTGAAGATCATATGCTATTTACCTAGGAATTTGATGTAGCAAGATTTAGAAGTTTACCTGATTTGCCTTTATTTGAAGCACTTCTTATGATATCTTGATTCAAGGGCTTTGCCCTCGAATATTTGAGTACTCTAGCTTATTGTGACATGTTAGAGCCTATCTAGAGCCATCTTAACTATTCTTAACTCACGAGCAAGTCGTATGTCAAGTTTGTAAATTTTACCAAGTTTTAGTGCAATCTTACTTGCTTTAAGAAAATATTGAAACTTTAGTCAAGATCCATGCAATTTTTCTATAGATTATATTCCTGACATCTTTGGCAAGGTGTTCAAAATTTGAAATTATTTAGATTTGTATTTTGGAGACTACACCATTTTGTGTGTTTGGCTCGGTCTGCTATTCCTGATCTGAAGCAGGGGCGGTTGGACCGCACCCTTTTGAGCGGTCATACTCATACCAGAGGCCGGTCTGATCGGTACCTTAGCAACGATCAGACCGCCTACCGATACTGCCGTTGGGTTACCAGAGTTAAACTCTGTTTTGCTTTCATATTTGTATGAGTTCTTTCTAGGTGAGCTGTCTGACGTTCCTAGCTTTTATTAGCGAGTGGAGCGGAGATTTTGGGACACAATCTGAAGTCAAATTTAAAAACGTCATTTACCCTCCCTGATTACCCATTGAAAAGTCGTAAGAAATCAGCTTTGGAGCATACTGACAGTTCTGACACTACTGTAGAGTCTGGTCATGACACTCAACAATCAACTGCTTATACAGTGACAACCTGTAAAGCTCAACCCTCACCAGACACCAGCCGTCAACCGTGAAGAGTCAACATCAGTGTGGTTGACTGGAAAGAGCCAATGCCAAAGGTTTCTACTGCCACTGTAGAAGAACATATTTCTGCAAAAAACATCAAAACGAAAAGCATAACTGAAAAGGCGCTGAAGTGGAAGCAGCATATTGCACGGACTAGAGTGCAATATGCTACCAGCCTTAAACAAGACAAACAAATTAAAAGAGCAGAGCAATCTAAATTATATATACTAATTTGTCGTTATGCAGAGTCGGAAGATTAGGTTAGTGTAAAGTAAAATTTTATTTGGTCTATTCGGGGCAAAGTAAAAATATGAATTAACACTAATGCAAAATGAATCAGGTGGTAAATTATTCGATGTAAAGTAGTCTCTTTATTATCATGGTAAGCTTACACAAGAAGCTGCTAAAAGGTACAGCCTTTTGCTTGACTGGACTTGAGAACAGCTAGTTCAGCAGCGGGAGCAGATTACTCGTGGGACACGATGTCCCGTGATAAAAAGAATTCTCTAGTCTAAACTAGACTTCTGCCGTTCTGCGCTTCGAGAAATTTTGTTATATCACTGTGACAAAAATCGATTTGTGTCACGAACCAATTCAGCGCTGACATGATATGTAGTACTATAGCAACCAATAAAAAATTATTTTTACTGTTTTACACCGTAGCAAACAGGTAAAAAATATTTTTTCTCGTGCCATCTACAGTAAAAAATAACTTTTTATTAGTTGCTACAGTAACACATGCTACGTGCCAGCGCTGAATTGATTTGTGACACAAACTGATTTGTGCCATGGTGATATAACAAAATTTCTCCTGCGCTTCGGATGGGTGCGCCATGGGATCATTCTCAGAGCATGAATTTATTAAATGCGGACATTTCAAGCAGTAGCTTACTTAAGGGAAATGCAAAAATATTATTGGAATTTTAATGTACTCTTTTCCTCAGATAATCAGTTCTACCAGCCTGCTACCATTCATGGGTATCAGCTGGCGACCTAGTTGAAAGGGATGAATGCAAGTCGAAGGGTCTGTTTTTTTCAGATTTTAAAAGCTATTTTTTAGTTTTACTATAGTAACTAATTTTTAAACGGAGTATCTTTTTAAGATAAAGTCTACTAGTTAATTATAGTATATACTGTACCAATTTTATTTATATCGGTAAAAACCGCACATGAGCTTCTGTTATTTTATAATCTCTCGTACAAATAACTCAAAAATTACAGACCGTAGCTAAAAGCTATAAGGTTCAGCAAAAAAAAAAAAAAACAGGCCCGAAGTCCACACCCCAGCATTCCTCTGGACCCACGACCATTTCCTAGATCCTCTGAATCATCTCTTCCTAACGATGCTGACTCTGATATGCATGCTTGTAACCAGAATGTGCTTGGTTCACTGGGAGCTAATTCTATTCGAATGCCAACGACGAACCGCTTAAATAAAATGATGGTGGAGAGAACCTATTACGATTCTACCTCTGTTGATGGGAGCGGAAGTGTTGGCTTATCTTCTTACTCAAAGAAGTACCACAGTTCACCTGACATATCTGCACTAATTGCTGCAAGCAGAAATGCTTAGTTGAATGAAGCAAATTTGGGTGCTGCTGCTGGAAATCAGTTATACCTAAGTGTTATAAAACGTATGACAAAATATGAAACAATGAAAAATAATTAAGAGTACGAGACAAAGATTTAACGTGAAAAACCTTTCCAGAAAAAAAACCACGACGTACAATCAACAAAATCACTATATGAGAAAAAAGTTACAGAATATTCTTGGTGTATTACATGGACAGATAACTTGTGATGTGTGTGATATATATCATGAGGCTTACAAGGGATATATATCCTAGTGCAAGTAGGTGTAGATTCCATCACGAACTCGAAGATGATTACCTTTGACCAGTTCACATTCTTGACATGTTATTTGTCAGAATATATCTTTGAGCGAAATCTAATCGGATTTTTAAGTGGTCGGATCCAACCAAATTCAGATCACAAAATACAAAAATATCTACCATGAGCTGAATTCCTCTTATAGCGAAAAAGAACAAAAAAACTTCTCGAATAGCTTGTAAAACACTTCTTATGCATCAAACGTCCGAAGAACTAATGAGTAATACCGACTAAATCTAAACAGAGCTTAAATTTAATGGTAGAAACTGGCTTTGTCATTATATCAACTGGATTATCATGTGTATTGATCTTGCAAACTTTAATATCACCGTGAGAAATAACTCCTCGGATGAAGTGATATCTGATATAAATGTGCTTTGTTCTCTCATGAAATATTTCGTCTTTTATAAGACAAATAGAACTTTGATTATACAATTGATATTGGTGCAAGATGTACTTTCATAAAACTCAATGTACAAATCTCTTAGCCAAACAGCTTCTTTACAGGCTTCTGAAATAACCATGTACTCAGTTTCAGTGGTCGAAAGAGCAACGTTAGTTTGCAGACAAGCTTTCCAGCTTACGACACAACATCTAATAGTGAATATATAATCATTAAGAGATCTCCTCTTATCTAAATCTCTAGCAAAATTAGAATTCACATATCCGATTAGTTCATCACTAGTCTTTCCAAACTGCAAACAAGCATTAGAAGTGTCCCTCAAATATCTGAAGATCCACTGAACTGCTTAATAGTGTTATTTCCCTAGATTGGCCATATATTTACTACAATACTCAAAGCATGAGATAGGTCAGGGTAAGAGCAGACCATGGATATGTCGGGGCGAGAGCAGACCATGGCATACATAAGTGATCCAACTGCACTTGCATATGTAACACTTGACATATATTCAACTTCAATTGATTGTGGACTTTATATTTAAGAGAGTTTGAAGTGCGCAACTAACGGAGTACTGGTCGGTTTGGCCTTGAGCATGTTGAAACTCACAAACTCTTGAATTACCTCTCTGACTCAGATATAACTTTCCAAACTGATGATCTCTGAAGATTTTCATACCAAGAATTTTCTTTACTACACCGAGATCCTTAACCCTAAATTCACTACTTAATTATGCCTTTAACTTTGATATTTTAGTCTTATCTATTGCCGAGATCAACATATCGTCAACATATAGGAGCAAGTAGATAGCTGAATAGTTGACGGTCTTCAAATAAATACGGCCATTATAAGTCTGATATCTTGAAGCCTTGAGAGATCATAATGATTCAAATCTCTTATACCATTGTCTAGGTGATTGCTTCAGCCCATAAAGAATTTTTTTAATTTGTATGCAACATTCTCCTTTCTGGGAACAACAAAACCTTTTGGCTGCTCCATATAGATGTCTTCTTCTAATTCCCCATGTAACATCTAGTTGCACAAGCTCATAATCATGCATAACTACAATACTGAGTAAGGTCCAAATGAAACTATGCTTCATGACCAGGAAGAAAACATCTGTAAAGTCAATACCTGAAATTTGGTTGTATCATTTAGTCACAAGTCTTGCCTTGTACCTAACCTGATTGGTCAACCTTCCCTCTTCTTGTAAATTTACTTGCAGCATATGAGTTTCTTTTTAATCGAAAGCTCGACAAACTCCCAAGTAGAATTCTTCTCAAGTGATACCATTTTTTCATGCATGGCAGTCATCCACTTCTCCGACTCATTAGAGCAGATGGCCTTTGAATAAGTTGAAGGCTTAGTAGTGCCTTTAGTGTCTTCTGCCATGTTCAAACAATAAGTCAGAATATTGGTTTCTTCAAATTAACCTCTTCGGAGGATAGATTTTCCTCTTTTTCCGACCAATTGCCATGGATTGTTGATTCCAACCAGTTCCTCTTGTGGATTATGAGTTAGATCTTGAATAGGGATATCATGTGTATTCTCATTGTCGGTCTTTGCTGAGAGTCCTGAATCAATGATGTGCTTCACCTACTTGCTCGTAATTTGTGGCTTCTCAATAGGCGCATCACTGGTTGAAATTCTTTTCAATAGAGCAGACTCATCGAAAGTAACACTTCTGCTCAAGACCACTTTTCGGATCTCAAGATTCCACAACTTGTAACCTTTAACTCTAGACTTATCGCTGAGGAAGATGCACTTAATGGCTCTTGGCTCAAGTTTAGCTTTATTAGAATGAGCATAAGCAAGATAGCAAAAAATTCTTATGCTCAAGTAGTCTACAGGAGAACCAGACTACATATCAATCGGAGTTTTCTTATCGATGGCAGTGTTCGGTGATAAAATAACAAGTAGTGGAAGCGTCTTCAGCCCAAAAACTTTTTGACAGACCAGCCGTACACAACATACATGGCACCTTTTCTATGATAGTTCTATTCATGCGTTCGGCCACATCGTTGTACTAAGGTGTGCCTGGAAATGTGGAATGCCTTAAAATGCCATCTAATTGACATAAGACTTTAAATTCTCCTTAACAGAATTCTAGGCCATTATTTATTTGAAGTTTCTTGACATGCTTGTCGATTTGTTTCTCTATCATAATCATCCACTCTTTGAATGTATTGAACACGTCAGATTAGTCATTGATGATCAGACAAGTGTCTTGGGCATATGAGTGAAGCCAGCTTAAAGGAGTCATGCAAAAGTGTTTCATATGCATGTGCAGTTGGATCAGTTATGTACGCCATGGCCTACTCTCAACCTGACCTATCTTATGCTTTGAGCATTGTTAGCAGATATATGGCCAATCTAGGGAAAGACCACTAGAGAGCAGTTCAGTGGATCTTCAGATATTTAAGGGGCACTTGTAATGCTTGTTTGCAGTTTGGAAAAGACTAGTGATGGACCGATTGGATATGTGAATTTTGATTTCGCTGAAGATTTAGGTTAGAGTAGATCTCTTACTGGTTATATATTCACCGTTGGAGGCTGCGCCATAAGCTGAAAAGCTTATCTACAAAGTATTGTTGCTCTTTTGACCATTGAAGCTGAGCATATGGCTAGTTCAGAAGCCTGTAAAGAAGCTATTTAATTAAAAGGTTTGTACACAGAGCTTTGTGGAAGTACATTTTACACCAATATTCATTGTGATAGTCAAAGTGCTATTTGTCTTGCAAAAGACCAAATGTTCCATGAGAGAATAAAGCACATTGAGATTATATATCACTTCATCTGAGAAGTTATTTCTCAAGGTGATGTTAAAGTTTGCAAGATTATTATTCATGATAATCCAGCTAATATGATAACAAAGCTAGTTCTTACTGCTAAATGTGAGAGCTCTGCTCAGATTTGGTCAGTATTACTCATTAGTTCTTTTGGACATTTGTTGTACAAGAAGTATTTTATATGTTATTTGATAAATTCTTTGGTTCTTTTTCGCTACAAGAGGAATTCGGCTCGAGGTGGAGGTTGTTGTATTTTGTGATCTAAATTTGGTTAGGTTTGGCAACTTGAAATATTCGATCAGGTTTTGTTCACATGATATATTTTGATTAGTATGACTGGTGTGTAATGCAAACTAGTCGACGATTATGATTGATATCATCTTCGTGTTTGTATGGACTCTACACCAACTTGCACCAGACATGGTGTTCAAAGGTGTTTGCGTCGACTGGAGTCAAATGTGGCTATTCGAGGCGCTTCCATTTACAACTCTTCACCATCATCTTTTGGGACTCTGTTCCATCTTTGAGTGGGGTGTTGTTCCCGTCTCTGAGTAGGTTGTTGTTCCAGTTTCTGAGTAAGTCTCTGTTTCCATTGCTGACTAGGGCTTGGGTCCTTCCTCGTCTAGGAGTTTTGTTCCCAAGGCTATTTATAACCTATGTAAGCCTTATGATAACATGCACGATGTGCTACAAGTTATCTACATATGTAATACACTAAGAACATTCTATAATTTCTCCTCAATATAGTAATTTCATCGATTGTATGTCTATGGTTTTTTTGTAAGGATTTTTTATGTTAAACCTTTGTCTCGTGCTCCTGATTATTCTTCATTGCTTCATATTTTACCGTACGTTTTGTAACAATAAATTCTACTGCAACTCAACTCAATTCCCTTTTTTTGGCCTTCTACGCCCTTATGTGACTTTGTACGAAGGTAAGAGGTTACAACTAACCACAAACCGCAAGGAGCTCACATCTGCGGCTTACGTGTGTCTTATAGTTTTGTCATTGATTAATCATTCCCTTTGGCCAAGTTACTAAAAATTTGATTTGAGGTACAAATGTAATGCTCATCTGATGGTTTTGGGCATATGATGCATGAAATGCAATGCAGTTTTGGCAGGATATTTCGTTGTTATTCTGAGTCTTCTATGGTTTTCACTTCGTGTTCTATTCTGTTTAGGCTCGTGTTTTTACCCTTTTCCTACTAGATTAGAGCTAGGTCTATGTTTTTGTTGTTGTTTGGTGAGTTGGTGATGGATTTCCTTAACACCGAATATGATTTCCATGCATGATTTATGATCGATGGAAAATGATTTATAGGAGGGTTTGGGTTTGGTTCCCATGGCTCATATTTCTGCACAAGGTCAGATTTCTGTGGTGAGATTTTGAGCTATGGGACTAGTTATAATTGTAGTGCTAAGGTTCTGAGCAAGGTTTCAAATTCCATTTTTGGACTGACTCCTGCTGATATGTAGTTGCTTGATCTTATCGACGTAGAATAAAGATAAGTTGTACAAGAAACTGAATGAATCATTGTTGCTCACCTGCTGTCAAATGCATAAACTTGCATTTCTTTAATTTGCCCAATCACATGCACACTCCACCGACCATCGCCAACCATTGAGCGGAGTTTATTGATCTCTCAATTCTCAGCAGAAAGACAGAATGACCTTTGATAGAAGAATGCCCAATTCCCCTCAAGATTTTGGTTGCACCTAAGAATTGGAAGAACAAGCGTGAAAACACCGAAATATTTTAGCAATATGAAAATATTATTCGTGGTCTAAGGACCTTGAAGTCATGTGTGTGTAATTATATATATATATATATATATATATATATATATATATAGTATATATAGTATAAATAACAGGGGCACAATGTGCCTAGGCTCCATGATTGAAACTTTTCAGTCATGATTGACTTTCTTTCCAAATTGATGCTTTTTTGAATTAATGAATGTTAGCAGGTTTACTTGATATATTATATATCATTGCACTTGCACGCATCTAAAAGCAATCCAACGGCACAGAGGGTTGGTGCCCAGACACCATAGTGCCTCATTTCAACGTCCTATATATATAGTAAAAATATTGAGTACTATTAGGTGTCCGGACACCTCAATCCACAGCCATCCGATCGTGCATGCACAGTGGGCGGAGAATTGATGATTAACAGGTTGGTCGGCTGCTCGACCCGTTACTTCTGCAGACCGCAGGCAAAAGAGGAATGCCCGTCACTCTTCGATTTCATTCTCTAAAGCGCATTTCCCCCGGTCTCGCCTCATTCCACAAATCGCGCGCGGTTGCTTCACCGGCGGCCAGCTCCGTCGTTCCCAACACCGCGTCGCCTCCATGAAGAGGAGGTGACGGCCGACAGTGGGGCCTGGGAGGGTAGTGTCGACCCAAGGGTGGCCGCCGGAGAAGGCAGCGCCCCGAGGAGATAGCGGCGGTGACCTTGGCGTCTGGATCCAGGCTGAGAAACCATCGGGGAGAGCCAGATCTGGGAAGGTGGCGGCGACCCAAAGGTGGCAGCGGCCCAGGAAGAGCTCAGATCTGGCGAGTATGAGGCCGATGACGACCAAAGATGTCCGACCACAAGTGAGGACGGCGGCGGTCTCGCCTCAACCCGATTCACACCACTGCGGCGCCTCAGCCACCACAGCTTCCTACCACCGCCACCCATATCGTTTGTATTTAAACTATTTTAGAATTTCGGGATTTTGTCAGTTTGTTTCCTGAATTAAGGGTCGATCGATGTTTTATTCTCATATATACGGAATGATGATTCTTGCCGTGGTTATAGCATTATGAAGAGTTGTTTCCATGTATAGCAATGCAAATTATACCGTAGTTTGCATGTTCAACTTCCAATAAATGAGATTCCTTTTTTTCTGTCAAAATACAATTTTCTGAATTTTTTTTTCTTTTTCTCAGCTTAACGGGCCAATTGTGCTGGTATGACCCGTTTAGCCCTAATTGTGCCCGTGCCAATATGATACCATCGTGAACTGTATCTGAGCTCATACCGTAGTCTATAGGCTGATACGATACGATTCGTTTATTTATCAGACTTAAATGTGTTGTACCTAAATAGTTGTGTCTGAAGTGGAGCCGTGCCGTACCGGAGTGGACAGATATGTTAGAAGCTACGTAGCCTTGATTTGTCTCGGTCTTGCAAAGGAAAGAGAAAAGAGGCCTAGGTGGATATTTTAGTAGCTCTGGTTTTCCAATGAAAACCTGCTCGATTTTTCCTGTGCTCCAATCCTCCAATTTAACCGGATTTAATCCCACCTAGCTCGCGTCCGCAGCGCTGCATCGCTTCCCCAACCTCCCACCCCAACTTGTTCGTTCCTTCCACCTCCCCCAGATCCCGCCTCATGGGCCAGTGCCCCTCCGCCTCCAACCACCACCATCACAGCATGCCGCCTTCCCTCGCCGTGCAGGTGGCGTCGCCTCCCCCCTCCGCTGCTGAGGACGCCGCGGCGGCGGCGGATGACCACACCGCCGACCTCCCCGAGGAGCTCCTGGCCGTGGTGTTCGCCCTAGTGGGCTCCGGCGACCGCAAGCGCTGCTCCCTCGTCTGCCGCCGATGGCTCGCCGTCGAGGCCGTCTCGCGCCTCCGCCTTGCCCTCGACGCGCGGGCGCCGCTCCTCGCCGCGGCCCCGGGGATCCTCACTCGCTTCCCCGCCGTCTCCAAGCTCGCGCTCAAGTGCGACCGCCGTGCAGATAGCGTCGGCGACCCCGCGCTCGCGCTCGTCGCTGACCGCCTCGGCCCGGGCCTCCGTCGCCTCAAGCTCCGTTCTCTCCGCGCCGTCACCGATGACGGCGTAGCCGCGCTCGCTGCCGCCGCCACTAACCTCCGCAAGCTCTCCGTCGGGTCATGCGCCTTCGGCGCAAAGGGAATCGAGGCCGTTCTCCGCTCCTGCCTCCACCTCGAGGAGCTCTCCGTCAAGCGCCTCCGAGGCCTTGCCGACTCGGAGCCCATCGACGTCTCCGGCCTCCGCCTTCAGTCTCTTTCCCTCAAAGAGCTCTGTAACGGGCAGTGCTTCTCCTGTTTAATCGCCCAATCCCCCAACCTTAAAACACTCAAGATCATCCGCTGCTCCGGCGACTGGGACCTGGTGCTCCAGGAGGTCCCGCAGGAGGCCTTGCTGGCTGAGCTGCACCTCGAGAAGCTGCAGGTCAGCGACCGTGGTGTGGCTGCTCTATCTGGGCTGGAGGTCCTGTACCTTGCCAAGGCGCCGGAGGTCACAGATGTTGGGTTGGCTGCGCTCGCCGCCAAGTCGCCACGCCTACGCAAGCTGCATGTGGATGGATGGAAGGCGAACAGGATTGGCGACCGAGGGCTCGCTGCTGTGGCACAGAAATGTGCCACTTTGCAGGAATTGGTTCTCATTGGTGTGAACTTGACATCAGCTAGTCTTGAATTGATTGCCACCAACTGTCCCACCCTTGAGCGGCTTGCACTCTGTGGGTCTGACACGTTTGGGGATGCGGAGATCTCTTGCGTGGCTATGAAATGCGCTGCTCTGCGGAAGCTGTGCATCAAGGCATGCCCTGTGTCCGATGCTGGGATGGATAAACTTGCTCAAGGCTGCCCACGCCTTGTCAAGGTGAAGGTTAAGAAGTGCCGGGCGGTGACGCTTGAGTGTGCTGAACGGCTTCGGGCTAGCCGACATGGAGCCCTTGCTGTGAATTTTGACACACCAGGTGTAGCTGGTGAATTGCAGGATGCTAGGAGCTTGGATGAGAGTGGTGCACTGGAGAATGCTGGGAGCGATGTGGTACCAGATGATTTGGATGATCGGATAGGGCTCCCTGACCTTTCATGTGGCAGCAGTGGCAGGCCGTCACGGTGGAAAGCACGGATGGGAGCTTTGATGTCAAGGTGCTTGTCTTTTTCCATGTTCCGGAGGCGTCCGCGTGGGAGCTGCTATAACTCATGAGTCACGGAAATCGGGTGCTGTGGTTGCTCCTTTAGCCCTTTGATTCTTTTATGTTTGTATGTTAAATTAATTGTTGTTGTTTGTTGTGATTGATGTTTTTGTCTTTCTGGATGGTGCCACGCTGTTCTTCCTGATTGCTGATAGAAAAATCAGTTTATGTTGTCAGGCAGTTTGGTTAGAGGATACTTGTTTGTTCTTGCTCTTCGTAGTAGCAGAGATCCATGCAATTGCATAATGTAATCTTCTTATAAGCAACTTTTTGAATTGAAAAATATGATATGGGAAGCTTGCGGTATGGTCAAAATTTTATCTTAATTTTGCATGTTGGTATCTATGATCTGCAAAAGCAAAATGTTTATTTACATTATAAGGATGAAGAAATAATTATCACTAGAAATCAACAATACCAACATAGTGCACCTGCTGAAAATGTTTTGAAGAGGGGTGCCTTTTGACTTTTGAGTCAATCTCTTTATGGAAAGTCATCTAGATCTCTCTTTTTTCTGTTTAATTACTTATTAAGCATGACAAAACTGAGACCAGATAGAATCACCTCTCTATATTCTTTACATGAGTTTTGTGGTTTTCATGGAAAGGACGTGGTGCCTCCACTCTCATTTGGGATGTCAACAGCGGGATGCAAATCAATTCCGCATTTCCACTTCACTAATTGGGCACTTTTATGTTCATGCCGGTTACTAGATTTTGGGAGAGCTGGATTCCATGGAGAATGTCAATTTTTAGTACGTTGGTGGAATACAATTACAATAATTTTGTTTTGAAATTATGTACAAACAGTTAACAAACATGAACATATAAGAGTACTATGTACACGTCTAGTGTGCAAATACTCAAATCGACATGTATGACTGTCACAGATTTTGGTTGCATCCTCATCTATTGATAATTGGACTTCTTATTTAAGGAAGTATCCCTGGTGATTTGTGGCATGTCAGCATCCCTGATATCACCACTCTCTATTAGATATTAAATAAATTAAACGAATGTGTTTTCAATCCAAACATTTTGCTGTTGGATTCAGTTTATCGATTTGATTCATCTGTTTGTTTTGTTGCATGCTGGTTTTGGTAGTGAGCAACATTCAGCAGATTATCGTTTGTCTGTTCGAACATATGTTTTGGTTCTGGCTGGGATCTGAGTTATTGTTTGCTTATGCTAGCTATCCCTGCATATGATATATTAAGAGGTTTAGCATGACTTGCCTGAAGTAAATTCCGTGCAAATACAAAAAATTTGTCTAGATTGTTTTAAAAATAAGCGTCGCCCCTTTTTTTTTCTTCTTTTTCCTGAGTTTTGATATTCTTTTTTCTGGATACCGTGTCGGAAGGACTGGAACCATGACACGGTACATGTCGATTGTCACTCGTGTTTCTATGGAGCTATTCTGCTCCACTGACTCGTTGATATGGACCTGAATGGTTTCTGAAGTTTCTCATATTTGTGCTGCTTCCCCTTTTGTCATGACGTTTGACACACGGTGTCTGAATAGCGGAATATCATTAGTCTTTCATTTAGAATGTTCAATGAAATGGAGCACCTCAGTTTTCTAAAAGTTTGGCCATTTCCCAGGCCACTCACCAGCAGTTGACTTCGAAGCTGACCGGTAGGAGACGCCAGCACCCTACCGCTTCAACTAAAAGCCTTCTGGAAGATGTGCATGGCTGTGGCTTTCCCTGGTCGAGGAATCTGGTGAGTAGTAGTGCTTGGTTGCTTCGAGCTGTGGACATGGACGGTTTGTTATTCTGGTGAAGGGCATTGGTCCCTGCCCGATCGGCGATGTGTAAAAATAGTAGCATAAGTACAGGGAGTAGGATTATTTTGCTTAGCGTCAAAATTGCGTGTTTTGGTGCCAATGCCTTGCTCAATATCTCCTCTTCGGTAAACAATCATGAGCCATTCTCCACAAAACTATTTTCATCTTGTTAGGGGCATTAACGGACCATGGCTTCTTCTTCCATCCTTCCGCTTCAGCTTGCTGGATTATACATATTTACCAGATGCACTCCGAAAATCTTCGGTTCTTGCTAGATTATATGCACAGATCGGAACCCTGCTTTAATAAACCTCTCCGCAGCAATTTCTTTCCATGCAATTTCAGGCTCCTCCAATTGTAAGATGCAGATCTTGGGAGGCCACTGGTAACTGAAAACAACTCATCGCATAAGCGGGGATAGCCTGAGCGACAGATTTTAGCTAGACTTCTATGAGACTATGTGAAGGTCACCTAGTATTGTGTGATGAGTAACGACTTTTAGTTCAAAGAGTTTGAGAAGTTTAAGTTTAATTTTTGAGAGTTTATAGTTGCTTTCAGTTGCTGTCCGTATGTTCAGCATTGGGGCCGTGGTTATACCGGTTAGAGGCGGTCTAACCGGCCAAGGGTAGGGGGTCAGACCGGCCGAGGAGCGCTGGTCAGACCGGTATGGGAGCTATGGTCTGATCGGTCAGGTGCGGTAGTGCCAGACTTGATTGGCGGTCGAACCGAGGTTGTGGTACAACTGGATTCTAGTTGATGGTAGCTTTTTTCTAGTGAGTGTTTTTTTTGCTGTGGGAGGCGGTGGTATGCCTGGCCTTTGGTTGGTGGCCATACCAGTAATGGTGGTCAGATCGACCATGGGTTGGCAGTCTGACCGTTCTTTGGTTGGCGGTTAGACTGACCCTGGCGGTTTAGAGCACGAGTTGGATGAGCTGAGTTAGTTAAGTGTGAGCACGATATTGGTGCTCTTGCTTAGGTGTATTAATATCGAGACCCGAATATGCAAATCCAGACTCTCTTGTGTATACCACACTAATGCAGGATCATTCTAGTGCACACAGTGTAAACATAGATGAAATATCAACCACGTCACGTTTTATTAAGGAAAAGACTTAAATATTATTAATTTTCAGAGTTGTGACCTTATGGTCAAGCTTACAGATAATAACTTAAAAGGCTTGAAAAACTTGCAGCGAAAAATAGAAATAAACGTAGTAGCCATTCGACATGCACACAGGCAATTGACTGGGAAGCGAAGTCCTAATCTACGAAGTCATCGTCAAAAGCTCTTTCAAGTTCCTTCTGCTGATATTGTTCCTTTTCTTCAACTGAACAACAATAGGCATAAAGTCATGAGTACATTGGTACTCAGCAAGTCGTTTGTAACAAATAGTGCAATATAGTATGCAAGGCTTATCAAATGATGTCTGAGTGGTTATTTTGCATAAAGCAATAATTTGAGGTAAATATAATAAATCGATGGAAATCGAACTTTGAAAATGATTAACAAGCAAATAAACAAAGGAATTGAGAGTAACCATAAGTGAACTGACCATTCACTCCAATGAATCACCTGTGAACTAACCGTTCATGTAATAAACAACCAATGAGCTAACATTCACTTCCTACTTAATCCAACTAAGTTTTTATGAAAACTTTACCCCTCGTATGAAATTACTGAGCATTGTTTATAATCGGGGACACGGCTATTCGAATAGTTTTACACTCTACAGAGGTTGCACAACTTTACCCATATGATGTGATTATCTTTACGTAAAAGAAAATCACAACAAGGCTTTTACAATGCTCAATCTTAACCTGATCTCACACACTAAGGTTTCACCGTCGAGTAGGCTAACCATCTAGTTGATAATTGTTCCCTCTTGCACCAATTAAACATCAGTGGCAAAATCAAAGTTGAAACTTCACAAATTATTATGCCAGGTCTATGCCATACTAGATATGTGGTTGTACGATAAGGCTCAGGTCAATGATATATAAAGTTAAGTCCTTAGATATTACCTAGGCAAAACATTCACATCCTATAAGTGCTAACCACACTTCCCCTTTTACTGTATGATTATTCATCCAAGTAAAAATCATTCATCCAAGTAAAAATCATTTTGTATAACCACCACCAATGACACTACCCATGCCAAGGTGCACAAATTTTATAACTGTGGCTGACCACCATGATTTAGTATATCATTAAGTCAAAATTAATTAATTGATGACATGTAATGATAACCCAACGTACTACAAGCATGGCTAAGCATACTAAACGTACAACCCATGTGACAACTAATATTGTATCACTAGATAAATACCCATCCTATGGTGACAATGAAATCATGTCATTTAAATTATCGAGGAGAAATTAATCAAATAGGTCATTAACTATCAATACAAAGGTTTTATAATAAATAGCGATGCATGATAATTTAAAACAAAGCAATACATAATAGATTTGAAAACTAGATTCAACATGATCAAAGGACACGACTTGCCTTGGCCTTGCTCAGTTAATTGCTCTGGATCTTCAAATCTTGCTTCAACTCCTTCGAATGCGTGATCTAACGAGAGAGAAAATAAAATAAAGCACAAAATAAAAATAAAACTCAAATGAACTCCAAAAACTTCAAAACTAGAACCAAAAGATAGAGCTCAATTTTAGATGAATTTAGAACTAGGACGATGAAGAGCGAGCTCTTGAAAAATTTAATCTAAATAAAATACTGGAAATTCAAAAATTCTACTGCGGTGTAGACTCGGTGCATGAAATAGTGGGTCTATGGTGAACCCGGCTCATGGAACAGTGTACTGGCGTCGACTTGAATGACGTGGCTACTGACGAGGCTCCTAGGGCTGACATGGCATGACACGTGTCTGACAGTTGGCAAGGTAGGGCTGACGTGGTTGGGCGACGACCACGTGGCTCAATCTAGACTGTTGGATCCATCTGTTGGCACAGATCTAATCGGATGGTCACGACAGTGATCGGTCAGGCAAGACATTGACGCGCGTCGCTCAGTGGTTGGCTGGCGAGGCGAAGGAGCGTATCTCTTTGACTGCCGAAGGGGCATGGCACGGCAGAGCAGAACGGCGTGGGGCGGCAACTCGGGACAGGGAGAAGAGGTGGGGCGGTGCGGCTCTTCAGAGACCGCAAGGGACGGACGACAGACCACGACCGACTAGTGGCGAGATCAGCGAAACGGAGGAGAGGTCGGACAGTGGCTCACCAGCAACCTTGGCAGTGTCGGAGGGAACGGCGGTGGAGATGGATGCAATGGCGATGGTGTGCGGCGGCTCAGCTCGATAGCAAACACGCTCGGCGAATCTTGACGACAACGCTGATTTAGGATGCGACAAATGAGAGGTGGGGCGCTCTATTTATGGCGCGGACGTCGAGGCAAAGTCCCAGATGAACATGGCAAACCCCCTCGAAGATGTTGAATAGTGAAGACCCTTTAGATGGATGACACGTGGCAACGTGGGTAGCTGCAGATGAATCGAGCGGTGACTGTCGGATGATACAGCCACTCGGTTGGATTCACGACATGTGGCACACGGCGGTCGAGCCGGTGGAATGCGCCGAGAGTGGGTTGCGTCGGAGGGATTTGGTTTAGGCTCATAAGGGTTTTAGGATTTTCTTAGGGTTTTCTATTTTTCAAATATTCTACTAAATTCATTTAAGCTCTAGAAAATAGCAAATAACTTCGAAAATATCTCAGAAAATTCTAGAAAATTCCTTGAAGCACAAGAAACCCGAATAAAATACTTTCCGCAAATGTTAAAGGTTAACTAAGTCATATTAAATCCTTTAATTACTAAAAATTGAATTTAAGCCTTAATTAATTCTAGAAAAATCTAAATGATTGTTTTTATTTTGAATGGTTCAAAAAGGCTATGAAAATCAGGATGTTACAATTATATCGACTAATTATGTCAATTGATTATTTTCTGTATTGTGTGGTGCTTCGTGATGGTTTGCTTGTCATTGTTGGTTGTAAGACTCTGGAGCTATTTCATGGTAAGACGGATGGCACCGAAACTAATCCAGGAGAGCTTAGGTTGAAAACAGTCAAGGGATCGAGAATACGCTCAGAAGGAGCAAAGGTCCAGACGATCAAGGAGCCGCCAAAAATGGCTGAGCCTTGCAGGGTGGTTACAAGCCGAGAAGGAGTCGGAGTGGAAGCTACCGGTGGATGACATGACAAGGCAATGGTTAGGTGGACCGGGACTAGGCTCAAGGAGAGCAGAGGTCTTGTGTGGTCAAGGAAGCCAGGTATCATCATGTGGAGGAGAAGGATGTTGTGCGCCAAGTGACTTGGGTTATTTGCAAGCGAGGATGGTCCGATGAGATCCGAATGTGTGAGAGGCTTGGCAGCAAGTCATTATAGCTACATGAAAGATGGCGAATCATGGGCGATGCTTCGTGGCAAAGGAAGTGGGAAGCTTTGTGGAAAGTGATAGAGGGGTATTTTGGTCAATTTTCCAATACCGAAAAAGTGGCGGTGTGTAGAACCGCGGCGGTGCCCTATGTGGTTTTGTCTTGGATTTGCTTAAAATGCTAAGTGGATCAAGTGTTGATTCACTAACGGGTTAATGTGTGTGCGCACTTTGAGAACCGTGTATGTGTAAGTGTAAAACCCGATATGGTGTTGGGTTAATAAGTTAGCCTATGTAAGAGTGGATGAAACCTAACTAGAGTTGCTGGTTAGGGTTTCCCTTTTGAGCCTCCATATATGGTTTCCCTTTTGAGCCTCCATATATAAGGAGGAAGAGAGGTGGCTAGGGTTGAGCATTGGGAGAGTTTAGTCCAAACCTTTGAGAAGAGAGTTAGGATTTATGGAGAAAACTTTGTGGGCGATATGAGATGCTTTTATAGCTGAGCTTTTTGTTATCCTTAGGCTTTGTGTATGGTTAGAGAGTGGCTGTAAATATTCATCTTCAAGTATCAATAGAGATCAAAATTTATCCAAATATTTTTCTCTTGTACTCAAGTGATGAAATCTTGATTGGCTTGGTTTTTGGTGGTTCCTTGTCACTCCTTGATCTTGCTTTGTGCCAGGGACGTGTAATTGATGAAGCTGTCTCTTGGAGACCAAGCTCATCCATCTATGTACTTATTATTTGCATGTTCTTGTGTTTGCCCGTTTTAGCTCAAGAGAGGGTGATTTTAGGCTTTTAATCCTGTAGGTGTTTTGGCTTGAGATCGTATTGTGATCTAGCTTGCTATGACATGTGAGAACCTTGCACCTGCTATCATCAAGAACTCACGAACAAGTGTAGATCGAGGTTTCATTGAGCTTCATCCATCTAAAATCAGCCCTGCACCTGCTTGGAGACTGCTCTTTCATTGCCTCCATCTGGGGAAAGGTGTTGCACAAGCTGGGGCAAATCTGCAAGTCTCGCATTGTAACATTGCAAAATTGGAATGTTTGAAAATGTGAAAAATTTAAAACTTTTGATGTGTTTTGGTGTTGTTTGAATTTCTAGTTTTCATTTAAGAATCTTGATTAGATTTTTTTCAAACAATTCAATTAATAAAAAATAAAATCAAAACCAAGGACTAAGAGCTAAGCAATTAACAAAGCAAATAAAATAAAGACTTCAACTCTAGAAAGAAAAAGGAAAAAGATATTAAAATTTGCCTTTGAATAATTGAGTCAAGAATTGAAACGAAAATTCAAAATCCAATTGCAAAACCAAAAATCAAAATCAAATTTCACAAAAGGCCTTATCAGGCCAACACATTTTACCTCTGGCCTAGCCTGACCAGTTGTCTCTTTTTCCTTCTCCCTCCCTTCTCTGACTGAGTGCATCCCTGCCATGCCCATGCCACGCCTGACGTGCCCATGCCACGCCTTGCCGTGCTATGCCGTGCTCTCTGGAGCTTGCCGCCGTGCCACACGCTCGCCATAGTAATCGCCACTCGACCCGGCCCTACCATGCTCACCGCGCTGCACCACATGCCCATCCCCGCCTCAGCTGTACCGTGTGCCCGTAACTGGCTCGTGCCTGCGCCCACCCCCTCCTCTCTTGGCCGTGATGTGCCCGCCACACTTGAGCCCTCCAAACCTTAAAAATACAGATTTAAAATTTAAGGGGAATGGTAAAAATGTAAGTTTGTAGAGGTAAATAATAATCAAGATGGTTAAGTTGAATATTGGCCAATTAGGGTGCATGAATTTAATTAAGGATTTGAAATATTTAAATTAGGGTTTCCATTTTTAATTACAGATTTTTCTGAAAATGGTTGGTTAAAAATGAAGGATAAATATAAAGCCAACCAATAATTGTTTCAAAAAATTCGTATGTCAGTTGAAAGCTCTATTGAAATATAACCCTTATTGTTAACATGCCACCGTTAATTAAATTTTAATGATAGATTTAATTAAATAATGTAATTGTATATAACAAGCTATGTCTCACATAAATAGATTTATTCCTAAGAATTAAACTGTGCTAATAACAACTAAGGATATATAAAATGACACCGACCTTTAATCAAAAGGGCATTTTTAAATAGAAAGATCATGTTAAGAAGATATATAATTTTGTGTGTCTAATAGAATCTAATGACCCCTAAGTCATCGGCCATTCAAAATAGTCTTGCTAATCTATGATTGTTGAACTATGTGGTGATTGGACCAATTAGCTAAGCCTTACTCAAGATAACTCGCTAACATATCAATAGACGGTAACCTAAAATCTAGTAGTGACCAAACCAAGCCGTGAACTACATTTTATCCGAAATGCATTTAAACCCTAGGGTGGTTCGACAAGCATGGATCGTTAGTAAATAGTAGTCTAACAAACATGAACCGTTAAATGTCAATGATTAAATAAATAATCCCATACTTAATAAGTTATCATGCTAATTGTTGATCGATTAAAATGGAAGCTCGAAGCCCATAAAATACTAAATCTTGAATTCCCAGGAATATAAACTCTAAGATTAATTCGATAAGATAAAATCATGCACATCGCATGCAGAACTCATGCCCTTATTCATAAGTGTTAGCATTCAACAAATAATACTCAGCTAAACTCCTACATCTGTCCATAAGTCTAACTTGACTCATGAAACTTTCTTAATAAATATAAAAATAATAAAATAAGTTATTAAATAAAGATCGAGTCATGATATCTTGCAATCAGCTATTCCTAGCCCCATTCAAACCTAAAGCGGGATATTCCCACGAATATTTCTTTATCACTGAACCTTCCTTGACATCCTCCGTGACAGATTTTTCCTCTATCGACTCTCTCTTTCGCCCAAACTTTGTTGACTTTGTCAATATCATACACTCGTTAAATCCTGCCTCAAATCACCCACTTGATCATAATAAAACTTGATTGAATTCATTTGATTTTATTGGACTTTTGAATTATTTGAATTTATTTTGATTCAGTTATTTATCGTGTAATTAAAATTGAAGTCTCAAAGAAGTAAAGGCTTGAGCGAGATCAAGATCCCGATAATGATGAAGGACACGAAAGTAAGATCAAGACTATGGTAAATTGAGTTAGGCGAGTCAATACTTTGATCATATTGATCCTATATTTTATGCAAGTTATTTCTGTTTAAATTATCAAAATTGCATACCAATATTTCGTATGCAAATCTATGATTGTTTTAATATTCTAGTTACATGCCCATTATTTAACTTGTTAGTATTACATTCCCTTGGAACGTTTGAGTATGCGAGCCTTGTTACCCTAGAGAAATCATATTTGTAACCTTTTGAAACTAATTTTATATTTACACGCTCTACTTAGTATAGTTTAAATAATCGGGGGCACTAAAATGCCCCAATCATCACTTTCAATCATGAGAAACTGACTTGGAAAGTCATGGATGAAAAATGGTTGGTATATTTTGACATGATTACTTTATACTCCTAAAACCCCAACTTGGTTAAATATCCGGGCAGATGGTATGGAAAGGCTAGTGCAGTGGATGCACGAGAGTGTGGTTTATATTAGAACCGCTCAGATACTTAAGCACTGAATCTTGTCATAACCTGCTATGTAAAACAAGTACAACCATAAGTTTGAAAAGTACAACTGGGCCTAGTAAGATATACTAAACCCTAGAGTCATCTCGCTAGTGGGGGAGAGGTGTAGTGCAAGTGCAGACTCCGTGTCAACTTGAATGGAACACTTGTTGAGGGTGAAGTTTATCGCAGCGCTAGTCGATGTGGGTAGTCCAGCTGGGCTAGTCGTTGGGGGTAAAACTTACTGCACAACTTATGGGACCTACTTAGTGTGAGAGAAGCCCATATGGATGAAATGACAAAAGGACGTGGTATTGATGAAAAAATTGCATGACGGTCTCTTAATCTACATGACCAAGGAATCATGCAGAGCTATTGAGTTGATTATCTCCTGTGGGTAAGGTGTGCAAATTCTGTAGAGTAAAAACAATTCGAATAGTTGTGCCTACGGTCAAGGGCGGACATGGGAACTTAACATGGATATAGTTCTATTTCAAAAATTGTGTAGATGGGGTTGGAAAATGGCGGGCAGTAAACGCCCATATTTGTGTTTCCCTGGGACGTCGATCCCAGTGATGGTATTAAGCAGATATATGCCTAAAAAACTAGCATGAGGTGCAAAAACCATGTAATGGTAGATGGAATCTGGATCGCTATTATTATTGCATTCTTTCACATATTTAGAAAATATGTTTTAGTTAAATCTGCCAAGTCTTAGGAATTTCTAATTATTGTAAATTTTCAAGGCATTTGACGAACAAAAATAGCCCAAGCCTTCCTTTGACAAGCCATAAATCTAACTAATTGCATATTGTATGTTGGCTTGCGGAGCACGGTAGTTTGTGATCACCCTTGCTCACTCAGTTAATCCAGAATAAGGAGTCAGATCACTACGGTCTGGCAATACACCTGGTCATAATGCTAAAGAAGATGAAGAGGCCAAGAACTAGGTCGTGAACCCTAGTTAGCTGCCTGTGGATGTGTCCTGAGGGTCCCACCTATGTGTTCCATTTTTGCTGCTATTGTTTATTGATTTTGGCTTAGCTGGCCCATATGTAAGTCTGTTATTATATTTACGCTTCTGCGTGATTTGTACTTTGATGTTCAGTAATGTATCTGTGAGCACTATCTACTGATCTAGGGAATAGTATGACGGAATCACAGATGATTCTAATTTGTAAAATCTGGGTCCGACACCTAATTATTTTCCTAACTCTAAACCATACTTTTATTTTATTTTGCTAAATATTTCATAAACCTCCTTGACACTCTAATGTCAAGGGTACATTTCAATAATCAACATTCCATGTGAAGAGGTATCCAAGCCAAGATTCATCTCTATGCATGTCTAAGTTTTACTACAAATTTTTTAGTCAATACTAATGTACTAACTAGAGTTCTAGCTATGGTGACAAGGTACAGGGTGATCAGTGTAAATTTTTAGCCATAAACAAAGAATTAGGAATTATCTAAAGTTTGAAACAAAATTTAAACTATGCTTGAATAAGAATAGGCAAGCATAATAATTTAAAATAGAATATATATAATTTAAATTATTGGGTTTAATATGATCAATGGTGTAACTTGTATTATTACAAAATACAAAATAGCTATATAGCATAGTTTTTTAAATTATCAATGGGTTTCCAAGGTGTATGACTTCATCGACTGCTCTCATACACCTTGGAAACGTCGTAGTCTACACGCGAAAATAGCCAAACAAAATAAACTCAAATAAATTCAAAAATTAAAAAGAGAGTAGAATTGGGTGGATTAAGATTTTATATTAATTTAGAAAAAAGAATGGAGACTATTGGAGTTAGGACAGAGGAGAAAGGACTTTCAGAATATTTAAATCTGGAAAAAGAGAAGGAAAATAGTTTTTTTGGGAATATATGAATATTTGGAATTATTTTTCTAAAGTAAATTTGAAATTATGATGTCAGTAGGCCAAATTATTTTTCTTAAAAAGGGCTTCAGTCACTGACATATGTGCCTGTGTATCATGGACCGAGTCCTCGAGACTCAGCCTAGTCCATGGTGCACTAGGCGCATTTGCTGACTAGGCGGAAAACGCAGGCGACTAACTAGGCTTGGGGTGCGGACGTGGTGGAGATGCGGCACATGGCTGGTGGATGATGTGGCACTGACGGTGGTGGCGCACGGGACCTTATGGTCACCAGCGAACGGCGAAACGGCTGGGGTTGGTGAGGGGCGCAAAAGGGAGAGGGCAGGACATTGATTCTATTTTTGCCTGGTGTGGAGCTTGGGAATGAACGAAGGTTGCCGATAGTGAGAAGGAGTGGCAATAAGATTTAGGGCTCCGGCGGCTTTCTTTGACGGCGAAGGTGCGGAGGAGCTGAGCAGGGGCACAACAAAGCTCGCACTGGCGCCGGCGTGGCTCGGGGAAGCTTGGAACACCGTCAATTGAACGCTGGAGTTCTTACCAGGGCTTGAGCGTAGGGAGCATGGTGCAGAAGGGCTAGGTGAGGCGGGATGTGGAGTGGCTAGGTGGCGCTCCTAGGGGGTTTAAATAGTGGCGGAGAGGGCACACGACGCAGGGAATCGGCACCGGAAATCATAGCGGTGCAAATGCGAGTAAAAGCAGTGGGAATGAAAGCGGGAATGGACGGGGTGAAAGACGCAATGAAAGGGGACTTCGATGGCACTAAATTCACATGCAAACGGGAAAGAAACAGTCGCATTTAAAGCTCCCGCGAGCGTGGCAATGGAGGCCTGCGGGAGGAAGAAGAAAGGAGGAGGGAGACAGATATGATAGGTGGGCCCCAGGTGTCGGTGAGGTGGTGAGGCGTGGGTGGGAGCAGACCGAGCGTGGGAAGTGGGCTACGTGGGCCGAGGCGAGCGCAGGGAGAAGGAAAACAGGCTGGGCCCCAGGTGGGAGAAGGAAATCAATGTAAGGAGATTTTGGGAATTTGAATTTATTTTTTACTTTCAAAAAATATGAGAAAATCCAAATGAGTTTACAAAATAGCAAATATAGTCCAAAAAATCAGGAGGAACCTTAAAATTGGTTTTATTTTATACATAAATTACTTTTTAACTCAGGAGGGCAAGAAAAACCTTTTTTAATTATAGGAAAATTCCTATAAGGAAAAACTTTTTGTAACTCAGGGAAAACCAAACAAACATTTTTATTATTTTAATTTAATTTAATTAATTTTTTATTTTTATTTTTCGAAATAAAAACCTGGGCTACGACAGAACCTCAGCCGGTTGCCTATGAAGTATGGCATACCACATGGATTTTATTTGTTTCTATGTATCTTCCGCTGCAAGACTTTGATGTTTATATGTTTGGCTTATATGAACCGTTTGTAAACTTCGACCATAATGGTCTACTTGCAACTACTTAATACTATTTTGTTCTATATTTAAGGACCATGTATGAATTTGATGTAACGATATTAACACACAGAATTTCATGTCACGTACCCTGCGGTCCGACAAGTATGAACAGGACAAATATACTATGCATACCATTTGTGTAAGTAACCAGCTAGCAGTCCTTGTTTGGACCGACTGAGATGCGCATGGAATGAACTAATCAATCAATATCCCCAACCTGCTAGCTTACCGGTTACTAATTCCCAACTAACTTGTTTGTGCATGCATTCAAGCATGTAATAGACAAACTTAACTTCCAATGTGCATTAATTCATCACTTGGATTAGTTACAAATTTGCAATATCACAAGTAGCTAGATGCCTGGTAGTACTGGTGCCAAGATATAAATCTGTAGGTAGAGTTGAACATAATTGGAAGGCAAGAAAGGTGATATGATTTGGATTTGGGAGGTGGCGGTTAGGGTTTCGATAGGTGTGTCTCAGGATACGTCTCTCAGCCCCACGTCTCTCTTAATAAATAGCCTCCAATTGGATCTTTATCCGACACGATTAGATATCGTATCCAACTCAGAGAGCCTCTAACTAAATCCATATCCAATATGAATAGAGATCATATCCCACTTGGAGTCTATCATGCGGAACCTTATCGTTTCAACTCATTAAGAGTGTAATCCTATAGGTTCATGTATATTCGGTCATGGCCAGAAAACTCCTTTTCAGTCTATAAGTCGATTGAGCTCCCTATTAGAACATAGCAACTTCCAAATACACATAAAGATTATATCAGACGAATCTATATAGTGCTTATGTACCAATTCCTTCACCACACGATACGAGATCGAACTCAAGACAAGAAGTGTGCCATCCTATCCTTCACTCAAAGATGTACTAGATTACTCAGTTGGTGATTAACTCCTTAACCACATTCAATATGGCCATCCACTTTCTTAATACAACCACATCGAGATGCCCAAAGATATCTCTCCTGCTATATAGAAGGGGCAAATTCTATCTTGATCGCTCATATTCCTTCACATATTTCATAGTAAACCCGAAAGCTACCTTTATGACCACACATTTACAGAGTAGTGTTTGGCAACCCCTAAATAAACTATTACACATGTATAAAAGTATGATGATCTCAGGCATAAGGATCATACATATACTATGTATGAGACCAATTGATGACACTTAAGAATATAGCAATTCTTGTAGTCTCTCATGGTAGGTCAATCCGACACCATATTCTCTAACATATATCCATATTATTTATTTCAATCAATACATGTGATGATCTATAAATTATAATTATCCTGCATAATGATATAAGATCAGGGATAATTTAGAATAACATCAAAACATGAATAAAGAGTTCCACAAAAAAGTCACATACTTGTTTATCAATATGAAAGACATTTATTCAAGAGACAAAATAACATATTATTAAAAAGATCACAAAAATAAAAGTGATACAATCATTTCCATGATTGCCTCTAAGCTATATCACTAACAATCTCCCACTTGCACTAGAGTCGATCATGCAAATATCTAATACCATAGCTCTTGTGCGTGCCTCATGCTTTGGATGCAAGAGAGGTTTTATCAATAGATCAGCAATATTTAAATCTATGTACACTTTGCATATCTTCGCATCACCTCCATCAACAATCTCGCCAATGAGGTGAAAACACTGAAGTATGTGTGTGGATTTTCGACGCTATCTAGGCTCCTAGAAACAACTATACCTAGCTAAGAGGTGAACTTCTTTATCCAAATAGTCTTCTTTGAAGCTTCAAAAGCTGTAATATACTTAGCCTCCATTGTAGAATCATAAACAGTCGCTTACTTGGAACTTTTTTCAGATCACTGCTCCTCCATTAAGATAAAACACAAATCCAGACTACGATAAAAAAATCATCTTTATCGGTTCGAAAGCTAGCATCAATGTAACCATTTACGACTCCTCACCTCCACAAACAAGGAACGCATCCGTAGTCCTTCTCAACTATTTCAGAATATTTTTACAACTATGCAGTGACCTTCACTTGGATCCGACTGATGTCTGCTTGTAACACTTAGAGTATATGACACATCTGGGTCTGTAGAAAGTATATCATACATGATAAACCCAATAGCAAAAGCATATGGAATATTACTCATTCGGTCTCGCTCACTAGGTGTCAAAGGACACTGAGTCTTGCTAAGACTAATACCATGTATCATAGTCAAGAAACCATTCTTAGAATCTTGTATGTTGAACCACTTCAACACTTTGTCAATGCACGTATATTGGTTTATTACAATTAGCCTTTTAGTTCTATCACTATAGATCTTTATGCCTAAAATATATGCTGCCTCCCCTAAGTCTTTCATAGAGAAACTATTTCTTAGACTTAACATATTCATGCATAGAAATACCATTTTCCGACCAATAATGTATCATCCACATATAGGACCAGAAAACAAGTGCTCTCCCACTAGCCTTAAGCACACGGCTCTTCTTCATTCTTGTCGAAGCCAAATCCTTAGACTACCTCATCGAAACAAATGCTCCAACTTTGAGAAGCTTGCTTCAGTCCATAGATTGACCTTTGAAGATTGCATATCTTTCTAGCATTTTGGGGATCGACAAAACCCACAGGTTGTGTCATGTACATATTATCACTTATGTTTCCATTTAGGAAAGTTGTTTTTACAACCATCTGCCATATCTCATAATCAAACTATGCAGTAATAGCTAGAGTGATCCAGATAGACATAAGCATAGCAACGAGCGAGAAAGCTTTATCATATTCAACACCTTGAATTTGTTTGAAATTCTTCACCACCAATCATGCTTTGTGAATATAAACATTTCTATCCATGTCTATCTTTTTTCCTAAAAATCCACTCGTACTGAATGATTTTTACACCGATGGGTGGATCAAGCAAGTTCCAAATTAGATTGTCATACATGAAATGTATTTTGGATCTCATGGCTTCAAGCCATTTTTTAGAGTCTAGGCCCATCGTCGCTTCCTCATAAGTCTTAAACTCATCATTATCTAATAATAAAATATCATGCTGATACCTTATCGATAATTAACGTGGCCTTTCAGACCTACATAGGGTTGGTGCCTCTTCCACATGTTGTACAACATCTTGTATATCTCACAAAGGTTCAGTAGGAGCTGAAATATTTTTTGATGGTTCCTGAATTTCTTTGAATCGCACCATGATCTTACTGACTCCTTTTAAGAGAAAACCTTTCTCCAAAAAGACACTATTTTGGGCAACAAACACTTTGTTCTCATCCCTTTTATAAAAGTAATATCCTTTAGTTTCCTTATGATACCCCACGAAGAAGCATTTATCTAATTTGGGTGTGAGGCTGTCAGACATAAAATGTTTTAAATATACCTCACATCCCCATATTTTGAGAAAAGATAATTCAGGATACTTTCCAGTCCATATCTCATATGTTATCTTCTCTACGGCTTTTGATGAAACACTATTTAATGTGAACGCGGTTGTTTCTAGAGCATACCCCCAAAAAGACAATGGCAGATCAGATTGGCTTATCATGGACCGAATCATGTCTAACAAGGTCCGGTTCCATCGTTAAGATACCCTATTCCATTGAGGCATTCCCAGTGGAGTTAGGTATGGAATAATTCTACATTACTTTAGATGATCATAAAACACATGGCTCAAATATCCACCTCCACGATCTGATCACAGGGTTTTAATTGTCTTGCCAAGTTGATTATGTACTTCATTCAGAAATTCTTGAACTTTTCGAAGGATTGAGATGTGTCTCATTAAGTAAACATCACTATATATACTAAAGTCATCGGTAAAAGTTATGAAGTACTAAAAACCACCTCTGATCGTTGAGCTCATTGGTCCACATACATCCGTATGTTCTAAGGCCAACAAGTCATTGGCCTCTCACCTAGACCAGTGAAAGTTGCCTTAGTCATTTTGCCAAGTAAACAAGACTCGCATATTTCAAATGATTCAAAATCAAATGACTTTAGAAGATCATCTTTATGGAGCTTCACCATGTGGTTCTCATTTATATGTTTGGCCTACATGGTCCGTTTGTAAACTTCAACCATAATGGTCTATTTGCATCTACTTAATATTATTTTGTATTGTGTTTAATTACCTATGTACGAATGTGATGCAACGATGTTGGCACATCCTCAAGATTTAAAACATATAATCCATTCACCAATGGAGCATGGCCATAAAACATATCATTCAAATAAATTGAACAATAATCGTTCTTTATTCTGAACTCATAATCTTCTGCTCCCAAACATGAAGCTAAAATAATGATTTTGCTTAAGGCAGGAACATGATAACAATTATTCAATTCAAAAACTAATCCTGAGGGTAAAGATAATGGTTAAGTGTCAATAGCCAACGCAACTACTCTTGCTCCATTGCCTATGCAAAGAACAACCTCATCTCTTGCTAAACTCCTACTCCTTATCAACCCCTGCATTGAATTATAAATATGAGCAACCGATCTAGTATTAAATACCCAAGAACCAATATAAGAAGTATCAAAATTTATCTCTATAACATTTATATATGAAGTAGAAGTCTTACTATCCTTCTTCTTTTCTAGTTCTACTAAGTACTTCTTGCAGTTCCTATTCCAATGTCCATTCTCTTGGTAATAGTAGCAAATAGTATCAGGTGCATCGCCAATCTTGAGTTCTGAAGCTTAGATTTGATACTCAAGATCTCATCTTGAGTTTTGCCCATGCCCTTTCTTTTGCCAAAAACCTTAGGCATCTTCTTTTTAAAGTTGGTAGTCTTTTGAACTATCATCATATGATTAGAGTTTTTCTTAATGCTCTGCTCTGTTGACTTGAGAATCGCATGCAATTCGATCATTGACTTCTCCATGCCATTTATATGAAAGTTCAAAATGACTGGCTCAAATCTTAGAGCGAGCAACTAGAGAATCACATCAGTAACCAACTATTGACTAAGGGAAAAATCAAGTTTTTCAAACTCTCAATGTAACCAATCATTTTGATTACATGATGATTGACTGAACTTCCTTTAGCTAACTTGTACGAAAACAATGACTTAGAGGTGTTATACCTTTCAACCCTTGCTTGGTTCTCAAATATGCCTTTAAGACACACAATCATATTGAAGGTATCCGTATTCTCATATTGCTTCTAAAACTCAGAGTTTATGGTGGCAAGTATGAGATAGCTAACTTCAAGTAAGTCAATGCCATGTTTCTCATACTCATTCTTTTCAGCACAAGTAACATCTTTAGCTGGTTCATTAGGAGATAGAGCCACTAGAACATACTTCTTTTCTTGTTTGAGGACAATTCTCAAGTTAGATACTTTTCAATAAAATTTGTTCCACTTAGTTTTTTTTCTCAAAAATAAATCACAAATTAAAACAGAGTGCAGAGAAAATAGATGGTGGCATGGTCTACAACATAAAACGGTATATACAAAAATTTAGAACTATGTTTACGTAAAATCTTCCATTAAATAATTTAACAAAAGATACTCCCACTATATGTTTAAAATCATGTTCCCTCTAACTACATGTAGTGAGTCAAGATCCATATTTCACCAAGTCCTAGTGAGATTTAGCATCACTGTTAGAAATGTAGTGACGTAGGTAAGCAGCTCCTTCCTAATTACATCACATGTAGCTTTTATTTGTTGAGTGACATTCATATGTTCTAGCCTCAACACTATACCCCTAGGCCCAAAACTATTTTAATAGCCTAGTCAAATTAAACCAATATTTCGCATGAAGTGTCCAATACTTACCCTATCTTATTGAGGTAATTAATGGCACCCTACTTTGGTAGATCTACTAGTTAACAATTAAAATCTTAATAAGTGCAACAATTGAAATGACATCAAATTTGACTTAATAATAACACCCAAGATAATAATAACATGAATAATAGTATAACGGTAACATAAAAACATTTATACTTAATTATATTAAACTATGAGATAGTATGGCCCTTAGTAGAGCAATCTCCATCACCATGCTTTCTGTCCACCAAGCCATCAATGCTTGAGGTCACCACATCCATCTACTTAGCTATTACTCCTAACAGCTAACAATGAATTACATATGAAAATATCAAGTATCACAAGTTGACATGTAGACCATTATATAATAATATGTAGCCCATGCTATAAATCAGCATGACACGTAGGCCATGAAAAACTCATACATGCATCACATACACAATGAGCCATACTATTCACACAACCCTTCAAAAACAAGTTATGCATAGAATTCAATTCTATCGCATAGCATAAACATATAATACCTATAACGCAAGGCACGATTACCTAGCACGACAATCCCTATTCATGAAATTGCCCTTAAAAATTTCATCGGATTAATCACATTATCCCAATTTTGAACCAATCTAATCAGCCCAATTTTCCATTGATCGGCGTAGGAGGTTTCCAAAAAGAACAACTCGGTTCTATCAATTCATACCTCCTGCGAAAATATTTACTATTGCTAAAACTGATTAATCTCATCAACTAGTACCTAAAGCAATCAATTAATATGAACTAATCTAAGCTATCATATCAGACCAGTAATAGATCCAATCTATTACTATCACATAACAAATATATGTGACCAATCTCGATCAAATACTACACAGGATGACTTTAATACCACTATTGGGATACGGGTAGCCTACACTAGCATTGATTAAATTTTTCTACCACATAAACTAGGAAGCCATATAAGTAAGAGATCATAAATTATTACCACTAGCGCGCAGTGCAGCGGAAGTAGAGTTAAAACAGTCGGTTCAACATAGCGTGCATCGGTGTAGTGAAATTAGTCGATTGTCCTCTGGCCAATCGTCTCATTCTTGCAATCATCTTGAGCTACACGTCTACCTAGGTCCATACTTCCAGGGAAGGAGCATCATGCGTCAGTGTACTGGTGCAGTGCTCACTGTAGGGGTTTTGAGAGGTGGAGACTAGGGTTTCAATGGGTGTATCTTGGGATACCTTTCTGAGCCATGCGCCCCTCTTAATATTCAGCCTCTAATCATATTCTTATCCGATACAATTAAATATTGTATCCAACTCATAGAGCCTCTTACTGGATCCATATGTAATATAAGTAGAGATCGTATCCCACTCGGAGAACCTCCGACCGGATCCATATCCAATAAGAGTAGAGATCGTATCCCACTTAGAGTCTGTCATCTAGACCTTTATCATTCTAACCTATTAAGTATGTGACTCTGTATATTCATATATATTTGGCTATGACCCGAAAACTCATTTATGGTCCATAAGTTAGTAACGGTCCCTAACAGGACATAGCGACTCTCAAATACACGTAAAGATGAACCTATATATTGCTTATATAATGATCCCTTCGCGTCACAATACCAGATCGAACTCAAGGTGAGAAGCGTGATATCCTATGATAGCTCAATTCTTCACTCAAATCTATAGTGGATTACTTAGTTTGTGTTTGACTCCTCAATCACATTCAGCATGGTCATGCACTTTCTTAATCCAACCACACGAGAGGCCTAAAGATATATCTTCCGTTATATAGGAGGGGCAAAGTCTATCTTGATCGTTCACATTACTCAGCATGTTTCATAGTAAACCCAAAAACTACCTTTATGATCACCCATTTATTGAGCAGTGTTTGGCAACCCCTAAATAAACTATTACATATGTAGAAAACTACGACGATCTCAGGTCTAAGGATTCTACATTAACTATGTATGAGACCAACAGATAACACTTAAGAATATAACAATTTCCGCAGTGTCTCATAGTAGGTCAATTCAACACCATGTTTTCTAATATGTGTCTATATTATTTATTTGATATCCTCATATCCATGATCTATGAAACATGATTATCAATCAATACATGTGTTGATCTATAAATTATAATTGTCCCAAATAATAATATAAGATCAGGGATAATTTGGATTAACATCAAAACATGAATAACAGTTCCACGAACAAGTCACATACTTGTTGATTAGTATAAAAGACATTTATTCAAGGGACAAAACAATATATTATTCAAAGATTATAAACATAGAAGTGATACAACCATCTCTATGATCGCCTCTATGGTATTATCACTAACAGTGAGTGTTTACTTATAATTGTTGAAGAGAGAGGGAAGATAAATCAGGGTAAAAGAGAGAAAGTGTCATTAAAGTTGAATGTACCCATTATATTTTGAAACAAAACTGAAAAAACTATACATCTTATATTTTGAAACAGAGGGAGTACTAATAGTCACTGGTTAATCACTTCATTTAAATTTCGGATGTGTAGGTATGTGATGGGCATAGCATGAAACATGTTGGTTTTGCAAAAAGCAAGACAAACTCCTTGTTTCCTATCTAGTTTAGAGAAAACCCAATTTTGTTTTATCAGTTTTTACCTATAGTTAGCAACCACACAGGATTTATTGGTGATTAGTCGCCAAATCTATACATTAATTTTCCTCTTAAAAAGGCCACGAAATCAATTGATGTCATAGTCTTGCCAGAGCAAAAACCAAATTAAGACATATTTTGCTAAAACCCAAGATCCAAAATGCTGATACAACATCATCTTATGATTCCTCCCAGAAAAGAAATTAAACGAAAAAAGAAGAGAAATAGTAGAAAAGTCAAGCAACACCAGCTTACGACTAGGTTTTTTTGGGGCTTCATGCTTATAGCATTTCGTTTTTGGTATAGTAACTAGATTTCAAACGGTGCGTCTTTTCGTGACGGGGCCTATAAGTCAATTATAGTAGACATTGTACTGACTTCAGCTATATTAGCTAAAATCACACATAACTATCTCTCTCTTACTCTCTCTCAGGAACAACCAAAATTTGGGAAACTTCCCACGGGGTCAACATGTATATTTGTTTTTCAGCTCAGTCGGTTGTTGAAGCATCGATCAATCCAAGTAGCTAGTTTTGAGTTGTGATCACTGCTGATTGCAAATGTTTAACGGTATCAGCTAGTTAGAATGAACAGCTTAACCCATGATCATGAAATTCCAGTAGAAACTAAGTAACCAAACCTAACCGTTGGCGCAAGTAACCATTGCTTTCGGGCCTGTTTGTTTCAGCTTCTGGCAGCTGCAGCTACTCCTAGAATCTGCAGCTCAAACAAAGGGCCAGATTTTCATCCAGATTCTAAGTAGCCAGAAGCTACAGAATCCGAAAATGAACTAGTAGCCAGAAGCTGGGGTTATCCAGCTTCTCCAGATTCTCCAGATTCTCCAGATTCTCCAGAAGCTGGATTCCCAGAAGCTGAAACAAACAGGCCCTTCAGTTCAGTTCCCAATTAACATGTTGCAATGAGCCAATGACTGATTGATCGATGTGCGTGGTATGACTGCTAACTGAACCCAACCTGCTAGTAATTGCCAACTAATTTGTTTTTGTGCTGCTCAAATTAAGGTGCAACGCTCACTGCACAATTAACGCGCACCCACAACATTAACTTCCTAATTGGCCATGACGCACCATGTAACTAAATGGAAAAAATAGAACAAGTAATTTAAATGTCACATCATGTCGATTTGAATTGAACCAGCTACCATATATCCCTATACTATTAGACCTATTACATATTGGGTCAGTTGCAAGGCCCCGCCACAAAGGGTTAGGCCACCCTTACAACATCTAACGAAAAGGAAAACTAGATAACTGGAATCAACAACTTACTGAGGCCGCCGGGGTCAAAGCTAGTTTCACACTGCAAGGTGGCCGCGGAGCCAGAGGCGGAGACAAAGGCGAAGGACCTCCTCACTCGGTGGTTGTTTGACTCCATGCTGGCCTGCATATGCCGCTCCAAGCACCAGAGCTGAATGTGGAGACAGACAGTGAGGGGAAGGCCAAGGCAAACAGGGAAGCCGACGGGAAGTGGGGCGGACACAGATGGCGAGGAGAGGAGGTAGGGGGTGGAGGCGTACGGCGACAAGGAAGTGCGGCACCATCCACGGTGTGCTTGGCATCGAACTTCGGTGTCATCAAGTCACCCTACCATCGCCTCTAAATAGTCTCCTCTAGGGTTCTTTGGGAGGATTGGGAAATCAGTGTGACAGTATCGTCAATAGGGATTGGGGTCTTGGGAAATCAGTGTCATCACCTGGCGACCGAGCTAAAACCCTAGCTCCTCTCGGCTCGTATATGCCATGAGCCGAGCCGGCTCGCTAGCCTCGAGCTTTTTTGCTAGATGCCAATACTAGGTTAGGTTAGATGGAGAGTGTAGTGGTGATGCCACGAGGTTTTCATTGGTGTACCGGATCTCAATACAAGCCAAGTCCACATCGTAGTTGTAAACTTTGTAAATCTTAAGACTACCCATATTTTCTATGTAGCAAAAGGTAGGTACACTACAAGGATGCGGTTTTTCCCTTGGAGGCGATCCCTGGTGTCCAACCGTCAGGTCTTACCACTGGAGTTGCCTTATCAGAGATTGGACCAGTTGCCAAACACGAAGTCGTCAAGGATGACAAAATTAAACGGGCATACCGTACCATTTGTTGATGCATCGACCACAAAATCGATCATCGCACGAACAACTACAGTAGAAAAGAACATCGTAGACAGTTCAAAAATATCACCATAGACGATTTCGTGACCTGCCTGAGTTTACGGGGCGGTAATGACACGAGGTCATCATAGACGGTTTTTGAACCGTCTATGATGCAGACTATCATAGAAGATTATTAACTCAGAACCGACTGTGATAGTTGACTATCACAGACGGTTTGTAGATGAAATTGTCTGTGATAGCTAATGTACCATAGACAGTTTGTCCTAAGAATCCGTCTGTGATATTCTTTTGTACTGGTAACTCTATTTCTATTTATTGGCTAGCCTCAGAAAATGCTAGCCATGTCCTTTGAAATAAGCAGAAACACAATAAGTGTACACACACATCCAATTCACATTCATTTCAGAAACAAGCACATCCATTTCATAAATCAATTAAAAGTGATACTCAATAAAACAACTATAACTTTTGCATACGGACTCCGTTTTCGACGTTTTTAGACTCGTCTGAAAGCTAACAAAAAGTTACATTTGAAAATCCATAAGTACAGCTTTTACTTGTTTGTGAGGCTCTAAAAAAGTGAAATCTCCAAGAAAACATCTTTAGGGCCTCAAAACAGCCTCCAAAGTTTCTGGACCCGTTGGACAGCCAATGGGCCTTGGCGTGCAGCCTCCTCTTCATACCTAAGTTCACGCAAGGAGCTAGAATTAGGTAGTACCAAATTTTTATCAAAAGCAAACTCTTTAAAGAATAAGTTCACCTGTTGTTGTAGTTTCTTTGTTCGTACTCGTGTAATCGGTCATGTTGGTTCAATTGGAGGAGTTAGAGCTTCTTGCAGAGGAGTGGATGAACTATAAAAGCAGAAATGTCCTCATCAGTGTTGGTTCTTGGAGTGAAATTACTAGAAAGAGAGAGGGGGTAATGAGGGGCGAGAAGTGGAGGAGACTGGTGCCTACCGTTCGATACGGAAAGAATGAATGAGTGAGATCGGGATCCTGAAGGAGATGCCACAGATCGATGATGTTGCATTATCACAGACGGTTCGGATTAAAAATCGTTTGTGATAATTGCAGACATCACATATGGTTTTTAATCTGAACCGTCTGTAATAATTATGTATTACAGATGGTTCTAGCCATCGCTTGTAACGTAGACGATCACGCTTGCAAAATCGTCTATAATAATTGCAATACTGACTGTGTCCAGTATAGCTTTTTAGGTAGTAATGGACTTATAGTTGGGTCTGATGAAGAACAGAAAGTAGTGTAGGCTCGATGCAGTCGTGGAACGTGGACGTAGCAATGAAGTGAGTGGTCGTACAGGCGTGCGCTGCCTAGTTGTGTTTCAACTCAGTCGGTTGTTGAAGCATCGATCAATCCAAGTAGCTAGTTTCGAGTTGTAATCACTGCTGATTGCAAATGTTTAACGGTAACAACTAGTTAGAATGAACAGTTTAACCCATGATCACGAAATTCCAGTAGAAACTAAGTAACCAAACCTAACCGTTGGCGCAAGTAACCATTGCTTTCAGTTCAGTTCCCAATTAACATGTTGCAATGAGCCAATGACTGATTGATCGACGTGCGTGGTATGACTGCTAACTGAACCCAACCTGCTAGTAATTGCCAACTAATTTGTTTTTGTGCTGCTCAAATTAAGGTGCAACGCTCACTGCACAATTAACACACACCCACAACATTAATTTCTTAATTGGCCATAACGCACCAACTAACTAGATGAAAAAAATAGAACAAGTAATTTAAATGTCACATCATGTCGATTTGAATTGAACCAGCTACCATATATATGCATGCAAACTAAAACTAATCAACCATCAACGTCTCCTGTTAGCTGCACTGAAAATTAACATAGACGTGTCACATTTGCTAGCCTCACATTTGGATCATATTTTCCAAAATTACACTTCAATATGGCAGTGTTACCAAGCTAAATTTCTCTTTAGATAAATGTGGACAAGGCCATATATATCACCATTTCACAACGTCCAATCGTACAAGCAGTTGTGCCCCGTTAATTTCTAGGTAGAATTGCATGGATTAGGTGCATGCATGATATGATGTGTGATTAGCGACTAATTAACCAAATAGCTAGCTAGTCAATAAGACAATAGTCATGCGTGTGATTGACTATATTGCTGGATTTGGATAGGTTTACAATGCCAAATACTAGGTGTGAATCCTAGTCGGTTACCTGTAAGCTATGGCATACCACATGGACTTTACCTATTTCAATATATCTTCCGCTGCAAGACTCTATTGTTTATATGTTTAGCCTACATGGTCGATTTGTAAACTTCGACCATAATGGTCTATTTGCAACTACTTAATATTATTTTGTACTATATTTAATTATCTGAGTATAAATGTGATGCAACGATGTTGACTATATGTACTAACTACTGATCATAGGAGTAGTGCCATAAACACAGAGAATTTCGAGTCACGTGACCACGTCACTACTACAAAACAAACTATACTGGACACCTTGTCACAGATGGTTCATGGGAAATATCACAGATGATTTTACAAGCGACAGGGCGTATAATTTGACTCAAGTGTATGCGATCTTGACAACCTCACCAAAGTTTGAGAAAAACTCTCCGAATTCTTGATAGTGGAGGTCATTCAACAGAATGGAGAATTCAACCCTGGCGAAGATGATGGCCACTAAGATGAATGATCCAGAGGCTTGTCAACCTGCCAATAATTATTTAGTGATTATCAATTATATATATATATATATATATATATATATGCTAATGACTTTAACACTCCTAGTAACAGGGTGTGGAATTAGACGAAAGTTTATTCGATCTTAACAAACTCGCCGAAGTTCGACGAAAGCTCTATGGAGGTCATTCACCCGAATGGAGAGTTCAACCCCGGTGATGATGATTAGATGTTTAAACATTTCATACAGTTATAATCACTCAATTATGCTTAATCAAATAATTCATTCAATTGTACTTTATTTAGTTGTTCAATTCATTTGCGAGATCTGTGTAATGATTGTCATGTACTATATATGTAATTTGTTTGCTTGTTTTCAGAGGGTATGGCTCGCATTACCTAAGGCTAGGCGAAAAACAGAAAATAATTTAGCTATTCAAATAGTTATCACAGACGGCTTATAACAACAAACTGATATATCACAAACTGTTTTTGGTATTAGCCATATGTGATATGTAAGATATCATAGATGGTTATGCTTAAGAATTGTCTGTCATATCTGATATATCATATATGATTTTTGGTATTATCACAAATGGTTAATACCAAAAATCATTTGTGATATGTCATATATCACACACGGTTTTTTAATTTTTGAAAAACCGTCTATGTTGTAATTTATCATAGACAGTTTGAGAGCCGTCTGTGATAACCACATATTATCATAGATACATAAATTCAGACGATTTAGAAACCGTCTGTGATGATTTTCCCACTCTAAATCTATTATCATCCAGACCCTTACTATTCTAACCTGTTAAGTGTGTAACCCTGTACATTCATATATATTCAACCATGGCCCAAAACTCTTTTCTGATCCATAAGTCAGTAGCGGTCCCTAGCAGGATATAATAACTCCCAAATACACCTAAAGATCATATCGGATGAATATATGTAGTATTTATGTACCAATCCCTTCACCACATAATACCAGATCAAACTCAAGGCGAGAAGTGTGCCATCCTAAGATAGCTCGATCTTCACTTGAACCTGTAGTGGATTACTCAGTTAGTGATTGACTCATCAACCACATTCAACATCCATGTACATTCTTAATCCAACTACATCGAGCAGTGTTTAAGAAGGCGCTAGGCGCTAGGCGGGCGGCGAGGTGGGGCCTAGCGCCTAGGGGGCCTAGGCGGAGCCTAGGCGGGGCCTAGGCGGCCGAATTAAAAATAAAGATAGTAGGTGAAAATAAACAATTGTGTATATATATTTACTGTCTAGATGAAAAAAATTGTTACCTTGAGCAATAATGATCAGTGTTACCAAGATTCGGGTGTCTGATTTAGCAAATTTTAGAAATTAAGATTCTAGGATTCGTCTAATATATATTTACTTATTTAGGAAGGTCTAGATTGAAATAAATCTATTAAGAAAAAAGTCTATTCGTAGTTTTTAAAAACCAGAGGACTAAATTGAAAAAAACCCAACACCCGACCCCGCCGCTACTATCTAACGACCGACGCGACCGCTAAACCTAAACCCAACTCGACGCCTCCCACGCGCCGCTCCCACTGCGCCGCTCCCTCGGCTCCGCGCTGCCCCATCCCCGCCGCCCCTCCGCCGCCCATCCCCGCCGCTCCCTCCGCCGTCCCATCCCCGCCGCCTCCCTCCACGCCGCCCCATCCCCGCTGCCCTTCCGTCACCCCTCCGCGCCCCCCGCCACCGACATCTCCTTCACCGGCAGCCACGGAGCGGCGGAGGCGGATATGGCACGGGAATCCGGATCCGGCGGCGGCGGCGGCGGATCTCGCGCGGAGTCCGGATCCGGCGGCGGCCACAGGAGCTCTTTTCCCATCCCGCCTCCCTCTCAAGCCGCCCTATCCGCTGCGCCTAGGCCGCCTGCCCCGCTTTGACCGCTTTGGTCCCGCCTTGGCCGCCTCGCCGCCAGCCCACCCGACTAGGGGCCAAGGCGGCGGCACCGCCGCCAGCGCCTAGGCGGCCGCCAGCCGCCTTCTTAATCACTGACATCGAGGGCCCAAAGATATCTCTTCCATTATATAGGAGGGCAAATTCCATCTTGATCACTCATATTCCTTCGTATGTTTTATAGTAAACCCGAAAGCTATCTTTATGACCACCTATTTATAAAGTAGTGTTTGACAATCCCTAAGTAAACTATTATAATGTAGAAAACTATAATGATTTTTGGTCTAAGGATCATATATACACTATGTATGAGACCAACTGATGACACTTAAGAATAGAACAAATCCCGCATTATCTCATGGTATGTCAATTCAACACCATATTATCTAATATGTGTCCAAATTATTAATTTGATATCACCATATCCATGATCTGTGAAACATGATCATCAATCAATATATGTGCTGATTTATAAATAATAATTGTCCCATATAATGACATAAGATCTAGGATAATTTAAAATAACATCAAAACATGAATAAAGAGTTCCACAAACAAGTCTTATACTTGTTGATTATTACAAAAAGCATTTATTCAAGGGACAAAATGACATATTATTCAAAGATCATAAACATAAAAGTGAAATAATCATCTCCATGATTACCTCTAGAGTATATCACTAATAGAAGATGGGACACTGGAGTACTTGACCGGCAGTTCACAAGCCAAACAGTCCTCATTAAGGTCCTTCCATACCAACCATCGCTCAACCTCCATCTCAACCTCAAAAAAAGCACCCACAAGAGCAACGACAAGTGAAAGATCATGTTTTCATTGCTTTATCTCAAATCAATCAAACTCTCTATGAGATTTGGGATGCTCAACTTGATACCAACACTCAATTGGTAACTTTGATGCAACATGTGAGTCTCCTTGAGCAACCATCGATATTGTCGCAGTCGTCGCAGCCGTCATCTCCTCTCATTTATTTTCACCGTCGCCATGGTGACCCCACCGACATTCCTCCTCCCAACTAGATGTTCTTTTGGTATTTGATACCAAAGGGGGAGAAAATGTCAAAATGTTCAAGTGAAAGAAGAAGGATGGAGTTGTAAGCTATCTATCTTTATTAGCTATATTATCTAAGTTGGCTCCATAATCGCATCTAGGGCATATCACTAACAATCTCCCACTTGCACTAGAGTCGATCATGCAAGTACCTAATACACATAGCTCTTGTATGTGCCTCATGCTTTGGTTGTGGGAGAGATTTTATCAATGGATTAGCAATATTTTAATCAGTGTGCACTTTGCATATCTTCACATCACCTCTATCAATAATCTTGCGAAAGAGGTGAAAATACCGAAGTATGTCCATGGATTTTTGATACGATCTAGGCTCCTTGGCTTGCATAGTAGCTCCACTATTATCACAATAGAGAAGCACTAGAGGCTACACCTAGCTAAAAATGAACTTCTTTATCCAAATAGTCTTCGTTGTAGCTTCAGAAGCTGCAATATACTCAGCCTCCATTATAGAATTAGCAATACAAACACAAATCACAATATACTCAGCGTCCGTTGTAGAATCAGCCTCTATTTCCTGCTTGAAACTTTTCCAGCTCACTGCTCATCCATTAAAAAATCATCTTTATTAGTTTAGAAGCTAGCATCAATGTAACCATTTACGACTAGCTCATCCTCACCTCCATAAACAAGGAACTCATCCCTAATCCTTCTCAAGTATTTTAGGATGTTCTTTACAGCTGTCCAATAACCTTCACCTGGATCTGACTGATATATACTCGTAACACTTAGAGCATATGATACATCTGAGCGTGTACAAAATATGACATACATGATAGACCCAAGAGAAGAAGCATATATAATCTTACTCATCAGGTATCGAAGGGCATTGAGTCTTGCTAAGACTAATACCATGTAACATAGGCAAGAAACACTTCTTGGAATCATGCATGTTGAACCACTTCAACACTTTGTTAGTGTATGTATTTTGGCTTAATCCAATTAGTCTTTTAGTTCTATCTCTATAAATCTTTATGCCCAAAATATATGTTGTCTCTCATAAGTCATTCATAGAGAAATTATTTCTTAATGAAGACTTGACATATTCAAGTATAGGAATATTATTTTCGATCAATAATATGACATCCACATATAGACCAAAAAAAAACAAATATGCTCCCACTAGCCTTTTGTAAAAACAAGACTCTTATTCATTCTTAATGAAGCCAAACCCTTTGACTACCTCATCAAAATGAATATTCCAACTTCGAGAAGCTTACTTCAGTCCATAGATAGATCTCTGAAGTTTGTATATCTTTCTAGCATGTGTCATACATGAGAATAAAAATTTGTAAGAAGATATGGCTTAGATATAAACAATTTCACAGCACTACAAACATATGTACTTTATGCGATTTCACACCGCATCACAGCATCCATCCTGTTGGCCACTTCTACCACTGACCGGATCCATCAGCTGCCATGCGTCCCCAGCCACCACCTTATCCATCCAACTAGATCCATCTAATGCCAAGATTACCAAGAAAAAGGGGTGATAGGATCAGAGTATGCTCCCCATCCCTCCCCTATCCCAAACTCCTAAACCCAAATTCCCCATGCAAATTCTCCCAAACCCTCATGCATGAGCGACAGCGGCTATCCCCATTAGCAAATTGGACCACCAAGCAGACGAGACAAGGGGGAGAGGAGATGCATTACCTAGGGCAGGGGCAACAGCGGTGGATGACACCTACTGCGGCCACGGCGAGAGAACAAAGGAGATGTGGTTGCGCACAGGGGTAGTGAGTTAGGTTTTCGCCCTAAGTGTTTGTATATATAGAAGAATATTATCATAGATGGTTTTTTAAAATAACCGCCTATGATAAATGACAGCACAGACGGTTTTTAAAAATAACCATCTGTGATATCCGACATATCACAGATGGCTAATACAAAAAAAAACGTCTATGATGATATATGTATCACAGATGATTTTATGTTAGAAACTGTCTGTGGTAATCCGTACATCACAGGCTATTTTTGTTACGAACCGTCTGTGGTGTATCATAGACAGTTCGTGTGAAAAAACCATATGTGATAAGTGTTGAAGTATAAGTGAATTGCTCATCTTTCCTCGTCAGCTTAAGCTTTTGGGTGAACTGGTTGGTGCATGCAACTCAATATGGTATCAGAGCCAAGAGGACCCGAGTTCAAGACCTGGCCGACGCAATTAAAAAAATTAATTGCAGTCCACTTCTATTCCAGTCTTAGGCCTAAGGGAGCCTACACGTGAGGGGGAGTGTTGAAGTATAAGTGAATTGCTCATCTTTCCTCGTCAGCTTAAGCTTTTTGGTGAAATGTTAAGGATAAGAATATGAATAGGAAATAGATAAGGACTCTTATCTATTTCCTTATATAACTTGTATTCCTTCCATATACTCCCTCTTGTACTCTCTATATATATTGCCCTTTGGGCCTCATATCAATACACACAATATTCATAACATGGTATCAGAGCCTAGGTTTCATACCTAGCCTCCGCTCGCCTTCATTGTCGCCCCGGAGAATCGATCTCTCCGGGCGGCCATCTTGTTCGTCTCCGGCTCGCCGCCGTTGGCCTCGGTCATCTTCTCGCCGTCGTTGCACCGATCTGCCACCGCCGTGAGATCCGTCTGCTGCTACGTGGGCCGCCTGGACCGCGCCTGTGGTCGCCGCCGCCGTCCTCTTCACGGATCCGGCCGCCGCATGGTGCAGATGGCCGCCTCCACTCGGGTCTTGAGCCGTTGCCGCTCCCCCGTCTCAGATTCGACGCCGCCGCCTCCAAAGTCCGGATCCGGCCGGAGAAGACCCCGTCCGTCCGCCGTACGCCGTTGCCGCCATGGGACGAGGCCGCAACCGCAAGCCTCGCAACTTCGCCACCGGCAACCGGATCTGGCGAGCAGGCCCCGCCGCCTCTTCGTCTTCGCCGGATCTGGCTCTGGTCGCCGGGCTCTTCGGCCGCCGCCGCCGCTTTGGCTCCTCTCAACTTCTCCGAAGACGCCCGCGCCACCAGACGGCTTCCCGCTGGTGCCGCTGCCACCACCAGATCGGCTTCCCTCACTGGTGCCGCCGCTGCCATCCTCGGTGCCGCCGAGGCGCCATCGACGCCCGTAGCCGCCACGCAGCGGCCTCGCCGAGCCGCCACAGTGCTCGCGCCCAAGCGCCGCCGCCACCGCCCCTACGCACGAAGCGCCTCCACCGCCGCACTTGAGCCGGCCGCTCTCCCCCCTTTCGGCCACCGCCTCCCGCGCCTCCACCCGCCAGGGTCGCCGCCCCCACACCGGTGCCCGCACCACACCAAGAGAGGGGAGGTGCGAGTGAGAGACGGAGGGAGGGGCGTGAAGAATGAGGGAGAGTGTGAGAAAAGTGAGAGAGATAGGAAAGAGGTACCGCCGCCGCCGAAAAAAAAAGGGTAGGGAAACCCTACCCCCGGGCTCATTCCTGGCCAGGCGGGCCGCATGGGTAAATGGGCTTCAGTTCCAACAGGTCGCATGGGCCGAGAGGCCCAAGTTTATTTTTTTCCCCTGTTTCAGTTTTTTGAAGTCAGGCTTACAAAAAAAATCGTGAGTCTTTCGTTGCGTCCATCCAAATCCGTAGTCTCTAATTTTTTAGTTCGTTCAAGCCGTGCGAATCCACAAAATTTATTGTCAGTCATAGAAGTGTAGGATTTTTTTTATTTTGCATGACAGCAGCCGCCGCTCTACTCTCTGAGCCGCGTGCAGATCGTAGATGTCGTCATGATGCCGCCGCTTCTTTAGCCGCCGCCCCGAGCTTTAAGGCCGCCGCGCGTCTTCTACACCTTGTGCACAGCACCGCCGCCTCTTGGGCTTCGATCTACGCCGTCAAGCTTCTATCTATTCCTCTTCGGTTTGATTTGACAGTTTATTCCAAAACTGCACGCAACGACGACATCATCAAGACTCGGATTTCGGATTTATCTTGTTTCAGTATCAACTCTTTTTCAAATGCAATGCTATTGCATACGCCTTGCATTTGAGAGGGGGTGTTAAGGATAAGAATATGAATAGGAAATAGATAAGGACTCTTATCTATTTTCTTATATAACTTGTATTCCTTCCATATACTCCCTCTTGTACTCTCTATATATATTGCCCTTTGGGCCTCATATCAATACACACAATATTCATAACAATAAGTAAGTCATCACCGACGGTTCTTACCATCGGTTGCAACATAGACAGTCACGCTAGTAAAACTGAATGAAATAACTACACTGCAGCTTAATACTGACGGATTCTGTAGAACCATCTGTGATAAGACGTCCAGTATGATCTTCTCTATAGTAGTGATGATAGGAACATAGATAAACATTCACAGATAATCACATGAAACTGTGACATAGTATGACCCTTAACATGGCAATCTCCATCACCTCACTTCCTGTTCACCGAGCCATCATGCTTAAGGTCATCATATTCATCTACTAAGCTATTACTCCTAAAAGCTAGTAATGAATTGCATACAATAATATAGCGTATCACATGTCAGCAGGCAGGTCGTTATACAATAATATATAGCCCCATGATTATAATTCAGCATTACGCGCAAGCTATGAAAAATTCATACACCTGTGGCATACACAATAGACCATAGTCATGCATAGAATCTAATTATGTCGGGCGATGTGGACAGATAATACTATGGCCCCGCTCGTTTCGGCTTAAACTTCTGGCTTCTGGCTTATTTTTCACTATTCATAATTTCATCTTTTTCCGAACTTTTGGCTTTTTTGAGCTTTTTTTCCGGTTCTTTTTTTTTGTCGTATTCGTTTGCGTTGTTTGTGATGGGCTAACATATTTTTTATATTTTTTAATTTTTTTAAATTTAATTATGTTAAATAAGCCTCTGTCACCACTGATGTTTTTTCACCACTCTGATGCTTTTCAGCCATAAGCCACCAAAAATAAGCCAAAATGATCACCACTATGTAACGTGCACACACAATAATTGAGCCCGAGCTTAATTTTCTGAAATTTTTTGAAGGGGAAAAAGCTTCGATTATGAAAAAAAATATTAAGCCTACATATTATATATTCCTAATGTGTTGCAATAAGGGCAGCTTTAGAATCCACAGTGTACTTTAAGTGCGGTGATTTCTAGAATTTAGACTTTGTTTTATTGTGCATTGGCGCCATTTCCTACGTGCATTTTTGTTCATTTGATAGAAACCAGACGGTAAGTAAAACATAATATGTATAGCATCAGTTTAGGTCCTCTCAAAGGAAATGAAAAAGAAAAGGAAAGGAGAAAAAAAAATGGAGCAACATATATGGGCTTCAATGCGAGGTGTTCCCATCCGGCCCATGTTACTGCGACAAGCACCCGTCAGCCAAAATTACTTTTTTAGTTTTAAGGTGATCTGCCACTTTCTGCCGCTTTATTTGTTCAGAAGCTCAGGTACGAAGAAACCTCCTCTTCTTTACAAACTTTTTATTGAGAAGCCTGCACATGCACGCACCACAGCTCCATCACACACAGCAAAAAAAACTTTCATTAATTGACAAGCCAGCTTCATTTAGGGCCTGTTTGGCACGACTGCAGCTTATGGCTTTTGACTGAAATTTTTGAATTTTGGTTGTTTACGGTACAGATTACGGAGAGACAGATACTCACTTGCGATTTTGGCTGGTACAGATGTTGGGCTTTTAATGTGTAGACCGTTTAACTTGTAGACTCCGTCTTGAGAAAATACTCCGTTTGAAAGTTAGGTACTGTAGCAAAAACCAAAAACCGTCAGCTTCAGAGGAAAAGAACAGACCCTTAGCAACCTCATGCTAGCTGAAGATCGAGTTGCGCATGCTAAACGATTAGCTAGCTAGTAACATCAGAGCACAGCACCCTGGAGTTATTGTACATCGATTAATCCAGCAGTGCTTCCATAATCTTATGCTCATTCTGACCAAATAAACACGGACCAAATAAAGAGTTTGTTTTTGCTTACTATATCTTTTCAACGTAATTTATTTACCGATTGCTCATGCAAGGCTAACATATTGCCAGATGGATCGATCTGGAAAACACCTGCTATAATTCCTCGCGCCCACCTGCTATACGTTGTGAAAAGGTGTAATCTCCTCGTAATTTTGATGAATACTAGAATTATAGGTGCGGCGCCACGCCGCGCCAGCCACCGTACGTACTAAAATAAAAGAGGCGATGATTCGTGAGGAGTTTCTAAAAAAAAACGGGGGCAAAAATGTATTTTTGGAAAAGGCAAAGGGGTTATTCGAAAAAAGGAGGATCTGTTTAAAAAAACCGGGGGCGAAAAGCATTTTCAGAAAAAGCAAAGGGCCTCTTTGAAAAAACCCGAGGACCTGTACGCGAAAAACCGGGGACCCGTGCGCAATTTTGTAAAACGCGAGGGGCCATCCTGCAAAATGGAGGGGCTTAAAAAAATTTCCAGGGACCTTTTTGCGAGAACCAAAGACCTATACGTAATTTCGAAAATCCGGAGGAAATACCTCAGCCGGCCGTACGAAGATTCCCGCGCCACGCGCCGGCCGGGGCGCGCGCGCGGGGTGAGGTGGCGTAGCGAGGGGGCCGGAATCCCCCGCTAATACTGGGCGGAAGCATTTAGTGTTTCCGGCTATCATTCAGTTTACCCTTTTCTACGTCGAATTCAAGGAAGGAGCTTTATGGGTGGACGAAAAACACAGCTCTTAATAAACTAGGAGGCATGGTAGGGCATCAGCAATAAAGTGGGCATTAACGCTGAGCTAGCTAGGCTTTTATAAGTTGGCTTAAAGTTTTTTTTACTGTAGCTAATTTATTTTACGCTGTATTTGTTAGTGGTTTTTTTCGTAATTAAATTTAAAAAAATAGAAAAAATAGGTTAAGAAGTTAGAAGTCAGAAGTATAAACTAGATTACATAAGCCGAAATGAGCATGGCAGCATCGTCGGACGCCGCACTGTATGACCAGCTAAGCAATAAGTATTGGAGACATATTTGCCGACATCAATATTAGCTTACTTGTACACCCTGGGAGTATCAAATTAAGCAAGAGCCATGGTCATGTTAGCGAGGTCACCCGCTCGGTTGGGATAAAAAACTGTGATTTATAGCTGTCTAAAATTGTATTGTACCGGCTGAAATTTCACTGTAGCTGAAGGTAGCTTATTTAGCGTAATTAAATTTTAAAAAATTTAAAAATAGAAAAAAAATATGCTAACTCATCACGGACAATGCAAATGAATACGGGAAAAAAGAACCGACAAAAAAGCTCAAAAAACTAAAAGTTCAAAAAAACAAAATTTATAAATAATAGAAAATAAGTCAGAAACCAGAAACTGAAACCGAAACAACCTGACAGCCCCAGCCCCGCTTCAGATGAACCAACCAGAGTACCATATACGTGCGGTGGTCCTCTTTGTCACCAATTATGCAGTGAGCTCTTCTTTGATTACTGAAATATGAAAACAGCGGCACACTTGCTGCACGTAGAGAAGAAGAGGAGAAAACGACGTCACTGGAATGAACTAGCAACGGACGAGTCCAGCAGCAAGTGATGGAGTGTATTTCGTACTTTGCGGCATGATTAGTGCCTCGCTAATTCATATAGAGAGCTTAAGAGCATCAGTCAGCAAGGCCGTAAGGGTACAGATCATCAGTAACGACAGCGAGCAAGGGACAAAAAAATCGGCCACTGCAAGGTCTCTGAACACTCCAGGACATCCGTACGCACACGCCTCCTTCGGATTCCACATGCAGATTAATTAATCCATGTACCGTGGTGGCTTTGGATTCCCCTTCTTACATTTTAATCTCCTTTCCACGTGAGATGATGACAAGGAAGGAAATTTACCCTACTCTCCTTTTCACGTGAGATGATGACGAGGAAGGAAATTTACCCATGTGTGGAAACACCTTGTGTGATTTGTTTTGTCTGGCAAAATGTGTACAGACAGCTTGTGATGGAGTTGGCCCGTGTACACATCGCTTTTAACCGCTGCCCAGAGAAAATTCTGGCTGAATACCACTCCAAAACTAATTTATTCGGTACAATGCCAACTCGCTGTGAGCGGAGACTAGAGCTGGGCATCGGGCTGAGCTTTTTTGGGTCCGTCTGAGCACGGCGGCCCGCACGGCCCAAACACCAGACGCGGCACGACACGTGGGCGGGCGTCTTGGGCTGGATAGCCGAGACGGTGGGCGGCACGACGCGGCACGGCGAATCGTCGCGCCGCGTCTTGCCGCAAGACGCAAGACGGCAAGCAAGACGGCCCGGCAACTAAGCCGCTCCACCACGGCGAGCACAAAGACAGATGCAAACACAAATACACAATCACGTATTCATAGATGCAAACACAAATTACAAATACACAATCACGATGCAAACACAAATTACAAATACACAATCGGTCCCCGATCACCGGCATGGGAGGTGGAGGGGGGGAGGCGGCGGGACCGAGGGAGACGGGGACCGCGGTGGGGCGGGGAGGTAGAGGCGGCGGCGGGAAGGTGGAGGGCCGGGAGGTGGGGGGAGGCGGCGCGTGGGGGGGGGGGAGGCAGGGGCGGGAGGTGGCGGGCGAGGCGGCGGCGTCGGGAGGTGGGGAGGAGGCGACGGGGGGGAGTGGGAGGAGGCGGTTAGGGAGGTGGGAGAGGAGGCGGGGGGGGGGAGGGAGGCGGCGGCCAGGGGTGGGAGGGCGGCCTCATGGTGTGTGGGGAGGAGGCCATGGGGACCGAGGAGGCGAGGTCCATGAGGAAAAGGAGATGAATCGGGAGGAGAGAAAAGACGATCGAGCTCGATTGAAATCATGAAGCGCTAGGGTTATTGAGATTGGGGATAGGAGATTTTGCGTTTTAGCCCTCCAGGTTTTCGGTATTTACGATGAGGTCCTTCTCCCTTTTATTTTCTTCTGTTATGGCCCTCTGGAAGTCCGATTGCATCGCAGTTTGATCCTACGCACAAAAAATGATCTATTTCGAGCAATTAATTATAGGAAAGCACAAAAAAATGTAAAATGATACGTAAATGTATATAAAAATGACGCATGTTTTAGATATTTTTGCGATTTAGTCCTTCGCTTTGTCAACCGCTCACTTGTGTCAAGATCCGCAAACCTTAATGGTTATTTTCGGTGCATACTAGTTGGATGATATTGAATGCCGACCGCCTTGAGTATTAGTTCCTACGTTCCCGAGATTCCTGTTCCGAATTTGTAAATGAGGTTGCTAACCTCCTTTCCATATCGCCCCCTTCTAAGTTTAATCTAAGGTAATACGTTCATTTGGTTGATGAGCAGATATACTATGTACATACTCCATACTCCAAATTCAAGTACATCTATACTCCATACCCCTACTAGAAGTACATATGAGCTCCATACTCCATTGTAAAGAGAGAACGTACGTAAGTTACATGCATGCTTTCGTCGTGTATGTTGACCTAGACATTGCCGAGTAGATATTATTTACGCATGTTGTAATAGTTAGTATATACATATGTTGTTACTATACTCTTTTCCTTACTCGGGAAACCCCACTCTGGGGCGTAAGGTTTTTAACGAGGCAGTAACATTGTATTTCTAAAATATCAAAGAAATTCCACTTTTCCCGAAATATTTATGTCATTGCGTGCCCATGTTTTTATGCAATTAATTCAATTATTTTAACTAGTTTTAAACGAGGCGGGTACGAGAGAAAGGAAGATGACGATCGTCATCGCCGCCTTCGATATAGTAATTTCGGTGGGCTTGGGGCACGCACGACGCCGGCACGGTGGGCTTTGGGCGTGCTTGGGCTGGCCGAGACGACGCGGGCCAAGACGGTGCGACACGATGATATGATCGGGCCGAGCCGACACGAGACGAAGACGATGGGCTTGGGCGTCTTGCACGACGCACGCCCAAGTCCCAGCTCTAGCGGAGACCATAGATGACTCGTATATCAATGAAACATCGAGCAATATTTTTTGGTTTCGCAAAATTTTTAGGTAGAACTACGAATTCTAACCTGTAAGAAACTTCGGGCTAGGTCAAAAGTCAGAACGGGTCTTGGAACAACAATGAACAACAATGTAATCATTCATTCTGGCTCTCATACGAGTCCGACAATGAACAACAAACCTTTCGAGCAACTTTTAACGTATGCTTAGTTGCAGTTTTAGTCGTTTGCTCAAAGCTTCTGTCCAAAGGTTTTGTCTTTAGAGAACAAACGTTGGTTTGGTTGACCTGCGTGGCTGCATGCCAGTGACTGTTTGTACAAGCAAAATTTGTCCGTGTGTAACGAGCGCTTCTCCAACTAATTGAAAATAGAATATCAAAGATACATATTGGCCCTGATTAAAAGTGATGTGACTTTTGGTTTTTGCTTTAGCTTTTGGTGGTAATAAATATTCATGTTAAGAAACTACTGTATTTAAAAGCTAAATACTAAAAACAAAAACTAGGAGTTATTTAGAATAGAATATATAGCGAGAGGGATGAGCCAGCTTGAAGGAATCACAGGGTGCCTCGTGCGAAAAAAAGTTGCTTCCATTCTTTTCTTGAGCCTTCAGCTTTGGTCGAGCTCCGGGCACATGCCTAAAAGCTAACCCCTGTCTGTCTCTGCTTGCATTCCAATCCATGCGCATGTGCCTCTGCCATGCCTAGAGAATCCTACGTGCGTGTGTCTGAGTGAAATTGACGCAGGAGTAGTATATGGCATGTTCTTTTGGCTTTTATTTCTACTTTTTAATCTTTAGAAGATAAAAGCCAAATATTTTGGTTTTTAGTTTCTATTTTTAATCTTTAAACGTTTTGGTCATGTTCTTTTGGCTTTTAGTTTTGACTATAGGTCTGTTCTTTTCCTTCAAAACTAGCGGTTTTTGGCTTTTATTACAGTACATAACTTTTAAACGGGGTATTTTCTCAAGACGAGGTCTACAAGTTAATTGTAGTACACGTTACAAGCTTAACATATGTATTAACAAAAATCACAAGCGAGTAACTACCTCTCCGTAATCTCTGTCGTAAACAGCTAAAATTCAAAAATTTCAGCCAAAAAGCCATAAGCCATAGTCGCGCCAAACATGCCCTATAATTTGATAAAATAAAATGATAAACCATTGTGTTAATAACAATTAGAGTGATTTTTTTGAAATTTCAGAGGAAGTAGGGAGAAATAACAATGGCATGTATAATTTGTTGCGTTAAAGAAGCACGAAGAAAACAATAGTGACAATAAGGTAGGGATAATTCCATGCAACAAATATACTATTTATTATTTTAACAAGCTACGATAATAGCAACAAAAAATGACAGGCCCAACAAAAATCCATATTCATAAGTTGAGGTCTTATGATGTAACAATCGAGTGCTTACTAGTAGTTATATATTCATGTGTCGTTCATTTATATCCAACGCAAATTCAACTATATGGAACCACTTGGCCTGTTCGTATTAGATTGTGCTTCAGACTTCTGCTTAAACACACAACGAGAACGAGAGGAATGAAAAAGTCAATATGAACATATACCTTTTCGAAGTGTCTTCTTCACTTCTCTCGCTCTCGTCTCGATCCGATGATAAGTCAAAGGGTTACGGACACATCACATACCACATTCATCTCGCTTCTGTCTTACGTACATATCTCTTCCTCACTTTTTAAACCATCCGACTCCTCGTTCTAAAAACCACTTCTTTCAACCGCTACTATTTATTTTTAACTAAAAACCATCAATCATGATAAAAAACTATTAGCAGAAATCAATACGAGCGCCCTTTAATTCTTTTCTTTTTTGTTCGAGCTTCTCTTCGGTAGTGACGGTGCTCACTGTGTGCTCTCACCTTAAAATTGAAAGGCATTTTACTTTACGTATTACCTTACCAACTAGCATCCAACACCTTCCACAAGGAGTATATCTAAAGCCAACAGTGTGAGACATAAAATTTAATATTAGCAAAGGCATAAAACTTAAAAATGGTGAAGGGGTGAGCTTCATGCTATTTTCACGCATTTTTCAATCTCTTTTCAGTTTTTTTTCTTTTACTTTTCCCCTCCCTTCCAATCTTGTCTCCTTCATCTACTCCTTTCCGTCCAGCTCGGGACATCAGACACAATGAGTACATGGACATGGCGCCTACTAGCAATTTTTTTAAGAAAAGGAACAACCTAATTTTATTAAAAGTGCAAAATAATTAATTATATTTGCTTGAGTGTCCTGTATACAGTATAGAATTGCTCAAAAAGCATCGGTCAAACATAGGTTAAAATAGTTATTAGCCAAATCAATCATTAGTCAAATCTAATGTACGAAATTATTTTTTGTACGCAAAGTAATTAGATTATAGATTACATTCCATTTCAATTCTACTATAAATATATGCATTACTGTAGGGAATTGTTGTGGGAATCCTAACGCCTTCAGAAATAGAGGTTATAATGTCTTGTTACGGTAAAAAGAATTTGCCTTGATGAGCAAAAAACAAGCACTTAGTTTTGAATTGTTATGAGGAATCCTAACGCCTTCAGAAATGAGGGTTATAATGTCCTCGTTACGGTAAAAAGAATTTGCCTTGGTGAGCAAAAACGAAGCACTTGCCTCTCATCAACGATGCCTAGAGATCCTGCACTAGTTTTGTCTCCCTCTTCGATCTCTAGTACGCTTTTCTCTTGCAATCTTTTAATATATCATAGTATATAAACTGTAGGATCCTTTCCTACCGTTTCTCCGTCGGAAAAAAGGGCGTTGTTCGACAGTGATTGCAAGGTAGGACATGATTGAGCCTAATATGCTCAATCATTCTTATAGTACATGGGACTGGGGTAGGCCTCGTTCGTTTCGGCTTCAGCTTCTGACTTCTGGTTTATTTTTCACTATTTATAATTTCGTCTTTTTCTGAATTTTTGGCTTTTTTTGAGCTTTTTTGCCGGTTCTTTTTTTGCCGTATTCGTTTGCGTTGTTTGTGATGGGCTAACATATTTTTTATATTTTTTAATTTTTTTAAATTTAATTATGTTAAATAAGCCTCACACCATATTCTTTTTCAAATGGCCACAGTGCTTTTCAGCCATAAACCACCAAAAATAAGTCAAAATGATCACCACCTAAGTTTCTAGCTTTCTAGTACAGAGACTTGATCCCCAATTACATGACAGTGCTCGATCGAAATGTGACCCTACAGCTCTGCCTTGTTTTCTCCCAAATTCAGCCAAGTAACCTGCGAAAGAAAGGGGCCTACCACAGACTTGGAACCATCTAAAATGTGCCCTTTCACTGCTTTTGCCAATGAGAAGAGAGAAAAGATTAACTTGTGTCATGGCCTACACTTGTTTAAGAAGAATGTGTTCTAACTACTCTTAGGGTTTGTTCATATTGCCTTTTACTTAATGACTTTTGGGTGTGACTGATAAATAGTAGTGGTGAATAGAAGTGGCTGAAAAAAACGGCTGATGAATAGTAGTATATTATGTAAGAAAGATGGTGCACCGAAAGGCACCATAATATTCGGACCACCATATGACTTACAGAAATGTGATATAATAAAATACAAATTATGTTATAATATGTAAAAGTGAAAAGTGGTGACTGATAAATAGTAGTGTCTGATAGAACCGATTTATAGAAGTTAAGACATTCGTATTGGCTTCTGCGAATAGACCCTTTGATAAAATCGCAGCTATGCTACTCTATAAAGAAAAAGAAAAGACGTGGTGGCTACAAGATCACATAGTTTGGTCAAGAGATTCTAAAATAAATTTCGTCTTTCCTAAATTCGTCGAGAATGTCCCTTGCAAAAAAAAAATCAACAAGAATAATGCATGGTAGCAATTATATTGCCCAAAAAAATTAATAACAGTGTTTTGCCGGAAAAAAAACCCCACAAAGTATATGTATATGTTTCTAGATGATTAAAATTTTGAAATTGTGGTTTAGAAATAAATTCAGATTGTAATAAAAATGGCATAATTAATGCAGCAATAATTTGGCATTAGCTGTTCTAATTGGTGCACATCACAAGCGGAAGATTCTTCAAATTGGCCATCCAGCAAGCACACTGAACCTTGCTTGTTGTTATAAATCGTTGCATATTATTTTGTCCCGGCAATGCGCGACCCGAATCTGTTTCAATGGACCAAGCTGTTGCACACCAACTAGGCCAAGTCAAGTCCACATCACTGTGGTGTCTGTCATATTTGGGCACTCTTGTTTCTGTTTTCCTCAACTTGGGCACATTTTGTTTAAGCAATCAAGTTACGAGAGATCAACCAACTGTTGGATTTGTGTTGGTATAGCACTGGACATATCCCAGCCTTGGCCTTTTGATCCAATGGCCGCGAAAGAAAGGCACATTCCTTTGCGAAGGCAGAGGATGCGAATCCGATGAAGATCATGATGGGTTAACATGTTTTTCCTATTTTTAAATTTAGCTACGTTAAATAAGCTACTATCAGCTACAGTATAAGTTTAGCCTGCTACAGTACAATTTCAGTCACAAGCCAGTCTATTTCAGTCCAACCGAGCGGCACGTTAGAGTGGGGAACAATCCATCTTCCCTTCCCCTCGCATGTGCGTGTTGGGTCATGTGCATGTTGGGTGCGCGCGTGTTTCATTGTGCTTGTGTCTTGTGCGCGCTTGCCTCTGCGCAGCTGCATTGAGTTGCTTTGCTTTGCTTCTCTTGACCAACCAATACAGGTCTTTTCTTTTTAGTTTTGGTTTATGATTTTTGGGCTATTTGTGAAAGAGAGTACAGAGTAATAGAAACTTATATACGATTTTGGCCGATATAAATAAAGTCACTACAGTGTGTACTATAATCAACTTATAGATCTCATCTTAAAAAACACTCTGTTTAAAAATCAGTTACCGTGAAAAGACGAAAAGAATATCTTAACTTATCAATCATGGAGGGAGGGCTGTCTCTCTCTGTATGCAGCAATTGCATGCTATCTCCAAAGTCGTCTTCATGCCGCCGTTCCCATGCTTTAAAGAAGGAACATTTCCCACTATCTATCTATCTACTACTACTCCACATGTTAGTAATATACTTAGAGACAATCACGGAGATGATTATATAACTTCTATTAGGGGTGGAAAACGGTAACGGATAATTCATTTTATTCGATATTCGTATCCGAGAAAATGTGAATGTGGTAAGCAAAAATCTGTATTCGAAAATATTCGTATTCGTATTCGAGAATATTCGTATTCGTATTCGCATTCGTATTCGAGAACATCCTATTCGTATTTGTATTCATATTCGTATTCGTATTGGCGCCGAGCGCCGGCTCGCTAATCGCCAATTCGCCATGGCGCGAATGGCACGCCAAGGCGGGAGTCACGTGTGGCCGCGCGGGAGTCACGAGTCACGACTCAGTACTCACGAATCATTTACTCATTCGGTCAACCGTGACACCGAGTGGCGAGTGGCAAGTCTGGGCCAGCCGAGCGTGAGTCTGGGTGTGGCAAGTTGGCGACTGCCTGGCGACGCGAGTGGGGAGTACTGAGCGTCCGAGCGGCGACGCTGGCGAGCGAGAGCGACCTCAACGAAGTAGCGTGTCTCCGTCACAGCGTCAAGAGCCAAGAGCGGAAGAGGAAGAGCTAAGACCTCAACTAGTACACTCCTTATTTCGCTCAACTAGTACGCAAGACTCAAGACTAACTCCTCATTTCCAGATTTCCTCAACTAGTACTCAAGACTCAAGAGCTAAGACCTTAAGTCCTCAACTAGTACACTCCGTGGTGATCGCTTTTACTGCCGCCATTTCGATGGCGATGGTCACGCCATTTGTCAGGTCGGATGCGTGCATTACTAAACTATAAAGCGCCTGAATTCCAGGAATCTGAGATCATTATAGATCGAGGTGATGTTTACAGTTTTGGTCGATGGATACAATTGCTACCGTGTAGGCTACATGTGTGAATAAACAATGGTGCCAGAAATATGAACTTTGGAAATCATATTTTGAGAAAATTTCAAATGTCAAAATTTGAATTTAAAACCGCTAATCGGAAAAACCGGCCGATTACAATATTCGAGGAGGATATTCGATTCGAATCGAATTAAGCATATATCCGATTCAATTCAGATTCGTTACGACATTCGATTCAGATTCAGATTCGAGAATGTTCGAATTCGTATCCGTATCCGTTTTAAAAACATGAATCCATATTCGTATTTGAGACTATTCGACCGTATCCGATCCGTTTCCACCCCTAACTTCTATGTTTACAATTTTTTGAATAATATGTTATTTTGTTCTTTAAATAAATATCTTTTGTATTGATCAATAAGTATATGACTTGTTTGTGAAACTCTTTATTAATGTTTTAATGTTATTCTAAGTTATTCCTAATCTTATATCATTATGTGAGACAATTACGATTTATATGTTAGCACATGTATTGATTGATGGTCTTGTTTCACGGATCATAAATATGGGGATATCAAATCAATAATGTAGATTCGTATTAGAGAAAATGATATTGAATTAACCTACCATGAAATACTGTGAGAATTATTATATTCTTAAGTTTCATCAGTTATTCTCATACATAGAGTATGTAGGATCCTCAGACCTGAGATCGTTATATTTTTCTACATATGTAATAGTTTACTTAGGTATTGCCAAACACTACTCCGTAATTGGATGGTCATAAAGGTAGCTTTCTGGTTTACTAGGAAACATGCGACGGAATGTCAGCGATCAAGCTAGAACTTGTTCCTCCTATATAATATGAGAGATATCTTTAGATCATTCGATGTGATTAGATTAAGAAAGTGCATGGCCATACGGAATGTGGTTGAGGAGTCAATCACAACTGAATAATCCACTACAGATCTAAGTGAATAATCGAGCTATAATAAGATGGCACGTTTCTCACCTTGAGTTCGATATGGTATTGTGAGGCAAAGAGATCGATATATGAGAGCTATATAGGTTTGTCTGATATAATATTTATGTATATTTTAGGAGTCGATATGTTCTGTTAGGGGCCGCTATTGATTTGTGGGCCAGAAAAGAGTTTTTGGGCTACAGACGAATACATATGAACCTTTAGAGTCACACACTTAATAAGTTGGAACATATTAGTCTGGATTGGATTCATTACTAATGGGCCAAGTGGGCTTCACATCTCGTTGGGCTCTTAATGTAAGGTTCCATCACGGGGCTATATTAAGAGAGGCGTAGGGTTGCATTACTTCGTACTGACGCACGGTGTTCTATCCCTAGACGTATAAGCTTCGGTAGAGGCGTTGTTGCGGCTGCAATTCTGATTGGGATGATAGCGAAGAGTTGATGGTTGGTTAGAGGACGATCGACTAATTTCACTATACCGACGCATGTTATGCTGAACCTGCTACTTCAACTACACTTTCGCTGCACTGTACGTCTACTGATAATGATTTATGATTTTTTACTCGCATGACTTCTTAGTTTATACGGTAGAAAATTTTAATATACACTAGTGTAGCCTGTCCATATCCCAACACCACATGCATCTATTTATTCAAGGCGCTACTGGGATTTTCATGTGTCCAGCCAGAAATTTGTATGCAATTTTTTCTTCAAACTCTTCGCAAAATCTGAATTGAAGGTGGGTACAGATCAAGAGTAGGTTATAGGAAGTCCTAGAGGGTGCCAGTTGGTTTTATAAAAGTTTTAAAGATAATTTGGTACCCAAAGTAATGCAATGTTGAATATACGTTACTTCCCTAGCTAGTTTTGGTTACACATGGAATAATTAGATCGAGGTAACAGTTTGCACATGCATATGGTGAATTGAAATCTTTTCTTAAATTAATCAATTACATGACCAATTAAATTGGTGGTACAAAATTAATTTTTGTGTTGCAACATTTTCATACAGTTACTAAAACATATCCATCGGAGCACAGAAGCAAAACCTGCCATGTTTTACTTGGATATATTGGGGATCCGATCCTTAGTGTCATCACTACATAAACAAATATAAAAATTTCCCTGGACTTATCATGTGATATTCCGGTCCTTTAAAGATTAAAATCTCACGTAGTTTTTTTTTTGTTTTGCCAAAAGATTAGGCTCAATCTACTAAGTGAAACAAAATAGTAAAATATATAACGGATCATAAATAAAGGGGAAAAAGGGAAATGGTACTTTGTGCAGTAAAATTTCCCTCTCTTTCTTTTGTTTCTCTTAGTACTAATTGAGTTTGTACTTCAAATTTTACAGAAACACATTGAGAATTACATCCGTAATTTTTTTTAGCATGATATACAGTAGCAGTAGTAGTAAATAGGCCCAAGATTAAGTTGTTATCTAAGCTCTACAAAACAGGTGTTCTGCTCGGAACAATCTTCTGCACCAAGTAGTCCCAAGTTAATTTGTAAGACCAAGTAAATAGGACAAATTAATCGAAGTGTTTCTTGGATATATTTATAAATTAATTGTTTTGGCAAACAGAAATTACTTTACTCTATGAATTTGTTAGGCTTCTGAGCAAACTGAAAACTTTTCCACAGAGGTCTAACACCACTGTAGTACATGATATTTAATATGGTTTGCAGACCTAGTCCCTAGTCAGATTCTTGAAATATGACAAACAATTCTTTTCTTAGTGGATCAGGCTATGATGATCATCTATTGTAAATATGATAAGTTTAGTATATTTTATCCTGCTATTAAATTGAGTTCATCATCAACCTAGTAACTCTGATGTTTTTTCTATTTTTATTCGAATAAACATCTGAATGCATGTATTAAAAGATATAACCGGGAACAGTGAAAATAGTTGGGCCCAATTTTACTCTATTTTTGTCTTAAAAACTATCATGAACAAAAGAAAGAATGTGCAAATAAAGTGGGTTCCAATTGTAACATGTAAACCATAAACTACACAAAACCTTGGCTAGATTCTTTTTCACTTATGGCTTGTGGCTTATGGTTTATGCTTAAATAACTAGATTTCAAATGGTGTGTTTCTTCAAGACGGAGTCAACAGGAAGATTATAGTAAAAAGTGTACAGAGTTCAGCTGTACCGATTAAAATCGTATGTGACTATTTCTCTTTATGTACTTCCTCTTGCAAACACCGAGAATTCAAAAAATTAAACCATAAGCCACAACTAAAAAAACCCACCCGAAACTTCCTGTGTACACAGAGGGCCCTGTTGACTGAGAAACACCCAAGCCTGTGGTCCCCCACCCACATACATAGGGGTGGAAACGGATCGGATACGATCGAATAGTCTCAAATACGAATACGAATCTATATTTTTAAAGCAAATACGAATACGAATATTCTCAAATACGGATATGAGTATTCTTGAATACAAATACAGATATTTTTGAATACGGATTTTCTCGAATACGAATATCGGATAAAACAGATTCCTGGCGGTTTTGCTGATTTTTCACCGATTTTTGACCGGTTACCGGTTTTAAACCGTCTAAATTCAAATTTTGAATCACAAAATTTGTACAAATTTTTTATGCGTTCTAGAAACGGATCGAATACGAATTGAATAGTCTCGAATAAGAATACATATACGAATATTTTCGAATGCGAATGCGAATATTCTCAAATACATATATGAATATTCATGAATACAAATATAAACATTTTAATACGAATTTTGCTTACCACATTCGTATTTTTTTGGATACGAATATCGGATAAAACGAATTATTCGTTACCGTTTTTCACCCCACACATACATGCCAGGTAATGGTGATGACTAGGTCCATTAAAAAAATTATGTGAAAAAGTGCAAAGGCAGCAAAGCAACAAGAAAAAAGGTGAAAGAAAACAGAGAGGTCAGCTTAGCCCATACAGGTGTACATATTCTGATACAGCTTTAAGCAGTTCACAACCAAATCTCACGATAACTTTACTGAAAAGTGATGGGAAAAAAGTGATTTTTTAATAACAAAACAGAAGGAGGAAATAAAGGGCCTGTTTAATATAGCTATGACTTTTGACTGAAATTTTTAAATTTTAGCTGTTTACGACAGAGATTACGGAGATAAATACTCGTTTGTGATTTTAGTTGATACAGATATTGGCCTTTTAATGTACATTATAATTAACTTGTAGATTTTGTTTTGAGAAAATACTTCGTTTAAAAATTGATACTATAAAAAAAACTAAAAACCACTTTTAAAAATCGTTAAAGAATAGATCCAAATTGTCCTTGAAGCCACGTAGATTCTTGGCTAACCACCAGCCATATGTTGATATGAAAGAAGGCACCTTTTACAAACAATGTAATAATGCCATGTGTGATAAGGGCATCGCCTGCTTTGCATAAACTACACAATTGAGTCGCTATTGGTGGAGGTAAAGAGCCTACATCAGTCATGTAACTCCGCACCGAATCTGTTAACCCACCCAACCCACACACGCATGTACGCGTCCACTCCTCCATGCTTCCAGACAGACCGGATTGACTCCTTGGCTTCCAAGGTGCTATTATTTCAGCTATCCCATGCCCATTATGTTCATTAGATCTTCTCTCTTACAGTTACTTCGTTTTGGGTCCGACAATGGTCCGGACCCAACGTCTCCCATCTTGCAACCAAATCTTACAAAAATCCTCTTGAACATATCCCCTTTTCTTTTTAGTTTGTAACTTCTCTAGAAATAACAAATGGGGTGATTTTTTTCAACACCGGTTTGAAGCGGTTTATCGGCATTTAGTTCATTCGCATGAGTGTTTGTGTTAAAGCCAAAAGCTATTAATCATAAGCTGCAACCAAAAAGAAGTTATCTAACGTAGTGGAGTATTTCAATGACTATATTTTTCCCTTTCTGTTAAAGTTGTAGGGTAAGACTGTTCGAAGAAATATAGCTACAAAAAGAAATTCACTTTCAGTGAAGCTGCTGAGCCTAACTGTAGTCATGGCTAGCACTAGCATCTGCACCACCTTCGTAGATAAAAATCTAACAAAAGTAAGAGGGGAGTGATCGGGGCTCTAGGTTAAGACCGTGTTCTTAAGCATCTAGCTTTTGGCTTTTAAAAACTGGCTTTTAGACGGTGTCATTTTTTAAGGTGATTTTTATAAATTACTTGTAGAAGTTACTGTAGGAGCCGCTTTGAGTGAAGTGACTTCTCAATGTGAGTCTCTCTTAGTATCTTAATCTCTCTCGTAACCAGGCAAAAGCTATCAAAGCCTAACAAGAGGATAAGAATTGAACTACCTTGAAAAACTGAATAGGTAATAGGCAGTGGCACTCCACTCACTCCTGGGTTGAAATCTGGGCGGGTAATTCCCGCCTGCTCCAGAGTTGGATCCAAAGCTATTTTACTATCAAGCTAGATCTGGAACCGAATCGGAATAGTTAAATCTGAATTTGAGGTTGAATCCAGAGCGACTACTATCCATTGGATCCGGATTGTTTCCCTGTTATGTCGGATAGTTTGCCGTATTGTAATCCGAACAGTTTCCTATATCCGTATTGTTGACCTAGACGATAGGACATGCATATGTAGAGAGTGGCAAGTATCTGGGAAGCCCTGAACCTCACTTAGAGGGACACATGAACAGAGTTATATTGATGATTATTTCAGTGTGGCCAAGTTCACTATAGCCTATGCTCAGCTCATGCCACCCCTTACAGACATGTCCTAGTGGCCAAACGAAAACCATGGTTTTTTTGTACCCACCTATACTGAAGAGGGCTGCAGGAAGGCCTAAGAACCAGAGGTATAAGGCTTGTTATGAGGTCATTGGAGTCAAGAAGGGTAGGAAAGGGCAGCACCAATGTCCAATTTGCAAAGGGTATGGTCATAGGCAAGGTTGTTAAAATCGCGATTCTAGTTGTAGAATCATATGATTCTACGATCCCACGAAACCAATTCGATTCAAATGGCATCTTGAGTCGTACCTAGTAGAATCGTGGTAGAATCACAATCCTAATTGTAGATTTGTGTAGAATCACAGTAGAATTATGGTAGAATCATGGTAGAATCGTGTAGAATCATGTATTATCCTAGATTATGAAAGATTTAGGTGTTTGGTTGTGTTTTATCTCTCAATTCAAGTTGTATGTTAAGTCCTAAGTAGTTAATAATTTAGACATTAAGATTTAGAGGTTTGGAATAATAAAACTTAATTTGATTATCTATTTATTTTACTTTTTATGTAAAATGATCAAATTATGGCAGTATTGATAACATCACTCTTCTAGTCGTAGCTCTTAATGACATAGAATTTTAAACCATAATTCTAGTCATGAATAAGATACATTTATTAATCAAATTAGATGCCAAATGACCAAATAAACACTAATATCACTCCTAGCATACACAGTAAATTAGAAAAATGTTTTTGGTAGAATCATCTAGGATCTTAGATTCTATGATTTGATCCTAGAATGCGATCCTACCAGAGTGTCTCCGATCCAATTAAGGATCACGATTTTGTCAACCTTGGTCATAGGTGACAAAATTGCAAAGAGGTTGATCTAGAAGTTATGGAAGCCTATGCTTTGGTGGAAAAGCAAAGGTAATCTCTTGTGAACTTTGCAATTGCTTTCATTAAAATTGCATGAACATATAGGCTTAAAAATACACTAAACATGTAGGGTAAAGCAGAAGAAAACAATAAGTTCTTCAAGTTATGTCCCTACTGAAAGAATTGATGTAGGTACTACATCATCAGTTCAAGCGCTTTTAGGCCCACTGGTGTAAAATTTTGTTGCATTATTCATTTGAAAAAGAATGCATAAATGATGTATTATACCTTGTGATTGACTATCACTTTTTGCAAACTATTTATAATAGTTTGGAGAGTCCTTGTGCTGTCAGACTAATGCTTGATATCTCTTTTTTACAATGTGTTTGTGAATTTCATATGATTGTGTTGTTCCTTCTACTCGTATTATCGATAAGATGTGCTACCCATATATTAGGACAAATTGCCTGATAAAGAGTTAAAAATGAGGGAGTTCACTTGATCTGGAAGATCAGGACCCATGGGCAGAGTTGCCTGCTAATGATATGGTATCTAAATCCAGTGCATTTTTTACAGTCTCTACTTACCGATTGATATACCTCTTGTAAATAAGGGCTACAAGCTGAGAAAATGAACAAATATTGTGCAGACCAAATGGGTGGGGGATAACGGCATGGAATAGGGAGCGGAGTGTAGGGCATTTCAAGTATTTTCGAAGAAATATCATAACCTAATGGTACGTGACGGACCACGACGATATAGAGTGAAAGAAAAGACCAAATCCAATAGCATAAAGCGGATACGTACTTATCCAACATCAATTAATTGAACCAAAACCTAGCCCCCTCCATTTCCACCCACCACCAAACACCTCAAGGCAACAAGGATCCCCTTCTCCCTCCCTTGTTCCAAGAACACCGAGGAAAGGAGCCAAGAAACCAACAAGATCCCAAGATTGGCAATAAGAGAGTCCTTTGGAGCAAGAGCAGCAGCATTTGTAGTCGCAGTTGGATCAAGGAGCGGTGGTGGTGGCAGCAGTGGTGGTGGGAGTGGTTGCACAAGTGTGGGTGAAGTTTCCTTTCTCTACCACCATCTCCATCCATCTGAATCTCCAACCTCCCCTGCGCACTAAGCCGCACTGCACCGCACTGCACGGGAGGAGAGGGAGAGGGGAGGGAGGGAGGGAGAGAGAGAGGGATAAATCGCAGTACAACCCAAGAAACCGTGATGGAGGAGGAGGATTGATAAGCAGTAGTGGCTTCTGTTACTCACCACACCACCATCTTCTTTCACCTCTTCTTTAATCCTTGCTTCACCGCTCTTCTCTCTCCCGCCTTGTCTTCTTGTCTTGCTGCAAGAAGCCTTTCTTGGTGCCTGCATTGGGGCAAGAAAGAAAGGGAGTGCTTGTTGTCGTCGTTGGTGTTGTATGGTCGGTGGCCAACATGACAATGGAGCACGGCGAGGATTGCTGCGTCAAGGTGGCGGTCCACGTCCGGCCGCTCATCGGCGACGAGAAGATGCAGGGCTGTAAGGACTGCGTCGCCGTCGTGCCCGGCAAGCCGCAGGTGAGCTCCCGATCCGTCATGGCATTATTGTTCTCTTCTTCTTCTTCCTTAATTCAAGTTTCTTCTCTTTTGGATGGAATTTGCTTTTTTCTCTTTCTCATTTGCTTTCTTTACTAGTACATGACTCAATTCAGGCACTAGATTGACTCTTCCTGCCAATTACGGATAGTGTGTCATTTATTTTTGGATGATTTTCTGGGAAATCAAGCTCCTTTTCAGTCCAATTATGGCAATATGACAAATTTTCTGGTTTTTTCCTCAAGAACGAGTTAGACCTGGCTGCATTTTTTTTATTAAAATTCCGAGACTGGATTGACAATTTCTGCCGATTTTTGAGGATGTTTAGCCACACTGGTTTCTCCGAATAAAGAAACAAAAAAAACTTTTTTTTGACGGATTACTCTGTTTTTCTCTGTTCAGTCAAGAACAGCCGACCTCAGAAGAGATCAACTGACCAACTTCTTCTTTCCCTCAATTTTGGATATCAAGATCCTCTGATGTCGTCTGTTTCTCCAACAAAAAATTTCTCAAAATTCAGGGAGAATCTAGGTTGCATCGCCGTTTTAGCTCCCAATGATAGAGATGCCCAGTTACCTTCTTTCCCTTTCTTTCTTTTCTTTTCTGATCATTAAATGAGTATCGGGAGTCTTCCTTCTCCTTTTTCTCTTCTGTTTCTCTCTCCTCAGTTTTTTTTGCCTGTCGGCAGTGCCAAACTTCACTCATTTTTGGTGTGAAGCTGCGTCGAATCTTGATGATGTTCATGATTTTCTTTATTTGGGCAGGAATTCTGTCAGCATCACGCAATTATCAGTCTGGTTTTCTGGTCCAGCTTTTGTTGATCCAGTCCTTCACTTCTCCCATCTCTTGCTTGTTCCCTTCTCCACTTTGAGCAAAATTTATTAACCTCGATAAACTTGAAAGATTCCACTCTAATCCTGAGATCTGGCTTATGTTTTTCTCAATTTTACTGTTTTTTCCTAGATGTTCTCTATCTCCAGCTGTCAGTGGCACATTCTTCTTGATCTTTCTTGGGTTTCTCACCCAATAAATTCTTGATCTTGGTGAAATTTTTTTTGGTTCAAGCATTTTTTTGGGGTGAAATCGATGAAAAGCAACTTTCTTTTCTCACTCTCCTTTTCTCCAACTCTTTACTAATGTAGGCTGCAGCAACATTGTGATGTTTTTGTTGGTTGCAGGTCCAGATTGGCACCCATTCCTTCACCTTCGACCATGTGTACGGCAGCACCGGCACAGTGTCGGCGGCCATGTTCGACGAGTGCGTGGCGCCGCTGGTGGACGGCCTGTTCCAGGGATACAACGCCACCGTGCTCGCATACGGCCAGGTTAAGTATCACGGCCTTCCCTAGAAATTGCCCTCGTCAATCATTTTGCTCCCATGTGCCCATTCATAGCAAAGAGCTTGGACCACCACGTTGGGGTGCACATCATGTGGTGGTGGAACAGCAATCCTTTTTTTCAGCTGTTTGCGCCATCATGGAGCAGTGTGTATGCTCCCAGAAACCCTGAAATCTCGATCATGTCGACTGGGTTCTTTTCTTTTCTTTCGCATTTGCTAAGGAAAACCCCCGAAATGCTGATCGTATGGAATGTTTTCTTTTCTTTCTTGCCTTTGACAGACTGGGTCAGGGAAGACATACACCATGGGGACGGCGTGCAAGGAGGGGTTGCACACCGGAATAATCCCGCGAGCTATGGCTGCGTTGTTCGACAAGATTGAGAAACTGAAAAATCAAGTAGAGTTCCAGCTACGAGTTTCATTCATCGAGGTACATGAGCTGTTCCAGTTTGATTGAATGGAGTGGACCAAGTGGCTACTGATGGTGTCTATCGGTCTTTTATAAAGTTTCATCATGCATCCGTTTTGAACAGATTTTGAAAGAAGAGGTGAGGGATTTGCTTGATCCTGCTGCTGCTTCTGTTGGCAAAGTTGAGAATGGCAATGGACACACCGGAAAATTGTCTGTGCCAGGGAAACCTCCTGTGCAGATCCGAGAGGCGTCAAATGGGGTCATAACGCTAGCAGGATCCACAGAAGTGCATGTTAGTACTCAGAAGGAAATGACTGCATGCCTCGAGCAAGGTTCTCTCAGTCGCGCAACTGGAAGTACCAACATGAACAACCAGTCAAGGTTAGCAACATTATCCTAATCATCCTTTCCCTTTTGGAGGAAGCAGATTAATCACTCATAATTCACAACAAGAAAATAGCATCATTCGGATTGGAAACTGGCAGTCAGTGCAGGATTCAATTTCTTGTGATGAATTGTTGCCTCAATGTTTACTGTTGTATTTATCCCCACTTATAGCAGTGTAGGACATTTTGCAGAACTAGTCAATGTTTTGTCCTTACCTTAAAAAAAGCCAAGTGCTTTAGTACACATTCAATCAGATTGGCTATCTGATATTCCATTACTAAATTCTACAAATTTTAATGAACTTTATGCTTTTGGTTTGGCATATAATAGTCGTTCCCATGCCATCTTCACAATCACATTGGAGCAGATGCGCAAAGCAGATCCCATCATGACTTCAGAAGGAATGCCTATTGAAGAGATGAATGAAGATTATCTGTGTGCCAAACTCCACCTAGTAGACCTTGCTGGGTCAGAACGGGCTAAGAGAACTGGTTCGGATGGCCTTCGGTTCAAGGAAGGTATTTGGCATGTTTCTTGTTTTATCTGAACCCTTATTCCACGATCATTTCGTCTCCAAACTAAAGGTAATTTACGCCTCATGTCATTAGGTGTTCATATCAACAGAGGACTTCTTGCTCTAGGCAACGTCATAAGTGCTCTTGGAGATGAGAAAAAGAGGAAAGAAGGTGCTCATGTCCCTTACCGGGACAGCAAACTCACTCGCCTTCTGCAGGTAAAATTCTTCTCACCCAACTGCTCAAATGTGTCTTTTACAGAAATGTTATTGATTTCATAACTGTGTTCAATAAAAAAGGCGGCCTAACTCATGTTTCAGCAGCAGATATACTTTTAGTCTTAGTATCTTCATTGTTGCCACATAACTAATTAATTCTGATTTATATCATTGTTGCCACATAACTAATTACTTCTGATTTATATCTACTTTGTTCATTACAGGACTCCCTGGGTGGAAACAGCAAGACTGTAATGATAGGTAATTCATCTTGTTGGAGATCATTTAATTTATAGTCATAACATTTAGAGTTATTTCCGATAATAATATATAATTCTATAAAAGTTCCAGAATTGGTGGTCAAATCACAATTGAAAATTATAGGTAATTCATTTTATCTTCATTTTGTGTGATGAACCTTAGTTCGTCGGGGTAAACATCGCCGGGAGGAAGGCCGGTCGGCGTCGGCTTGGTGGGATGAGAGATTTGACTATACATTGGGGTGATAGAACGTGAGGAAGAGACTCGATTAACTCATCTTCATTTCTTGATTGGTAATAGATACATGAGAGCCCTTTTATAGGGATAGTTTGACTTGATCTCTAAGAAATAATCTCTGTATAAAGAGACATATCTCTAATAAATGGAATATATCTATAAGATAGGCATAGATGAGGGTGAACTCTTGGTTCTTTCTTCTTATTGCTTAATAAAAATAATATATAATCACATCCTTATATAGATTGGATGGTTTACCCCTAAGAAACTTATCTCTAATATTATTAAAATAGATTTATCCTAACAAATATAATCTTATCTATAAGGAAACTAATCTAATCAAATCGGAAAAACTAATCAAGCCAAATTGGTGCTGTGTGTGAACAGGAGTTGTGTACTGTTCATGTGAACAGGAGTTGTATACTGTTCATGTGAACAGTAACCGTGTACTGTTTATGTGAACAGTAACCGCGCACATGCCACTTCTCTCTCCCTTTTCGACGGCTCGTTCTTGTGCTGTGGTGGTGGCCATGGCAGCAACCCTTGGAAGCCCTACTGAGAAGAGCGGTCGCGACGCCTTACGCTAGTGCATAGTAGGTAACCGATGGCGGTTGATAGCGAAGGCACATGAACCTTAATGCTGCCTAACGTTGACGAAGACGTCACCAACGAAGATAGCGAGCGCAGGGTAGTGCTGCTACCCTTTCCGCCACCTAATGCAATGGATGGGTGAGGGATATGACGATGTCGTGACCTCCCAAAAGCACACCTGCAAAAGCATAGTGTTGGCCGTCCGTGTGGAGAGGTTGGCCGCTGGACAACGACCTTCTTCCTTGGCGACGGCACCATTAGCGCGACCATAGGCAACGAAGTTGAGAGAAGCGTTGTCAATGGCAGTGGAGGTGCTATCGGTGGTACCATAAGTAGGTCGCGGTAGTGACATGGTTGTCGCGGCAAACTTCAGCAGCAACACGGCTGCCGCGGCAGGACGCGGCAGGTGTCGGCAGAACCGCGGCTGCCTCAACATTCTAGCGGTACCGTGGCGGCTGTTGGGAACAGCGCCGCTACCGTCTTTTGTTGCACCTTCTGATTCTTGATCTTCTCCAAAGTAGCATGCATGTTGAGGAAGATGACCGTCATCTTGTTGTCGATGTCGGCCATCTTGATGGCGTTAGTCTTTATCGTGGCCAACGACTCTGCAATAGGAGGTCATGATAGCAGAAGTTATGGGAAAGGATCGACTACTCTGATATCAAATGTGATAAACCTTAGTTCATCGGGGTAAACATCGCCAAGAGGAAGGCCGAACAATGTTGTCTTGGTGGGATGAAAGATTTGACTATAGATTGAGATGATAGAACTTGAGGAAGGGACTATATTAATTTATTTTCATTTCTTCATTGGTAATAGATACATACGAGCTCTTTTATAGAGATAGCTCTGTTATGAATATTGTGTGTGTATTGATATGAGACCCAAAGGGCCATATATATAGGAGAATACAAGAGATATGCCATATAGAGATAAGACATATATGGAATAGAATCCAAACTCTATCTCCTAATACAACTCTATCTCTATCTCCTTAACACCCCCCCTCAAATGCAAAGCGTATGCAATAGCATTGCATTTGAAAAAGAAGTTAACATTAAAACAAGAAAAATCCGAAATCTATCTCCTAATACAACTCTATCTCTATCACGGGAGATCACGGAGAGGCCACGAGGGCTAAGTCGGCGATGTAGCTCAACAGATGCCTGAGTTGACGACGAGCACCACGGAGCCATGCGGAGGCCGACGTCTGGCGAGAAGAGGCCGACGTGCGGCGCGCGAAGGAGGCCGACGTGCGGCAGGAAGGGAGGCCGACGTCTGCGAATCCAGGAGGCCGGATCGGCGACGAAGAGGCCGCCTCGGGCGGCGGCCGGGCGGGGCGGCGAGCACGACGGAGCCATGCGGGAAGCGCGGTTGCGGCCGCCCGCAGAGACGATGGGAGGCCGGAGGCCGTGGTGGAGTCGAGCGGGGCGGCGACGGCCGACCTCGACGACCTGAGTCAGCAGAGCGACCAGAGAACCGCCGGGGTGGCCGGGAGCGGTAGACGAGGCCGAGGAAGACGACCACGAGCGCAATGAAAGACAAGAAAGAGATGCCCAAAGCGGCGAGCACAGCGAGCCATGCGGGGAGGCCGACGTGCGGCGCGATGGGAGGAGGCCGGAGCGACCGGAGGCCTCTGAGGCCGTGGGAGACCGAGGCTACTGGATCCGGTGACGAGCCCGGCAACAGAGGACGGTTGTCGATGGAGAGCTCCGGCGGGAGCGAGTCAAGCGCGGAGGAGCGGACGTCCAGACGCGATCGGCAAGCTCGGGCGGTGTAGGTGGAGCCGACCCAAGATGGCGTCGGGCGCCTCTGGTAGAGGAACTCGAGGAGGCCGATGATGCGAAGACCTCGGCGATGCCGATGAGGCCGTCTCGGATGAGGAGCCGATGGGCGGGCGGCGAATCTGTCAGACGACGGCCGAGTGTGCACATGGCGGCCATGGCCCGGTAGTCGAGGCGCTACGGCGAAGACGAAGTCGACGGAGGACGATCGCGAACGAGCGCGAAGATGAAGGAGATGGAGGACGCTGGCGAAGACCAAAGAATCGCGTGGCGTGGGCGTCGCAGCTTCGACGAGACATGCATGGGCCATGCACACGAGGCCAGCGCCTGGCAAATCTTGGCTAGCAGAACACCTCCGCGCCGGCCAGAGGATCTTGCCGCCGACGAATACTTCATTGATATCCTTGCGATCGTGAAGGCAGAACGGCGGGCGGCACGGCCCACGCCGATCCACAGCGAGCACGACGACGCCGGGAGGCGCGGGCGGGGCATGGCGTCGACATGTAGATCGCCGCCACTGCGGACAATACACGGAGCGAGCGCAATGAGCCACCACATGCATGCATGCTTGGAAGTATATGCATGCATGGACGGAAGTAGATGCACGCTTGGAAGTAGATGCATGCATGTGTTGAGAATTCATGCGGGGTGCGTGCATGCAAGCCAATGGTTGACGTCGATGGCGAGTCGGCGACGGTGAGACCGCGTGCGGGGTCGGCGACGGTGAGACCGTGTGCGGGGTCGGCGACAGCAAGGCAGCGGCGAGTCGGCGACGGCGAGGTCAGCAGACGAGTCGGCGGCAGCGGTCCCGACAACGATCCCGGCGCGCGCGAGTCGGCGAATCGAAGACGACGCGCCAGCGGCGGCCCGTGATGGCGGAAGTCTGCGTGGACGATGAGTTGATGGAGACGTTGGCGCATGCATGGAAGTATATGCATGCATGGAAGTATATGTACTTCTTGTCCACGGGCGCTGCGCACGGGCGATGTAGCGGGACTTGGAGCCGTGGGAGTGGCGGCGCGCGGGGCGATGGTCGTGACGGTTCAAAGCGCGCCGAGATGTGGCCCGTGGGCGGATGATGATCATCACGGCCAGCCCGCGCGCGCCGCGTTGCGAAACGGCGAGATGGCGCCGCCGTACTTGTGGTTCACGATCGGCGCAGTCGTCGCGAAGAAGATGAGGATGAACGTGCCCACGAACTCCGCACCAAGAGAGCGAAGATAAAAGACGATCCAAAATCCACGAGGCGATTGTTGTGGCCCGTACGGAGGCGCGGGGCTCGAGCGGCGGTGCGGGCCTGAAGCCGAGCGGGAGGAGGTCCAGGGGCGGCGGCGGCAACCCGGGAAGCCAGGATGCCGATGGTGAAGCTGGAAGCTGATGTTGAGCATGCCGCGCATCCTCGCCGGAGCATGATGAGGATGCCGATGGCACAGCCTGATTGCTGAACCCGACGCCGATGCCGAGGAGGATCCGGCCGAATATGAGCATGAGGACATTGGCGAATCCGTTGAGGACGGCGTCGACAAGGAAGATGACGCCGACTAAGGCGGCCGAACGTAGGCGCTGCCCCCGGCGGAGATAGATCTCCCGGGCGCGATGACTGAAGCGGCTAGGGTTAGATCTAAACCTAGAGCTCTGATACCATGTTATGAATATTGTGTGTGTATTGATATGAGACCCAAAGGACCATATATATAGGAGAATACAAGAGATATGCCATATAGAGATAAGGCATATATGGAATAGAATCCAAACTCTATCTCCTAATACAACTCTATCTCTATCTCCTTAACAAGCTCGACTTGACTTCCAAGAAATAATCTCTATATCTAAGAAAACATATCTCTAATAAATAGGATATATCTATAAGATAGTAAACCTATTTAATAAGGAAGTAAACCTATCTAATAAGAAAACTAACTATTCTTATATTTATCTTTACTAATGTGACCTCGCTATACGTGCTGTTATAGTACGCGGGTACTATTCATGTGTATGAATACTAGGCGTGAACAGTAATTTGGCGCATGACATTTTCTTTAGTAGACTATGCATCCCATGATATGATTCAATCATTTTTTCATTTAATTGAAAAAATGACTTAGAAATACCTTAATTGATCTTACATTTCACAATCTGGGTTGATCGAGCTTGCATTCAACTGACATGTATCTATATTTTCTCCTGCAGCCTGTATTAGTCCAGCAGATATTAATGCTGAAGAAACACTGAACACTTTGAAATATGCCAACCGGGCACGCAACATTCAGAATAAGCCTATCGTGAGTTCGTTATCTTTAGCCTCCTTAGAAAATATCTGACATAAATCTATGCTTTCTTTACTCAATAGGTTTGCTTTTTTCAGGGTGCTTATTTGACATTCTGCTATTTACTTTCCTGATTTCCAGGTCAACAGAAATCCTATTGCTGATGAGATGAAAAGGATGCGCCAGCAGATCGAATACTTGCAAGCAGAGCTCGTTTCAGCTCGAGGAGGAGCTGGATCAGATGATCAGGTAAATGTTTTTCTAATTTATTTGCCATAATCGAAAAGTTAGACTGTAGTATGCATTCACGCACACTAAGAATCAGAATAACAGGAGTTCAAATTTCAGGGTCTCAGGGAAAGGGTCTTATGGCTTGAACAAACAAACGAAGACCTTTGCAGGGAACTTTATGACCTTCGCAACTGTTCTCTCATTGATCCATGTGAACCTGAACTGCAAGTATGTTGATGAGTTTTATGCATGCTTTTTGAGATTCTACATTTGAAAATAAGTATATGACTTGCACCTCCGCTGCTCCTTTCACAATAAATGTATTTTTCTCACAAAGTAAAAGGGAAACAGACATAACACAGTGTCTACTAATTTGTTTTCCATGGAATTGCACTTGAAGTGGTATAGCTGGACCATATATATCGTTAGTTCTGCTCTTTGTTTCAGAAAACTGGAACTGGTTATACCAAAGGTGAAGGTCTCAAAAGAAGCTTGCAAGTACAGAGCCATTTGATGTCCCTATGACTGACTCAGTAAGAGGTAATCTTTTAGCACCTCCATAGTTTCTTCTTGATATTCAGATAATTTGGTTCCATTTCAAAGCATGACTCAAAACATGAACAAGGTCACTGCTATTTCCAATTTTTTATTTTTCCTGCAATTTATCTTTGATTTCCTTATTGTGCCACTAATTTTCCCTACCTGCAGCAAGCAACCCTAAAGATATTGAAGATGAAGTAGCCAAAGAATGGGAATACACAATGCTGCAGGATAGCATGGGCAAAGAGCTGAATGAATTAAACAGACAACTGGAGCAAAAGGAGGTATCAAACATTTGACAACAAAAATTACTTCACCATGTGTTAATCTTGTAGATAACAATACATGAGTTAATATTCACTCATGAATGACATATGCATTCACTTCTGAATACATATGTACACTCTCAATCTAAATTTGATTTAAAGGTCTTCGGGCTTCTCATTGCTACATAATTTGTTTATTTGGATACTCATGTTCATCTCCACATGTTGCACCATAATTCATATCGGATCATAGTATCTGGCACTTTTAGTATTCTTGTCTGAATGGTGAACCAAACATTTCTCAAGACAAAACTGGAAGTGAATTTTCATTAAAAGTAGGTAAAATTACACTAATATATTCCCCTCAGAAAAATTACACTCATAATTCATAAATATGATAATTTATAGAATTTTGTTATAATATTTTTCGTTATGCTTCTATTACTTATAAATGATGTGCGTGTCCCCAACCGGTAGAGTTGACATTCTTGTCTATGTCCAGGTAAAGATGACTTCAAGATGCATCATCAATTAAGTTGCAAGGGTCATTAATTGTACCATATATTACTATAGTAACTTGAAAGCAAAGCAATATGATATATATGAACTTTATTCTGACCTGCTTTCTGAGTATACTTGTTCGTGTTATTCTGGTCATGCTTGCCAAGAACCTTACCTTCAATTTTCTCAAACACTATGCAGTCTGAGATGAAAATGTATGGATATGATACTGTTGCACTTAAGCAACACTTTGGAAAGAAACTTATGGAGCTCGAAGAAGAGAAAAAAGCTGTACAGGTTTGTCACAAGATCTTCTCATTACCACATTCAGTCATCAAAACTTGCATATTGCTAGCCGTTGCCCATGAAAGATGCTAATCTTACAAGAAAATTCTTAACAATTTCAGCAAGAAAGGGACAGATTGTTGGCTGAAGTTGAAAGCCTAAATGCAGACGGTCAGACACATAAGTTGCGGGATGCCCAACTGCAAAAACTAAAAACCCTTGAAGCACAGGTGAATAGCGCTTCTTAATGTGTTCGAATTAATTTCACAGTTCTGTACATGATAGTCATAAAATACTGGAACTGCAGATTCTAGATCTCAAGAAAAAGCAGGAGAACCAAGTTCAACTTCTGAAGGAAAAGCAAAAGAGTGATGAAGCTGCTAAGAAATTACAAGAAGAAATCCAATTTATAAAGGCACAGAAGGTTGTCTTCCCTTTCTCATCTTGTCTGTAAAAACTTTTGTCCTAATGCATAATTTTTTCATCATATATAAGTGATATTGATAATGTCTTCATTCATACTAAGCGAACCTTTTATGATGTCAGGTTCAACTACAACACAAAATCAAACAAGAAGCAGAACAGTTCCGGCAATGGAAGGCTTCCCGTGAAAAGGAACTTCTGCAGGTATGAATAATTCGCTATGTAGTTAGTTCAAATGACTGCAAATTTACTGTGTAACAAATTCAATCAAAACAAGGACCAGGTAAAATGATGTGACCATAGGTCCATAGCTACTTAGAGATCCATGACTGCGTTTGTTTAAAGTGGCACAGAAGCACATATCAAAATGTCTTTGGCAAAATGATTGAATTTTAAATTTGGCATAAGTTATTGTTGGATATTTGGATTTGGTATATGTCCAGTTAAAGTTAAATGTTTTTAGAGATCATAGTGAAAAGCATGGTCACTTACTGTTCCCTAAATACAGTTGCGGAAGGAGGGACGGAGAAATGAGTACGAACGCCACAAACTTCAAGCACTTAATCAGAGGCAGAAATTGGTAAGTTTCTTTTCTAAAATTGTATTATAAGAAGAGAAAATGTGTGAATGTTTTGAAAGGCAATTGCAAGGAAAAAATAATTAGATTTTAGACCTTGGAAAATTGCTTCGTGCTAGTGTCCCCCTGAACAGGAGTGTTTGTTCTAACATTGGGATATGGGCTTTGTAGATGCTGTCAAATGCTCACTTAACGTCCCCTACAGCAAATGATGGCTATCTGTTGTTGCGCATTAATGCAACAACAAATTTCTCATGATTCGCTTGGTTGGTGCGTGCAATATTTGTTTGGTTAGTGCGCATTAATGCAACAACAAATGATGGCTAGATGTTGTGCATTAATGCAACACCACAGTTGGTGCATGCAACTCCTTCAATGCACTTACCATGTAGTGCTTTTTGTTGACACGGTGCTTACCGAGTAGTGTTGTCTTCGATCATTTTATTGAAGTGACAAAAGTGATTAGTTTTGTCATTAATCACATGTTGTCTTTAATCATAGTGTTGAAGTGACAAAGGTGTTGTGTTTAATCACAGTGTTGGAGGAGACAAAAGTGTTAGTGACAAATGTGTTAATTTGTCATTGATCACACTTTTGTCCCTTCAATATTGTGACATGTCAAAACCAACAAATGTGATTAAGGATAAGATGGCAAACACGAACACCGTGATTAAAGACAAAACTAGTCACTTTTTTCCCTCATTACAAACGGTGTCATTAACCACAATGTTGACTAAGTAGGCAAAAGTGATTAGTTATGTGTTTACATTTGACATAATTTGCTCCTCCAGCACTATGAGTGATGGCAAAACTAACATTGTGGTCATTTTCAGATGTAGGTAATAGCCCCAACTAGAGTGCCCTTTTGCAACTACTAATGATTGAATCAAAGATGCTAATTACTGCACTCACGAGCAAAAATTACCACACCAATTAAATGCTAACTACTGCGTTCATGAGCAAAAATTTCTTAGTGATTTGGTGGTCGGGGGTCACAGATGTAGCTAACAGAGTTAGGTCATCATTAATCCTAATGTTAAATGGACTACGGATAGGGGCACGCTGCTCTCCCGTGTAAGATCGAATACCGCAATCGAGGCGTGGGGGGTTGAATATTTGCCTCGCTTTTTGAATCTCTTATTGCTTGATAAAGGTTTCGACCGCTCAGCATTCGACCGTTCACTCGACTCCTTTGCACGTAGTCGTAATCTTCCTCCACTCGAACGCTTCGACACCGATGTGCTCTATTCGGAACGAGAACAAGTCGAAGACAACACCCAGAAAAACACGTCACCGATACCGACTAACTTTTCTTGGAATAGATCTGATCTTTTATATTTGAATCATATTCTGTGGCTACGAAGTGCCCTAACGGCACCCCTCAAACCCTTGCAGAAAAGCTTTCTCTCCAAAGCCATCTCTAATCTTCAAAAGCCCTCAAAGCCATACCTTAATACTTAGCCTCTCCCTACTTTTATACGGTAGAGCCCCAAGCCATGACCTTATCACAACGGATATGAAATCCTGACCGATTCCAAAAATCGAGGTACCCGAAACCCTTCTAAACACGGGTTTTTTCAAAATCTCTAAACCTTCCAATTATAGACTCCGTTCGTATCTCTTTCAACTCATCACGTGTCGAAGCCTTTGGGGCTGCACCTCCCGTAGCTTCTCCACGCATAATCCACTTTTCATCTCCACTTGCTCTAGTGTGAGTCCGATCACCTCGTGACATCCTCGACCGCCTGGACCTCAGATTTTCCCATCCTAGTCCCGGTCCTTCTCGTCATTAACCATGACCGTTTCCACGCCCAACCTGCACATGCAAAGACCAAAAAATATTTTCCCTAGCACAAATTCTTCCCAACTTGACCGACATTAGTCAACACACGTAAACCACATTCTTAACCATCAATAAACACAAATCAAATCATCCACGATCTCAATATGCACGCTTTCCAAAAATCTACCTCAGACCACTTAGTACGACCGGTCTCACCGCCATGCACACGTCAGTCATACCACTGGCCCAACAGACACGAGTACTCAAGGTAATCAAAGATTACAAGAATTGAACCACTCGAAGCCTACGAGTACTGACCGTGAAACCTAGACAATTGATCGCAAAGTATACGACAACCAATCACAAAGTCTATAGCTATCGATCACCGACCGGGCACTGTGGCGAGTATCGACCAGTTACTGTAGCTATCGACTAGGTATTGTAGCAATGACCACAGACCAAGTACTGTAGCTTATACTATCGACTACCAACCAGGTGTTGTAGTACCGACTACCGATCACTAAGTACCGACCAGGTACTGTAGCTTATGACATCCGACCGGTTACTGTAGCTTACGACCTCCGACTGGTTACTATAGCTTACGACCATTGATCGGTTAACTGTAGTTTAAGACCGGTTCACTGTAGCTACCGATAGGTTCACCGTGGTTTATGGCGGTTCATCGTATCTCGCACCGCCCACCAGATCGATCGTTCATCGTAGCTCCGACCATCTATGGTCGTTCTGCCGCGGTGGTTCAGTCGTGCTCGACCTGTCGTGGTCATTCTATCGTGGTCGTTCTGCTGTGGTTGACATACCGATCGGATCGTCCATCATAATGCCGATCGGATCGTCCATCATAATGCCGATCGGATCTTCCATCCTTAATGTTCCAGCAACAATAGTGCATCGACTAGAACTTTTACAAATGCAAATTTCAATGTAACCTAAATATCAATTATTTATCATCACTAAATTCACGACCTATCGACATGGTCTAACACCTAGGCACCAAATCTTTAGACACTACAGAACTATAAGCATTGTTTGGACCAGCTTATGCTTAAACTACTCAGCTTTACTTTCTGTGGAGCTTGCTTCTTTGACATAGTTGTCCTTCAAACAGTTCACAACTTCACATCCTTTTCATTCATATAATTATGTTTGAAAATTTTCTCCATGTTATCATGTCTATTGATATAAATTGAATAACAAATGGTGCACTTTTTATGTATAGGTTCTCCAGAGGAAAACTGAAGAGGCCGCCATGGCTACCAAAAGGCTGAAAGAGTTACTAGAAGCTCGAAAATCTTCAGGTCGTGATAATTCAGGTATCTCTCTGCATCATGACACTATTTCTTTGCAGTATAACGAATACTCTCCAATCTAACAACGCTTCCATTGTTCTGCTTTCGTCCAAACATAGCTGGCATGAATGGTACTTCTCCTGGCTGTCACGTAAGATCTATTCATACTGAACCAAGAAATTCTGATGTTCGTTTTGAATATATCCCTAAAAATTTTCTTGATAACACAGATGAGTGAGAAATCGCTGCAAAAATGGCTAGATCAAGAGTTAGAAGTCATGGTACATGTCCATGAAGTCCGAAACGAATATGAAAAGCAAAGTCAATTGTGTGTAGTTCAATTTTGCCTTCTGAATTGTAAATTGCAGAATTTCCTTACCATTTTTAATGCATAACTTATAATGAGTAATAAAAAAATTATTTTAAAGGCGTGCTGCACTTGGTGAGGAGCTTGCCATTTTGAAGCAAGACGTCATGTCTGGTGCAGCTAGTCCACCGAGAGGGAAGAATGGAAACTCTAGGTAATTGTTATCCCCTTGTTTTCTTTTGAACTTTAGGTATCTTTTCAGCGAAATCACATCTTTAATCCATGTATTGTCAGAAAATATGTAATTAAGTCATATAAAAGAACATTTCACCCTTATGCTATATCTGGGTCTGCAATCCAGTTATGAGTGAACATATTTAAACCCCATATTGTATCTAAATCTGCAATCAGTGCTTCTAAATGCTCATGCATGTCTTGGCTGCAATTTTCATCCTCAGGGCAAATACCTTGTCACCAAATGCAAGACAAGCTAGGATAGCATCACTTGAGAGCATGGTCACAATCTCTTCAAATACTCTTGTTGCAATGGCTTCTCAACTGTCAGAAGCTGAAGAAAGAGAACGTGCATTCTCTGGGCGTGGTCGTTGGAATCAGTTGCGGTCAATGGGAGAGGCAAAGAGTTTGCTGCAGTACATCTTTAATATGGCTGCGGATGCAAGGTTATTTTTGTTCTTTTGGCATCTTCGTTGTTTAATATTATGGCATCATCCATATTTCTGAGACTTCTCAATCTGTAAAACCTGGGACTAAAAAGCCTTATTTTTCTAGGAAATAGCTGAAATTCTAGTGCCTGATCTTTTGCTAAGAGTCTGGTACCACTTTTCAAATAGGAGTGACAACTTGCACTCTTGGGTCTTGGCTTTCTTGTCATCTATTATAATGATGTCATCTCTCCTACCAAAACTTTTCTATTGTTAAAACCTGAACTCAAAAGACCTGATTTATTTTTTTCTTGGAAGTGCTACAATATGTGAATGAAAGAGAGATACTTAGCTTTTTGTGATACCATGTAAAAAGATCATATTTTTTTAAAACTTGTTTTGTTTTGAAAGGGTGATTCTTTGAAAGCCAGTTTCATTCAATATATTTTATCTTGAAACAAAGGGTGATGCCTCTCTTTACTGTTGAAATCAGATGCCAAGTGAGGGAGAAGGAAATGGAGATCAAGGAAATGAAGGAGCAAATGACGGAGCTTGTGGGCATTTTTCGACACAGTGAATCACGAAGAAGGGAAATGGAAAAGCAGATTAAGCAAAGAGAGCAGACAGCCACCATGGCCACTACACCTCTGGTGCGATTTCTCTCAGATTGTGACACTATGATCCCTCGAAGTAAAAGATATGATGAATGATGAACAACATGGCTAAACATCTATGACGCATCTTTAATTATCTTTAGATTTTCCCAGAAAATAATAGTTTGGTACAATAAAATAGATATGCGACCTGATTTTGGCCATGGTCATCATGCAATCATAAATGTACAGCTTGACGGAAAATTAGGAAAACCTGCCCTGGGGTATATCAGATTGACAAACTGATAAAACATTGGGTCACTTCATCCCTATGTACATGATATGGAAGCAGATGTACAACGTTCAAGATATAACATTGAAAATCTTAATGACAAATTTATACACCTTACAGGGAAGTGGAAATGGCTCTGCAAAGCACTCTGCTGATGACTCCAATACACCATTGTCCCCGATTGCAGTTCCTGCACAGAAGCAGCTGAAGTACTCTGCTGGAATTGTAAATAGCCCCAGCAAAGGGTTTGCTGCATTCAACAGACAGCAACTTAAGGTTCTATATCTCTACCTGATCTCATTTTTTCCTGATCTTCTCTCTCTCACATATTTTTCTCCATTGATGATGTTCAATGCAGATGGTTCCTATTGCACAGTTGCCTGTTGGCAAGAAGGTTTCAGTAGCAGGGCAATCAGGAAAGCTCTGGAGATGGAAAAGGAGCCACCACCAGTGGCTACTGCAGTTCAAGTGGAAGTGGCAGAAGCCCTGGAAATTGTCCGAGATGATTCGACACAATGATGAAACAATCACGAGGGCTAGGCCCAGAACTCAGCGTCTTCCTCATAAACCTCATAAAGTGATGTGAAACAGGCCTTTCGTTTTTGTCTCTACATGAACTGACACGGTTTGCAAACCTACACAGCTAATTACCTTCACAAGGTGACAATGCAGCTAAAGACTTAATGAGATCTCCTTCGTGCTTCGTTTTTACTTAGCCATGGGATCGACCAGTATATGTTCATAGGGTGACCTGTCGTTGGATGTAAATTTCTTGTGCCTATAAAAATGAGGTGTGAAATATAGAGATGAAATTAGTGAGTGTGTGAGTGGCCATTCTTCGTGAAAGTACTAAGCACAATGCTTCATGTTTCAGCCCTCATCAACTGGTGAAATGTCAATAGTTGGCGTTCTTCTGCATAAAGAAATCTGTTGAAGGAAGGCGCCTTGTAAAGTCCTGGTGCTTTTCTGCTCCTGTAGATTTGCATGAAGGATGATGAAAGTTGATATTTGAGTGGTGTTTGTTTTTTGTTATTGATACTGAAAGTGAGAAGTCAAATGACATTGGTTTGGTTTGTTAGGAGTTTATTGATGTAATACAGCAACTTGTGCCCTTGTTTGACCACTTGTGTATTGTGCATTACTGATGATTGACTAAATGTGATGTTACAGTCTTGCTGACTGCTTTCAAGATCTCTATAACCACTTTGTAGTCGCTACAATCACCTCCTACAGCCGTACGACCATATTGAAAAGGCTACGATCTCCTCCTGAGTCGTTACGACTGCTCTGTTGGTTCTTCGACTACGCTGATAGTTGTTACGACCACGTTGTGACCTCTTCGATCACGCCTCGTTGCTCCGACTACGTAGTCGTAAACTTCAGCTGAAGTTACAACTACGTTCACCACCTTTGCGTTGCACTTTTTTCAACCACGGTCGATTACCGTAGTCGTAGCTCCTTACGACCATGCAGTGATTCTGTCGATCGCTGTGGTCGTAACGCTTTATGACCATGTCTCTCCGTAGTGGTCGCTTACGACCATGCCTTCTCGTTGTGGTCGTAACTCCTTTACGACCACGTCTTCTGCTCTGTGATTGTGGTTGTAACTCCTTTACGACCACGTCTGCGAATCTCTGTGATCTTACCGACCATATGCGACCACACCGGTCGCCTCCACTGCGATCACACCGACCACTTTCGACCACAACGATCGCCTCTCTCCTCTGCGATCATGCTAACCGCCCGCGACCACGCTGGTCGCCCTCTGCTCTGCGGTCACACTGACTGCCTGCGACCACGCCGCCGCCCCTCTCCTCTGCAGTCATGCCGACCGCCTGCGACCATGCTGGTCGCCCACTGCTCGACACCTCTCGACTACATCGCGTCAACTTGGTGCTTTCCTCTCGATACAATGCTCTACTTTTATACCCGACTCTTCGACTATGTCTCGAAGACAGCTATGACTCTGAGACGGACTCGAACACGACTATGAAACTGACTCGAAATAAACTCGTACTTATACAAGACTTAGGACCATGACAAAACGACTACGATCACGACTTAAACCAACTTGCACACTGCAAGCTCGAATACGACTTTGACTTCTAAACTGAAAACAAGATTACAAAATCTAACAATCACCTCCTTAATCTTGTTTTTCCTTCTTGATCACACTGATTTTCTCTCTTGCTTTCACTTCTTCCTGCACTCCCGTACGCCTGAGCCGTCACCGCTCTACTGCCTGCGCTTGCTCCATCCCGAGCCTTGCATAATCGGCGTTTGCAGCGCCGCACTGGATCGAATCGTCCTTGTACTGGGTTAGGCCGAGCACCTACTCCCACAACCACCTTGCCTTCGCCATTACCTAAGCCTCCCACTCCTCTCTCTTGGATCATGTGCACCTTCTCCACACGATCACCGCCCTCGTACATCGTTTGCAGTGTCTCCCACACCTCCAAGTTGACGCTTCACCCATGCTTTGATACCACTTGTTATAGTCCTACCGACTGCTCCCAGGATCTCTACGACCACCTTGTAGTCGCTACGATCACCTCCTGCGGCCGCACGACCACGTTGAAGAGACTACGACCACCTCCTGAGTTGTTACGACTGCTCCGCTGGTTCTCCGACCATGCTGATAGTCGTTACGACTACGTTGTGACCTCTCCGATCATGCCTCGCTGTTCCGACCACGTAGTTGTAAACTTCAGCTGAAGTTACGACCACATTCACCGCCTCTGCGCTGCACTTCCTTCGACCACGGTCGATCACCGTAGTTGTAGCTCCTTACGACTATGCAGTGATTCTGTCGACCAGTGTGGTCGTAACGCTTTACGACCACATCTCCCCGCTGTGGTCGCTTACGACCAAACTTTCTCGCTGTGGTCGTAACTCTTTTACGACTACGTCTTCTGCTATGTGATCGTGGTCGTAACTCTTTTACGACCACGTTTGTGAACCTCTGCGATCTTACCGACCGCCTGTGACCACACCGGTCGCCTCCACTACGATCACACCGACCGCTTCTGACCACACTGGTCGCCTCTCTCTGCGGTCACGCTGACCGCCTGCGACCACATCGGCCGCCCCTCTGCTCTGCGGTCACGCTGACCGCCTACGACCACGCCGGTCGCCCCTCTCCTCTACGGTCACGCCAGCCGCTTGCGGCCACGCCGGTCGCCCACTGCTCTGCGGCCACGCTGACCGCCCACGACCACGCCGGTCGCCCACGACACCTCATCTTGACTACATCGCATTAACTTGGTGCTCTCCTCTCGATACAATGCTCTGCTTTTATACCCGACTCTTCGACTACGTCTCGGAGACAACTACGATTCTGAGACGGACTCGAACACGACTACAATACTGACTCGAAATACAACTCATACTCATACATGACTTACGACCATGACAAACCAACTACGATCACGACTTAAACCGACTTGCACACTGCAAGCTCGAATACAACTTTGACTTCTAAACTGAAAACAAGATTACAAACTCTAACATGTGAAAAGTAGAGCAGTTTGTCTCCAGATCCCAAGATGCTTAAAATTTCAGCAACCAGAGCAACATTATCAGCAACGGCGTTGTTCATGACTCATCCGACAGGAAAGATAGTTGTTTACAAGTCATGTGAATAACCACATCCAAATCTATGTAGAATCTTTCATCATTTACTTTGCAGACACGCTCCATGTCTTTTTACTGTTCAAGAAGCTATATGTTTGTCCTGCCACATTTGTACTGCTGCTACTGCTGCTATATATGTATGAGGCAAGTGCAAGTGAATTCTTGGGAATACCCAACTATGGGATTTAGAATGTGAAAAATAGAGGTTCATAGGTTTTAATAAATGAAAGACATCTGCTTATGCTAAGTCCTGCTTCTAATCTTTGGGTTGCAGAGTAAGTAGCAAGGATACTTCAGTCATTATTATCCAGGAGCAATTTACTGCCTTTATTCTATATATACAAGTTAGAACCAAATTATTTATCAGTTATAATCCAAGTAGTATACTGGTCCTTGTTTTGGAGGATGCTTCATGGACTTGAGCTGTGTACTGTGTTGATGATTCAATTTGCAATCCTAATAAATAGTCTAGGTTCCTTCATTATTCTGCATCAGTGCATGTTGTGGACTTATGGTTCTCATGGAAGTACACAATTACACTATTCTTGGATGATCCAAAATGCACATGTTCACACTAGTTCTTAAGAATGAATCTGGTATGTCATGTGTCTGCTTACATGTGTGCAAGACTGCAACTGCAAGCAAGCACAATCTTAAGCGAAAGGATGGCCCACAGATACTCTGAATAAAACCAAATCAAACTTAAGAGACCATAAGTCAGAATTGTCACATCCAGGGGTGAAAACGGATCGGATATTTCCCGACCGACCGACCGCCGAATCCGAGTCGGATCGAATTCGGATAGTTGTGTCGGATAATTATCGGATTCGGAGTCGGATTCGGATAGTTGTTTTCGGATACGGATTCGGATTCGGAAAATTACTATCCGACGGATACGGATACTATCCGAGATTTTATCGGATAATATCCGGATATATTTTTCGGATATCCGGGATTCGGATTCGGATAGTCGGATTCGGATAATCACATTTTGCTTCATTGCAAATGAGAAAAGCACAACTGAAAGTGCTTGTTCTTACAATAGTTGAAAGAACTTTCCGTTAGTAGTAGCAATTAACGAAGAGAACAAAGTGTACACAGAGGTGACAAAGCGCATGTTTAATGCATATTCTTCCTGTATGCGCAGGGGTCGTACAGCGGCCGTGGCTGCTTATACGGTGTACATCCAAAGTAGAATGATGGTACGCGTACATAGGTACAGCGAGGACTATGTATGGCGCTACCTGCATGCTCCTCCGGGTCCTTTTCGTGTATACAAACATACCTAAATTTGTACTGACACGACAAGGGAAACACAGAGGTGACAAAGTTTCTTGATGAGTATTGGTTTCACATTTTATATAAAACCAAGAGGCTATTGTAACTTTGTAAGCTTTTGGAACTGTAATCATCCGTATTATCCGCCTATATTATCTGTTTCCGAGCCGAATTCGTTACATATCTGTCCCGACGGTACCGTATTCGAAACTCCGAATATTCCGAATTCGTATTCGTATCCGGCCTTACCGTATTCGACTCCGAATCCGGAGAAAAAATATGGGTTAGGATATGGTCTAAGCAATATCCGTCCGAATCCGATCCGTTTTCACCGCTAGGCACATCCTATCTACTTGCTTTGTCTTCATAGTTGTCTTGCCTGCTGCATGACAGGTAGAGCCTACCCAGGTGGCGACTTCAAGAAAAGACTATATGGATAGGTCGTGAATATAACGATGACGAATAATTGATATTTAGATTGCATTGAAATTTGCGTTTATGAAAGTTTCGATTGATGCACTATGATAAATCTGGAATTGGTAGAATACTCAGATTAAGCGATCTGACCACCTTGTATTGGGCGGTCTGGCCGGCATGCCGCGACCACGGACGATAGTCGGTGGTCCGATCGGCCTTGCGTTGGGTGGTCTGATCAGAAGATCGACCACAACAGGTCGACAACGGCAGATCAACCACGGCAGGTCGACCACGGCTGAATGACTGTGGCAGAACAACAACAGCTGGTCAACCATGCCTGTAGATGATCGTAAGCTACAGTGAACCGGTCGTAAGCTACAGTGATCCTGTCAATAGCTATAGTGAACCGGTCGGAAGTCGCAAGCTATAGTGAACTAGTCATAAGCTATAGTGATCCTGTCGGTAGCTATAGTGAACGAGCCAGAAGTAGTAAGCTATAACATCCGGTTGGAGGTCGTAAGCTACAATAATCAGTCGACGGTCGTAAGCTACAGTACCAGTTGGAAGTTGTAGCTGTAGTACCTGGTCGATGGTTGTAGCTATAGTACCTGGTCGATGGTCATAGCTATAGTACTTGGTTGATGGTCGGTGCTATAGTGATTGATCGATGGCTGGTTGTCGTAGGTTTCGAGTGCTACAATTCCTGTGACTTTCGAGTATCCCGAGTACTTGTAATTTTCGAGTACTGGTGTTGGGCTAGTGGTATGACCGGCCTGTGCATGGCGGCCAGACCGCTCTTACTGAGTGGTTTGAGGTTGATTTTTTGAAAACGTAGATATTGAGGTTGTTGATGATTTTGTTTGTGTTTATGGATAGACAAGGGTGTGTTATTCGTCTGTGGATTGATGTTGGTCAAGTTGGAGAGAATATGTGCCAAAAAATCATTCTTTGGTATTTGCATGTGTAGGTTGGGCGTGGAGACGATCATGGTCGGTGAAGAGCAGGACCGGGACTAGGAGAAAAAAATATGAGGTCCAGGCGTTCGAGGATGTCATGAGGTGGTCAGGCTCACGCTGGAGCATGTGGAGATCAAAGGTGGATGATGCGTGGAGAAGCTACGGGTCCTGAAGGCTTCGACACGTGATGAGTTGGAAGGAGTTACGGAAGGTGTCGATAACTGGAAGGTTTAGATATTTTGGAAACCCCGTATTTGAAAGGGTTTCGGGTCTCTTGATTTTTGGAATCGGATAGGATTTCGTATTCGTGTTTGACGAGAACACGATTTAGGGCTCTAGCATATAAAAGGATAGAGAGGTTAAGAGTTGATAGAAGACTTTACGGCTTTTGAGAGAGTCATTCTAGATGCAAGTTCAACCCGTACGGGACTTACACTAAAAGACTAGTATATTAACAGTACTTCAGCACAATATCTTTGTCATATATTTATTTCTTGCTTTGGAATTGGTGGGGGATTGTTAGAAATTGGCTCATTTAATTATGGCTCATTTACTTAATTCCAAAGCATGTATGGTTTATTACCATATTGCTAAGGAAAGGTGAGGAGGACCAATTTATAAGGTGGAGTTCTCACCACTCCTTGAATATGGATAGAGATGGTATGTGGAAAGTTCTGTCTAGTCACACATATGCGCACGCACGCGTGCGCGTATACGTGTATTTTTGCGTGAAAATCGCGTGACTTATGACTTGCGACGCGCGACCGTGCCATGACATGGCGCGCCACTTGGCAGACCAAGTCCATCTCTATTTTTGCTGAACTCTGCATCACTCTCTCTGTGTTTGAATGAGATTTAAACGTTTGAATTTGAGGCTTTATTGGGGTTTTGATGCGTGATTTGTTACTAGCAACGCGCGACTGTGTCGTGACGTGACGTGGCGCGCCACTTGGTAGACGAAGTCCATCTCTATTTTTGCTGAACTCTGCACCACTCTCCCTATGTTTGAATTTGAGGCTTTATTGGGGTTTTGATGACAGACAGTTACTAGTGGATAAATGTCTAGCTGAACGTGTCATTTATCAGTGGGTAAATGGCTGCTTTAATCATGTCAGTTATCAGTCTGTCTATTTATATGCCTAGAGACGTCCAGAGCATGTGCGAGAAACGCACTGCCTCCATTTCCTTCTTCTCTGCGATTCTGTGCTCGAGTACTGTCCTGTCTGAACCTCATCGACCTTCCTTCCCGACGTGCACCTGGAAGGAGGGAGAGCGGCTATCTCCGAACCATTGCCGCAGAGAGTACCTGCACGGGGCAGCAATAAGGTTTCCGGGCAGCGCTTTTGCGTGACCGCTCACTGCACTGCGACATCTACGTTACGCCTGCGTCAAGCTCGCGCGCTTCCTGCTCTTCATCAGTTAACTAGTAAGTCGTTCGCGTCGTCGACTTTTTAATATATTTTTGAGTATATTACAAGTATGATGAGTAGCCTGCTGCTAGTAGTAAGTATTGCATCACTAGTTTATTGTATTTGTCTCCTAGTAAAATTTGGAATTAAAATATTGCCTACATTTGTAACACATCAAACATTGAAGAGCAAGTGACAGGGAGAAGGGTGGCCAGAATGCGCGAGGAGATGGGAAAAGTGGAGGGGGTGGGCGGTTGTATCCTGAGAGAGAGGAGGAGAGAGACGAATGGTCCAGATCAAATCAGATGGCTGAGAAGAGAGAAGGGAGAATGTACCAACCACCAACTTACACTTTTATAATAGTAAAGATATCTTTTGAGAGTGGCTAATGTTTTTAGGGTTCGGCTTAGATGCGGGGGTCACAAATGTGCAGGGCCAATAAAAACAGAACACCTGTCCCGTGTTAAATTATATAGCCAGTACATGTGCTGTTAAACTAACTGAGAGGCACACGTGGCTTGCTATCATTGGCCCTGCATATAACATTGTGTTGTGACCCATGCATCTGAGCTGAACCCATGTTTTTATTGTGCTTTTTGATACCGAAGCGGATGATGAGACATCGACGTGGATAGCACACATGATTTTAAGCTAAGAAAGCTTTTTAAAAAATTCACTTCAAGAGATTGTACCGTTCGATGTTTGGTTTTGGACTTTTGGAAAAACCAAAAACAAAAGCCAAAAAAACAAGACTGACGGCTATTAACTGCAGCGCCTCCTTGAATCCAATAAGAGGAAGAAGGCTAGGATTAGGGGGTGGAAAATAGCTTGAGGCTTGCAAGTCGGCTTGAGCTTGTTACGAGCCGAGCAGTTCCAGTTTTCAGCAGAATTAATTTTTCGAATTCTCGGGGGCGTTTTTAAAGAGAACGACTTTCAACCCCCCCTCTGTCGTCATTTCGGTCCTACAATTGGTATCAGAGCCGGTTAGCTCTTCTTTGATAGATCTTTAACCGGTCTCAAGAGCCATGGCGACGGACAAGTATTCCACCAAGCCTCCGGTCTTTGATGGCCTGGATTACCCCTTCTGGAAGAGCCGAATGGAAACATACATCTAGGCTCAGGGGTATGCCATCTGGCGGAAGGTGAAGGTTCAGTTTGTTGTTCCTGCCGATGAGAACATCAATGCCGGGAATATGGCTGATGTTGAGGCAAACGCAAGGGCAAGGAATATCATCATTCAGGGATTGAGCAGAAGCGAGTTTGATCGCATCTCTCACCTGTCGTCTGCCTTCGATATTTGGACGACCCTCGATGCTTACCATGAGGGCACCACCCAAATAAAGACGGTGCGGCAGACCGTTCAAGCGAATCAAACAAATTCGAGATGCTTGCTGGCGAGTCCCTTGATTCTCTCGCTTTCACAAGATTTTGAGCAACCTCCAAGCCGTCGGTCTCACATACTCCGACTCGGATAACGCTCGACAAATACTTTCTGCGCTCGATCTTCGGGTTTGGGAGATGAAGGTGACTACCATCAAGGATACCATGGACCTCTCGACCCTGACTCTTGATGCACTTTACTCGTGCCTCAAGACTCACGAGATTGACATAGTCTCTCATTGGTCGAAGTCACAATCGATGGCATTAGTCACTGATCCCACTTCTGGATCTTCTTCTGCTGAGCCGACATGTGGTTTCTTCCTTGCTGCTCTCTGTGACATAACCGATGATCGCTAGAGCGACTGCGGATGAACAACTAGCCCTCCTAGCGTAGATTTTCTCATGCATACAAGAGGAGGAGGATGGTAAAAGAGGAGGTCCGTGATTTGCTTCGAGTGTGGTGGCCCTAACCACATTCGGCAACCGCCCTAAGCCGGGAAGGGCAAACCGACTTGGTGGTTCCGGCAAGAACGACTACATCAACAGGAACAGCAACACGAAGCCCTCAGCACCTGTCCAAGGCAAGAAGAAGTTTCGCGACTTTGGGAAGGCCAAGAAGCTCTTCCACCGCGTCCTCGCCACCTTCGACGACCTCGACCTCAGTGAGGTGGATGGATGGAGCGACGACAACGGGACGGGTGATCAAGAACCCAAAGATGGCGATGACTTCTCCATGTGCTTCATGGCCCTTGAGGCGAGATCGTGACAATGAGCTCTACTCGACTCGGACGAGGTATGCCCCACCTACGACCAGCTCAATCATGCTTTTCTTAAGCTAGGTGGTTTTCATGCTAGAGCTAAGACTAGGTGTACTGAGTTAGAGAAGGAAGAAGATAGACCGTCACGGAGCTTACTTCACTTATATCGCTCCCTCCCGTGATTTAATGTGATACATGCCCTGCTGTAATTGGTGATATGGAGAAGTTAAGGACTTCTTATGATAGTGTGACCTCTGAGCTAGATATTCTTAAGGTAGAGAATGTTAGTCTGCTAGCTGAACTAGAAATGACTAGGATTGTTGTTCCTTCATCTGCTATTGAGACTACTTTCTGCACCTCTTGTGAAGATAAGGACAATGCTTTTAGAGGTCATTACACTATGCTTCTCGATCTACCCGAGTCTTGTGAAAACTGCAATAATCTGAAGATAAATCTAAAATGGGCAGATCATAAAATTGCTGATCTACAAGCTGTGTTACTAGAGCCCATTTCTTCATATTTGAATTGTCCAAAGTTAACTGCTGAACTTGAATCTGTCTCAAAACAGTTTCAAGAAATGATTGACACTTATAAGAAAATGGCTCAGTTTGCGACTAAGAATCATGTTAGCTCACCATGCATTAGCTGTAATAAACTAAAACTTAAATTGATTGCATTGGATGAAAAATATGTGAAGCTAACTAAGGACCTTCTAGAGAAGCCACCTTGTGCTTGTAGTGTGATTGTGGAGAAGGGGGAGAAGCCCTGGTAAGGTAGAGACGCCTAGCGACGTAAACCAACCTGCTAGCGATGGGACTATTCCTTCGAGTCTACCGTGCGTGCACAAGCCGCCTTCCTCTCATTAGTTGTTCTTCCGCTCCCTTACCTTCTGCTGTCTCTTCTCCTCCTTGCTCTTCTTGCACCTCTCTCTTTCAGGAGTGTCAGTACCTTATGAACACTCTCGAGAAATTTGTATGAGGCACGCAAGAAGAAACTCAATCTTATTCTAGACCAATCAAAGATTTGCAAGTTCAAACAGGGTCTAGGATATGATCTCCGTGAGGATGTGAGGAAGCATCCACCTGTCGTGCTCGGACCGTGGCAGCAGGTGTGATTGAGGTCAAGCACAAGAACAAGAATGTTCAATTTAAATCAGTGGGCTTTGTTCAAAGGATTTCGACAACAAGGTGACTTCACCGCAGCTTGACCTCTCGTATATGGTTATCTCATGCTACTTCACCTCTCGTAAGGCGGTATCATTGCACCTTCCGCCGAAGGATGGACATTTGATTGACCATTGCTTCAAGAGCGCCAAGATTGCGCGAAGAGACCGTGTTGAGTCTCTTAGACGTATTCAGGGTCAGCCCCAGACCTTGAGTGCACCTAAGACCAACATGAGGTCTAGGCTTGCTACTGTTGGTAGCTTTGGGCGATCGAGGACTTGGTTCTTCCGAGTTTTACGTTTTCGTCCTCATGCTCCCTCTCGGTCGTGACTTCCGCTGCTCGAGGGTAGATCTCGCTTTTCCCATCGAGATGCCTACCCGCGGCGTGATCAGCTTGCTGCCGGTGCGCCGACTCGCAATTCCGTGGCGGTCGGACCCGAAGAATGACTTCTGTGCCGCACACGCACCTTCCGCTTCTTTGAGTGACGAGAGCGTGGGGTAGATAGAGGTCATCGTGCTTGACTACTTCATCTCGCCGACGTGTTACTCAAGATTGGGTGCCAAAATCACTCTTGATTTATCCCAGTACTGAGAGTTTACTCTCTGTTTGACTTAGGTTCGCCGGGCAGGGAAGGGAAATGTTTGGCTTGTAGACTCCGGGTGTTCACAACACATGACCGGAGACTCCGCTGGTTTTCTTCCTTGCCGTGCTCCGTGTGATGAGATGATCACCTTCGAGATGCTTCATCTGGGCGTGTCATCGCCAAAGGTACTTGTCTTGCGTTAATGATTCATTTATTTTGAAAGATGTTGCTTTGGTTAGTAAGTCGTAGTACAATTTGCTTTCGCCTCTCGACTTCGATGACGATTTCGAGGTGAGCTTTAAGAAGAACAACCGCAAAATTCTTGATTCTTCTGTAGTCCGGTTTATGGATTTCTCGCTTTGGGAGGATCTTTTGTGCTGATTTTTCTGAGTCTTCTGTTGATCCTCTCCGTTGTTTGCTTGTTTCTGAGTCCCGCGACCTTTCCTTCTGGCATAGGAGACTTGGTCATATTGATTTGACCATTTGACCCGAGTTAGCGACCACGATCTCATTCGTGATCTGCGAAACTCAAGATGGTCAAAGATCTTGTTTGCGCCCATGCCGACATGACAAGATGGTTGCCGCTTCTCATCCTCCCACACAAGCATTATGACCGATGCACCGTGACAACCGCTCCACATGGACATTGTTGGACCGGCTTGAGTGCGATCGGCAGGAGGAAGTGGCACGTTCTTGTTGTGGTCGATGACTACTCGAGGTACTCTTGGGTGTTTTCTTAGCCTCAAGATGAGACATTTTCTCTTTCCGAGGTCTTTTCGGTGAGGCTTTCGTTGAGCTTCCGTGTGCCTTGCGGCGATCCGTAGTGACAATGGCACGGAATTCAAGAATTCCTACTTTGAGAGTTTCTGCGTTGAGACAGGTGTAGAGCACCAGTTCTCTTCTCCGCACGTCCCACAGCAGAATGACGTCGTGGAGAGGAAGAACCGTACCTTGGTCAAGATGGTCAGGATAATGCTCGATGAATACTCTACACCACGGAAGTTTTGGGCTGAGGCCATAGCCACCGCGTGCCATGTTTCAAACAGAGTTTTTCTCAGGGCACACTTGCACCGCACCTCTTACGAGTTGAGATATGGGCGAAAGCCCAGTGTTTCTCATTTTCGTGTGTTTGGTTGCAAGTGCTTTATTCTGAAGTCCGGGAACCTAGACAAGTTTGAGTCACGTTCTTGTGATGGACTCTTTCTAGGCTACTCGACTTCTTCGCGGGTCTATAGGGTCTGGAACTGCGAGTCTAGTAAAATGGTAGAGACCTGTGAGGTGACCTTCGATGAGGCCAGTCCGGGGACTAGGCCCGACATCTCAGGTTCTTTAGAGCAGTCCGAGACCATCTTCGTGGATGATGAGGACGATGAAGACGAGGGTTGTCTACCTGATCCAGTCCCTCATCCACCCCTTGAGGTGCCTTCTTCCACAAACCTCAAGGTGATCGACCCATGCCTTCGCTTCTTACGAGCTAGTGGCTCTGTTCCTACCTCGTCAGCTCACGAGGTAGAGGCCACGTCTTCATCTCATCCTGGACCTCCTAGACATATCCAGAAATCTCATCCTTCTGAGCAGATGATTGGAGACCTCTTTGGGCGAGTCACACGCTCAAAGTCTGGCATGTCACTCTTCTGTCTCCACTCTGCTTTCGTTGCCTCATTTGAGCCCAAGGACGTTTGTCATGCTCTATCTGACGAGTCTTGGGTAAATGCCATGCATGAGGAGTTAGAGAATTTTCAAAGAAACAAGGTCTGGTCGCTTGTTGAGCCCCCACAAGGTCACAATATCATTGGGACTAAGTGGGTGTTCAAGAACAAGCAGAGTGAGGATGGTGTGGTTATTTGAAACAAGGCTAGACTGGTAACTCAAGGGTTCTCCCAGGTTGAGGGTCTAGATTTCGAGAAGACTTTTGCCCCTGTAGCTAGACTTGAGGCCATTAGAATCCTGCTTGCCTTCGCAGCTTCTAAGGGTTTCAAGCTTTACCAGATGGACGTCAAGAGTGCATTCCTCAATGGCCTTATTGAGGAAGAAGTCTATGTGAGACAGCCTCCAGGTTTCGAGAAACCCAAATACCCTAATCATGTCTACAAGCTTTCCAAAGCGCTGTATGAACTTAAGCATGCCCCTACAGCTTGGTATGAAAGGCTTAAATCCTATCTGTTGAGGCATGATTTCGAGATGGATAAAGTTGATAAGACCTTGTTCACTCGCCGACTTGGCAATGACCTTCTGCTCGTCCAAATTTATGTCGATGATATTATCTTTGGCGGCTCTTCTCATGCTCTATTTCACAGTTCTCGGATGTCATGAGCACCGAGTTTGAGATGAGCATGATGGGTGAGTTGACTTTCTTCCTTGGCTTCGAGATCAAGCGAGACTCGGGGGTACCTTCTTGCATCAAGGCAAGTACACCGTGATCTCCTGAGATGTTTCGACATGAGTGATGGAAAGCCGGTGTCGACTCCGATGGCTTCTACAGCCGCACTTGACCCGATGAGGACGGCGAGCCAGTTGATCAAAAGGAGTTCAGAAGTATGATTGGCTCTCTCTTGTACCTCACTGCCTCGAGACCGGACATACACTTTTCCGTGTGTCTATGTGCTCGGTTTCAGGCTTCTCCTCGCGTGTCTCACCGCCAAAGGTGAAGCGCATCTTTCGGTACCTTCGAGCTACCATTGACTATGGTATCTGGTACTCTTCCTCCTCCTATCTATCTCTTAGAGCCTTCTCGAATGCGCACTTTGCCTACAGGGATAGATAGGAAGAGCACTTCGAACTGCCGCTTCATTGGCACTTCTCTCGTTTCCTGGTCCTCGAGGAAGCGGTCCGGTGTTGCACACCCACCGCAGAGGCCGAGTGCGTTGTCGCAGCCCGATTCTTGTAGCTGTGCTGGATGGTCTCGACTCTGGGATTTTGGGTTAGCTATCGACCGTGTTCCGCTCTTTTGTGATAACACGTCGCAATTAGCATTGCCAAGAACCCAAGTCGGCATTCTCGGACCAAGCATATTGATATCGATATCATTTTCTTGAGACCATGTAGAGAAGGGTGACATCGTGCTCGGTTGTGGAGAGTGACCACCGGTTGGTGATATCTTCACCAAGCCTTTGGATAGCACGAGGTTTTCACTCTGGGGAGAGCTTGTGGTGGTCTCGTCTTATGGACTCTTGTGAGGGGAGCTTTGGGCTTTACTGCTTTATAATTCTAATTATGTTTCTGTCCCCTTACTGTTGCATTGCATCTGCGGGTGCATTTGGTTTAGTCCTTCCAGCATAGGTTAGAGTGTGTCTCTTGTTGAGTTGCTTAGACTTCTTACTCTTATCTTGTGCTTCCAGGATAGCTGTTTCTTATCTCACTAGGTTGAGCTCACTCACTTCTTGTAGGTTCTAGCGGGGGTTGGGCCACCCTCGGGTAGACAGGGTACGTGTTTGCTCTCTAGTGTGTGTTTTCCTGTCACCGATAGTTCGGAGTCATATGGGGTAGATGAGAGTCATCCAGTCGTTAGTTTTCTATCTTATCTATGCTTTAAGGACCGCCTTCTTGATTTATTTGCCGACTTCTCATTTTATTGCTTTGGTTCAGGGGGAGTTCAGTTGGGAACTTCTAGATCTTAATATTGACATAACTCAACTTGAACTAAAAATTTGCATCCCATGTTGAGGGGGAGCTGGATTTTCTGCATTTACATTGTAAAATAAATGCATGGAGCCTTGATTATTATCCTTTCATGACATATTTTTATTTATATTACATCTTGACATGATTTGTGCTTCATTGCTAAATAGATCATGACCTTATATGTGTAGTCAAGTCTTTGCCATGATAGGTTGATTAAAATGCTCAATTTGACCTAATTCATGTCATGTTAATATTTGAGACTAGTCAGCTTTTAGTTATCTTCTTATGATTCATGCCATGTCAAATAGGCTGAGTTGAGTCTTGAATCCTTGTTGAGCGATAGATTGAGCTATATTAGTTTCTTGATGACACATAAGTTAGTACAATCCGTTAAAAGCAAATAGATCTCTTTTGTGCGAAAAAACTGATCTCACCAATTCTTTCTCATGAGACGGCTTGCCATTGCACTAGGCATGAACTCAGGGGGAGTTTTGGATGACCTAGACTATCTTCTTAAGCTTCTTGCTTGGAGTAGTCGCATAAGGCTTGAGATCTGGCACATGACAAAAATCTGGTTGAAAATAATCATGAAATTTCAAAAGAAAATATGTCATTTGTGCTAAATTTGCGTAAATTACTACAAGAATCAAGTACTCAAAACAAATGTATCATTCTTGAACTAGTAGCACTCTAGTTGACTCAATACTAGCTTCTCAGTTCCATTTAGCTTATTGACATGGCCTGCATCATTCATAGATACCTCTAGCTAGACTAAAATCATGTTTGACTTGACTTGCTAAGCACTTCAACTAAAATTCGGATTATATCTTATTTGGCTTAGCTTCTCTTTACATATATAGTCATGATCTTGATAGCATACTTCTATGTTATGGCTTGGTGTAATACATTATGGTCATTTTGGATAATTCTCATGGCTCTAAATGCTTAGATTAATCAAATCAGTCATTTCATCCATCATCATGACTTATTCTCTCTCTTGCATTCTTGATGTATTTATTGCCAAAAGGGGGAGAATAGATTGGAGAAAAAGAGAAAATTTTATTCTGGGATCTTGCTAGAGTTTTGGAGATCAATTTACTCTTTATTTATTGCTCTAGTGTTCCTTCTATCGACATGGTCATGAGTTTCATTCCCTTCTTTGGACCATGTTGGACTCTTCAAACTCAACTTCATGTTTTTTCTGGGTTTGTCAATATACTCATCAAGGGGCAGATTGAGAGACCATGTGGAGGTCATCCCGTTGTGTATGATGACCAAAAACAAAAGCCAAAAAAACAAGACTGACGGCTATTAACTGCAGCACCTCCTTGAATCCAATAAGAGGAAGAAGGCTAGGATTAGGGGTGGAAAATAGCTTGAGGCTTGCAAGTCGGCTTGAGCTTGTTACGAGCCGAGCTGGCTCGGTTCGAGCTTGTAAATTTTTGAACTGAGCCGAGCCTCCTTCGCAGCTCGCAAAAAAAATGAGCCTAGCCCGAGCTGGCTCGCGAGCCTATTTGGCTCGTGTTTGCAGTCGGCCTAGCCCACTAACGACCTCCCTAAGTCTCTCGTCTCACGTCTCTCCTGTGAAATCGTGATCCCGATCTCGATCTGCCATTCCCCATATTCCCCTCCCCTTCCACCTCGATGGCCAACGCCAACGATGCAGTCCAATGCCTCCCCACCCGGCCACCCCCGCCCGCGATGCAGTCCAATGCCTCTGAGAGACCATGTGGAGGTCATCCCATTGTGTATGATGAGTAATTGACATCGGTTTAGAAAAGTCGAGTTTGAGTCAGTTGGTTCGGACCTAGACGTTGCGTGGCGTAACGGGCTCGGTCGGACTTGGTCGAACCTAGTCGTATGGGTTTATGTTGCATATTCTGATGACTCGACATGTTTGATCTCTATTTACGCTTTCATGTATCGAGCGGTGCTATTTGACGTGTTTCTTGTCTGTGTGGCTGCAGAACGTCGAGGTAGAGTCGTGGCGAGACACGAGGTGACCGGACTAGGCGCAGGTGGCGTTGAGGTCAGAACGGTCGTGATGTGTCGAAGACGACGTGGACTCGAAGTGGTTGCGAGGCGTACACGACAAGGAGCGCGGAAGCTTCCCGGAAGGTGCAGGAGGGGCGAATCGGTAAATTCGCAAGGCTACACAATCGGAAGCGGGCTCCGTTAGGGTTTAGCCGGCGTAACGGGTTGGAGACCCGTTAGCCAAGGGCTATAAATATAGGTGAGGGGCTGCATACCCCTTAGGACACTTGAGAATGAGTTATGGTTTTTAGAGCTCATTCATCCCTTTGTGTGGGTTGTGTTCCTCCCAAGAAGCATGTGAGGCTCTTGGTGTTCTTGAGGATTGAGAGGGAGAGGATGGATTGAGAGCCTTGTAATCATTCCTCGTGTTTCAATCATGTATGGGGACACCTTTGTAATCATGCATTTAAGATTTCTTGAGTTAATTCTTTTGCTTGCGTGTGTTCCCTGTGTTTCTTCTCTTCTCAGTTTCATCTCTTCCTGAGATTTGGTAGGTTTTTAGTCTGATCTTTTGAGTGTCTACGGCAAGAGAAGTGCAGGAATCCTTTAACTTTCTCTCAGGTGTTCATTCGGTGCCTGTACTTACTGTATAATTTCTTTTCGGCAGTTCTAGTGTTGGCTCAGGTGCTCTGTTGTCTGATTTCAGTGCCTGTGTGGGTTTGGAGTTATAGGTTCAGTCAATTTCTCTGTTCGCTTGATCCTTCTGTCTTCTGTTTATTTGGTTCGGCTAGTGCAGATTGCACAACCTCTTTTTCAGCAGTTTCAGACGTCAAGCTCTCCCTCTACTGATTCCTCTGCCGAGCTGATCTTTCAAGAAGAATTCACACTTCCTCACACTCCCTCTATTCCAAACTGCATTTTCTTGCTTGCTGTTCTCCTTCTTTGCCATTGCTTTTCTTTTAGCTTTACCTGCTCTGTCAAACAGCCTTATTAATTTGTGTCTTCACTTCTTGACCGATGGTTAGATATCTTTTGGAAAACTCTTGATCGAAAGTGCAGCATGCTGTTAGTTCAACCACTTCCCTGCTCCTTTCTTTTTACTTGCTTCTTCTCTTTTTCAGCTCCTTTGTGCAGCGGATGTCCCTTGCTGTTTTGACATCTAGCACCAGCGTGAGCTTCTCAGTTTGGTTGCTTTTCTCTTTTTCTTGTGCTGATCTTTGACGATTTTGCATGCAGATCAAACGACAATATTTGCAGCTGAAATTTTTACTGATTACTCTATGATTTATGCTGAATTTTTTAGTATCACATGCGTTCCAGTTTTCAGCAGAATTAATTTTTCGAATTCTCGGAGACGTTTTTAAAGAGAACGACATTCACCCCCCTCTGTCGTCATTTCGGTCCTACAGCCTCCCCACCCGGCCACGCCCACCCTCATCTCCGTCTGTCTGTACCCAACCTCCGACGCCACCCCCGTTGCTGCCAAAACCCCCAATCTCCCAGACACCCTCGCCTCCACGGACCCCGACACCCCCTTCTCCGACGCCGTTGCTTCCGCCGTCACCTCCTCTGACGCTGCCACAAATGGCCCCCGCAAGGGCAAGAAGAAGGCCAAGCAGCCAGCCAAGGCCCCCATCGGCGTCAACGGTGTAGGCTTTGGCTTCGGGCATCCTTTCTCTCCTCTCCCGTCGCCGTCGCCATCTAGCGTGAGGGCCTCTCTCTCCACCGAGCCATTGCCTCCTTCGAGCATCAGCCATGGCGGAGCAGGTTAGTCGCCTCTCTTTTTCCACTGCATGCGCCAAATATCCAATCGCCTTGGAGACATTCGAACCGCTCCGAACATTCGTTCATTCCACGACGTTCGATCGGTTTTGGATAGTCGATGGCGACGGTGACGTTTGAACCAAGCCAAATGATCCCACCGTTGGATTGGCTGGAGATGCTTGCAGCCGTTCGATTAACCCTTCGGCCGCTACGCCCAAATTCCCATTCCCAAATTCCTGATCTGCATTCGGTCAATCCCCTTCCACCGTGTCGCTCGCCAAGCCGCTTTCCCCTCCCACCGCGTGGCCTGCCCCAACCACCGCACCGCCCATCCCTCTCACCTTACCGCCACGCCCCGTCCTCCCCTTGCCACGTGCACTCCTCGTTGGCCTGTTCTCCCCTGGCCCCGTCTCCGTGCTATCCCCCTCGGCGTCGCTGTGCTTCCCCCACTCCTCCGTTCAACTCACATGCCATGGATCGCCAACGGAGCATGGAGTCTCGTGTGCGAGAGAAGAAGTCGGCCGACTCCAAGGTCTCTGTATTAAATTGTGCGGTTTCTGTGTTGAATTGTGTGGCTCACGAGCCGACTCGAGCCAAAAAATGAGCCAAGCCGATCCAGGCTTGCCGAGCCGAGCCACAGCTTCGAGTGAGCTTGGCCGACTAGGCTCGTTTCCACCTCTAGCTAGGATCGATCTCAAATGAAAAACCATTAGTTGCTTCCTGAAACCGACCGAGACGGGGCTTATGCAACAAACCAACTAAGCTCTCCTAATTTAGTGCCATGAGGGCCTCATCACGACCTGGGCAGACATCCTTCCTCTTGTTGCCAAATCTACTAGGGAAAATAAGGGTTTCAACATTGGCATAAAGCCCTTCTACCGGCGTGTGCATTCAATTCAGCCATTAAACAATCTGCCTATCTCAACTCATGTGCCTCCCACATGATAATGGCTCCCGATTTTAAGGCACCGCTCAATATGGCTTGAGCTTCTAGCTTCTGACTTATTTTTGCACTATTCATAATTTCGTCTTTTTCTGAATTTTTAGCTTTTTTGAGCTTTTTTACCGGTTCTTTTTTTTCCCGTATTCGTTTGCGTTGTCTGTGATGGGCTAACAAATTTTTTATATTTTTCAATTTTTTTAAATTTAATTATGTTGAATAAGGCTCATCACCATGATATTTTTTTCACCACTTCACAGTGTTTTCAGCCATAAGCCACCAAAAATAAGCCGAACTGAACACCACCTAAATTTCTTGTGTACAATTAAGGACTTCAACCTGGAAAGCTGGTGGCTTGATAAAAAAATGATAGTGCTTGCTTCAGTGACCATAAGAAAATATCGCAGTATTTTTGTTCAAAATTATAGAATATGAAATGCCACCATGCACTGTATAATTTGTAGATAACTTTGGTAACATTTTTCACTCAACCACTGCATATACAGCCAAGTTTTCCTTTAAAAAATAGCCATTAGTTGCTCCCTAAAATCTGACTGACAGACTCATGCAACAACCCAACAATCCTCTTCTGCTTGTTATTGGATAATATAATTCGTTGGCTCGAGCTTTAGTGACCATAAGAAAATGTTGCAATGTTTTGGAGGCCAGTGAGGGTCAACAACGATGTTGCTCTAGGAGTAGGGCCCAAGGTGGCAATTCCCCCGTAGGGACAGGACCCTATGGGGAATATCCCCATGAGTGGTGGGGTAGGGGTGTTCTCTCCTCATGGGGGAGTGGAAGCGGGGGTGATCCACGGGGAGAACGAGGCGAGGCTCCGCTATGCTAGCGGAGCGGGGACGTGGTTCGTCCTTTCCCCGTGGGCCCCTATAAGGACCCGATAAAATATAAAAAAAATTAAATAATAGATTATAGTTTTTCATATGAAAGATTTTATCGTTTTCTTGTATATTTGACTAAAACTTGAATCTATATGTTATACTTTAAAAGTTGATTTTTTAAAAATATGCATAAATAATAAATTAATAAATAAAATCACATTATTATTTTTAAAAATATTTAACATATTTTTTTATCCTCGCGGAGATCCCCATGAGAGCCAGGTCCCCGCGGGGACCGAGGACGAGGGCGATCTCCCCTAGTAGCCTTAGCGGAGTGGGGCAGGGCGGGGTCAGAGCGGAGCCATGGGGGCCTCCCCGGAGCCCACTTTGTTGCATGTCGCAAAAACACTTGTGCGCATTTGTGTTCTTCTTCCTCCCAAAGGTCTTGACTTTATTTTTATTAATTGATTTTACGAGATACGAAATCCAATAAAAATCTAAATAAATTCTAAAAAATCTGAATAACCAAGACACGCATTGCAAGCTTTTGAAAATCCACCATTTTCACTGTTCAAGAATTTTTGTTACGAAAATTTGGGATATTATACTGTATGCCACACGTGGCATACCCTAAACGTCCCCAAATTGCTGTAAACGAGTAGAGCTCGAGCGAGCCTAGCTTTCGAGGCTCGATGTTGGTACAAGCTCGAGTTGGGGTCCGAGCTTGGACCTGGACTCGAGTTCGGCTCAGCCTAACCTCAAGTAGGCTCGAGCTCGGCTCATTGAAACTCGATAACAATTAAAATAATTTATTATACACTAATTTTCAACAATAAGAAAAGTTTAAGTTCGAGTTTGGCTCGAGTAAACTCGATAAAAATCAAAATAATTCAAATATACACTAATTTTCAATAATAAGAAAAGCTTGAGCTCGAGTTCGGCTCGAGTAAGTTTGGTAAGAATTAATACGTATCACTATTTAAGTTCGAATCGAGACTCGCGAACTATTTGAGCCCAGCTCGGTAAAGTTCGCAAGCTCGAGATCAAGCTCGAGTTCGGCTCGTTTAAAGTTTGAGCCGAGCTCAAATCGAGCTTAGAACAAGCCGAACTAGAGTAGCTCGCGAGTCTCGGTCTTTTTTTACAGCCTTATGCCCCCATAGTGTCTGCGTGGGTTTGGGCCAAAGGTGGCTAGGGTCTAGTCCAAACCGTGAATCCGCCCATGACAGGTGCACACAGGGGCAGAGCCAGGGGGCTTAGTAAGGCTTGAGCCTCACCTGCCACACTAGCCCCCCCTCCCCGGCTGCGACCAGCAAGACCCGCGGCAACAACAATACATCCTAGCTAGAACGGATAGTAAGATGTTCATGCCAAGATACTTAATACTACCAGCACCAATTCAATGGAATCGCATGACGCCAACTTAAACGTAGTTAAAACCAACTTAAGGGTGAATCCATGTTAGTACTAGAAAATTAAAGTTGATACAGGCACTGTGAAACAGCACCGCATATTCTGCTGGCATCCTCCATCCAAACAGCAGTTCCATCTCAGATGTGTCTGCTCAATTCATGGATTGACAGAACTCCCTGCATGTTAAGACTTCTCCATCCTTGTAGGTCACCAACTCTTGGTATCGGCCTACCTGCTAGATTCAGGTGACAATGATTGATTAGTAGTTTATCAAAAGAACACAATGTTCGAGGTATTCATTCACAAATGCCAGGTTATAGTCCTAATATGGATTAACAACAGTACGAAAATCATGTCGATAGGCCTTTTCGCTAAGTTTACATTTCTGATAAATCCTTTGCTAAACATTGCGTGGCAATTCTTATATATTATTGCCGTTTCTCAAAAAAATATTATTTTTATAGTTTCTAAAAAAAAGCTCATCATTATAACAAGGAGACAGACATAATCAAGATCCTATCCGGTAAAATGGACTTACTTATTCGAACAGATACTAGTTACAATCCAATAACTGCTGTTGGAACTTGGAAGTTCACTGAAATTTTGTTGCCTTGATTTTGGAAGAATTGTTTTTTGCTGCCTAAGTTTTGATGCTCTTAGGGGTGTAATTAAGTTCATACATGAGCTTTCTGAGCTTCAGACGCATTCATATGGAAAGTAGAAAGGGCATGTACTACTAATCAACTTTCCTTTTTTTTTTGTGCGTGTTTTGGTTCACAAAAAACTCCAGAAATCAACTCCTGTTTTAGCATCGTAAACATTTATGCTAGTGCCGTGTTCATAAGAATGGATCTGGCATGCCATACATTTTGTACATTCAGTCCCTGTATGATATGTTTTCTGTTCCTAGCAGGTGTAAGTAAATTCTGTAGCGATCATCTTCCAATGGATCAAAAGCATAAGAACAAAGGTTAGCTATGATAATACTGAGTAGTGACAGCAATTCTGTCACAGATACCAAATTAAATAAACGAGAGCAAGGTAGATGAGAGGTCAGAACCATCAGCAGCTAGCAGGGCGCACGTCCCAGCCACTCGGTCGCTTCCGCCTAGGAAGCAAGCCGCCTCCAGGAGTCGGAACATTCACCTCATGCCGGCGTGGAGGCTCCGGTTGCTCAACGGCTGACTCTGCATTGCCATCTGATTCACTGTCAGAGTCACTTTCACTAATCCATCCATAGCAGGGAAGCCTTGGACGAACAGTGGCTGTAGCTGCAGGGCCAGGTAGTGGCACTCTAGGTTCAGGAGCAGGAGATTCAGTAGGCCTAGCTCGAGACCTGGCTTGCTCAACGGCTGATTCAGATTCAGCTGGTGCGTGTACTTCTGAGATTTGCGCGTCATTTTCAGGCGATGCCTCATCTGCTGCTGCTGCTGCTGCTGCTGCTTCTTGTTGCTGCATAGAAACAGGAGGCCCGTTGAAAGATCTGACTGGGTGGCAACAGAAATCCCAAGCAACAACTTTTTTTTTCTTTTGAACTTGAAATCCCGAGCAACAACTTAGTCCTAAATGAAGAAGATTTTATTTTTTTGTGTTCATAACGATGGGCTGCTGCACGTACCTGTTCTTCCATAAGCTTGTCGAGCACAATGCGGTACGATCCCTCCTCCAGGAACACCCACCCATCTCTCCCGTAGAGCTGAATTAGAAGTACGAGTTACCCACGTCGATCAGTAAGAGTTCCTCGATCAATCAGTTGTATTGTATTTTTCTTTGTGAAGTATCAATCGATCGATCAGGTTCAGGTCCTGAACCATTCAGAGAACTACAAATGCGCACATGAACTAACAACGCGAGCATACCTGTAGGAGCTCGTCGATGACCCTGCGGATGTCGGGCCTGGGGAAGCCGTAGTCGGAGAGGCGGTCGATGGCGGCGTCGATCCGCCGCTCCCCCCTCCTCGGCCGCCCCATCTATCTAGCTCCTCTCCCTTTCTTCTCCTCCCTCCGCTCTGCGCTTCTCCTGTAAACTTTCCCGGTGGGTCGCCGGTAGACGGGACGAGACGCGCGCCGCGCCGCACAAAGGACCGACTGCTTCCTTAAAAGGGAAAGGATGCTAGGTACGGCCTCTCTGGCGATTTTGTCCCTGTGTGCTTGCCAGCTACCGCACCGCAGTACGTCTTCATCTCATTCTCATCTCGATGCATGTGAGCCCAGTGACGGTCTTTTTTTTTTACTTGTGTTTTTAACTTTTTACGGTTTGTAAGACGTAACTTTTATATAAAAATATACCACTAAATTATAACATTATAAACATATTTTTAATAATAAATCTAATGAAATAATGTTCATATAGCGAATCTAAATAGTTTTAAATCTATTAAAAAGTTTGACGACACGAATTCTATAAAGTAAGTGAAAAAGAACAAATGTTTGAAAAATACTAGTGGAGATGATGTTGTATGGTCAAGAGAAGGGCGAGCTCGGACATGACATAAATAGACGGGCCATGCAGATTCGCTTGGAGGTGTTCTCGGACGACGATACGAGTAAGGCGCTCACGAACGCTGTGGCTGACGGGGCGACTCGAGTAGGCACGTCAGGTGATAAGGGTGTGGCAGTAATGCAACCGGCGCAGTGACGGGTACAACAGCTTTGCAGATGGCTTATGGTAGTACGCTCGGGACAGAGCTGCCTAGGCTCGGCAGCGCGGTGAGAGGTGGAAGACAATGCCTGGCAGGTGGTTCCAAGGCTCGCACGTTAGAGAGAGTGATGGCGATGACAAGGGAGAAGGTGGGATGATGAGAAGATGTCTTCGCACAGAGAAGACAAGAAGGCCAAGATGGCTTGGGCGCGCGGCTAGAGTCGGGCCAACAGTAATGGGCCAGGCCGAGGGGTAGGGGTTTGGCTTGTGGGCAAAAAGAACTTAAAAATTGGTTTCCTAATTGATTTAATCACATAATTTGAGTTTGAATTTCTAAAATTAGCAATTAAACTTCAAAATTCGCAAAATATTTTGGGTAGGGAATCTAGAATATGTAGAGCTCATATAAATTATTTTTATGCTCTGTTCAAGTTTTAATAATTTTCAGAAATTTCTTTTTGGCTGCCTAAAATGCAAAAACACTTCAATAATTGTTGAAAAATTCTAGAAAAATCCAAAAAGCATAAATTATAATTTTAAAATAAATATATAAGTTTTAGGACATTTGGGTTGTTGTAGACGTCGACAGCGGGAGAGAGGATGGGAGGCGGTGGAAGGGAGACTACTTTTTCTGATTCTAGGGTTTCTAATATATATATATATATATATATATATATATATATATATATATATATATATATATAGGAAAATTACATAAGGCACCTAGGTGCCTAGGCACCCACATCAAGAACCGTCCGATACACGTGTATGATTAATAATTTTTTGAGTTTCGGTGTTAAAATGTTTTATATCCTTGATATATTTGTGGTAAGTAAGTTTTGAATTCAGTTCAAACTAGTTTGAACTACTTTTGAGTTCAATGCGACTACATTGAGTATATACCATAAAAATAGTTCAAACTAATTAAACTGAAGTTGAATTTAATTTTTTTTCGGAGTTTGACATCTCAAATATACCTTTTTTATGAGTACATGAAGATACCCATATCAAACGTTGTGAATCTCTCTCTCTATGTATGTATATGTATATATATATATATATATATATATATATATATATATATATATATATATGTGTGTGTGTGTGTATATGTATGTATGTATACTAAAAAGCACAAAATGAAATACTATAGGAGCTGAAACACAAGTATTCTAAACCACCACCCGAAGCCACCATACATTGGGAGACAAATTTGTGTAGAATAGCTTCAGCCGATGTGGAGCACTCTCTCTCCTTAGGCTACCATGTTTTGTGTATGCTCTTACCTCTTAGGCAACAGCTTTTTCCTAGGTAGTTGCTGGGAATGCCAGCTTACAATGAAATATTACACACAAGATGCAGCAAGGGAAGAACTACTAGAGAATCATAGTGGCGGAGCCAAGATTTTGACGATAGGGGTGCGAACTTAAGACACGTCTGTTCTAAAACAAGTTCAAATGACATAGTATAGAAGTTCAATACAAGTTCACAAATTGGTATACCGAAACTCAGAATAACACCATAGAACTCTCCAAAGGCATATCTTGCAACCCCATAACATTCTAATCATACCTTAATTTGGATAATTTATAAGGATTTAGAAGCATTATTAGCACCACCAAATTGGCAGCTAGTTGACACATGAACATTAGGAAACGATCCACCAGCATTTAAGAAGCTAATCGACATCGGGGACTCAGGTGCAAAGAGCTGGGCGGTAAAAACAAGACACAATAAGTCAGGAGCGTATGGGACTTGACGAGGCGGATGTAGAACAGTTGCTTGGACAGCTCCTAGCACTTCTTGGTTGATCGATTGAGGAACTGAGGATGGCTTGGGCACTGGGCCTAATAGACTTGACTTATTAACTATTACGCCTAATGGGCTATCAGGAGTATGTTAGTATGTATAGTGTATACTTTATATATTAAGAGGATATATATTGAATTTTTACGCAAAAATTTTGGGGGTGCAAATGCACCCCTATGCTACAATGTGGCTCCGCCACTGGAGAAACAGAAGGCAACCTATCTAAATTCCCTCATAGCTCAGCCCTACTTCACAAGCATCCAAAACAACTCTCCCAAAAAAAGTAAGCAATTTGCAAGGCCAGACCCAGCAACAAAACTAACAAGAAAAAGGAAAGGAAGCAACTTAAGAAAAACTAATCAAACTTGCATAAACATATTTAGACTGTGCCACTACTACAGAAAAGGTCATCACAGACGGTTCAAAATTGTCATCACAGACGGTTTTGTGAACCGTCTGAAATTATGGGTCAGTGATAATCGAAGGTTATCACAGACGGTTGTCGAACCGTCTGTGATATATCAATATCACAGACAGTTTATAACTAACAACCGTCTATGATATATCAATATCACAGACGGTTTGTAACTCGAAACCGTCTGTGATGTTTCTTTATACCCCTAAATCTATTTCTGTTTATTGGCTAGCCTCAGGAAATGCTAGCCATGCCCTCTGAAACAAGCAGATGAACAAGTATATGCATACATACAATTCAGATCTCAATTCATTTGACAAATATATCACATTTCATTCACAAACATAAGGCATCCATTTCGCAAATGAATTAATTGAAATGAAATAAAATATTTATTAACAAATTCACAATTATAGTGCGCAGTGGAACTCTCCATCTGATCTGATGACTTTACTGCACAAAAACCAAGCGAACTCTCCTCGAATTTTTGCAAAGTCCGGCTGTTTCAATGCAGATGTAGAGATGGGCGAAGCTTGTCGATAGAAAAATCAGCGCGGTTACATATATAACCTGACAAGTATGAAATAAATGTGGGAAGATTGACAAACCTTAGAATTGCTGATCTTCGAGGAATCGAGGAGTAGTCTCATATGGTGGCACACGTAGTATCCACACGTGTTGCCCTACCGCTTCTTGGCACCGCAAAAATAGAATGTGTTAAATCAAAAGGCATTGCTGCTAAGTGTTGTATAGGATTAATTAATGTGTAGCTAGCGAATACCCGAAAATTACGAGAATGTTTCAAGGGCTTGGCCCCTGTCGTCGAGCCACGTGTTTGTTGAATGTATGCGGCGAACGATCTTCGTTATTCAAAAAAGTTAGATTAGTCATTCGGAAGGAAAAAAGAGTATAATGTACAATGTACTTACCTATCGAGTATTTCGACGATAGCTGTGTACTTGGATTTGTTCTTACTTAAAGAATCAAGGTATATAACCTTGTTCTATTTTGGTATAATTACAATTAAAATCCAATGGAAGTGCTCATTGTATGGCATAAGAAGAAATTCCTTATCGCGGTGAACCAGCAGTGTTGTTGTAATATAGCTCTCGACGAAGGATGCATCTTCCTTGATGGTATCAATGACGACCAAGCGTGGGTCCAGGAAACCAATTGGTAATTTCGATGATCTAGCTTCGGTCAGCATGAATCTATATATATACATAGAAAAGCAATAAATTGTGACATATATCGGTATGACGTGAACAGAGACTGTGATTGTATAGACTTACAGCGTCCAGCATCGAACAAGTGAGGCGTCGAGAGCGTTGAGCGTGAAAAGATCAAATATATCGTCAAAGGTCACCACAAAGACACAATCCTGAACTTCGTGCTGGAAATGTTCCCGCTTGAATTTGACAGTGATACCTGAGCGTCGTTCTGCCTCTGGCCTATTGGACTGTTGCATATATCAATTGTGTAATATTTGGCAACCAAGTCCTAGGGTTAAGAGGTGCTCTTGCGGGAATATCATCCGCTCGCCTAGCACGAATTTGCGGGCCAATGGCAGGTACGGGGTATCGTCATCATCCTTCATATTTGATTTGCCCTTGCCCTTGCCTCGATCGTAGGTCGACTTTATGGTGACAACCGTAATGGTTCGACGCACGCAAGTTGCTTTGGCGAGAATAGCACCGTGGAGATAGCACCGGTCAGGTAGCTCGCCGCCGCCTTTGTGGAGATAGCACCGGCCTTGTAGCTCGGGTTCGTCTTTGCCGTTGTGGAGATAGCACCAGCGCTTGTAGCTCTGGTTCGTGCTGCCGTTGTGGAGATAACACCAGCGCTTGTAGCTGTGGTTCGTGCTGCCCTTCTGGTCCGGCCACCAGTGAAGAAGCCTCCAGGCAGATGTCGCATTTGGGCCACTGGATGAATGTTCCAATGGCCTGCCCTAGAGTCATGATGTCGTCGTTGGGGGCCTTCGGTAGTGGGGAGGGGAGGCGGCCGGCGAGGGCTATGAAGCAAATGGCACAAACCAGTGTATCAAGTTCATTGAATCCGATACACTAGAGTGTACCGCTTGCTTCATGCCCTTTGAAGGTCTATCTGGCATATATTATTACTACAAGTCTCTAAACAAAGTTCTATGTGGCCATACAGGGAAACGCCTTGCTTTTAGTCATGAGCAAATCATAGTACGTATCATATGTTAGATGTGTCTCATTAGAGTTATTAGAAGAGTTACATACACCAAAGAACTAGTCTTTTACACGTTGCATGCATGCATATTAAGTCTGTATGTTTTATACTGCATGGATTGAGTCCTTCCTTGTATTACTTAAGCCATATACTCATCAGCTAGTTGAAAAATAAGTTGAATAGGAGCAAATGTACTCACAAGGTTACCTTAGTACTTATGCGTCGGAGAGGCGACGGCGGCGAGGGCTCGGGAGGCGATCGGAGGCGAGCCGAGGACGGCCGGCGTGGAGGCGAGCCGAGCGACGGTCTTCGAATGCGGACGGCTCGGGGAGGCGGTGGCGAGGGTGGGGAGGCGGTGGCGAGGGCTCGGGAGGCGGGCGGCGGGGCGCCGGGCGTGGAGGCGAGCCGAGCGTCGGTCTTCGAATGCGGAGGGCTCGGCGAGATGTAGAATATAATCTGCAGATACGGCGGGGAAAACCCTAGCCGGAGATAATTATAGGGAGGCTTATCACAGACGGTTCTACACTTATAACCGTCAGTGATATATATATCCTCACGACGGTTATAAGTGTAGAACCGCTGCGATAAGCCTTTGACTGTAGTTATTTAGACAAATACCAACCAGCTGCATTCATGATCAACCACCAACAACTGCATTCATATACAACACCAACCAGCTGCATTCATATACAACACCAACCAGCGGCATTTACACAGTGTATTTCTTTACATATTTTCTCATTCTCAAAATTGACTCTACATCATACATTTTCACATATACATCAGACAAATACATTGTTATATACATATATGCAAATGTCCACATATATGAAGCTCATTCTCATTGTATTTGCTTATTTCCTTTAAAAATGAGCCCTTCATGATGATCAATGCGTACGTAACTAGTTTCGTCACGTTTTTCGTCGTCGACCCTTATGCCATTTCCAAAAGGAGGTAACTCGTCAAATTGATTTTATTCTTCCTCGTCCACTACATTCTCTACTCCGACAATTCTCCTTTTTTCATGAAGAACTACATGGCGTTTCTTATTTGCCGGGTCGGTTACATAGAAAACTTGAACAACTTGGTTGGCGAGCACGAATGGTTTGTCTTTGTACCGACACGTTGGAGGTCCACAGAGTGACACCGTGCTTGTCAACCTTCACCGTGGAGATGCACCCAACGGCGTAAATAAGGGATCTTGAAAACCACGTGGTCGAGCTCCCAAAACTCTTCTATGAACCCATAGTACGAGTTTCTCGACCCATCGATCGAACGCATCTATGCAGAACACTGCTCGGTTTGTGCTCTTTACATCCCGAGATCAGTATAGAATGTGTACACATTTATGTCATATCCTTGCCATGTCACAACGTAAATGTTGGCCCTTTGCCAACCATGTCGTCTCTCACTTGGCGAGCTCCTAGCGATTTGCTCCTTCAACCATTGGTTGAACCGGATCATATGTTGCCTCATGATCCAAACATCCGGCCGCTCCGGATTTTGTTGCCGAAGCACATTCTTGTGCTGGTCGACATAAGGCGCCACTTCAGTCATGTGTTGCAAGACCGTGAAATGGGTTTGAGTATACGTGTCCATATCTGCAGTGATTGCTTTCCTTCCGATAGTTCCAATACCCTTCAGCCTCCCCTCATGACGAGATTGAGGCACACCTATCGGTTGAGTCTGAGCCATATAATCGACACAAAACTCAATGACCTCTTCGCTTGCATAACCTTCGACAATGCCGCCCTCGCCGAGATCGATTCCGTCGTGGGACTTGAAAATTCCATGAACCTCTCAAATGGGTACATGCTACGTGGAATACGGCCCGCACATTTTATCTCACACACAACGTGAACAATGAGATGTACCATGATATAGAAAAATGAAGGAGTGAAATACATTTCAAGATGACATAGAGTCATCACCACCTCGTCCTGTAGAGCATTTAGTCCTTCGGGATCGATGACTTTCTGAGCAATTGTGTTAAAGAAATAACATAGCCTCATGATTGTCTCTCGTACTTTGATCGGCAAAATATTTCTAATTGCAATAGGGAGCATCTGTGTCATCAGCACATGACAATCATGAGACTTCGTGCCATTTAACTTCAAATCTTGCATCGAAACAAGTTTCTTCACGTTGCCGGAGTAAATGACGGAACTTTGACACCATGCAAGCACCGCACGCTTCTGTTCTCTCGGCCTTGGACGGATCAGTAACACGCAGGGGAAGGTACGTTCGTCCATTATCTGTTACTGTCGGTGCTAACTCAGGCCTGATGTCCATATCAGCCAAGTCAAGCTGTGCGTTGCCGCCGTCCTTTGTTTTGTCACGAATGTTCAGTAAGAAACCAATCAAGCTTTCACATACATTTTTTCTACGTGCATGACGTCGATGCAGTGTCGAACATCTAGGTACTTCCAATAAGGTAAGTCCCAAAATATTGATCTCTTCTTCCAGGTGTTCTTCTCATGAGCCCTCATTTTACGTCCCTTTCCGAGGACAACATCTAAATCCTTAACCATATCATAAACCTCGTCAAATTGTTTCTTCATCTTGCGGTATGGGTGAGCCCTCTGAAGGAACTAACGGTGACGCATGTAGACCGTTTTGCGTGAGTGTCTCAGACACACACTCTCGGTATCATCTAAACAGTGGGTACAAGCTTTGGCACCTTTTGTACTCTGGCCCGATAGGTTAGCAAGGACAGGATAATCGTTTATGGTGTAGAACAATAAGGAGCGCAAAGTAAAATTCTCTCGTTTGTATGCATCCCATACATGTACCCCTTCGTTCCACAGTACTTTTAGATCTTCTACCAACGGTGCTAGGTACACATCGATATCATTCCCTGGTTGCTTTGGCCCTTGGATAAGTATCGACAGCAAAATATACTTTCGCTTCATATACAACCAAGGAGGAAGGTTATAGATGCAGAGAGTCATGAGCCATGTGCTACGTCGGCTGCTCATGCTACTGAAAGGATTCATTCCATCTGTACTCAGTCCAAACCTTATATTCCTTGGTTCTCGCACCAAAGTCTCGCGAAACTCCTATCGATGTTTCTCCACTGGACGGAATCAGCAAGGTGTCTTAGCATTCCATCCTTCTTGCACTCCTCCGAGTGCCAACGCAGCAGTTTTGCCTCCTTTGGATTTGCAAAAAACTTTTTCAAACGGGGAATTATAGGAAAATACCATGCCACCTTAGCAGGAGGTCCTTTCTTCGCCTCTGTTCCCTCGCCGTCATCTGATTGATTGTTACGTTTGTATCGGCATGTGTTGCACACCGGACATACATGCATGTTTGCATACTCTTTACGGTATAGGATACAGTCGTTCGGACATGCATGTATTCTTTCTACTTCCATTCCCAACGGACAAAGAACCTTCTTGGCTTTATACGTGGTTTTAGGCAGCTCATTTCCCTCCGGAAGCATGTCCGCTAAAAGACCTAGCAGCGCCGTGAAACTCTTGTCGGACTAACCGTTGCTTGCCTTCAATTTCAACATCGTGTACTTGCAGCACGTGAACAAAGGTTTCTCTGAGTCCTCCATCAAGCCCCGGAATTTAACATACTCTCTCTGATCATAGTTCTCTTCTACATCGCGAAGCATCTGATCCAGATTATCATCGTGCAACCTATCCGTATCCGAAGCACAATCGACATCATCTGGCGGTATGTCATTCACTTTACCGGCGATGTCATCCGGCGGCATATCATTCACTTCACCAGCGATGTCATCCGTGACATATGATCATTCACTTCGCCATGACCGGTCCAACACGTATAACCCTTTTGAAACCCCTCCGAATCAAGTGCGCTTCAATTTGCCCTCGGTTCTTAAACATCTTTAAATTCTCGCGATCGGTAGCATGGATAGTACATATATTCCACCCCCTTATTCAACATATCCTCCTCGGCGTCTCTTGTAAGCGGACACACCATTAATATACTCTTCACTCACACGGCTCATGGCATACATCCGACTTCGGTCCTCGTTACGTACATATATAACAACTCAAGATTAAAATTAGATTAACTAATTATTACTAAATATATACCGCCACATGTATTATATTGAGGCTTAATTTGCTAGCTCAATTCATATTATAAACACAACACTATTATATAACCAATAATTTTGCAAATTAACCATCTTCAATAACACTCACTAATTACTTAGATCTAAATTGTAATGCAATTAAAGAAAAAACAAATTTCCTTACTAACCATATCTAGAGCTATCAGGAAAAGTATGAATGAATCTTCAAAGCTCAATCTCTGTCTCTTCCCGCCAAATTAACAGGCCTGAAATCGCCTAGCTCGCCTCCCGAGCGATGGAGTCTTGCAGCGATGGCTAGATCGGATCGAAATGAAGATGATGCGGTGCGAGTAGCGCATTAAATGCTTAGTGGCATTATCACGACGGGTTTTATTACAAACCATCGTGAATTATCACGACGGTTTTTATTAAAACCGTCGCAATAATATTATCACGCAGCAGTTGTTTATTAAAACCGTCGCAATAAATATTATCACGACGGTTGTTTATTAAAACCGTCATGACGCCGCCAACACAGACGGTGTTCAAATTAAAACCATCTGTGATAATGCAAACTGAGAGCATATCTCTTGTGTTTCGTGTAACGTATCTGGATCGTTATACGAAGCGTCTATTTCATTAATATTTGGTATACGAACCATCTATATCATTAATGTTTGGTATACGAACCGTCGTGCTCAAGGTTAAATATGCGCCTAATGATCCGGTCTTGTATATACGCATCGTCCTCTCATCATGCTATTCTTGTCTCATCATCTCCTCTTGTTTTTACGCATAATATGGATTCTCTTGTTCTTCTAATCATCTCCTTCCTCTCATCTGCTCATCAAGAGTTGTTTGGCGGAATCTTACAGTGACCAGCAATTTACATCTGAGCGACTTCTCGGTCACGCCCTGCTCTCCTTCCTCGACTTTCCTGCATCCGTCAGCTCGACCTGATCATCCGCCGTCGAAGGAGGCGTCTCTCTGCCGCTCAAGACAGGAAAACAACCCTCACCCTGGTTCTTATATACAATGTGCACAAAGCGGAAGAAGCAATTGTGGCATTGGAGAGACTGATGGATAGCATTGCCGTTCAAACAGAAACGGCAGATTCTGAGGAATCTTATAATGCTATCTTCTACGAGATTATGAGCTATGCTACTGATCATTTGCCAATGCTGGAGGAGGAAGAGCTGAGGACAAGGACAATCTTAATGGCGTTTGAGAACTCAGCGGGCGCTCCTCCAAGTCCCAAAGTCGAAGAAGAAGCGTACGAAGCCCAGAAGATTAGAATCTGAGAATCTCTTTATCTCTGCGACTTTTGTAATAAATTTGCCTTGAATTGCAATTAATAAATTTGCCTTTTATTTGTGATCCCCTGTCTCTGTACGTATTTGAGTGATTGTTATTATGACAGACGGTTTTTTATTACAAACCGTCTGTGATAATTCCAGATTATCACAGACGGTTTTTAATACAGACCGTCTGTGACACTAAAGTATCACAGACGGTTCATCAGTAACAACCGTCTGTGATACTCGTCTTCTCCGACGCTGCCTACACATACGGTGTCCAAATTAAAACCGTCTGTGTTAGTGTCGGTCACAGACGGTTTTGTCAAACCGTCTGTGATTGCCGTCTAGTATTAGGCTTTCTGTAGTAGTGTGCGAGGGTAAACCATGTTCAAAGTGCAGTCTATTCTACAATCGAGGTTTCAAATCACTATCTACACAGGAATGTAGATCAAAGGAACTCTTTAAGTGAAGTTACCACCACAAGGAAAAACAATCATGAGACTCCTTCATAGTTTTGCCTTCAAATGAAGTACTTTTTTAACCTATCCCTGATCTATCTATCACCTCTTCACTTCATAAGTGTTGCATCCTGACCATGATTTGTGACATAGTGACTTCCAGCTCCTTGTCTCCCTGGTTCGCCAGCCGTTTCCACTGTTGAACAAAGGACAAAGAAGCCTTGAAAACAAGGCCAACCTGAGATTTGCTAAATTTATTGTTAAACAATATGTCATCGCACGTGTGATGACCCACATTTTTATCGTAGGGTAAAAACGCTAGTCAACGGATTATTATTTATTTTAGCCAATAGAATATTGCTCTAACGAATAATAAGCCTATCAGAATGTTGCATTAGAATACTAATTAGAGACAGTACATCCAAATAGCCACGTAGGGCTGAAGTTCCATACAAACTGGTCTACTAAGTTATTACAATACTAGAAAGATAGTCTAGTTTAGCAATCTAATTATACAAGAGAGAAGAATACAAATACAATACACTAATAACAAATAAATTACACTAATAATACAATACCATAGGGGTCGAGTCCATGCTGCTCTTAGAACTCTAGTCGTCCTAGTCCTCGTATAAGGTGTAATCCTCATACGGCTCAGCCTCGGCACAATCCCCCTCCTGTTCGGAGTAGGGCTCCTTCGTGTAGATATCATCCCCTCTAGCGGTGGATCCCAGCTGGCTATCCTCTAACAAGGGAAATAATAGCAAGGGTAAGCACGAAGTACTCAGCAAGCTTATATAGTAATTATGCACTATATGCTCCTGTTCTACCTCTTTTATCTCATCTTATTCTCATGCTCATCCTCATACTCAACTATATAGAAAATAATGGTTTTTAGGTTGTGAAAGATTTTGGATTTATTACTTTTAAAAAACTACTGAACATTCGTATAAACTACCAAAACCTCTATTGGTTTTCGTAGCCTCTAATCTAGGAGATAGACATTAATTCACGATTTATATAGCATTGCGCTAGCTGGTATCACTTTACCCATAATTACTCTGATCCTTGACCTTCATATTTTCTTAGATGCGATGCCCAAATTAGAGTATAGAACTGTTACATCTTCAGTATATTATATCTCCACCCAGCTACTCTCAGTCGGCAGCATAGGGTGGTATCTAACCATCACCGAGACCAACCGATAGCAACATAGCTGGTGGTTGGGCTGGTTTATTAACTCTTACCTGACACTCCACCGCGTAATATATCGCCTTCGCATATCCTACTTCTGGTATCCGACTAGTCCTGGGTTCTTGCCATCCGCATTCCCCACTTCTGGCCTATGTACCAATTCTGAGTTCGTACGGCTGTGGATCTCCCACTCCTGGTTTCTCTACTGGCTCTAGGTTTCTCCCCTAATTAATACTTACTCATGTGGATAATATAACAACCTTGATAGTGCTACTAATCCTGCCCATTATTAGACGAAATAATGGTTGATACGAATAGTACAGTCCATGCATATGAGTGAAGTTTGTAATTCCTTATATTCTATTCTTATGCAAAGATCTCATCCTGCCTCTCTGTTACCTACCAAGGGAACCACTGCCCATCTTCTTAATTAACCTAACCGGTCAATTGCTCCATCAGTTGACGGCTATCTCTTTTCTTTTCTTTCTCATATGCCTTCTTCGATTTAACATATTTTCCATTTTCATGCAAGGTACTATTAATCTATTAGGAAAATACTTGTTTTATAAATTATACTTTGGACAATTGTTCAAGGGAGTGCTTGCCTGAGCTTACACCGAAGCTCTAGGTCCCAGAGTTACCCTGGTACAATTCACTCTGAAACCCCGGTACCTCGCCTGCAAATTATACGCGTACTATGATTTAATCTATGGTGTCGAAGAAAATAACAGAGCATAAGTTATCGAGTGAATTACATTAAAGTGCCTCTACGTAATTTCTAAATTTTACTTTTCCTATTAACAGATTTCTAGGGTTCCTTGTTTATTTTAATCATCACGTTAAATTTTACATGTTATAATTAACGTTATTTAATTGCGCATGAACTCTGGAATAATAGATCGACAATGAAGTTTTGTGCTAAAATCTCGGATAGCTATAAAAGGGTTTGTATCATTTTTATGCGACTAAAATTTAATTAAGTAGTTACTAGAACATTTAATTAATTTAATTGCAGTGGAATCTATGTTAGTAGAATTTCCACGAACTATCTTTTTAACTTGTATTTTTAAATTTAGCTTGCATATTCATGTTATTCTATTTTCTTTCATTTTCATTTTCTTATTCCCTATTTTCCTCACACTTTTTTCTTCTTTCTCTATCCTTTTCTTTTCTCTCCTCCCTTTCTTTTTTCATCATGTCTCTCTATTCTTTTCGTCACTCGATCAAACCGGCTTGCCTTTCCTCTTCGGGCATGTTCCTTTCGGCTGCGGCTTATGGCTTTTGGCTGAAATTTTTGAATTTTGGCTGTTTACGGTACAAATTACAGAGAGACATATACTCACTTGCGATTTTAGCAAGTACAAATGTTGGGCTTTTAACGTGTAAATCGTTTAACCTGTAGACCCCATCTTGAGAAAATACTCCATTTAAAAGTTAGAAACTGTAGCAAAAGCCAAAAGCTGTCGGCTTCGAAGGAAAAGAACATGCCCTTCTTTTCCCCCACCGACGCCTCTCCACTTCCCTGATCTAGATTTGGGGGAAATCCCCTGTCCATGGCTAAAATAAAAAGTTAATGTTCTATTCCTTTCATATTATATTTGAATTATTAAGAAAATTTGTTTTAGTTTATATCCAGTGTAGAATTTGTTGTGATTCTCTAGTGTAGAAAGTACTACGACTGCATTTGAAGTAATTCCCCAGTGTAGAATTTGTTGTAACATTCTTTGGCGCAATATAGCAGGCATGAAATTGGTGGCCGATAAGAGTGTTGCATTGGCATTGCCAAGACAAGCAAGCCTTGATGCACGCTCTATTGCTGAAATTAGTTCACCTCCTCAACAATTAATTTATTTTGATACCCCAGAAAAGAACAGAAGCATCCTATTCGTAGTAAGTATCATGTTGTGTGCATGTGTTTTATTCTATCTATTAATCCATCATGCTTGACACATAATCATTTGCATTACAGGTTTCTTCACACACACCTTGCGTTGACCCAATTATAAAGCCTTTTGAAGGGATGATATTTGATGACGTGGACACTACCGAGGAATTCTATAAGACATATGCACATGCAACCGGGTTTGGAGTCCGTGTTGGTCCGCATATGGTTATCAATGGTGTTTTGAGATGGAAGCGATGGATATGCTCTAGAGAAGGCTTCCGGTCTGAGAAAGATAAGGACAATGTAGAGTCAAAGAAAAGAAAATATGTCAGGAAGCTAAGTAGGTGTGGCTGTAAGGTAATTCTAGCTGTCAAACGCATGTCGATAATAAGTTTAGGGTGAAAATATTTGTTGAATCTCATACACATGAGTTAGTATCACCTAGCAAACAATAACTGATGAGGTCTAATATGAAAGTAAATGGGAAGGCCAAGGTGCATTAATCACATGTCATAAATAAGGCATCGGTGCAAGCAGGGCATATAGATATCTTCGTATTAGTGAGTGTGGATTTGAGAATGTAGGATGCACTAGGAGAGACTTGCAGAATTATCATAAAGACCTGCGAAGCTATATTAAGTCATCGGATGCTCAGATGTTTGTTGACAACCTTTGTAGAAAGAATGCTATAAATCCTTCATTCTACTTCGATTATGTTATTGATGTCAAGAGTAGATTGGTACATACATTTTGGGCGGATAGTACATGTCGGAATAATTATGTCCATTTTGGAGATCTTGTCTCTTTTGATTCTACATATAATACCAACCAATACAACATGATCTTCACATCATTCATTGGAGTAAATCACCATAAGGCATGTGTATTACTTGGGGCTGCATTATTAAGCAATGAGAAGAGTGAGACATACGTATGGTTATTTTGTATATTTTTAAAGCAATGGGAGGAGTTGTACCTAGACTCATCATAACCGATGAAGACACCGGCATGAAGATTGTAATTTTCACTATCTTCCCTAATAGTACGCATAGGCTATTCATGTGGCATATTTTGCAAAAGCTTCCAGTGAAGATATAACCATATTTGAGGAAAAACCTTTTATTGTACCAACATGTTAAGTCCAGAGAAATTTGAGGAACAATTTTCTTTCACTATTTGTGATTTTGATTGGGAATCTAAACAGTGTTTGGCTTCTCGGTATCGAATCCGTGTATCATGGGTACCCGCTTACTTTAGAGATGTATTTTTGGCAGGAATGCTTAAACCACTTTAAGATCGGAGAGTTCAAACTCTTTCTTCAATCGGTTTATTAGATTCAAAAATATTTTAGTAGAGTTTTGGATCAAATTTGTTAATGCTATGAAAAACAACGCCATAATGAGTTAGAAGCTGACAATACCACCTTACACACAATGCCTGTATTGCAGACTACTTGGGCAATAGAGAAGCATGCAAGTGAGAGAGCTTCACGTTCGTCGTCTTCATTGAGTTTCTGAAAGAAGGCTGGAGGAACAGATGAAGGCTTGAAATTTCTTAGGGATTGGTTTGTCATATTTGAGAAAGAAGTGACTTCTCTGATTCCAGAGAATGTGGTAAGTAGAGCTGAAGAGATTGAAACATTTGCAGGTTGTCCCATCTCTACAGAAGTTAGCATAAAATCACTAAACGATGTTAACTCTAAGGGTAGGTACAAGACAATAAAACCAGGACACAAGGTAAATAAAGATGAGAACAAAGTCGAGAATGTGGATAACAAAACAAGAGCGTCATGCATGTGTAGGTCATGCAAGAAGGTCGTGTACCACGGCAGTCGCAATTGCCCTTTGAGGACGACAAGACATTGAGCAAGGTAATGATAATTTTTTATCAATGTCAACTGTTCAACTTAGAGGATAAAAAATCTATACATATGATTTGAATTCCATCCAAAGGGAGCCACTAAGTTCTTAATTGTTGGTTTTGTACCTGTGTGATACTGACTGACCATTCAGACTGTACTTGTTATGTCATTGTTAGAGAGAGTTTAATCGCAAAGATAAAATGGTCTTTTTTTCCTGCAAAACATAGAGCTCAGTTAATATTCAAGGTAGCAAAATATCAGATGCTGAATTATTTAATTATCAGGAGCATATCTCTGGTTTCTGGTGAAGAAACTATTCATCCTGGTATTTCCATTGAGTGGATGAATAGTTATATCTTGTTTCAGTATAATTCTTTTGCACTCTTATTTCATATTCATCTTGATGTGGACATTGATTTCTCCTTTGGAAACTAAACATTCGAGACTATATTGATGACACAGAAGACTGTCGACATTCAACTTGACAAAACATGCTCTGCACGTAATTGCTCGAAACAGAGCATTCGGATTTCAGAGTACTAATACAAGTATACAACAAATGAGATGGTCTCAGTAATATGTACCAGGAAAGTTAAAACATTCATCAATACTTACGCTACGCATCAATGGACCAGTTATATGATCTCAGTTGATCGTTTTCCCTTGTTGATACTCACTTATTCTGGACCAGTACGATTTGCAAACGCCGAAGACGAATCGAATCGTGACAAATGATAGAAACAATAAGTGTCAGCCTTAGCACACCAAAGACGAATCGCATCTTGATGTATGTATGTGTAAAAAATTATAGATATACTTCATAGTTTACTTCACGTATAAAATTTTAAATCTAACTTCATTCTATGTTAAAAGTAAAAAAAAAGAGAGAATTCTGAAAAAAGTTAAGAGCTCAAATCTTTCAGAATTTTAAATTCTCTTTTTTATACTCTGATCATACAATAAATTTGGATTTAAAATTTTGTACATAGGTAGATTAAATCATAAAGTACATAAACTATTTAGAAAAATTAGTGATTTTTTAGTTTTAAGTACATTGTTAGTGTATGTGTGTGTGTCTATATATATATATCCTACACCAAATTATATGTCATTCCGTCGTGCCAGCATGTCCAATGATTACCACAAAAAAAACATAATAAAACCAACACAGTACAGACTACAGTATGAAATAAGGATTACATGATCCGAAAATTATGCACCAAACAAAATAACTTCAGTTCACAATCCTGGTAATAACTTCGACAAAATAACCAATCCATCCGAACGAAATAACCAATCCATGCAAGCCTAATACCCCTTGTTCAACAACCGATAAAAGCTAAATCTCCAATAAACCAAGTAACCAAGCCATTTGCAGCCTAGATATGGAGCAAAAATTGCCATCCATGTGCTCAGGAAGAGGCGATGCCGTCATTCAGCGAGAGAGAAGCCAGTTGCTGCTCAGGAGTGGTCTGGAGCTGCTGAGAGGTGCGGAGAACCTCCATGGCCTCAGCTACCTTGGCCTTCAGAGCGTCTGGCGACTCAAGCAGGTGCAGCACCTCAGTCTGGTCCATCTCCAGAAGCATGCCAGTCACCTTGGCAGCCTGGTCACGCTCCAGCTGAACAACAAGAGGGTACAAGTTCTCACCAAGCATCTGCAATTATAAACAGTACAGGGTCAAAAAAGGTCCAGAAAAAAAAACGTCTTCTCCCACGAAAAACAATGTGCAGAAAACGGACACGTAGTTCCCGTACCATTCTTTGCTGATCAGGGGCTGCGTTAGCCAGTGCAGTAGCCAATGCTCCAATTGGAATAGGCTGTGACGCACCAGCATCTCTCATAGGCATCCCTCCCATCTCATATAGGGATGGCATCACACCCCCAACACCATGCAGGGCAGGATCAGGCATGCCGCGTCCAGTAGGATAGCGGTAACCACGGCCACCCCTAGACATCATCTGCAGCATAAATGAATCAGACCATGGTTCTATACTTCTTTACGAAAATAGCTTCTCCCCTATGCAAAGCTCCAAATACCTCGGGCATGTTAAAACAAAGACTGAATGTTAACGATAAATCATTTAGTATTCAGCAAATGAAGAAAGCATAACTATGTGCAGCATACCTGTTGCTGACCCATGGGCATGGTTCCACCAGCACCAGCACGCCTACCAGCTGGGCGCTGGTGTTGCTGTCCTTGCTGAACCATTGGCATGATAAAGTTCGGCATCGGGCCTGCACCTGGCCTCATCCCAGGCATGAGGGGTTGCTGGAAGCCAAATCCAGCCTAAACCGGAGCACCCAAGATGCATATACAAATGTATTGCACGGCAAAGCATTAAGAGAATTCTACTTCTACATGATGGAACGCAACTGAAAGCAAGAAAAACTCTAACTTGTGCTGCATGTTTTCTTATCAAACATAAGAAGTTACTTAAGTATTAATGGCCAACATGTTGTACTAAAAAACCAAATAAGAAAATACTACAAAACCAAATGAGAATAATACACGGTGCAATGTTGAAAATGCAGAATGCCAATTCATCAGTCAATTAAATAAAGCATACAGGCAACATAGAAGACATTAATCAATTCATTTTTTTCTGCTGGCCTTTTTTTTTTCATTTTCTATGCATAGACAAGCTCATATGTCAACATGAAAAACATCAAATTTTTAAGACCAATTAAGGAGATAAGCAGTGACAAGTAACCTCCAGAAAACAAGAAAATTAGGAGAACTGCTGTGTACATCTGAGGTGAAGGAATCAACAGCAAAAATTTAAAAAAAAAAAGAATCAACCATAACATCGAGTTGACCCTACTCTCTTAAATTTAAGGTGCAGGTAGTCCACTTAACTTTCCATATACCATGTTATTCTAGCAATAGAGAAGGTGCTTCATAAATAACATAAAAAGCACAGCTAGGACATTAAAATAGCAACCAATGTTATTAACTCATAAAGTTGAGTCACCAGAGGAGCGACTTGTCAACTTGATCGACTAGTCGACCGATTAGCCTCGACTAGCCACGACTAGGCTACAAACTAGGCAGTGTTTGAAAAGGGTATGTAATGTGCTAAGGTGTATCAATAATTAAACACATACATCTTGTACAGCATGAAATAAAGAGGTGAACAACATAAGCATGTAATGGACTAAGTTGTACCAATAATTAAACAATCACACATCTCGATCTTACAGTGTGTCATGCCTGCGCAACAAATTGGGTGCCCAGCTCTGCACGACTAGTTGCCCTTGGACGCCGATTAGTCGTCCGGTCAATCGATTAGATCTCCTCGAAGACTCCAGTCGGTGACCATGCAGCGACCGAACCACTAATCCACAACTAATCGACGTCTCAACAACATTGATAGCAACCAACGGACGTAAATCACGTTAAAGACTAATGTAAGCTACTATAGGGATGCTTGATCTAATGAATGGCGTCAATCCTAGAATGGGTTATGATGACATCACCTTATTTTCGTTTTCTATCAATGTTGTAGCCATGGGGAATGGGGAACAGTATAATGATGAACCAATTCACTATATTCCTCAAACAAGAATGGTACCTCCCAAATATCATAGCACCCTATATCCTAGGACCAACCTTTAAGCTTTGTCCACCTACATCTAACACATGCCCTTGAGCAAGATTTTTTTCATCTAAGACTGACAGTTGGAACATTAGGATTAATGGCACTTACTAAACAAGAAAGCCTTTCATACACTGGTTGGTAGGAAAGCAGACTCAAAACTTAGTAACAATGGCACACAATTACAACAAAGCATGGGTCAGGAGTAGACCAGTGAGAAGAAGTTTTCACATTATGCCTGTTAACAGAATACGATTGCATGAAAACCGAAAAGGACATATTAATGTTACTAGTTTACTACATGTAACTTTCTATTTAGCTAGATGACAAACCCTATACCCATTATAAACATTAACACTATCTCACCGGAGGGTTGAGAAACGCTGGAGGTGGTTGACCATAAAACAGTTGCTGACCAACTCCAGGAACACCAGGAGGAAACATGGGCATGCGAGGGCCAACTGAAGGGGCCATTGGAACAGGACGCAATTGTGAAAATTGTGCCTGCAACAAACAGCAACATTCGTGACAGACATCATACCACAGCACACAAACACTGTAATTGAAAAGCATAGAAGTCATGTGAGTTGAGACAATTTCACTAAAGCACAACAATTCAATTGATAATCTCAAATATTTATATTGCAATTGCACATTAAGAAGTCTCAGAAAAATTAGCTACTACACATTAGTATCATAAAAAAGCAGTTCGCCCATAAATTAAATAATAGGTGCAATTTGATAGCATATCTGCAGTGTTATATACATATATAAAATTTTTGCAATCTGCACAGGATTTGTTGACAAACTAGGTGAGAAAATACTCAGTGTGAATTTCTGCATCAAACAGGGGAGATAGAAAACAATGAAAAACTGCCTATCAGGCATCCCATCATTTCAGCCAACAAAGATTCTTACCTGCAGCCTTGCTTTCCTGTCTTCCTTGCGCTGTGCAAGCGCAACATAAAGTGGTTTGCTGCCAACCATCTTGCTGTTCATTTCCGCAAGCTACATGGAAGAAATCACCACAAGAGTAAATTTATTTTGTTTTCCCACTAGCACACTAAATATTATGTACAAAGATTACAAATCCATCTTACAGCTCGGGAAGCATCTTCAGCAGATTTAAAAGCAACAAATCCAGAACCTCTGCTAACACCATTTGAATCTTGCATGACCTATGACATAGTTTCAATTAGTACCAGAAATTGGGAAGCATGAAGTCATGTATGCATCAGTAGGTGAAAATTTAAACAAACCTTGCAGGAAGTGATAGTGCCGAACTCAGCAAAAAGTTCACGCAACTTTTCATCATCAATACTATCATCCAAGTTCTTCAGATACAAGTTAGTGTTTTGATACTTATCTGCTGCCTCTTGAAGGTTCTTTTCAAACTTCTCTTTCAGTTCCATCTCTCTTTCTGACTTCTTCTGTGCTCTTCCGACATACCATTCCTTATCGTTAAATTTCTTGCCATTCAACTCTTGAACAGCCTGAGCAGCATCATCTGGATTTTCAAAGTTGATAAATCCAAAACACTTGGATCTTCCATCCGCCTCCCGCATTACAACAGCACTAGTTATGGATCCAAATTTTCCAAAGATTTCCTTCAAGTCATCTTCAGTGGTAGTCTCAGATAGGTTCTTTACATAAACATTATTGAACCTGACATTGCCTGGAGCACTATCCCTCTCCTGCTTACGAATGAAAGGCCCAACATACACCTTCTTGTCATTCATAAGCATCCCATTGAGGTTATCAATAGCAGCCTGAGCAGCCTCATCCTGCTCAAACTGGACGAAGCCATAGCCCTTTGATTCTCCAGAAGCATCTGTTGCGACTTTACACGAAAGAATGTTTCCAAACACACAGAATGTATCATACAACGCTTTGTTGTCTATTGACTTATCAAGATTCTGCAAACATGAATGTTAGGAAGTCAGGCAACATAACCAACAAGCCAACAATAGCATTGAGAATATGCAAACAAACCTTAATAAATATATTTGCTGCGCCACTCTTGCGCAAGCTGGGGTCACGGTTAGAATACATTATCCTGATAGGTTTCCCATTGATAGGAGTGTAGTTGAGCATTTCCAGCGCCCGTGCAGCTGCAAGATAACTAAATATCAGTACAAAAGCACTAAAAAAGGAAACAGAGTTATTGCAAAAAATAAAAGCCTTACAGAGAAAGTAAGAAGACGCATGCACATGGTTCTATAAGAAAAGTAATAGATATAGAGAACGATCGATTGTAACACCTTCATGTCATGGAAATAATTCCTTAAATGTACAGAACACCAGGACAACATCAATTAAATCAGAAATCATGATATATACACTCCAGATTCGTGGACATCCACATACCGAGGGAAAATACCAAAACAGGAAAGTGGTACGTCGAAGTAAGCAACAGTCCTAAACCTCCAGATTAAGTGATATACAACACACCAACCGTAAATGTCAAAAAATACAGTATATCAGACCCTAACCGCATCAAAACAATAACTACCCCGCCGCCATGAACACACCAACCGTAGCAACCGATCGACGAAACCGCCCCAAATCTGACCGCTCCAAACCCTAAACATCTAAAAACGAACTCGATCAAAACCCTAGCCGCGCAAAAAAACCCTAATCGACCGGCGGGGGGATCGGAGACGGGGTTCTCACCATCGGTGGGGTTGCTGTAGTTGACGTAGGCGTACCCGAGCGACCTCCGCGTGGTGACGTCCCTGCAGACGCGCACCGACACGACGCCGCCGACCTGAGCGAAAACATCGAAGAGCTGCGCGTCCTGCACGCTTACGTCGAGGTCCCCCACGTACAGCGACGTCGCCGGGAACGCCGCCGCCACCGCCGCGGCCGGGGAGCCGCCCTCCGACGCGGAGCTCGCCGCCTGCGCCTGCGCCGCCATCTCCGATCGAAGGATTTGGGTTTTTTTCGGGTTTTTGCGGATTTTTTTGGGTATTTTTTGGTTTAGGGTTTGATAATGGTTGGGGGCTCGCTCCCAACTGCGGCGTCAGGAGAAGGAAAAGGGCGGAGGCGGCGGGGAAGGGAGGGAGCTCTGCTTGTTGCTCGCGGGCAAAACCCTCGTCGACTCTGCCCGTTGGATCGTGTGAGGGCACAGTTGGACGGCTATGATCGCGACGCGCGGGTCGTGCACGTGTCCCGCCCTGACGCGTATTCGAAGGATCGCTGACGTGGGCGGTGCCTCGACCGATTCCAGCTGGTTCGGGAAGGCAGGCAGTCTTCGAGTCTGTTGCTTAAAAAGAAGAGTCGATGATGACAGTCGTTTATCCTATTTTTAAATAATCTATTTTTATTTTGAATTATAGTTGTATATTTATGCTCTACCTTAAATAATTTGGTCTAGTCGTCCAATAGTTACATGTCAAGTGCCGAAGTCACTCCGTTGAGCAACTTAGCCTCTAATAGTTTAACTATTAGGTGACATCTCCTAGAACCCACTCATTTAGACTTGGGCTTCCAGTTTATTTTTTCCTTATTTTTAAATTTCGTCTTTTTTTGGTTTTTTGGTTTTTTTTGAATTTTTTTTCTCGTTCTTTTTCTCATATTCGTTTGCATTATACATGATAGGCTAACCCGTTTTTTCTATTTTTAATTTTTTTAAAAATTTAATTATACTAAATAAACTACCATCAGCTACAGTGCAATTACAGTCAGCTATAGTGAAAATTCAGTCATAAGCTACCAAAATTCAACCCAACTGAGTGGGCTCCTAGTCGCTCAACCATTTGGTAACTAGGCGGCTATATCCCGGGCGCACGTCGCCCCAAGCGCATTCGCCATTTCGAAGCAGGAGGAGCAAAGCGGTCGTGAGGAGAGAGCAGAGCGACCGTGAGGAGGGAGGAAGGGAAAGGGGAGAAGAGTGGAAAGGAGAAGAGGGACAGAGAAAGAGAGGGGAAGAGAGGAGCAGACGTTCGCACATCTACGACGGTGAGTCCTCGTACTTCTTTGTAGATTTACTTTTGAAATTGTAGTAGGTTAGCAACTAAAATCGTTAGATATGTAGTTGTGTCAAGTCTTTCTTTTATATTTACTTTTGAAACCAAGATAGGTTGGCAACTAAAATTATTATATGTGTAATTGTGTCTGGTATGTCGCATATTTTTAATAGTTGTAAATAGTATAATTGTAGAACTAAAGTCAATTTAGTTGATAATAATCGTATTTTTGAAACCATTGTAGGTTAGAAACTAAAATCATTATACATATAGTTGTGTCGGGTACATCGTATATTGTTAATAGTTGTAAAAAGTGTAGTCGTAGAACTAACGCCAATTTAGCTATTAATAGTTGTAATACCGCTATTGCTATACCCTAACCCTTAACCTTAACACCTAAATTATGAAACCCTAAATCCTAAAACTCTAATACCGAAATGCAGTTATAACTATATATGTTGAGGAATATGCGGTTTATGCAAGAATGCAACTAAATTTTTAAAATTTCTGGAGCTACGTTATAAATAATAAAATCCCTAATTGTGTCGTAGTGTCGTACTTGCTAACTTCAAATTGTTTTGTAGGTATGACTCACAACCTTGGTGGTTCGGACTAGCCTTTCAGCCTGCTGGACTGGTGCGTCGATGTGTAACATCGCGCCAGCCGTCATGTCTCGTATCCTAAGGATGGGGGCGAGGTGACTCAGTTGGGGGTGGTCCGTACGCGGACACCCCAACGGGCTAGGAGACTAGATCCACGCTGGAGAGACAGGTTTGTCTGCAAATTGTGGCACTTCCTTTTATGATATTTTCATTGTGTACTTACTTCTTTGTGCTTTGTAGGCTGAAAGATGCCAGCCTCCTACCTCTCGTGCAGATGGTGGAGGCCACCGACGAGGATGGTGCTCTGATCGATGACGACGAGGAGGTCCAGACCAGCCCAAAGCGGTCACGATGGTTCCCATTCGATCGATCGCTACTGACAGCTCTGGTGGACCAGTGGCAGCCCAAGATGCATACCTTCCACCTCCTATTCGGAGAGATGTCCTCCAGTCTGCGGGATGTCATGGTGCTACTCGGCCTACCTATCGTAGGAGCCGCTACCTCCCCGCTGGATGCGCCTGCCGGCTGGTGCGATGATCTGCTGGGTAGGTTTGAGGGGGTTCTTTTGATCGAGGCTACAACAGCGTACCACATCTTCCCGGCGTGATAGAGGCATGGCCCACCCATGCGGTGGCTTTCGAAGTTCTGGGTACATGTGCTATCCATTTTCTCTATTTAGCGATGTACTATCCTTGTCATACGACGGGCTTAACGAGCTTACTAATTTTTCATTTGTGCATAGGTTGAACGGATGGACCCAGAGGCTGGCCAGTACCAGGTGTTGTGGCACCTCAGGCGTACTTGCTGTGGCTATTTGGCTGGGTACTGTTTATCAGTAGCCACGGTGACTCCGTTGACGCTCACCTCATGGGATATGCAAGGGCCATCGCTGACGGGGTGGAGGTGCAGATCAGTTAGGGATCGACATGTGCGACGTATGTTGCAGGACGAGGCCGACCTTTATCCTCACAGGCTGCCCCCTCTTGTTACAGCTATGGTCATTTGAGCACTTCTCCCTTGGACAGCTGATGCTGCTCAACACTAGTCCATACCGCGCGGACATGTGCCAGGGGCGCGGTGGACCGGCCGACCGTATGGTCCCTCTGGTGCCATAGACATCTACGTACTCTCCTGGATCTTTACTATACTTGTATTATGGGTCATCTTTTGTAACCATTGTTCTGGCTCATAGGCACAGTTTGCACACGTGTAGGTCAGACATGTATATAAGCACTTCGTCGAGTAGCTCGATCGCCTCACTACTGACGATATGCGTTGGAAGCCGTACTCTGCTCAGGAGATGGAGGACCGTGCTCCCGCCGAGCTATCCTCACTATGCTGACGCGATCAGGCATACTGGATGACACGAAAAAAGCTCATCTTCGACATGTTCATCGAGGACTACGTGGTGCACAGGGTGATACACCAGTTCAGCCTCCGCCAAGTTGTTCTAGTCCTCGTTGGGCATCAGGTGCCTAACTCGGTCCACGCGTGAGTTACACACAACACATGTCCCTATATTTTTTCAGTTCTGTTATGATGCCTTCTAATTGTAGTGGTACATTTTGCAGGCGGAGTAGGAGGGGTAGTAGCAAGACGAGCTGGGTGGGGAAGATAGCGTAGTGGTTGGCAGAGTGGGGCGAATGCCCTTGAGGACTATGTGTAGGAGGGCGTCTTGTATGACCCTAGCGCGTACGACGAGTACCTACGCTGGTATGCTCCATAGACACACACCAGGCTGGTGCATGTTGTTGATCCTCCCCTGCTCATGTACCAGCACGGCAAGACGCGTACCCTATACGCCTCGTGCGAAATGTGCACCTCGTGGTAGGTACTCTCGTGTTTCAAAATATATTTTTCGAAAATCCAGAACCAAAGACTACTTCTTAAGATCACAGGGGTTTTCTTTTAAAGTTTGATTAACCAACTAATTAGATTAAAACACTTATGAAAACTACTTATGCTTTGCAGCTGGAATCACCCAATAGACACAAACCCATTAACCAGGAGCACGGCGTATTCGAATACCATTTATTTGACTCTGTAGAGTTGCCCAACTTTACCCACAAGCATTCTTAACCCTCATGACTGAGTTAAGGAACCGGGTCGTTTCACTGCTCAATCATTCGCTTACACTCTACCCGATAGGTTAGGAACCCGCACACCCTCGGGTATCCGCAGGCCAATACGGAACGCTAGGCCTGAGTCGTGGGGACCTATCGTTGTTGTGTATGGGTTTTCGTCCCACATACCAACTCCCCATGCAGGGCTCCACTCGGGCTTGAGTAGCTACTAAACCAGGGTTGACAAGTCAACACCAGTGGTTGGGCGATTACTATGTCATTTGCTCGGTGCAAGGGTCTAGTCCTTATATTTTTCCATGAGGTCCGCAACCATATTCAATCGATTTGAGCATCTACTAGACCAGGTTTGACAAATCAAAACTTGTAGTTGAGCTATCACTATATTCTTTATTTAGCATAAGGTTCTAGTCCTTACTTTTCATCAACAAGATAACTATCCATAAATCAATAATCCAATGTACTGTGGCACAACACTGCCACTACTAGTGTATAACAGATTGAATTTTCTAAACTAGCATAGTATATTTTATAGTAATTTATCATTACTAGAGCTTGTCAAGGTAAATATGACCATCAAATTAAATAGGGATTTTTCAGGTGGTAGGACATAACTAAATATCATGTCATTCTAAATATTTATTGTATAAGAAATAACAATGCATAAATAAGATAATGAAAATATTGTTAATTAAATAATTAAGGGAATGTAGGTTCAATATGATCAAAAATATATAACTTGCCAGTGGATCAACGTATTCTACAAGTTCGTATTCTTTCGAGTCTTGAGCTTGTCCTTGAAAATCTCCTTCTTGGATTGGTTGCTTTGTGGCGTCGTGTACTAACGCAAAAGTAATAAAAATTCAATTCCGTGCTTGATGGATTGAGCTTGAAAAAAGAGACAAAATAAAGAAAGGAAAGGAAAGAAAATCAAATAAATTAGGTTTGAGGTTTTTCGGGGTTCAATATGGTGTAGTGGAGCTGAAATTTGGGTAGACGAGCTCAAAATGGATGAAATGGACATATAATGTATTTTAGGGTTTGGATGAACAGTAATGGGTAAATACTATACAGTGTAGTTCTCAATACTATTCATGTTGGGTTTTGTACTATACACTACTGGGTCAATTACTATTCATACGGGGTCAGTTGCTACAGTGTTGGATCGCTACAGTATCGGGTTTGGTTCGGGTGAATATAACCGACGGCACTATTTATCATCTTCCTCCTCGCGTTACGACAGTAGCTGAAAACATGGGAAGAGGAAAATGGGAAATTCTTGAGCTATGGTGCTTTGCAATGAAAACCGAGGATATGGGTAGACTCCTGGTGACAAGGGAGTTCTATTTTTGGTCTTGGGTGTGGTCGGGGATAGCTGGAGCTTCACCGGTGGCCAGATGTCTTTGCGACGATTTTTAATGGCAACGGTGATGATACGGGCCAACTAGTTTTAACACTAGCTGACGCGTGATTTGCCTTGTCTTTCATGGTACTTATAACCAACAGTAATTATTGCTCACCAGGATCGGCTCTGATCAAAGAACTTAACAAATGACTTGGGTCACCACCCTGGCGTTTTCTTCTATCTTTTATAACTCAAAGAATGACGTCCCTTACAAGGCCCAAGCCCTTAGCTTTTATATGCCACCTACACACGCACCACCATTTGACTCGGACTCAAACTCTATGTTAACATCTAGTCGGACTCAACTAAGACACCAACTCAAGCCAGAACCAGGAAACAAACTTACACACAATGGCCGTATACACACGTACATGTATACGTATACATATGTGTCACACCCCGTGCATGCATCACAATGGCCATGCATGCATGTAATTGCCCACGTATGTGAATAGTGAATGACTAGAAAACCATGACTAGAAAAGCTCTAACACTGACTCGATGCATGTAGATATTATGTTGATTTTAAATTAAGAGATATGTAAAATTCAAATATCTTCTACTAAGAATCCTGACTTATGCACGCCTTGGTCATAGGCTCGCCATGCTCGCGCCTTGCGGACTTGCCACGCTTGCGCTTGGCTTACAATTTATTCTCCTTGGCCTCCCTTCATCTTGGCCACCATGGATGTAGTAGTAGTGGTACATGGCGCCGTATCAAGTGAGCTTCAAGGGCTAATAGGACAAGAGTATTAGTGTTTGAGCATCCTTGGGGGTAGGGGAAGATTGGGTAAATGGCGGCTCGGGTCAAGGATGGCTATGCTAGGCTGTCCACAATGAGGCCTCTCGGCTGGGCGACGATCAATGGTGCCAAAGCAATGGGGGGGGGGGCTTGAGAGCTTGCAACCGTGCTTCGAGGGTGTTTCTACGAGTATGAATGGGCTACAGGCCAAAGGAATTGAAGTGCGATTGACTATACGAAAAAAAGAATTGGAAGTAATGACTTACTTTGGGTTTTCGATGATTAGTGACGATGCGTCAGCTGGCGAAATGAATTGGGTGTGTCCAAGTGCTCCTGGACACCGATGTAGGAGAATGGAGGAGCGCATTGGCTTTTATAGCCGATTGTGGTGGTTTGGTACAAGGGAGGTCCCGCTCGGGAGGTGACGCGTGGCCAGGGCAGGGGAGGCGTGGGATGGTTCGGGGTGCCTCGGCAAGAGCAGCGGAGAGGTCGGTAGGTGAGCTGGCACTTTGTGCACTGAGCTTTTCAAGCAGTGGTCAAATGTTGCGGCTTGGGGTGGTCGGCCGTGAGAGAGAGGAAAGGCGGTGGTGGCAAAATTCGTCTTGGCATGACCGACAACTGTCTAGGAGTGTCAGGGGTGCTATCCTTGAGGAGGTACGGTGATTGAATCGAGGTAGTGGTAGATGGTTCGAGTGACTAGATGAAGCGACAGGAATTGTCTGATTTTTATCGGACAGCAACAATGCCGACGGCCATGACTTTGATCAAGGGGCGAAGGAGACAATAGGATGTGCGAGTAGATTTGTCAAGGGTGGAGATGAGTATTGATTTGGTAGAAGAACCAAATGAAATCAAAACTCAAAAGCAATTCAAATTTTTTTCGAAAGTTTGAGGTCGTTTCATCTCTTGAGTGTAAATAAGGAATTAACTCTATCTAAAACCAGCGACAAATGTACAAAAATCACTTGGTCAGATGAGCCGACAATTTGTGTTCAAATCAAACTGTGTTGTACTGCTCCAAATAGCCTAACACAAAGCTGCCACACCAATGCAAACACGATGCTTCAGTTCTTAACAAACTTAAGGGATGTTCTTTACGGTTTTTAAAAGTGATTTTTAGTTTTTAATATAGTACCTAATTTTCAAATATAATATTTTCTCAAGACGGAGTCTATAAATTAATTATAGTACACGTTAAAAGCATAACATCTGTATCAATCAAAATCGTAAAAGAGTATCTCTCTCCATAACCTCTATTGTAAACAGCTAAATTTAAAAATTTTAGCCAAAAACTATAAACCGCGGCTATATCAAATAGACCCTTAAAAGAACCAAGGTTGTCATCAATTCTTAGGGACCATACAAACATGTATTTAGAACGCTAGAATTTTATATAAAATAGCTCAACTCCCTTGAAAATATATATAAAAAAAACCGCGTTTCAGATGGGTCAGAGTGGCTTACATTCGATGTGTACTCCACTATGGTAAAATTACCTGTTATGTAGGCTTATCCTTGGCTTTTTGTATACACTAGCTGTCAAATCTCCAAGCAATAATCAAGCAATTTAAAATTGTTGAAATAGAAAGAACCGTTCTAAATGACTTTAACTTTTAACTTTTTAATTTTAATTTTTTGATTTTTTAAATTTTATGAGCTTTTTTTGTCTTTTCGTTTCTACCTTTATTTCTTTATATTATCCATAATAATATATATTTTTTATTGTTAAACTTAATTACTTTAAAAGCTAACTATCACTATAATATATTTTCAACCACTTCAGCGTAAAAAAGAAGTCCACGGTTTATAAAGCACGTTGAGCATGGCATATGTCATGGGCCGGGCCAGCTTGTAAACGGGCCGGGCCGGCGTATACCGTTCCATCAAATCCCCGACGGCGAGAGGTGGCGACCTTAAAACTTGCCCGACAAGCTCGCCCACCTGCCCACCCCTGTCGCGCCGCTCCACCCCCTCCCACCCCGCGCCGCAATGCCGTTCCTGAGCCCCCTCGCTGGCGATGACGCCGACGAGTACTGCTACGGCTACGACGCCGGGTACCGCCGAGGCAGGGGCGGAAAGAGCGCCAAGAAGGAGAAGGGCATCCTCTCCTGCCTCCCCTGCTTCATCCCCTGCTGTAATGGCTCCTTTCCTTGTTCATTTCTTGTCCAAGAAGGGTTCTTGGCTTTCTTGCTTCGATCCCTGTGTTCTTGCTGTTCAATTCCCATGGATTTTCTTGCTAATTTGCTGCTTCTTGTTTCTTGCCAACCAGCGTCCGGAGCGGTGGACCGGACGGCGCACCGCCGCCTCCTCTCCTCCGACTCCAGTGATAGCGACAACATCGCCACCACCGACATCACCGCCGACCTCACCCGCCTCCGCGCGCGCTACTCTCGCCTCGCCGCCGGCCCGCCCGTCCGCCCCCGCGACGTCCCGGCCCTCATCGCGCGCCACGACGAACCGCAGCTCGCCGTCGCCGCTCTCTCCTGGCTCGGCGGCGACCTGCGCCCCTCCTGCATCCTCCTCATCCTCCTCCCGGCCCTGTTCCCTCCCTCCCAGCCCACGCCCGCCACACGCCTCCGCAGCCGCGCGCCGCCTCCACGCCCGCGAGGTCGCGCTCGACGGCGAGGTGACCGAGTACCAGTCCACCTACGCCATGAAGCTCGCGTGCGAGAAGACCAAGGACGGGGTCGCCGAGACGGCGGCCGAGGAGATGTGCAAGATGGCGCGCGCCGCGCGGCGGGCCGACAAGCTGCGGTGGCGCGCCGTCGAGGCCGCCGTCAAGGAGGTGCTCACGCCGGCGCAGGCCAAGGAGTTCCTCAAGGCCGTGGAGGACGTGGCCGGCAGGGTGGCGCGGCACGGCGCGAGGTGGCACGCGCGCGCCGGCTCCGTCTCGGTGCCCGTCGAGGCGTTCGAGCGCATGCGCGCCAATGCCAGAGCAGCCACAGATGATGCTTGGTGAGCTCGGGATGGTTGCTTCTTGGGAAACACGACTCTTTCTGAGTCCTTTTTCGTCTGCTGTTTTGGGTTCTTCTGAGATGGATGACTGACTATTTCTGACTTGAGCATTTGTTTGGAGGATTGTGAATGAGGATTGGTGACATTTGTTTGGAGGGACATGATTAGTACGTGAGACGGTTGTTGTTAGAGATTGTTTCGGTTGTGGCTGAATCCCTTTGCAGCTATTCAGCTAATGTTGGTATTGTAAGCTGCCACTGATGCATGGTGAGCTTCAGATGGTTTTACTTGCTGGGAAGAAATAATTGGCCAGGAGTTCGGTGCTATATGATATGCTTGGCTTGCTTCAGTTCTTTTCAGTGCGTTGTATCTGTATTTCAAGAGGATTATATCTGAATTGACAGAGTTTTTTTGTCATGAAATCATCGATGAGTGGTGATGCTTGTGTGGCCACTTCCAAGGAATGTGACAAGGATGAAGGATATGATATAGTTGCTCTAGCAATCAAAATGTTTCGGTCTTGCTGTCACTCTGATTGTTTCAGAAAGAAGATTTATTGATGCAGTGTGATTGTGTGAATGAGTTATGAAAAGGAATGCTTTACTCTTTTACTGTGGCCTATGATGAAAAATAATTTGTTCCTGAATGCAAAGGTAGGTTATCACTCAATGACCTGTCTCACTCAATGACTGAGGTAGGCGATCTCTTGCAGTGGTGATGGACTGATGGTTATCAGCCAGCTTTGTATATTCCTCTTTTGTAGATGGTTTGACATGTCATTGGTTGGTCATTCATAGGGAAATATGTCAATTGATATAGTGAAATCAAGAAAATGGAAGTTGTGAAAAGATTGCTCTTGTACGTATCTGGTTACCATGAAAATGTGCATCGGTTAAAGTTTGGATATGCTAGTGACTGAGAAAAATGTGGCATCGTCACATTGGAGTTGCGAGATTGTATATTGAATATCAAAATCCATCCAGCTACCACTGGAAGAAGTTTGATAGACTAAGCAGGACCAGGGGTGTTTGAACATGAAGAACATGAATATGTGAATTTTATGCGTGATATTCTTCTTTCTCACTTCATTAACATTTCCTATTTAGTCAAATAAATAGTTTTTTGTGAGGGAAATAAAGAGATGTATTTTCAGAATGAATCCAGATTAAGAGCACCTTGAGCTTCACATGTTTAGTTGTTCAGAGTTTGGAACACAGGAATTTCCTTGGAATTTCATACTGCAGAAATTAGAAAAAATTCTCTGCATTCCAAATGAGGACTCAGATTGTGGTCCTCTACCACCACTCAGGGCCAGTTTACTTTGCGGTGCTGTGGTTATTTTTATGCTATTGTCGAAAAGCACTTGTGAAATATCTAGCACTTTGTTTGACAAACCAGATTAAAGCTTGATAAATTTTGTTATCCAATGGTTGTCCCCTTACATCCACTCATTTGATCAGTTTTTCGGAAGACAATATTATCTCTAGTTGCATCTTGGTTTAGAAAAAGCAACTAAATGAGATTATCATAATCCGCCGCAATACCAAATGGAGCCTCAATCCACTTGGTAATAAAGAAAATTGTCGGATCCGGAAATTAATTTCGAACCCTATATGTTTACCGTGCTAGTCCCATAATCAGTGGCTAGCACACATATTTTAACATCATGTCTCATCTATACATGAATAAACTGTTGGGTTGATCTCGGCTAACAGAACCGAGTTTTCAGGGAGGCAACGCCTCCACTCGCGCCTTGATTGGAGGCGCAACCAACTTCTTGGTTTCGGTCTCGGTCACCTTGCGCCATATAAAAAACAGAGGGTTTCGGCAGGGCTAGTTTATAAGTTGTGCTAGGCCACGAAAAACCCTAACAGACCTGATCTCTCAGAGCGCTCAGGTGGACGAAGACCGAAGGCCCTTCTTCGTCCCCGTCCACGGTTTCACCGACACCGGTCGACCACTTCTACATCCACACCTCTCCATGGCATCTTCAAGTTCGGGTACGCTTCCGCACTAAACTTTATGTTTGTGTTCTTATTTGAGCCTAGGGTTTAAAGCCTACTGTACATGTTCGGCCTTAGATCAAACTAATATTTGGTATCAGAGTGATCCCTAGACTCATTATGAACCCTAATTAGACCCTAAATTAGAACCGAACTTGTTCTTGCCCAAATCTAATGACTAAAGGTTTAGATCTAAGGATTAGAGACTCGGTTTAGCAATTAGAAAGAGGGGATTCAAGAAACTTTGCAAAACCCTAAGAAAATCCCCAAATCAACCGAATAAAAATTTAGATCGGGACGGGAAATTGCGTCTTTTGGATCCCCGGTTAGCTCCGGTCATGGGTGCCGCCATAGCTCCACTCGACGGCCTCGCGAACCTCGCCAGCACGCGCGCGCCGGGCGAGGAGGGCTGTGGAGGCGTCGCCACGCCGCCGCTGCGCCGCTCTCCGCCGCCGCCGCCGCCGCCGCTGCTACCGCTCGCGAGCGCCGCCGCCGCCGCCGCTGCCGCTCCGCGTGAGTGCCGCCGCACCCGTGTTTTTCGCGAGGAGACGGTGGAAATGAAATTAGGGTTAGGGTTTCGGCCGTTTTAAGTCGCACGTGGAGAGATATCGGCCGTTCGATCGCGATCCGACGGCACGCGCGCGTGATGTGGGCTGCGGCGCGATCTCGGCCGTCCGTTCGCATCCGACGGCGCGCGTGAGATGCGATTTCTGGTGGACCGCGCGTGTGAATGGGCTGCGCGCGTGAGTTTTGGGCTACCCGCGCGTGCGTGCGCGATTTCGTAGGCCCCGTGTGCGTGTTTTGTGGGCCGCACCGGTGCATTTTTTCGGGCCGTGCGCGAATTTCTTTTGGGCTGCGCGGGATTTTTTGGGCCGCTTTTTTGGGGCCGGCCGAAATAGTGTTTTTCTTTTTCTTTTCAGTGCATTTTCTTTTACTTAAGTCTACCTTTTGTGTACTGTTTTAATTATTTTCAGTTGCCCAAAATTACGTTGTATCATTGCCATATTATTATGTCTTATCTCTGATTAAAATTGAATCAACGAGATATTTTAATTAGAGATTTTATGTTTTATTTTGTCATTATGTATGCACATGACTACATTATGACCAACGTTGTTTGTAATCATGTGTCGCCCTATAAAATTGTTAAATTCTTTTTCATTTTCTGCCCAATGGTGATATGAATTAGAACTGTAGTTTTGCATGTTATTAATCAGACCAACGTAGGGTTAATTGCATGCAATATATATCTTTATGTTATTTCTAATTTCTGCCCTGTATTTTGATATTCAGTAATAAATGCTTCAAATGTTGCCACCACAATTGACAATATTGAGCAGCTCACGGGGAGCAATTTTTCCACATGGAAAGAAAGAATCCATGTTGTCCTTGGAGTTTTGGACCTTGATTATACTTTAAGTGTAACTGCTTCTGTTTCCCCTACCAAAGGTGAGGAAAATTATGATGAGAAAAAGAAAACTTATGAAGCTAATGCTGAGAAATGGGAATGGTCCAACCATTTATCACTAATGATTATGAAGATCTCTATCTTAGTTGGGATCAAGGAAGCAATCCCCGATTCCGAAAATGCTAAAGAGTATTTAGCTTCAATAGAGGAGAAATTTAAATGATCCACTAAAGTTTATGCTAGTATTTTGATCTAGAGGCTCTTAACCACTAAGTATGACGGGTCTGGCAATATAAGAGAACATATCATGATGATGACCGATATGGCAGGAAAACTCAAGGGCATGGACATTGATATATCTGATGGTTTCCTAGTCCATTTTATCATGACTCCTCTTTCTTCCGAGTACACGACATTTAAAATCAATTACAATACTCAGAAAGAAAAATGGAACATGAGTGATTTAATCGCCATGTGTGTCCAGGAGGAGGAAAGAATACGGATAGAAAAGAGGAATTTTGCGCTTCAAGTTGGTGGCTCTAATAAAAGAAAGATCCAAGGGGATTTCAAATCTAAGAAAAAGGTGCAGTTCTCCCCAAATTCAGATAAGTCGGGGTCTAAAGTGCATAATGCATCTAAGCCTCATGTTGCTCCCGCTGGAGCACTTAAGGGGGGGATGTCACTTTTGCAAGCAGCTAGGGCATTTCCAGAAGGATTGTGTTGGTTTTCTAAAGTGGCTAGCAAAAAACGGTAATGATACAATAGCGTTCATTGATGAAAATCTTTATGCTGATTTCTCTCTTAATTCTTGGTGGATTGACTCATGTGCAACTGTGCACATTACCAACTCTTTACAGGGATTCCTTACCGCGAAAACACTAAGAAATGGGGAGCAAAGTCTTAAAGTCGTGGATGGAAAAGAAGCCGAAATAGAATCAGTTGGATCTATTTCATTAGTTTTAAATAGCGGCTTCATGCTTCGTCTTAATAATGTAGTCTATGTTCCTTCCATCAGGTCGAATTTGATTTCGGTTTCTTTATTGGACGATGATGGTTTTAGATGTATTTTTGGTGACAATAAATACATTATTACGATTAATTCAAATGATGTTGGTCTTGCCTTTAGATAAGACAAACTCTATATGCTTTCCCTTAATGAATCTCCTGTATCCTTGAATGTGTGTGATGCTAAGCGTAAAAAGAATGACGAGACTTCTTCAAAACTATGGCACTATCGTTTAGGCCACATTTCGAGGGGAGAATGGAGTGTCTGATTAAAGAAGAAATTATCCACCCATTAGATTTCTCTGACTCAGACCACTGCATTAGTTGCATTAAAGGAAAATATGTTAAGCAAATAAAGAAGGGAGTCATTCGCAGCACAGGACTCTTAGAATTAATTCATACTGATATTTATGGTCCTTTTCCTGTGACATAAGTGGATGGTTTTGAATCATTCATCACATTCACTGATGATTTCTCCCGTTATGGTTATATCTTTCCCATTAAAGACCGATCTGAGTCACATGACAAATTTAAGATATTTAAGGCTGAAGTTGAAAATCAGCACAACCTAAGAATTAAAGTGGTAAGATCGGACTGTGTGTGAGAATATTATGGAAGACATGCCCCTTATGGACAAATTCCTAGCCCTTTCGCTAAGTTCCTTCAGGAAAATGGCATTGTTGCCTAATATTCTAGCTAGGTGAACCTCAGCAGAATGGGGTAGCTGAGAGACGCAACCGTACACTTATGGATATGGTACAGAGTATGCTTAGCCAGTCTAGTTTACCGATTGGCTTGTGGATGGAAGCACTAAAGACAGCCGCACATATTCTTAATCGGATTTCCAGTAAATCAGTACCTAAAACACCTTATGAATTATGGACTGTGAGGAAACCGAGCATGAAATATTTACGAGTATGGGGTTGCCGTGCTGAAGCTAAGATATTTACTCCACACATTGGGAAATTAGACTCTAAGACAGTAAGTTACCATTTTATTAGGTACCCTGACAAATCCAAAGGGTATCGTTTTTATTGTCCTGGTAGAATAACTAAGTTTGTAGAAGCAAGACACGCTGTGTTCTTAGATAATAATGAGGACCTAGAGCCTAGGAAAATAGATCTTGAGGAGCAGCGGATTTATGTTCGTTCACCGCTCATCCTAGAGACCTTGATTCCTGTGCCTCAGGTGGTTGCACCTCCAGTAGGGAATATTGTTATTGCACCCACTGTTGAAGTCTCTAAAATTCCTAATGTTACACCTAATGATGAGCCTCAGCAGTCTCCTGTAATAGCTGATGAACCTATTAGAAGATCACAGCAGGAGAGAAGATCTGCTATCCCAAATGATTATGTTGTTTATATGAATGAGGTTATTAATTATATAGGGAAGGTAAATGATCCCAACTCTTATAAGGAGGCCATGATGAGTGAACATTCTCCTAAATGGCTTAACGTCATGAAGGATGAACTAAAGTCTATGAGCACTAATGATGTATGGGATTTAGTAGAAATTCTTGACGGAGTCAAAACAGTAGGCTGTAAATGGGTCTATGTAACATCCCAAAATTTTGAGTTTTGAAAAATTTAAATTCAAATGAATTATTTTAAAGCAATTGGCTTTTATTTGGATTTTTCTGGGATTTTCTGGATTTTATTTAAAATCTAAAGCAAGAAAATGTATTTAAAATATTTTATTAAAGCCAAAAAGAGTTCATTTTATTTTTCCTAACCTTCCCAGAATTTTTAAATAATTTTTGAGATTTTTTTGGAATAAAAAATCAATTTTAAAAGATAAAAGGAATTTTATAAAATTATTACAAGCAAATCTGAAATTAAAAATATTTTTATTAAGTCTAAAATATTCTCTGGAATATTCTACAAATTTTTAGGAATTTTTAAATATTATTTATTATTTTTCCAAGTAAGTATATTGTTTCTAGCATTTTCTGAAAATTTAATCCGAAAATTAAATCCGGATTAATCTCAGGCCGCCACGTGTCGCGCCCGAATTCAATCCATCCATCACATGATCTAATCCTAGCCACCTAAAGTCACTTACCCCTTCATTTAAATCCAACGGCCGCGATATATCCACTTGCCACGTGTCGTTCATCCGGCCGCACCATACCCCTTCACCTCTCCTTCTCACCGACGGTGGGCCCCACCGTCATATGTTTCTTCCACCTCCTTCTTCTTCCTCCATCCCTCTCTCTCCTCCATTGATGCCGAAATAAAGCTTCATTTCTACCGATTTCTTCGCGATAACTCCCGCTTGATGGCCCATTAAAACCCCTAATCACGCCTCTTCTAATGCCGACTGCTTCTCTCTTTATTTCCCTCTAATTGCGGCCGCATTTCCTTCCTCTCCCACTCCGGCCGGCCTCCCTCCCATTTTCCTATAAAAGCCCCCGGAGCTATTCGACATCCACTTTTCCTCCTCTCCTCCTCATCATTCCGCCGCCCCACTCCTCCGAGCCGCCGCAGTGTCGCCGCCGCCTTTCCTCTCTACCGCGCCCTCCTCGGCCATCTCCCGCCACTGGTACCAAAGGTTCGCCTCCCTCTTCCTCCGCCGCCCGCGGCCACGGCGAGCACCGAGTCTCTTCCTCCGCCGCCCGCTCGCCACCTCACCGGCCAGTGCCACGGGCGCCGCGTGGCGCCATGTCGCCACGGCGCCACCTCGGCTCACCACGGTCTCGTGGACTTGGTCCACGGTGGACCGGCCCGCATGTCATAAAATTTCAAAATTCAAATTTTGTCGACGCTCTACATGACGTCATAAATCCCTTTCCTTTAGAAAATATTTCATGAATTTAAAATTAGTGCTGACGTCATAATTAGGAATTTTCAATACAAAAATAAATCAGGAAAATCTTTCTTTTTATTTTCTTTTAATTAAAACTTCTCGAAGCCATAACTTTCTCGTTTTAACTCCGATTTGACCCGTTCAAATTTCTAAAATTTTCTAAAATCATAATCTATTCAAATATACACTCGTTTTCAATTTTTGAATTTTATATGAATTTTTGGTGTATTTATTTGCTTCGTTGCTTTGTCTTTTTCGCGCATAGAAACCGACGTCGCCGAGGACTTTGTCGACCTGCAGCAAGAGAACCAAGAAATCGCTCACGAAGGCAAGTCTCCTTTGAACATTTGAACCCATGTTTGAGAAATGTTTTGATTATTTTAAATTAATGCATTGCTATGTTACATAAAATGATAATTCATATTTTAGAGATAATAGTTAAACCGACAATTATTATGCCATCATTTGACATTGACAACCATGTACCTTTGACACCCTAGGATTTCCTTTGTCTCAATAATGAGATTATTATAAAACTTTGGTAAATGTTGTACCGGTAGAAAATGCTTAGTCATGCTATATAACCTTTGGTAACCTTGGAATGGGAAATCATATTTTGTGCAACTAGACTTTGTTCAGAAATTAGTCGCGATTAGTGTTGCCACTGTTCTTTAAAATAAAATAAAATATGAGAGTTGGTTTAGACTGGGGCGGATGGTAAGATTGGTTTGGTGCGGTTAGCACGAGAATTTGTAATGTGTATGTTCCGCCTTAGTCAATTAAGGACCGACGCTTGTGTTTGTCCGCATCGAGCACCACCGCACAACCACAAGTCTATATGGGTACGACCTAGTCGACTAACTTACGATAGTTTAGTCTAGGTACCACCGTGGAAAGTGGGTGCTGTGGTGTACCGGTTATTCACAGTGAGGGATGTGGTTTATCTGCACTCATACTGGCGCAAGAGGGGCTTCGATGGGTGGTTTAACCCTTCACCGGTGAAACCTCAGCGGGTGGTGTCTGGTTAGACTAGAGTAAGGTAAAAGCTTTGTGATATTTTATCTGGGTCTCATGCCAAAGGAAGCGTGTTGACTATTAAGATAACTTGTCTCTTGTGGGTAAAGTTGTACAACCTCTGCAGAGTGTAAAACTATTCGAATAGCCGTGCTCTACGGTCAAGGGCGGCAAAGAATGCATTCACATGGTAGATCTTTGGTTTTGTTTTCAAAGAAAATATTTTGGAAACCGAGAGTGGTTGGAACTCCTGAGTTGTCCCGCGGTTATAGCCGGTGTGGGTGGTTGTAACCTGCTTTCTTGAATCTGGCGGTTGGAGCCAGTGTGGGTGGTTGTAACCTTTTTCTTGAATCTTGGCAAGGAAAGCCGCTATCTAGTGTTGGTGGTTGTAACCTTCACTATGCAATTTGATAAGTTTCTATTAAAGCAAGTACTTTATTAAATTAATGCCTTTGAAAATATTTAATGGTATTTGAAATAAAATATTGCTTTGTGCAAAAGAACCATATAACCCTTCCTTTGTTAAGCCTTACATCTATTGCATTTTCCCAAGACTTATGAGTACTTTATGTACTCACATACTACACTTAAAATAAAAATCAAGAGTATGAAGCTCAAGATGGAACATCCGACTACGGAGCGTATGGATTCGACGAAGGCTTTCGAGTACTAGGTTGCGCTTCCCACCAATTGCCCGTGGCGAATTGTTGGGTCTCCATTGGATTTACTTTTGCTCCTCACCGTGCTTTATCTTTTGTGAGTGCGAGGTCTTGAAACCTCATTTGTAATAAGAAGGCCTTTCTACCGCACTTCTATTATTGTAATAAAGCGTTGTTGGTTATGTAATCATCATCGCTTAACTGTGTGCACTAGCTATGATCCGGGACTAGTGTCAGAAACACGAGGGTCCGGATTTGGAAATTCGGTCCCGCAGAAATGGTATCGAGCCAATTTGACTGTAGGACGTGACCTAGATTAGAATGGTAAAAACCTTAAGGACCTATATTTATTAAAAATATTTGAGAAAATTTTCTATATCACCTTACTTCTGCTCTATTCTTGATCTTAAATTCACTTATTTAAAATATCTTTACTGATCTTCTCTATTATTTCCAACTTGTAGATGACCGGTTCATCCTCCGTTGACTCTTGGGACTACTTTTCTCATGGCGAGAATATTGGAGCATTTGTTGGCCTTCTTCGTCAGCTTATGCAGTATCTGAAGTATCCCCAACCGCCCATTTTCAGGGGGCGGAAAGTCAGGATCATGGACCGAGATTCTTGGTCAATAGAGGTATTCCTGTACGCACGGGAAGGAGAATTCAACTCTCCCACATACCCTATCGATCACCCTTGGACTGACCGCTCAGACGCTATCCAAGATGCAGCTCGCCTGGCATTAGCTGACTTGTGCCGGATTCATAAGGATGTCCTGCGACAGACGCCTTTTTGCTTCTTTCCAACCACCAGAGCAGGACAGAGCTATCCAGAGCCCTTCGAGATCTCCGTGGACGATCCCGACCGACGCACTGTGCGGCTTACTCAGCGATGTCGGCTACCTCGCCAAGCCTTGGAGGAGATTGGACAGCTTCGGATGCTCCTTACTTTCAGTTACCAGCACTCCGACACTCTCCGTGCTCAACTCATCCGTCGAGCAATGAGTTTGAGCTGGGCGACTCGAGCTAGACAAACAGCCTCCTGAGGACTACACACCGCCTTCACTGCATCACCACCGTCGTCTCCCAACAACCAGCTCGACTCGGCAAGACAGACCCGTACCTTGCTCACAGTAAGAAGAGTGTGCGGCGCCTAGTCCGCTACCCGATATCAAGATTGGAGATTCCAGAAGAAGACGCAGCTCTCCTGCTCTCGCTCTTGCTCGCGTCGCCTACCACCACCATAACCATCCTCGCTCGTGGATCTTGCAACTGCCCCATGTGTGGTTGTAGGCAGCTCCATGTGGGTAACTCAGAAGAGGACCCAGAAGAGGACCCAGAGGAGGATCCTGAGGAGCGCATCTTCGAGGAGGATGAGTAGTTGTTGAGTTAGTAGTACCCAAATAAAATGTCTATCTTCCTTAGAATGTTTTATATTATGTTGGTATGCTAGATGGACTGTACCAAGCCTTAGTGCACTTGTGGTACAGCCATTCTTAAAAATATTTTAATTTTAAAGATAAGTTTCTTCCAAGTTGTTGTTGTGTTCTCTCTTGTGTGTTGGTTTGGGATGTTGTTTAGTTTCCCCTTACTTCTTACCTATGCTACTTCCCTCTTACCTTTTGGCTAATCCTGGTTACCGCTTCAGATGGTGAACACAAGGAACAATGCCGGCAACAGCCGTGGTGCCAATGCTCAACCGGAGAACAACATTCCTCCACCACCTGCTCAAGCTCCTAGCATGGAACAGATGATGGCAATGCAACTGCAACTGCTACAAGCTTTAGCCCGTAACTGCGCAAGAAGCTCCGCAGCACCCGCTCGTGCACAAAGAATCGGGCTAGGGAGTTCATGAGGACCGCATCGCCAACCTTCTAAAAGCGGTAGATCCAATGGAATTGAAGTAGATGATTGGATTAAGGATGTGGAGAGGAAGCTGATTTGGCTCAGTGTAATGATAATGAGAAGGTGCTTTATGCTGCTCATCAGCTAAAAGGAATTGCAGCGACTTGGTGGGAAAACTATTGTGCTGCTCATCAGAATGTGCAGACCATCACTTGGGCTGAATTTGAGGAAGCCTTTCGCACTGCACATGTCCCTACTGGAGTAATGGAAATGAAGAGAATGGAATTTCATAAACTGCAGCAAGGAAGCCTCAGTGTTACTGAGTACCTGAATAGTTTTACCCAATTATCCGTGCACGCATCGAGGATGTTGCAACCGATGCAAGAAAGATCCGGGCGGTTCATGCGGGACTTGAACCTAACCTCAAGGTGCAGCTGGTTTCAAATGATTATCCAACCTTCGAGCATATGGTGAATAAGGCCATAATACAAGAGGAAGCTCAACGCCAGTTGTATGAAGTCCGGAAGAGGAAGTTTCAAGCTCAAGCAGGTGCAAGCGCCTCTCGGCATCGCCCTAATCCACCCCAGTTCAGCAGGCCCTCAGTGCCAAATGTGCCAAGGACACCATTCAGTGGACCTCGTCCGATTCCTCAAGCTCCTCGACCAAACAATGCGCCCGCCTCGTGAGAACAAGACTTCAGTGGCTGGAGTGCAGTGTTATAACTGCAAGAACATGGGACATTATGCCAATAATTGTCCGCAGAAGCGCCCAGCTGTGACCCCTGTTCGTTTCAACCTGGGGACTACACCAGCTAGAGTTCCACCTACAGGACAAGGCCGTGGAGCACCTCAAACTCCAAGGACTCCACAAGCGATTAACAGAGGGCATGTTAATCATGTCACTGCAGAAAACAACCAGATGAACCGTACGTCGCTCGGTAAATTTCTTGTCAACTCAGTACCTGCATCAGCATTATTTGATTCTGGAGCTTCGCATTCTTTTGTATCAAAAGATTTTGTTGAAAGATATAATTGGGATGTGCGTTTGCTAAAGAACCCTATGCTAGTCCAATCACCTGGAAATGAAATGAAGACTAGTACAGTTTGCCCTAGAGCAACCATAGATATAAATGGAGTAAAATTCCTAGCGAATTTAATTATAATAGACTCCAAGAGCCTAGATGTAATACTTGGTATGGATTGGTTAACCAAGTGTAAAGGGCAGATAGATTGTGCCAATCGTGCCATTACTCTTACCAACTCTGAAGGAATTCAAGTGAAATACAAGTCAAAGCCATCTTCTCAGAATAGTTGTGGGTTGAACAACTTGAAGGGAATAACTTTGGAAAAAGTGCCTATAGTAAGGGAATACCCAGATGTGTTTCCTGAAGATCTGCCATGAATGCCACCGGACAGAGAAATTGAATTTGTCATTAACCTAGTACCTGGAACAGCTCTGATTTCCAAGAGACCCTACCGAATGTCTGCAAATGACCTAGCTGAAGTTAAGAAGCAAATTCAGGAACTGCAAGAGAAGGGTTTCATTAGACCGAGTTCTTCGCCTTGGGGAGCACCAGTACTTCTAGTGAAGAAGAAGGATGACAGTCTTCGTATGTGCGTGGACTACAGATCTCTGAATGATGCGACAGTTAAGAACAAGTTCCCATTGCCCAGGATAGATGATTTGTTTGATCAATTAAAAGGATCTTGTGTCTTCTCCAAGATTGACCTCCGGTCAGGTTATCATCAAGTGAAGATTAGACCAGAAGATATACCAAAGACAACATTTTCCACTCGTTATGGACTGTATGAGTTTACAGTAATGTCCTTTGGTTTAACCAATGCTCCCGCATACTTCATGAATTTGATGAACAAAGTGTTCATGGAATATTTGGATAAGTTTGTTGTCGTATTCATTGATGATATTCTGATCTACTCCCAGAATGAGGAAGATCATCCAGAACATCTGAGGGCAGTTTTGGAAAAGCTCAGAGAGCACCAGCTGTATGCCAAGTTTAGCAAGTGTGAGTTTTGGTTGAAGAAAGTAGCTTTCTTGGGTCATGTGATTTCTGCAGGAGGAGTGTCTGTAGATCCTCAAAAGGTAACAGACGTACTCAACTGGTCACAACCCAAGTCAGTAACAGAGATCAGAAGTTTTCTAGGTTTAGTAGGATATTATCATCGTTTCATAGAAGGATTTTCCAAGCTTGCAAGACCTCTCACTCAGTTGCTAAAGAAAGAAAAAAAGTTTCAATGCAGTAAATCTTGTGAGGACAATTTTCAAGAACTGAAAAAGAGATTAACTTCTGCACCAGTGTTAACGCTTCCAGATATCAGAAAGGATTTTGAGGTATTCTGTGATGCATCTAGACAAGGTTTGAGCTGTGTTTTGATGCAAGAAGGAAATGTCGTAGCCTATGCTTCAAGGCAATTGCGCCCGCATGAGCAGAACTATCCGACTCATGATTTAGAGCTAGCTGCTGTTGTGCATGCTCTAAAAATATGGAGGCACTATCTGATCAGTAATCGCTGTGAAATTTACACAGATCACAAGAGTTTGAAGTATATATTTATCCAACCTGACCTCAATCTGAGACAGCGAAGGTGGCTTGAGTTGATAAAGGATTATGATGTTGGAATCCACTATCATCCAGGAAAGGCTAATGTTGTAGCTGATGCCTTGAGGAGAAAAAGTTATTGCAATAGTTTGATAATTAAAGAAAGACAGCCTGCACTTCATGAAGAATTTCAACGGCTTAATTTAGAAGTAGTAGAGGAAGGATTCTTAGTTACTTTGGAGGTTCAGCCAACCTTACAAGATCAAATCAAGGCAGCTCAAAAAGAGGATAAATATGTTAAGGATATTAAAGAGAATATAAAGAAAGGAAAAGCGCCAGGATTTTTAGAAGATGAAGAAGGTATCCTTTGGTTTGGAAAAAAATTCTTGTGCCCGAGAAGAAGGAAATAAAAGAGTTAATCCTGAAGGAAGCTCATGAATCCGGATATTCAATTCACCCTGGAAGTACAAAGATGTACCAAGACCTTAAAGAAAGGTACATGTGGTCCAGTATGAAGAGAGAAATTGCTGAATATGTAGACTTGTGTGATGTATGCCAGCGAGTTAAAGCTGAACATCAAAGACCTGCTGGACTTTTGTAACCTTTGCAGATACCCGAGTGGAAATGGGAAGAAATTGGAATGGATTTTATAACTGGATTGCCAAGAACTAAGGCAGTGTTTGATTCAATTTGGGTTATTGTGGACCGACTGATAAAGGTCGCACATTTCATCCCAGTAAAAACCACTTATTCTGGAGATAGACTCGCAGAATTATATATGTCAAGAATCGTGTGTTTGCATGGAGTTCCAAAGAAGATTGTGTCAGATCGAGGATCTCAATTCACCTCAAGATTTTGGCAGAAGCTTCATGAGATTTTGGGCACCAATCTAAATTTCAGTACAGCATATCATCCCCAGACAGATGGTCAAACAGAAAGAGTAAATCAAATATTGGAAGACATGTTAAGAGCTTGTGCCTTGGCAAATAAAGAAAGTTGGGATCAAAGTTTACCCTATGCAGAATTTTCTTATAATAATAGTTATCAATCCAGTCTACAGATGTCTCCGATTGAAGCTTTGTATGGCAGAAAATGCAGGACACCGTTATATTGGAAAGAAATGGGAGAAGGATAAGTATTTGGTTCGGATGTGTTAAGACAAGCAGAAGAGCAAGTCCGTCTGATTCAGGACAGATTAGAAATAGCACAAACAAGACAGAAAAGTTATGCGGACAATCGCCGAAGAGCATTAGAATTTGTACCTGGAGATCATGTGTATCTGAAAGTTTCACCTCTCAAAGGGATGCGTCGTTTCAGTGTTACTGGAAAGCTTGCTCCAAGATTCATTAGACCATTTTCCGTGGTAGCAAACAGGGGAGAAGTTGCTTACCAGTTGGAGCTTCCACCTTAGTTGTCGAATGTGCACAACGTCTTTCATGTGTCCTAGTTAAGAAAGTATCTCAGAACAAATGCCTTTAGAAGAAGTGACTTTGAAGGAGGACCTATCATATCCAGAGTATCCAGTCAAAATTTTGGATGAAGCAGAGCGTCGTACAAGAAGCAAGAGCATCAAGTTCTGTAAAGTGCAGTGGATTAATCATTCAGAGTCAGAAGCAACTTGGGAGCGAGAAGAAGACCTAAGAGCAGAGTTCCCTGATCTTTTTCCCAGTCCATCCGAATCTCGGGGTCGAGATTCTTTCTAAGGGGGTAGGTTTGTAACATCCCAAAATTTTGAGTTTTGAAAAATTTAAATTCAAATGAATTATTTTAAAGCAATTGGCTTTTATTTGGATTTTTCTGGGATTTTTTGGATTTTATTTAAAATCTAAAGCAAGAAAATGTATTTAAAATATTTTATTAAAGACAAAAAGAGTTCATTTTATTTTTCCTAACCTTCCCAGAATTTTTAAATAATTTTTGAGATTTTTCTGGAATTAAAAATCAATTTTAAAAGATAAAAGGAATTTTATAAAATTATTAAAAGCAAATATGAAATTAAAAATATTTTTATTAAGTCTAAAATATTCTCTAGAATATTCTATGAATTTTCAGGAATTTGTAAATATTATTTATTATTTTTCCAAGTAAGTATATTGTTTTTAGCATTTTCTGAAAATTTAATCCGAAAATTAAATCCGGATTAATCTCAGGCCGCCACGTGTCGCGCCCGAATTCAATCCATCCATCACATGATCTAATCCTAGTCACCCAAAGTCACTTACCCCTTCATTTAAATCCAACGGCCGCGATATATCCACTTGCCACGTGTCGTCCATCCGGCCGCACCATACCCCTTCACCTCTCCTCTCTCACCGGCTGTGGGCCTCACCATCATATGTTTCTTCCACCTCCCCTTCTTCTTCCTCCATCCCCTCTCTCTCTCCTCCATTGATGCCGAAATAAAAGCTTCATTTCCCGGCCGATTTCTTCGCGATAACTCCCGTTTGATGGCCCATTAAAACCCCCTAATCACGCCTCTTCTAATGCCGACCGTTTCCTCTCTTTATTTCCCCTCTAATTGCGGCCGCATTTCCTTCCTCTTCCCACTCCGGCCGCCGGCCTCCTCCTCCCCATTTTCCCTATAAAAGCCCCCCTGGGGAGCTATTCGGCATCCACTTTTCCTCCTCTCCCTTCTCCCTCATTCGGCCGCCGCCCCCACTCCTCCGAGCGCCGCCGCCGCAAGTGTCGCCATCGCCGCCTTCCCGGCCGCCGCCGGCACCAAAAGGTTCGCCGCCCCTCTTCCTCCGCCGCCCCCGTGGCACGGCGAAGCACCGAGAGCCGGCGAGCTCATGCCCGTCTTGCGCCGCCGCCGGCCACCTCCACCATGCTCGCGTGGTGCCGCGTGGCGCCACGTCGCCGCGGCGCCACCTCGGCTCGGCCGCTGGTCTGTGGACTCGGTCCACGTTGGACCGGGCCCGCATGTCATAAAATTTCAAATTTCAAATTTTGCTGACGTCGGCATGACATCATAAATCCCTTTTTCCTTTAGAAAAATACTTCGGCGGAATTTAAAACTAGTGCTGACATCATAATTAGGAATTTTCAATACAAAAATAAATCAGGAAAATCTTTCTTTTCTTTTTCTTTTAATTAAAACTTCCCGAAGCCATAACTTTCTCGTTTTAACTCCGATTTGACCCGTTCAAATTTCTAAATTTTTCTAAAATCATAATCTATTCAAATATACACTCATTTTCAATTTTAGAATTTTATTTGAATTTTTGGTGTATTTATTTGCTTCGTTGCTTTGTCTTTTTCGCGCATAGAAACCGACGTCGCCGAGGACTTTGTCGACCTGCAGCAAGAGAACCAAGAAATCGCTCACGAAGGAAAGTCTCCTTTGAACATTTGAACCCATGTTTGAGAAATGTTTTGATTATTTTAAATTAATGCATTGCTATGTTACATAAAATGATAATTCATATTTTAGAGATAATAGTTAAACCGACAATTGTTATGCCATCATTTGACATTGACAACCATGTACCTTTGACACCCTAGGATTTCCTTTGTCTCAATAATGAGATTATTATAAAACTTTGGTAAATGTTGTACCGGTAGAAAAATGAGAGTTGGTTTAGACTGGGGCGGATGGTAAGATTGGTTTGGTGCGGTTAGCACGAGAATTTGTAATGTGTATGTTCCGTCTTAGTCAATTAAGGACCGACGCTTGTGTTTGTCCAGACTAAGCACTACCGTACAACCACAAGTCTATATGGGTACGACCTAGCTGACTAACTTACGATAGTTTAGTCTAGGTACCACCAGTGGAAAGTGGGTGCCAAGGTGTACTGGTTATTCACAGTGAGGGACAGGGTTTACTGTACTCATACGGCGCAAGAGGGGGCTTCTGACTGGGTGGTTTAACCCTTCACCGGTGAAACCTCAGCGGGTGGTGTCTGGTTAGACTAGAGTAAGGTAAAAGCTTTGTGATATTTTATCTGGGTCTCATGCCAAAGGAAGCGTGTTGACTATTAAGATAACTTGTCTCTTGTGGGTAAAGTTGTACAACCTCTGCAGAGTGTAAAACTATTCGAATAGCCGTGCCCACGGTCAAGGGCGGGCAAAGAATGCATTCACATGGTAGATCTTTGGTTTTGTTTTCAAAGAAAATATTTTGGAAACCGAGAGTGGTTGGAACTCCCGGAGTTGTCCTGGCGGTTATAGCCGGTGTGGGTGGTTGTAACCCGTTTTCTTGAATCCTGGCGGTTGGAGCCAGTGTGGGTGGTTGTAACCCGTTTTCTTGAATCTTGGCAGTGAAAGCCAGTTATCTAGTGTTGGTGGTTGTAACCTTCACTATGCAATTTGATAAGTTTCTATTAAAGCAAGTACTTTATTAAATTAATGCCTTTGAAAATATTTAATGGTATTTGAAATAAAATATTGCTTTGTGCAAAAGAACCATATAACCCTTCCTTTGTTAAGCCTGGCATCTATTGCATTTTCCCAAGACTTGCGGAGTACTTTATGTACTCACATACTACACTTAAAATAAAACTCAGAAGAGTATGAAGCTCAAGATGGAACATCCGACTACGGAGCGTATGGATTCGACGAAGGCTTTCCGGAGTACTAGGTTGCGCTTCCCCAGTCAATTGCCTGTGGCGAATTGTTGGGTCTCCGCTGGATTTACTTTTGCTTCCGCTGTGCTTTATCTTTTGTGTGAGTGCGAGGTCTTGAAACCTCATTTGTAATAAGAAGGCCTTTCGGCCTGTACTCTCTATTATTGTAATAAAGCGTTGTTGGTTATGTAATCATCACTGTTTAACTGTGTGCACTAGCTATGATCTGGGACTAGTGCTGTAAAACACAGAGGGTCCGGATTTGGAAATTCGGGTCCCGACAGTCTACAAAACCAAGCATGACTCTAAGGGAAATATTGAAAAATTCAAAGCAAGGCTTGTAGCAAAAGGCTTCTCACAGAGAGAGTGGATTGACTATAATGACACTTTTTCTTCTGTCTCAACTAGAGATTCATTCAGAATTGTTATGACACTTGTGGCTCATTATGATTTAGAGCTGCATCATAGGATGTTAAGACGACATTTCTTAATGGCGACTTGCAAGAGAATGTTTACATGGTTTAACCAGAAGGTTTTGTCGTGGAAGGCAAAGAACATATGTGATGTCGACTTATGGTTTATGGTTTAAAACAAGCGTCGAGGCAATGGTATCTCAAATTCGATAAGATCATAAGGAGTTTTGGTTTTAAGGAAAATGAAGTTGATAACTGCATATATGTTAAGTTCAAGGGGAGTGAATTCACCATCTTAGTACTTTATGTGGATGACATCTTATTGGCCAGCAGTGACAAGGATATGCTGTTTGAGACCAAGAGATTTTTTTCATTTAATTTTGATATGAAGGATCTTGGTGATGCCTCTTATGTTCTTGGCATTTAGATTCACCGAGATAGGTCTAAGGGAATATTAGGTTTATTGGAAAGCATCTGATTCTGGATAAAAGGACCTTAAAACAAACCAACTCCCATTAAGTATAATGAATATCCATTTCAAGATGGAATAGTACACTATAGGTACTGGGGTTGTATGTCACTTCATTGGCCATGCAACACATTGCCTTGGTATACTGTTTTATTGAGAATGGGCTTATGATGTTAGCCTTACGATCAAAGGGGAGAATGTTGGGTTGATCTCGGTTAACAGAACAGAGTTTTCAGGGAGGCAACGCCTCCACTCGCGCCTTGATCGGAGGCGCAACCAACTTCTTGGTTTTGGTCCCAGTCACCTTGCGCCATATAAAAAACAGAGGGTTTCGGTAGGGCTAGTTGATAAGTTGTGCTAGGCCACAAAAACCCTAACAGACCCGATCTCTTAGAGCGCTCAGGTGGACGAAGACTGAAGGCCCTTCGTTGTCCCCGTCCATGGTTTCACCGACACCAGCCGACCACTTCTACATCCACACCTCTCCATGGCATCTTCAAGTTCGGGTACGCTTCCGCACTAAAGTTTATGTTTGTGTTCTTGTTTGAGCCTAGGGTTTAAAGCCTATTGTACATGTTCGGCCTTAGATCAAACTAATATAAACAACCAAACTAGCATATAATAATAAACTAGCTGAATGCCTGTGTGTTGCTACGGATTTTAAAAAAATAGAATATATTTGTATGCATGTTCCAACAAATTTTACCACCCATTAGTTTTAGAACATGTAGTATGATAAAATTTTAAAATCCGTAACAACACACAGACATTCAGCTAGTCTTTCTAAATAACCGTCGTATGATATTGCATAAAGACGAGTTGGATCAACAAATTAACCAACTGATCCCTCAAGCTTCAGGTTCATAAGTGCATCCACCTCCTACGCAAACTCAAGAGGAAGGTGATCGAAAACAGCTTTGCAGAATCCACCTATCATCATTGCAACAACCTTTTTCATGATCTATGCCTCTTTGCTGGAAATAAAATAGCTAGTCCTCTCCAGTTTTGGATGTGCTTGCCTCATGCTCAACGCGGCCAGAAGTGCAACCCACCTGTTATCATGCAGGTTAGATCAAAATGATGATGTAAATGTTTTCTGCTACACTATTGAAATGAGGGCATTGAATCGGTAAAAAAATCTCGTAAAAGCACAACACCTGGTGCCTAAAAAAACACTGGTGTGCAAGGAATAGAGTGAACAAAAAAGAACTATCTCTAAGATTTTTTTTAACATGCGAACTCATTTTAAGATGTAAATACAGATCTGAGTCACACTGCTACGTATATGAGTTCTGAACCCAATATAAATGTACATGTAGTTTATGCAAGTGCTTGTATATGTTAGCATAAGGATGCAGCACATGCACGGAAAAAAATGCATTTTTGCGCTCATGTGTTCCTGGAGATAAAGAGGACCATCCAGGCATATAACCAACTTATAGTTAAGGCCACAACAAGAAGCGTCAAGATTAACTATTGAAACTAACTGATTAACCTAGAGGTAAAAGGAAGCATTTTAAAGGTATAAATATGCACAAAACACAATAAAGTAGTGAAAAGTGAAGTTACAGAGGAATGCATGACATTAAACAATAAAGCTAGCTACAAAAGTGCATTTAGCATGGATGTATATATAAGATTCTGAAATTCAATATAAGTTTCTGAAAGTCAATGTATCTCTGCTTACAAATGCAAGAGAATTCAACATTTGCATTGCATATACCCTAAAAGGATTGGACTTACAAGTGTGAAGGGGAACATTACAAAATCTACAGCATTGAACTAAACAAAAGTTGTCCTGATTATATGCATCATAATGATGTCAATCTTCCAATAAAAAAATGAATCATTGGGTTGTTACACAACAGCAAATTCTCTTCCTCTCTCAGTCAATGCAAGAATTTTTTACCCTTTTTCACGCCAGTAAACCAGATTGTAGCACAATCAAAATCCTGGAACAGTTTTAACCTTTACGGATGGAGGCCATGGAACAATTTTAACATTTACAAATGGACATAAAAAATTTGGAGCTGATTTCAGCATAAGTAAACATATAAATTTTCCAGTAATCAATGAGTGATTCGATTTTGGATAGACTTAATTATTTCTATTATACAATAAACGTTCTATAAGTAGAAGAGAAACAAGTAACACTCCTGATCTTTAGCTCACACAAGACACACTCAGGTGAAGCGACACTTGCATATTTAGATCTAGCTCCACGACATAGATCAGGAATTCCATCTTTTACCCTCAAGTCCTACAAAACAAAATTTGATGATAAGCTGATAGAGTTGTTGGTTAAATATCAATGATATATCAAACATTTAAGGTTAAGGTTATATGCAATACTCTATTCTTGTGCTCTATAGAAATCATGACAAAGAGCTGCAAACCTTCAGTATGTATGCATGCTTCACTACAAATGCTTAAAAGGGCATGATTAGAGTGAAGAGATTGGTACTAAACTGTTCAACAGAAGCAATGATACATAGGTGGCTGATAAAAAAATATTGTCTTTTCATCAATATGCATGCTTCACAAAAAACGTTTAAATTGGTCTACAGATCGATGCAACGATACACAAGTGGCTAATAATAATCTTATATTCGCAAAAGGAATCATGCACAGGATTCAAAAAAGATAGCTCAGATGAAAAAGACGTGAAAGAAAGAAAAGGCCAGTGAGATTTACAATATCTTGCCCCAGGACAAACATCAATATTATACTATGTGAAGCTTATAAAAGAATTAAAACACTACATTATAATATCTTCTTCATAAAAGCAAATGTTACAACGAATGAAGTTGAAACTGCACAAGGAAAGAATTCCGTGGTTGACACTAGATGGTATTTTTCTTGGATGCAAGCACAAAATTATACTTGAAATAAAATTATTTCTATTAATACTGTGAGAGGTGAACAACTGAAAATCGTATATGCTTCACTTGCCCTACATATGTTGGCACGGAGAGATGGAAAAGGCATCTGAAATGTCGATCTTGGACATGGAGGCATTCCTGCACGGTTTGGTCGTGCCTTAGGTCGGTTATACTGCATAAAGTTGCTTATTTATGGGTGTCTGCTCGCCTTGACCATTTTGATCGCTTCTAATAGGAAGTGACCGTCATCTCAATATAATAATATATTAGCTTGCAAGGTTTGCATGTAATCAGAAATGCACGGAAGCAGGATGATACTGAAAAATTGTCTAAACTCTTCAAAAGTATGAGCTATAGGAAACACTGGAGTGTGTTAAATGTTAATCTTAAAATTTGTCAATTGTAAACGTTCCTAGATATGCTAAATGGAATCATACAACTGTAGTATAGTATGACAAGATATGCAGTATTTTATCCACTTACAAAGCCAGATAATTTCCATCCATGCTAACAGAAAGTGTGGATAGGTTTTCCCAGAGGTCATTTGTACCCAATTCTAGTCTAATCACTTATGTTCCAAACAACAGTTACAACTTTGTTACCTGTTCCAATGATGAATACAGATCTAGTTAAAATGGGCTAATATGCATACATTTATGTCTTGACTTCAATAGAAAGCATACCTTTTGCAACTGTGCAAAACAGGAATGGTTTCATGCCATCCCTAGAAAAGTGGCAACACTCAATCTTCTCATCTTGCATAGAAAAAATAAAGGGACAAAAAGTTAAAGTTTCAGCCATCTCAACAAGGGAACATGAAATGCAGAAGTTTATCATAGCATATCGAAGATCGAGTCAAATTGACAAATGGTAGCCGAAAAGGCAGTAGCATTATATCAGTAGGTGTTGAATAAAGCACAGGGACAATAGCCAAGAACCATAACACCTGACATATAGGTTTGAGATTACTGCTACATTATTAATGTCCTTGGCTCCTTTTGTAAGACAATGCCTAAGCAGCTACATGATTGTGACCATTTACATCAATACTTTAGTTCATCCAACTATGAAATATTCTGTTATTCTTTTGCAAAACATAAAGGTAACAAATTGCGCTTCCACTTGCCCTAACCTGATATCCATGTCTCAGAAGGACTTATGAGCTTTGGGTTCATCTAAGAGCACATCAATGCTTGGCCAATGAAATATTTTGAGATGCCTATCCTATAGTAGTACAAAAAAATTGTATGAATCATAAGTAGTAACAGTGCATCAGAAAGTTTCCCTAGAAGAGTAGTGCTATCAGACAAGAAATACATTGGACATTAGCATTAGACCGCAAACAGTGAACCAGCTGGATGAAATAATCTAACAGAATGATATAATAGTGGGTAAGGTTAAGAAACTCACACGGCCAACAAGTGTCCTTACTAAAATGTATAACAGAAAAAACATAACCAGACAATAGAAATGAGGAAACATAAAAAATGACCCTTAGAGGGAAAATATCAACATAGTACAATCTGATACCTCACCACCAATGGCAAATTTAGCGCCATCTATGCTGAAAGCAAGGCATTTATACGGTCTAGCGGATTCAAGCGGTGGAGCATCTCGTGGAATAAGGTGAACAATAAACTCTTCAAAAACTAGTTTGAATAGCCAACAATTTTAGTATACGGTTTAATTATGAAGCCCTAGACTTCATGAAAGCAAACAGAAAAGGAAAAACAAAGTGCAACAATGCAGATAAGATTTAACTAAGAAAGTGAGGAAGAATATGTGTGCTACTCGAATGATCATTTAACCACTGTAGTTAAGCCTACTTTGAGTTAATCGAGCATAGTGGATATTTCAAAATCTATGTATCCCATAATCTGCGTTGTTTGAAGATGTTTAAACCATTTTTTACACATGTTCTGACTTTTCTTTTGCACATGTAGCCTTTCTTGTTGGCTTTGTAATTACCAAATATGCTACATAATTATGAACATATAACTAAGAGCTTGACTTATCATTAACCAGAAACTCTATTAAATCAACCCTATGTAGGTCTGAGGGCCAAAAACATATTCACTGGACTCATATAATGAGACCTATAAACAAAGCAACAGAGCTGGTAATTTGTTAGGTAATACAAATGCAATAGAATCTAGTGGTAATTTAGTTTTGTCATCCCCTTTCCTGGAAGTATCAGAATCTGTGAAAGGTTTAGTCATCGACTAACCTTGTGTTGTCTCTATTCAAGCCTCAATGTCCAGGGGGTGACGGGGTCGGTAGGATGTGCAGGGGGTGACAGGGTTGGTAGGATGTGCAGACCGAGTGTCGTCGTCGCCGGAGCACCGCTGCCAAAGCCATGCGTAGGCAAGAACACGGGCACCGCTACCTCTACCGCTATCGATGACGATCGGATCTAGGCGCGGATGCGCTGAGGAAGCGGAGGATGGCGGATCAGTGGCGGCAGCTCCGCTTAGGCCGCGCAGCATGCATGTGTACGCGGAGTCAAGGAGTGGAGGAGCGGGGAGGAGGAGGCGGCGGCGCTGGGTGGGAGGGAGGGAGGAGGCGGCGGCGCAGGTGGGAGGGAGGGAGGAGGCAGCGCCAGGGGGGGGAGGAGGAGGCGGCGGCTGGGTGGGGAGGAGGAGGCGGCGGGAGGAGGAGCGGGAGGAGGCGGCGGGCGGAGGAGCGGGGAGGAGGCGGCGGCGGGGGGCGGAGGAGGAGGCGGGAGACGGGGAATGGGGAGACAGGGAGGTGGGGAGAAGAATCGTGCGGGGTGGGCGGAGAACGTGGGGGAGAGAATCGGTGGGAGGACGAGCCCACACGTCGGCGCTTAGAGGTCTGTGAGGGGATTGGGAAGGACGGACGGACTGCCACCAACTCCAATTTTTAAGTAGTAGAGATAAGCGAACATAGGCTTATAAAGCTGAACTTTTGACAAAAGAGCTGATTGGCCAAATAGTTCGCATAACAAGTAAATAGAAGCAGAAAAAAGATAAATGAGACAAAAATTTCATCAAGCATGCTATGGCCCACCATAGGCAACTGATTGGAGTTAAACTAATGTCAACTTCACCAATACCTATGGCGTAAAAGTAACCGATTTGGCGATCTCTTTTTTCTTGCTCTGATAGTGTCCAACAAGCAATTGTGAGTACAAAAATGTACTTTGTAAGACTTTATAGCAACATTATATAGTATTGTAAGACCCCGGATTTAGCAACCCAGAATCCTCTGTGATTCCACCGCAGTATTCCCTGAATCAATAGATAGTGCTCACAGATACATTACTGTATATCAAAAACATATCATGTGCAAGTGTAGATAATACAGTAACAACTTACTCATAGGCCGATCAGGCCGAAATCAATAAAATACAGCAGCGGAAACTTCACACAGTGGGACCCTCAGGACTTGCCCACACAACTTCACACAGTGGGACCCTCAGGACTTGCCCACAGGTAGCCAACTGGAGTTTGCGACCTAGTTTTTGGCCTCTTCATCTTAACAGCTCTACTGATCCCCTTATGACACCGTAGGGCTTGATCTTCTTTCTCTTATTGACTGAGTAATGGTAATTGAGCAATAGTGAGTACAACGGTACTCAGCAAGCCACCACACAGAATGCAAATAATAATAGATGTAAAGCTGTCAAGTGAGGCTTGAGGTTCCTTTGGTTGCCAAAAGCATTGTTTGGAAAATACAATCAATAAAAAAAATTCGTAAGACTTAGCGGTTTTAACTGAAATAGATTTTCCAAAGTTGCCAAAGTTGATATGAGAATGCAATATTAATTATAGCCCAGGTTACATTCACCTTTTATAGTGCATGGTTACCTCCACCAAATGCTAGTTTTCATCACTAGAGTACAGTTCCCTCCAGGACAAATTAAAGTCAGAGCACTTCCCTCCGATAGTTTCTATCTCTCCCACAAAGGTTTTTGAAATAGAGCTAACTCGAGGAAGTTCCCATGTCCGACCTTAACCGTGGGCACGGCTATTCGAATAGTTTATACTTTGCAGTGACTGTACATCTTTACCCACAAGAGACAACCGACCCGACGGGCCTACGCGATTCCTTGGTCGCGCAGATCAAGAGATTATCACGAGGCCTTCACAATACCTCACCCTCTAGCATCTCACCCCTATGGGGTTGCTTCCATAGGTTGTGCAGGATGTCCACCACATATTAGCATAGTCGGACTCCACTCTCCACAAATGCTAGCCTTGGCAAAGTCACCTCTATCCGGTGTCCCATTCAATGCGGAGTTCTTATTATCTGCCTACACCAGGCCTCCGTCTGATGACTAGAAGGTCTAGTAAATTATCCAGTCCATCCTACATTTTGCCAGCTTGTGGTTGCACTATTGTACACAGATAGGTCATCACAGGATTAAGTCTTTAATTTGTCTGGGTGGTCCATACCACAAACCATAATTTCTCGTGAGACATCAGCACCAGCCTCTCTTACCATCCGACCAAACAGGTATAGTAGGCTTTTAGGGTTTTGAGAAGCGTAAATCTGGTTGTCACAAATTATCAGTCACTTACATCCCATGACTGTCCCAAAATAAGTTTTCATGTTTAAAGATTGATGATCAGGGCAAACTAGTGCCTTGGACTTGACAAGACTAGCATGGCATTTAATATAACTTATACCTAGTAAAGTTATCACTAACATCTATGGTGATGAGGATCAGGTGATTCAAGTGTCAAGGATGGCATATTAAAATAATTCCAATATCAAGTAGGCATGTAGCTACCTTAAGCTTTGACATACATTTGCATAATAAATTAAGCATGCAATTTGATAATTTAAAGAAACATAATTTTGCATAAAATGTGGTATCAATATGATCAAAGTATGACTTGCCTTGCTCAATTTACCGTGGCCCTGATTTTACTCAAAGCCTTTTCAGTTAGTGGTCTTGAGTTCCTGGTCTTCGTCTCATACCTAAATCTCGATCGCGCTCGAACTTGTCATCTCTTCGTGGCTTCAGCTTCTAATTACGCGATAATCGATTGTCAACCAAATAAAACCACGAACACAAGAAACTCTAATTAAATTCAATTGAGTTTATTTATAATTTTCTATGATTAAGGACATGAGAGAAGATTTGGCAAGTTGCGAGATAGGGATGGAGTCAAATGAATTTTTGAGTGGAAGTGAAGTGACGGAGTAACTTCGCTAGGAAGGATAAAAAGAGAGATTGACGTCGAAGGAATACTCACAAGAATATTCCGCTTTAGATTGGAGTATGGCTAGATATAGCCGATTGCAAGATACCGAGACTCGATCTTGCTTTATTTAATTTATATTCATTAAGGAAGTTCCATATGTTAGGCAAGGCTTATGGATGGATGGGAGAGATTAACCGGGATATTGAGTAATACTTGCTGCGGGTTAAAAACTTAGTGTCTTTAGGATGCGGGTTTTTCACAAGGTGAGTATACTTTTAATTGGTCGAATTAACTTGATAGCTGGAGATGCGATATTATCTGAGATTGCAGCTGTTAGATTAATTAAATCATTAATTTATAGTAATTTAGTTAATATATGGTGTTAGTCATTTAACCAATTATTATTATGAACAAAGTTGATTATTTTGGGGATTTGTAGATTTGGTAAAGATGACAAATGGTCCACATTTTATTGGATAAGGAGTTGGTATTTCATCTGGGTTCTCTTTCAGGATTGAACGGAGCTATCGATGTATTAAATATTCTTAAATGTCATAAATTTAAATTCCGAGATAAGGCTGGATGATTATTAATTTAGGTAAGATTGCATTTTTTCAGGATTCTTTAATTAAAGATGTTATTGGCACATGAAATGTTATTTTATGCATCTTTTTGTAAGATTTGGGTTTAAGATAAACATTAGTGGCTTACGGGTATTTTTTAGAGCATTTCATTATCAATGGGATACGAGAATAATATTAATGATGCTCTAGTTATTTTTTGAGAATGTTTTAAACAAATACGAGGTGACCCTTGATTTAAATCTTGGCATTTTACACATAAATTTTGGAGACTACGACTTAAATGATTTACCAAAAAATATTTTAAGCATTATTTAAAAGAGGGGCTTCATGATTCTTGGGGATGAGCAAATAACATCTATCATTTTATGCGGAAATGTCTTGTTATGCCAATTATCTTTAACTTGCATATGATAATTATGATTAGGAAATATCGATATGATATTATTGTTTGGACCACTTGTGTTTTGAGAAGATTTGCGATCAGTATTCGACTTTCTAGAGTAACCTTGAGAGCATTAGAAATTATCTTTGAAAAGTTTTAAATCTCAATCTTGGGGTAATATGCAAGATTAAATTCTTGTATTGAATATTCACATGATCTTGATAAACCTTGGTTGACAAGAAGTTAATGCACATTAAATTCTCTAGCATTTTTAATTGGCATGAACTTTGGTCATAATTAAATTCTACTCTCATTTTTATTTGTGCAAACTTTGATAGCACCTTAATTTTTACATGCTGCAATAGCTTAACTAAGATCAAAACTCCACTACGTTTGCTAGATGAGGTGGCCCACTTATCATTAGATAATAGACTGAGAGGGGGAGGCTTTGTTCACAGGAGACAAAAGGGGGTCGAAACAGTGGATCCAAGGGCGCATGGTGGCGGGTTCGCTGCCAACGAGAGGGCAGCCATAGGGAGGCAGCGAGCAGAAAAAATGGAGAGCTCAAGGGGTGAGAAAGCCAGTAGAGGTCGCGTCACCGGCCTGGAAGGCGCCATGGGTGGCCAGCATCGACTTGCGGTGGCCGGAGCAGGGGCAGAATGAGGTGGCACCACTGTGGTGGGAGAGGGAGTAATTGGAGAGGAGCATGAGCAAGAGTGATTCATGGGGAAGCTTACCATGCTGCCGATGGTGGCAGGGAGGTGACGAGGAGCACTGGCATCAGTGGACGGCGGCGGTGCACGCAGGGGCATGGTGCCGGTGAGATGAGGTGAGGAGAAGACTAGAGTGGTGCTTGGGGAAGCTTCAGGGTCACGTGGTGGTGCTCCACACCCAAGGAATCAAGGAGCCTTGCGCCGAGTTGGAGATGGTGGCGAGGAAGGTGGTGGTGGATAGTATTGGAGGAATGGCAACTCCTGCGATCTCTGGTGGTTGAGACTCCAATTAACTAGTAGGGGAGAGAGGTGAGGCCCAAGAACACGGCATGACATGGTTGGCTCACAAGGGAATACGTCGGAACGGCTGGGTCCTTGAGGCGATGTGGCGGTCGGTGCTAGCTCCAGGTAAGAAACAAGAGGAGGAAAGAGGGACAAGGAAGGCAGGGGTGCTGGAGGCAAGAAGTGAGCTGACACCATTTATAGCTACGTAGGGGAGGGGCTGTTCTGCTACTGTGGCTGTCGACCCAGGAGCAGGATGCAGCAGGGTGAAGCGATGGCGAGGCGACGTGAGTATGATCGGCATGACGGGACTTGATGCACGAGCGGCCTGAGCAAAGGCATTGAGCAGGGGAGTCAAGACCGGGGAGGCGGAGGCAGGATGTAGCTACACATGGGGGTGGCAGGGCCATGGCACAACATGACGGAGGCGACGCGAGAGAGCAGAGGGCGTGTGAACGAGAGGCGAGGCCGGGGTGCTGCGACGTGGTGCCAAGCAGAGCAGAGTGATGTGGGGGACAACCATGGCGGACATGGGTGAGGACGGCCACACATTGCGCAACGTGGGTGGTAGCGCGCATGTGGGGGGGGCACGGCTAATCGGTCGGGCGCCACAGAGAGGACAAAGGGGGAGGGCAAAAGAGAGAAGAGAGGGAGAGTTCGGCTGCAGAGAGAGACAAAGAAGAAAAGAATGATGGTCCACATAGCATAGGAAGGATGAAAAGAGAAAGAGAACAAAATTTGAATTTTGGACTTTTTCTTCGAATTCCAAATTTAAAATTTGAACTCTTGGCTCGATTCGATTGAAGGCCAATTAATATTGTTTTGCTTTTAAATTTCATTTTACTCAATTTCTTTTCTGATAACTAAATTCAATTTGAATTTGAATTTTCAATTGATGTTCAAGTTGATTTTAGAATATGTGGTTCTTGATCTCAAGATTTTGATTTCGTTATTTAAAATATTTAGCAAAGAACCAAATTAAGAATATCAAGGAATGACACATTTTTTAAATAACTCTAGAAATCAACGAAAGATATTTGGTTTTAGCAATCACACTATTCCCTTATTTTTGGGATATTACAAGTATGCAGGGCTATGTTAAGAGAGATGACTATCGTACCAAGTTTTCCATTTTGTATAAAGCAAGCTTTTATTTGCAATAATGAGTAATAGAATGTAACCGGAATTTGTAAGAGCATTTAACATTGATAATCAAATAATAGTAAAGTATAATTAACAACAATTAAATGAGAGGTTTGCTGCCCTAAAATAGTAAAATAGCGGTGAACCCTTTTGTCGTCCAAGTTATGCATGTATTTTTCCATCCATACATACCCCAAACCGTTTTGCAAAACATAAAACTACTACGGTGGAGGATTCAGCAAGCCATCCGTGACCGGGGACATGACTATTCAAATAAATTTATACTGCAGAGACCGTACACTTTACCTCCAAGACACAGTCATCTCCCATGTTGACCATGACTCGCGATACCAAAAGGTACTCGATGAGAGTGATCGTGACAAGGCCTTTACATTGCTTAACCCTAACCTAGCTCTATCTGATGAATTCTTGCCCCCTGGGAGTTGGTACTTATTGACCCCGATGAACCCATTCTTGTGTCGGTAAGCTTTGGCCCCAACCCCGTAGTGAAGGGAGCCCTTTTGAGCAACCGTCCTGATGCATGCACAACTTCAACCTGTCACGAATATGAAATTAGACCTAAATAACTTATTATGTGAAGGCCTTCCCATAAAAGATACTTGCAATTGTACATATACCTGTATCTAACTGCACCATAGACTCGGCCCTTGGCAACCCGAGCGAGAGACCACTCATGACCAACATCTTGTGCAACTGCACTGGTCCCTACATATACTCACCTAAGTCTAAAATAACTTTTCTATTTTTAATTGTTAACCAAAATAACAGAGATACCATCTCGGGATCATTTACAAGGTTTTCCCAAAATTTTGCAAACTTTTAAAATTTTACCAACCTAGCAGACTAGTATCGATGAGCATGGCTAAACATCAATTACTTCATTTAATCTACAAGTTCCACATTTTACCAACAATGGACAATAATGCTAAGGTGACAACAAGGATATCAACTTGTTTAGGTAAGAGAAGCAAGGGTTTAGGTAAGATGGACATGCTAAGAAACATTTTAATCAAAACAATATTGTTAGTGTAGGTCCAACCTACCACTAACCTATCCACGGGTATCCAACTCAGATCATATTTTTTTTCAAAAAATCTTCTCATTTTTCAGTTAACCAAGGTTTTGGAAAACAAAGTCTAATCTATGAAAAACTTTACTTGACTGGCCCATGACCATTGGCAGGGCTATCTATGAAAGTTTATACACTCTATAGAGGTTGTACAAATTTACCTACAAGAGATAATCAACTTATATTGTTGGTCATAACACCCTTCCTTAGGCATGCAACTAAGTGATTCCTTCCTTAGGCGTGCAACTAAGTGATTATCACAAGGCCTTTATAATGCGAAATTCGACAACCTGGCTATGCCCCGCTAAGATTTCACCACAACATAAAATCCGCTAAGTTCCCTCCTCTTGCGTCATGTGAGTTACTTGCGGCTCTGCCACACCTACATTCAACTTGTAGTGAACCAAGGTTAGAACTTGCAAATTAGTTAGTCAGACCTATCCAATGTCAGACTTGTGGTAGTATGATGTGATTTTGTAACAGTTGCTCACATACCGATTCCTAATGACTTAGGTAGACTTTTCACATATCCACATTATGCCACCAAGCACCCACCGCCTAACCATTTGTCTAAGTCTAAACCATATTTTTACTCTTTTGCTAAACATTTTATAAACCTCCATGACACTCCAATGTCAAGAATACATTTTAAAACTCAACATTTCATGTGAAAAGGTACCCAAGCCTAGATTCATCTCTATGCATGTCTAAGCTTTTCTACAAAATTTCTAGTCAATACTAGTGTACTAAATAGAGTTTCATCTAAGCAAGCACTTCTAGCTAACCTAACCTACAACTGACTACTCCGCCATGGGGTGACTCCTACCATAGTTGGTGCAGTTCCCCGAAGAGCGAGAATGGGAATGGCTCTGACTATAGTTGGGCGATTGGGAGCAAGAGTGGGAATGGGAGTGGCTCAGGCTAGGACTAGGCAACCAGGAGCAGAAGCAGGAACAGGGGCGGTGGCATCCTCTATTGGATCCTCCAACATTGATGTCAAGCAGCGGACTCTAGCATCACATGCTCTTGCGTGTCGTGAGCCTGGTGGGAGGCCCCAGGGGTCCGGTCCGCATTAGGTTGTTGGGGATGATGGCAGGTGCTGGTGCTGGCAAGGATGGGGTGTAGGTAACAGAAGACTAGAGGTGCTCAAGCTCTACCTCGAAGATGATCCTCTTGCGCTCCACCACTAAGAGGGCAGGCTCACAGTGGGTGAGCTAGGTGCGGATGGTGTCCGAGTGCTCATAGCTAGAGGTCAGAAGCATCAACAGCTACCCAATTTCCTGCAAGGTGTTGGTGTAGGTGACCGTCATCACCTGTGTCAGCTAGACCTGGTGCGACAGCTGGGAGTAGTCCACTCTGGTGTCGAGGTGCTCCGGGAAGCGCTCCCCATCGTGGATGCACAGGAAGAGGGAGAAAGGAGATTGCAGCAGGGCCTCCTTGTGTGACTGGCACAAGCGAGCTACTGCGAGGTGCGTTGCATCCTGAACAACATCGAAGCAGTGTGTCCGAGGGTCCTCAGTTTGGTAGGATTGGGAAATGAATTCCCTTTCCTGCGCATAAAGGAATACCCCCATAGTCCAAGGTTTGGGAATTGTTACATTCGTAAGTGTCATTAGTTCGTCTCATACATTGTGTCTGTGGGATCCTTAGAGCTAAGATCATCATGGTTTCCTACATGCTCAATAGTTCACTTAGGGGTTGCCAAAAGCTAATCCATAACTGGGTAGACATAAAGCTAGCTTTTCAGTTTACTATGAAACATACAAGTAATGTGAATAATCAAGATGGAATTTTCCCGTCCTCTTTAACAGGAGAGATGTCTCTAGCACACAACTGAGTAATCTGCCGCAAGATCGAGTGAATGATTGAGCTATCATAGGATGAAGGACCGAAATGACGACAGAGGGGGGTGAATGTTGTTCTCTTTAAAATCGCCCCCGAGAATTCGGAAAATTAATTCTGCTTGTAATTGGAACGCATGCTATACTAAAAAATTCAGCATAAATCAGAGAGTAATCAGTAAAAAATTCAGCTGAAAATATTGCCGTTTGATATGCATGCAAAATCGTCAAAGATAGAGCAAAGAAATAAAAGAGAAGCAACTAAAGTTGATCAGTGCGCAGTTGACAAGCAGCAGAATAGCATAGCCAATTCTGGAGACAAAGATAAGACATATTTATTGTCGAACATTGGCTGCTCTTCTCAGGCCAATGAAATCAGAAAATCAAACTCAAATTGCTAGCCCATCTCAGGAGGTAAACATACATAGCAAGTCGGCAGAGAAATAGATTGAATATGCAGCATGAGATTGATGTAAAACTGAGACAAAAACTGAATGCCGAAAGCACAGTTTGCAGACCAAAAAGGGAAAGGGAAACCGAAAGAAAAAAGTAGTGATCTAAGGACAACTACAAACAAAAGTTGTCTTGCTACCTAAAGAAAAACTGAAAAGCCAAACTGAAAACGAGACTTGGATGAAAAAGACTGAACTGAACCGAAAGCCACATAAACTGCACTGACCCAAAAGCCTCTAAAAGACCACACGCTGCAGACTATAGTAGCCTGAAAATGCAGTACTGAAACACTGAAAGCAGCAGCTTCTCAAATTTGAAAACTGCAACTACAGTCTGAAACTGCATTCTGAAAATTGAGAAATAGTAATTACCCTGAAGTGCAGCAGATCAAAACAGCAGGGAAGATCGCAGGAGAAAGACAAAAGAGTACACAAAGATTTTGAGATTTGCTCTTAGGAATTGATTGGTCAAATGACCTTGGAGCTGATTTCCTTCACTGAGCAAAAAGGATTCATCTCCTCAACCAAAAGAATCAATCCAAGCACTTGAGGCACAAAGAAGAACAGAAAGGCAGAAGGGAACTGAAACTCATGATAGCACAAAATGGATTCATTTCAGAGAGATGAATGATTATATTGGTTCATCTTACATCCATTTCACTACTGCCCCATACGTATTTTGAAGAACAAAGAGAACAACATCCTGGGCAACCATACGCAGGAGGTAGAACACAACTCTACAATCCCATATCCACTGCTGCCTCCCTCTCCTCATTTTGAAGGCAAGAGCTCACCTCAAAGAAGCAAAACAAGAAATGTCATACAACATCCACTCCACCTCACACACCATATGAGGCAAGGTCAAAGTCTACATGACCAGGATTTGGAGGGAAAAACAGCCCCTCCTCTCATTGCTTGAGTCAAATCTCCAATTTGCCCCTCAAGCACTTTCCCGGAAGCTTCCCGCAACCGACACCTTTGACCGACTGGACCTTAACTCCTCCCTGAGTCTAGTCCCGGTTCTCTCGTTGTCGCTCGTCGTGTGCACCACCGGTAGCTCCAGCTCCGGTTCCTCGTCACCCGACTCGCAATCACTTCACAAGTCTCGATCATCTTCGGCATCGCCGACCGTCTGGATCTCAGCGCCTCCTGTGCCTAATCCCGGTCCTCCTCGCCTTACTATGATCTAGCTCCGAAGTCCTGCCGTCACACAGACAAGCAAACCATCACATAGCACCGCACGAAACAGTATAATCGATAATAGTATAAGTACAGGTACTCATACACAAAATAACCCAAACGACCGATCGAGACAAAGAACATACGTCCTAAGCACACTCGACCGCTTTCGACCAAGTCCAACCAAGTCCGACCGAAACCGATTGCACCACGCAATGTCAAGGTCCGAACCAACCAACTCAAACTCGACTTTCCTAAACCGATGTCAATTACTCATCATACACACGGAATGACCACCACATGGTCTCTCATAGGATGACATGCTGATCGTGCAAAACTGCACACCCGCAAGTGAACGGGTTGCCACTGAAATAGCGGCGAGTGTCGTGTTCTCCACAGGGACTAGACTAAGGCTACCGGTGCTCAGCTAAAGCTAGGTCAAACGAAACGGGGGAGAAAACTAAACCTAAAACGACTACTAAATCGACAGAACGGACGAACTAGACGATCGTAAGGACAACGGGACGAACGACCGTACGAATGGACGTCGTACGACCGAACGAACAACACGACTACGACACTAACGACACACGAACGACAACGACTACCGATCGACGATCTAACTAACTACCGACCGCTAGATAGAAAGAGGGAGTCGAGAAGCACTGGGGGAGTCTAGAAGCACGGAGGGAGTCGAGAGAGAAAGAGAGAGGAAACGATCGACAGCTAACTAAACGACGACGGCACGACAAACAAATAACTACAACGAACACACGCACGACTTAACTATCGATCGACCACTGAGAGAAGCAAAGAGGGTGGTCGAGAAGCAAGGAGGGAGTCGAGAGAGAACTAGAAAGAGGACGGTCGTCGGCTAGCTAATTCGCGCAACTCAAACAACACTATGGCACAAAACGATTTACCTAATAAGAACAACTGACAGGATACTAACAAGCTAACATAACAAATAACAGCAGAAATCATAAATACTAGCCATACTCAACGACTAACACGAACAAACACCTCTAAAGATCACACACAAATTCTAGAATTAAACTACCGGCAACAAGAATATATAGCAATTCTGGAACAAATTAATAGAGCATCATCACAATGAGCACATGCACAGTCACAGTTCTCAGATATTCCACAATTTGTCATCACAATGCATAGCTCAGCAATTTAACAGAACAGGGCACAATATTATCTTCACTGATCTCATGCACACATCACAGATAACATTTGCATTTCATATAGCATCAGTTAACAGGGAATTAATAGCAATTTAGTTGAAGAGTAGTTGCAAACAACAAAGAGGTAAAGGGAGAAGAATTTGGGATGAACCGAAGTGAAGAGGAAGCAGGGAAACCGAGGAGGAGTTGAAGAAGAAGATGCGATCGGTGGGAAGAGGCTATTGGCGGCACCGTGACGAAGTGGAGGCAGCAGAGGAGCAGGACCGGCGCCGTCGGTGAAGATGATGATGCAGACGGTGATGGAGCAGATGAGGCGCTGGCGGTGAAGAAGAAGCCGGGTCGTGGCCGTCGGTGGAGATGATGAAGGGCGGCGCCGTAGAAGAAGTAGGGGGCGGCGCTGATGGAGGTCGGCCCGGATGGTGGAGAGAGGCGGCGTAAGACGGTGGCGCGCAGTGAAGAAGGGAGGCGCGTCGGTGGATCTGAAGATGGGGGAGCAGCGGGTGGAGCCGAGAGGAGAGGCGTCGGTCGGTGGATGAAGGCGATGCAGCAGGGAGAGGTGGCGCGGTGGCGGCGCTAGGAAGGAGCGGGAGTGAAAGAGAGGAGAGGCAGGGGCTGGCGGAGGTGGTACGCCGGTAGGAGGAGCAGGAGCGGCCGAGGTGGTGCGCCGGTAGGAGGAGCAGGAGCGGCCGAGGTTGGGATGAAGGAGGTGGCTGCCGGTGAGTTTGGCCCGGCCTCGCCGGCGCCGAGAGTGGAGAAGGAGTAGGAAGCAGAAGGGGGCGAAGAGAAGAAGGCGTCGGGAGACAGAAGAGGAATGCCGGACTCGGGCAAATCGCAGGCGGCGGCGGCTAGGTTTAGGACCCGGTGGGGAATTGGTATTTTTGCGATTTAGTCCTCGTTGTTTCTGGAATTTGCAATACAGTCCTTCCCCATTTGATTTCTTCCATTCTGGTCCTCTAGAAGTCCGATTTCATCGCGGTTTGATCCTACACATCCGTGACGACGCGTACATCTGTACGGAGCAGTCCAGATTTGTCGTTTATGCGCCTCGATCGCGCCGGCCTGCGCCTGTAGAAAAATACATAAAAATGTAAAATAGTCCATTTCGAGCAATTAATTATAGAAAAACGTGTAAATGATGATAAATGGTTCCAAAATATGAAACATATGAGGGCAAAATGATGACTAAGTATATCTAAATATGACGCGTATCATACCCCCAAGCTTAAAACTTTTACTTGTCCTCAAGTAAATGGTATGATATTATCGAACCCGGACAACAAGTTATTATGATAAAAGACTAGTTTAAATGCATATGATAGTCAAGAGGCATACAACAATGTAAAATGAGATTATCTAACTCGAGTTTTGAGAATCATCCAAGATGAGAATGAATATTCAAGCAAAGATACCAAATGATAACTACAACATTTGACCAAATCAAGTTTCGCATGAATCTAACCAAAATTGTAAAGCATCGAACTAGGTATAACATCAAAATGAGCATATCAAAGGCTCATGCTAAGGCATTACTATTTGAGACAAAGAGACTAATACTTGCATGATATTTATGAAAAAGCCCACACTTGAGCCATGATACCTAATTTTTGTTGATTTTTAGCAAAATTTAGAATACACATTGGGCACTTTGCCACTTATTCAAACCATTGGGCAAACTTTGCCGCTTATTCACACTAACACTTCACTTGGGCAAAACTGCCACTTATTCAAATGTTTGCGAACCAATGTGACATAGTCACTTATTTCACACACACACATTGCATTACAATTTTTTTTTACTTTTTATTATTTTTTTAGTTTTGATTAAGCATCTTTAACCGGTTTTCATTAATGCTAAGTAACACATGTCCCAAGGCATGGATACCTAGATAAATCAACCATGTTATTGGCTCAAGATAGGACTACCCCTTTCACAAATTTTACATTCAAGCAAAGTATCAATATCTAAAATAACATATGCCAAAACATGAATCTAAGATATAATCATTCAAGAGGCGATGACTAGAACCAATTCGATCCGCAAATGGTTAAAACACATGTGTAACTCGCAATGAATCAAATGCTATAGGATCACAAGGTTTCTAAGCACATCAAGGATAATAAACAATACTCAAGTTTTATAAAATGATGCCAAGTGACTTAAAACATACAAGAAACTAGTGACAATAAAGCTCAATTAAGAAAATTTCGACATGACCTTTCTTGATTAATCATGGCGTGGGCTCACATAACAAAGATATACAATCAAACATAACATGAGAGCAATAGTAAAGGCCATATATCGTCAACATAAGCATAAGAATGACCATATATCATCAATTTACACGACAATAAGCTCAAATGCTCACAAATATAATACAAACGTGCTAGAACATCATCCATACACATACAAGTCTTCCCCCAAGCTTAAATTGAGCAATGAATCAAGAATGTGCTTAAAGGGATTAGAAACAGCTCACCGGGTGTATATAATGTAGTGGAAGTAGAAAATCATCCCATAGTCTCTCGCATGTACAAGGATGAAGATCTAGCACGGACCGAAATAAAAAGAAAGAAAAGAGGAGAAACCAACAAAACTAACAAAAGGTATGGAAATAAAAGATAAAGAGATGTGCTCATTTGGGTGTAGCGAGAAGAGGGCCAAGGACGGGACATGGAAGAGGCACATGTCCGCCCTCCTCATGAAGCAGCATGCCTCGAAATCCACCTGGATCCCAAGGAATATCGACACGAACCATGTCCGCTCGTAGTCGATGGTACACAAGCATAAGCCTGCAAACAACCTCAAAGATATGGCAAGTATGTGTGATAGGGTTGACACCCTCTAAGTCATCAATAGAATATCCAATCATGTAGGTATATCGATAAAGCACATCATGAGGACTGTAAGTGAGATGAGCACAATCAGTAATAGAGTATGTCTCGTCTGAGCGAAGGAAATCAAACCTGAGCTGGTCGGGGAAAAGTTTCCAAACTACCTGAAGTGTAGGTGAAGTAGAATGTACGGTAGTAGAAACCTCCAGAGGGGCGATGTCGACGAAGGAAGTAGCTGGTGGTGGATCAATAGAAATGTGTTCCTCCTCAACATCGGAAGCAGCTCCCTCATCAAGAATGAACATCTCCATCTCAGGCTCAAAGGTCGAATAGTCATCTAAGTGGTCGATATCCTCAAAGGTGAATCTCTCCATATCGGTCTCAAGAAGCAGAGGATCGAGGTCAAAGCAGTGAGAGTCTACCACATCAAATCTTTGAGTCTCAAGCTCAGGCTCATCCATGAAAAAGTCATCAATCTGAAGTACTGAGTCTAGGAGGATGGCGTCAGTGTGAGCTACCATATGCACTACAGAATGGTATCATCATCATCAAAGATAATCATTGAAGCTCAATCTTGTCACACATAGAAACCGACTCAAAGAGGTGTGTATCAATGGTACTCAAAGACGTCTCAGGAATATGCTCATCAATCTCCTCTATCTTGTAGCACTGACTAGGAGACTGAGTAGATAGCTTCTTATGATGATGACATGGAGGATGTCTAGAAGCTGTAGGCTGACTGTGCTGAAGCACTGGTGGAATAAGTGGAGTAGGCTCAACCAAAGTCGTACCGCTCTCCATGTAAGACTGCGAGGATGCCAAACTATCACAACAGGAAGTCAAAGTGCACATAGCCTCTCTAAGATCATGCAATTGGGTCATCAAAGTCTTCACACCACATAACCGTGACTCCGGATAAGATGTATGCAAAAGCAGACGACTCGGGACTATAATCGATCATGATGAAGAGTAGGTAATCTTTGAGGTGTAGGAGTAGAATGAAAACTATGCTGGTGCAATGACAGAGAAGGCTGTGGCTGACTAGAGCTCAAACTGTAATGATCCATATGATGCTCAGGCGCATGCACTTTGGCTGTCAAAGAATCCGAACAAGGCTTCTCATTGTGCCACTGGAATTGATGGAAAGCCATGTTCTCAATAAGAGTGAATGCGTCATCAAGTGTCTTGTTTGTGATTGTTCCACCAGCTGCTGCATCGACTAAAGATCGTGTGTCACATGTCAAGCCTTTGCAGAAGATCTGCAGAACAAGCCATCCCTCTAGACCATGATGGGGACATCTCCTGAGCAAAGCCTTGTATCGCTCCCAAGAATCATACAAACTCTCTCCATCAAGCTGAGCAAAACTGAAAATCTGATCACGAATCTCAAACTGTCTAGATAGCGGAAAGAATCTCTCCAAGAAAGCACATGACAGCTGATCCCAAGTGAATGACCTCGATGGCAAAGAATAAAACCAGGTACGAGCACCATCTCGAAGAGAGAATATGAATAATCTGCATCTGATAGTGTCCTGAGAAACCCCATGGTACTTAATAGTATCAGAATACTGCAAGAATGTGCGAATGTGCTCATAAGGGTCCTCGCTGGGTAATCCTCCAAAACGGGTCTCCTGAACCAAGGCTATCAAACCAGGTCTTAACTCAAAGTCATCGACCTCAACTACTGGCAAAATTGGCCCTGACATAGCACTCTGACTACTCGAAGCCCAAAGATCATGAACTAATGCCATATCCTCAATATAACCTATAATGATCACCCTGTGGGACAAGATGAGAAAAAAAAACACAAAAAGAAATAGAAATAGCTAGAATAGGGTTAGGGGTTAGCAATATATCACAAATATGAACAATGATAAAAACAAAGACAGGTCAGCGCAAACACAAGCAAAAGAAAACAAACAACGACCTAGTCTATAGCCTAACACCGTCGCTCAAAGCTAATCCCGACAACGGCGCCAATTTCTTGATCGTGCAAAACCGCACACCGCAGTGAACGGGTTGCCACCGAAATAGCGGCGAGTGTCGTGTTCTCCACAGGGACTAGACTAAGGCTACCGGTGCTCAGCTAAAGCTAGGTCAAACGAAACGGGGGAGAAAACTAAACCTAAAACGACTACTAAATCGACAGAACGGACGAACTAGACGATCGTAAGGACAACGGGACGAACGACCGTACGAATGGACGTCGTACGACCGAACGAACAACACGACTACGACACTAACGACACACGAACGACAACGACTACCGATCGACGATCTAACTAACTACCGACCGCTAGATAGAAAGAGGTCGAGAAGCACCGGGGAGTCTAGAAGCACGGAGGGAGTCGAGAGAGAAAGAGAGAGGAAACGATCGACAGCTAACTAAACGACGACGGCACGACAAACAAATAACTACAACGAACACACGCACGACTTAACTATCGATCGACCACTGAGAGAAGCAAAGAGGGTGGTCGAGAAGCAAGGAGGGAGTCGAGAGAGAACTAGAAAGAGGACGGTCGTCGGCTAGCTAATTCGCGCAACTCAAACAACACTATGGCACAAAACGATTTACCTAATAAGAACAACTGACAGGATACTAACAAGCTAACATAACAAATAACAGCAGAAATCATAAATACTAGCCATACTCACCGACTAACACGAACAAACACCTCTAAAGATCACACACAAATTCTAGAATTAAACTACCAAGCAACAAGAATATATAGCAATTCGGAACAAATTAATAGAGCATCATCACAATGAGCACATGCACGATCCACAGTTCTCGATATTCCACAATTTGTCATCACAATGCATAGCTCGACAATTTAATGAGCAGGCACAATATTATCTTCACTGATCTCATGCACACATCACAGATAACATTTGCATTTCATATAGCATCAGTTAACAGGGAATTAATAGCAATTTAGTTGAAGAGTAGTTGCAAACAACAAAGAGGTAAAGGGAGAAGAATTTGGGATGAACCAAGTGAAGAGGAAGCGAGGAAACCGAGGAGGAGTTGAAGAAGAAGATGCGATCGGTGGGGAAGAGGCTATTGGCGGCACCGTGACGAAGTGGAGGCAGCAGAGGAGCAGGACCGCGCCGTCGGTGAAGATGATGATGCGACGGTGATGGAGCGATGAGGCGGCGGTGAAGAAGAAGCCGGGTCGTGGCCGTCGGTGGAGATGATGAAGGGCGGCGCCGTAGAAGAAGTAGGGGGCGGCGCTGATGGAGGTCGGCCCGGATGGTGGAGAGAGGCGGCGTAAGACGGTGGCGCGCAGTGAAGAAGGGAGGCGCGTCGGTGGATCTGAAGATGGGGGAGCAGCGGGTGGAGCCGAGAGGAGAGGCGTCGGTCGGTGGATGAAGGCGATGCAGCAGGGAGAGGTGGCGCGGTGGCGGCGCTAGGAAGGAGCGGGAGTGAAAGAGAGGAGGGCGGGGGCGGAGGTGGTACGCCGGTGGGAGGAGCAGGAGCGGCCGAGGTGGTGCGGCCGGTGGGAGGAGCAGGAGCGCCGAGGTTGGGATGAAGGAGGTGGCTGCCGGTGAGTTTGGCCCGGCCTCGCCGGCGCCGAGAGTGGAGAAGGAGTAGGAAGCAGAAGGGGGCGAAGAGAAGAAGGCGTCGGGAGACAGAAGAGGAATGCCGGACTCGGGCAAATCGCAGGCGGCGGCGGCTAGGTTTAGGACCCGGTGGGGAATTGGTATTTTTGCGATTTAGTCCTCGTTGTTTCTGGAATTTGCAATACAGTCCTTCCCCATTTGATTTCTTCCATTCTGGTCCTCTAGAAGTCCGATTTCATCGCGGTTTGATCCTACACATCCGTGACGACGCGTACATCTGTACGGAGCAGTCCAGATTTGTCGTTTATGCGCCTCGATCGCGCCCGCCTGCAGAAAAATACATAAAAATGTAAAATAGTCCATTTCGAGCAATTAATTATAGAAAAACGTGTAAATGATGATAAATGGTTCCAAAATATGAAACATATGAGGGCAAAATGACGGCTAAGTATATCTAAATATGACGCGTATCACATGCATCTAGCCTTAAGCTCGATATGGTATCATGAGGCAAAGGGATCAGCACACGAGCACTATATAGGTTTGTCTGATATGATCTTTATGTGTATTCGGGGGTTGCTATGTCCTGCTAGGGACCGCTACCGCCTCACACTCTTAATGGGCTAGAACACACCAGTGCAAATATGATCCATCCTGCAAGCTTTGCGCCTTAGTGGCCCTCTAGCGTAGGGTTCCACTGAGGGCACTCTATATAAAGAGAGGCGTGGGGCTTTTGGGTGTATGCCACAACACCACCGAAACCCTGGCTGCCACATCCTCGTACGGTGCTAGCACACTAGCTACGCTGTTTCACCCTAGGATGTGTAGATAGCATAGAGGCATTGCTAAGGTTGTTGCTGTGCTAACCGAGGATGATCCGCTACGCACGTGAGGAACGTGAGGGGCTTTTGAAGGAAATGATCAGTAGCCAAGGACATTCGTCGATCGACTTCTTTGACCACATCGACATGTGCTTTGTTGGACCAAGCTGCTCCAACTCTTCTTTTGTCGTATTGCATATCTAGTGGTAAGTGGTAACGCTCCAGGATCTATGACTCACATGTCTTCCTACTTTAAGTGATAGAATTTTTTGTGCTAGTGTATCATACATGTATCCCAACACTCCTCTAAGTATTGATATGAGATGTGTGATGGTTGAATTAAATGATACTTCGCTACTACAAAAAGGGTCATCCCCTCATCATAGATGGCTCAACACAAACCATCAGTGATAAAGTTACCACAAATGGTTTTACAAGATGGGTCATCTAAGTTCACCGCGATGGAAAGAACCGTATGTGATGACCTACTTATCACCAATGGTTTTTACTCCGAATCGTCTATGATACATCACAGACGGTTCGGAACAAAAACTATGTGTGATGACCTACTTATCACCAACGGTTCTTTAAAATAGAAGGCTCGGGTGTTCTTCTTCTCATTTCTCCTCCACTCCTCTCCTCCTCTCCTCTTCTCCTCATCTCCTCTTCTCTCTTCTCACTTCTCCTCCTCCACTTCTCCTCGCCAAATTTTCTCTTAAAAAATAGAAGGATCGGTCGGCTCTTCTTCTCCTCATCTCTTTTTCTTTCTTCTCACTTCTCCTTCTCTACTCTTCTCCTTTCCCACTTCTTCTTCAATCCCATCCATCTGGAGCACCCCCACTGCCGCCATCTTCTGTCCGTCACCAACCACTCTCTGGCCATCTCCGATAAACCCCATGCCTACCAACGTATAGCTCATGTTCTCCTCTTCTGATTGGGGCACCTCGCCACTCACGTTGGCCACTGGAGTGCCAGCAACCGCCGCCCCGAGCTGTGGCCATCGCAGTCTTCTTCAACTGCTATAGCACTCTCCTCCGACCGCTCTAAAGCCTCCGACCGCTCTTAACCTTCGACCGACTACTATACCCTTCGAGCACATAGAGCCTTTTCGAACGATTACTATAGCTTCGACTACTCCAGCCCACGACTACTGTAGTTTTCGACCGGTTACTATAGCTTTCGACCGCAAATAACTTTCGATCGGTTACTGTAGCTTTGACCACTATAGATGTTATTCCCTGCTCTAGGTTTGGGCCATTTTGCTACATACGTTATGAAATGATCTTAATTTTACTTTGAATGCATTATGCGTATTTCATGTGCCCACTATCTAGCTCGCAAGAAGAAAGAACATCCGGGGATAATACAACTCAGGAGTGAAAACATTTCATAGCAAAGGAGGAATACAAATATTGCACATCGCCTCCTAATTTTTTGTCAAAAATGAAGACAGTGCAAAGCGTTCAGAAATAACTGAAGGTTCGTCAAAAAAAAAAGTACAGAAAAATTTTCCAATCTTCTATAAAGTGAGGTTTTCAACCAAATTCGTGGTCCTATATTCAAATTTTACGTCTTTCTTATCAAGAAAGCTTAACAATACATACACACGTACCTCCTATAAACAATACATACACGTACCTCCGATACAAAATAAAACGATTTTGCTATTGCAAAGACGACTGAAATTTTTTTATCTTTCAGTCACTTGAAGTTGCACTATCAATCAACTAAAATTGCAGCCCCTAAAAAAACAGTTGCAAATTCAGTTGATTGAGAGTGCAAACTTAGTTGCACTCTCAATCAACTGAAGTTGCAACCTCCCTCCAAAAAAATCAACTGCAATTTTAGTTGATTGAGAGTGTAACTTCAAGTGACTGAGAGATAAAAAAAATTCAGTCGCCTTTGCAATAGCCACTCCCAAAATAAAACTATTTCAAAACAACCGACCACACTAAAAAACACATATCACTCTTCAAACAAGAAAAGAAACAGAACGCCACAAATCTCACAAGTCACAGTTTTTACTGATCGAGTTCACCAGAATTTAAATAGGGTATCACAGAGCATTATTAAACCAGCATGAAATGAAAAGTCCACATGCAATGGGTAGCGCCAGGTCTGCCCAACATATTGTGCAGTACAACACACAAGCATAAATAGATAGTTCATACATAGCCATGCATCACAGCTAAATTATTTCAGCACTTTGGGGCACGCATCAGAAGAACGGGGCCCTTTGGGGTTTTGCCTGCTTGCGAGGCCGCCTACGCAGCATTCCGCCGTTGGCCAAACGGTTCTCATTTTCCACCAGGTGCACTACCTTGTCTCCATCGCATTCGAATGTCTGCAAATTGAAATGTAAATGTATCACCGATGAAATGGCCGGCAAAACTTGTAATAAACGAATAACATATAGCAACTAAGTCAGTCATCAATGTTGAATATCTGAAATTTTAGTAATGCTAACAAAATCTGATGAAGACCATATGAAGTAAGTCGAAGTTGAATATTAGACACATGTGTCGAGCTCTATACAATGCTTCTCTATGAAATAGTTAACCACCAAAATACAACTACGATGAGTACCAATAAGGTCATAATTCAGAATCTGAAAGCTGATTTAATTTGATCGAGTAAGCTTGTTATCACAACAAAGGAGACCAGCACCAGGCATAGACGGTAACTCAACACAAAACATCTTATGATCAAATCCACTAGCTCAACATTATTGGCATAGGTTAGTGTGAAGTTAATGCACATGTTTCAAACAACTAACTGAAGGGAAAAAAGAGAAGGGTTTCCTTGTCCTTCTGGACCTATCTCTGGTGCACAATTGAAAGGCCAAACCTTGACATTATTCCGTTATGAAATAGTAAAGTCTCAAAAGAAGATTGAATACATCAACCATCATCAATTGTATTTCAGAATCTACAAAGGCAAATCAAACTACCACAGAAAGGTAGTTTGCTGCAACAATAATTTCATACAGTTTTACGGTAGAAATATACCTGGTTCTGATTTTCCACCAGTGATGCATTAGAAGATGTCACCTCCTGCACATCTGCTTGAGCTGTTGAATGTCCAATTCTAAGCGAAGCCTCAGGCCCTGAGAAGTCATCTGGTGATACATCTTCCCTCCGCTGTTACAAGAAAAGAAAATGCAAAACTAAACCTTGTAGTCTTGTTACAGCAGAATGGAAGATTTTATGTATGCGAAGCTTGATAAATTTTAGCAGAATGGAAGATTTTATCCGTCATTAAACTAGAGCTTGGAAATTAGCCAAACATAATTGAGTCTATATAATGAGCTACAGAATAGTAATTGAGAGAACAACTAAACCTTGCAGGTAATGGAACATAAGAGGTGGGGCACACTGTGGAGCCAGCAGTTACAAGCCAAGCAGCGAGGTGTCCCTGCTTGAGGTCTGTGCAGTTGGGACCTCTTCATGGGCCTTAGGTGCACTACCTTGTTTCCATTGCATTTGAATGTCTGCAAATTGAAATGTAAATGTATCAACGACGAAATGGCAAAACTTGCAATAAACGAGTAATATAAAGTAACTAAGTAAGTCAATGTTGAATATCAGAAATTTTTGTAATGCTAACTAAATCTGATGAAGACCATATAAAGTAAGTCGATGTTGAATATTAGACATGTGTTGATCTCTATACAATAGTTAACCACCAATGCAAAATACAACTAACATGAGTACCAATAAGGTCCAATACCATTCATGTTTAATTCAGATTCTGAAAGCTGATTTGATCCCCAGTAAGCTTGGTATCATAATAAAAGAGAAGCTTGGTATCACAATAAAAGAGAACAGCACCAGGCATAGATGGTAACTCAACACAAAAAATCTTATGATCAAATCCACTAGCTCAACATTATTGGCGTAGGTTAGTGTGAAGTTAATACACACGTTTCAAACAACTAACTGAATGGAAAAAAGAGGACAGCTTCCTTGTCCTTCTGGAACTGTCTCTGGTGCACAATTTAAAGGCCAAACCTTTACATTATTCCGTTATGAAATAGTAAGGTCCCAAAAGAAGAATGAATACATGAACCATGATTAATTATATTTCAGAACTACAGAGGCAAATCATGTCCCTGCCCTTCCTTACATAAAAGGCAAGGGGGTACAGTGAAATTCCACCACAATATGAAAACTACTATATAAATGTATTGCCTTTTGCTGTAACAATAATTTCATACAGTTTTACTGTAGGAATCTATTGGACCTTGTGGATAGGTCATGAAGATTGTGATGATGAATAATTGATATTTAGTTTGCATTGAAATTTGCATTTATGAAAGTTTCAGTCATGCGCTTTTGGAAAACTGGATTTGCTGGAATATTCAAGTAAAGTGGTCTGACCATCTTGTATTGGGTGTCCGACCGGCTAGCTTCAACCACGATCGGTAGCCACTGTTCCAAATGGCCTTGTCTTGAGAGTTTACAACCACGGTAAATCGACTACGGCGGATCGACCACGGCATGTCGACCACGGTAGAATGACCACGATATTTTTCGATAACGACATTTCGACCATGGTAGAATAACCATTCCTGGTCGATGATGGTAAGCTACAGTGAACCAGTCCTAAGTTATAGTGAACCGGTCGATAGATACAATGAACCAGTTGGTGGTCATCAACTCATCTGATACAATAACCGATTGGTGGTCGTAGCTATAGTACCTTGTCGATGGTGGTAGCTACAATATATTATCGATGGTCGTAGCTACAGTACCTTATCGGTGGTCATAGCTACAATATCTTGTCGATGGTTGTACCTACAGTGTTTTGTCGATGGTCGTAGCTACAATACCTGGTTGATACTTGGTAGTCGTAGACATTACAGTCGGTAGTCGTAGACTTTGCGGTTGCTAGTCGTAGACTTCACGGTCAGTACTCGCAGGCATCGAGTGCTTCAATTCTTGTGATATTCGAGTACCCCGAGTAGTCATACCAGCTTGGCATGGCGGTTAGACCAGCTTTTCTAAGTGGTCTAAGGTTGATTGTTGGAGAGGTTGGATATTGAGATCGTTGATGATCTGGTTTGTGTTTATTGATGGTTAAGAGTATAGTTTGTGTGTGTAGACTGGTATCGGTCATGTTGGAAAGAACTTGTGCTGGGGAGAAAGTTTTTTGGTCTTTGCATGTGCAGATGTGTGCGGAGACATCATAGTCGGTGACGAGGAGAACTAGAACTAGGACTAGGAGAGGGAAATCTAATGTAATCTGAGGTCCAGGCGGTCGAGAATGTCACAAGGTGGTCAAGCTCACACTGGAGCATGTGGAGATCAAAGGTGAATGATGCGTGGAGAAGCTACGAAATGTGTGGTTCAGGAGGCTTTGACATGTGATGGATTGGAAGGAGTTGTGGAAGGTGTCCATAACTGGAAGGATTAGAGATAATGAAAAACTCGTGTTTGGATGGGTTTCAGGTCTCGTGATTTTCGAAGGCAGTTAGGATTGCGTGTCTAGTTTGATGAGGACACAGTTTAGGGCTCTAGCATATAAAAGGAGGAAGAGGTTATGAGTTAACCTATGGCTTTCGTAGGGCATTGGAGAGAAAGCTTTTGTGCTGTAGTTTGAGGGGTGACATGAGGGTACTTTGTAGCCACAGAACATGTTTTAGAAATAAAATATCATATCTATTCTGGAAAAGTTAGTCAGTATCGGCAGTGTGTTTTTTGAGCGTCGTCTTTGACATGTTCTCATTACAAGTATTGTGTGGTGAGATTGCATTTCTTCATCGACATGATTGCTCGCCAAGTCATCCACTCGATCGCAGTCAAAGGCACATGTGTTCAAGAGGATTTAGTCCTGGTGTCAAAGTTTACGACTACGTACAAAGGGGTCAAGTGAGCGGTCGAATGCCGGGCGATCATAATCACCATCAAAGTTTTCAACCACAATGAGCGGTTGAGCGCCGAGTGGTCGAAACCTTCATCGAGCACTGGGAGATTCCAAGAAATGGAGACAATCATTCACCTCCCCTGATTACTATTTTTGATCCTACAAAATCTACCCGAAACATTTACTTTTGAATCTAACCAAATTGGATTCCAATTTGTTCTCAACATATATAGGAGATTGAGGAAATCAAAATACATAAATAAAATGAAAGCATGGGATTCTTAGTGCAATTATAGATAGGCTGGTTTGAGTTGTTTTAATGTCATGTGATCAACTGATGATCTCACAATGAAAGAGGGAACCTAATGCATTAATATTTACTCTAAAGGGAATGTCAAGCATGCATTATTATCAAAAACTTAGTGTACTGGGTCTAGTGCAGCGTTGCTGGAGGCCATGAGAGAGGAGGGGTTGGCAGCATTCCTGGGGGGAACGCCCGGGGTTATGGAGACTCGAGAGGGAGTGTGGAAAACGATCCCTGTAGACTACATACCCTGACTGTACTGTGAGTGATCCTTTTCGTATGGTTCTGATTTCTGAGCCTTTTCATGTTTTTCTATCCGTAAATGTGATTTGTATTTTGGAATAGTCATACCACTTGAATTATGTCAGTTGCTATCTTAATGCATTTGGTCGTTGATTGATTAGTGAGGTTCTTTTCAAATGCTTTTGGTCAAGGTGTAATTTTAAGACATAGGTAATTGTTACTCGTGAATATTACTCTAATGGGATGACAGGATACAATTGAAAAAGTTGCACTGACAATATGAAGCATTTTGATATATAAGTATTACAAAACCATGTTGAATTTAAAACTAAGAAGGGGCCCTATAAAGGTTAAATGGCAGTGTGCACAGTGCCACGACTGTCTTTAGGTGTTTTCTGATGCATTATCAACGGCCAGCACTGTGCGCCATGGCTTACTGCAAAAGCACAGTACTAGCCTTGTAATAAGAATGAAATAATTGCCATTGCAAAAGCACTTCGCCAGTTAATTTGTTGTGGGGGTAAACTACTAACAATACATTGGTTAGGGTAATAATTGCCATTGGTTCGATGCTAATTAGGTTTGGAGCAGAAATATGTGCGTATGCTATTACTATATAGATATAGTATATGCAAACGTTTGCAATTTTGCAGCATATAATTTTTTTAATTGAAAAGGGGCACGATTTCATGTTGTTGCGCATATCACATGGCGTGGTAACTATTAGCCTGTTCTTTTGGGCTGCGGCATGGTGACTATTGGCCTTTTTTTTGGGTTGATATAGATAAAGTTGCTACGGTTTTACTATAATCGACTCGTAGACCTCACTTTGAAGAGACAATCCGTTTAAAAACAAGTTATTGTAGAAAAGCCATAAACTAGAAACCCAAAAGATAGGGGCCATTGTCACCTGCCTTTTAATGCAAAAAATATGCAATTTGTACCATGAGGAACTCAGTTTCTGCCTATTTCTGATCGAAATGACCAGGGCAAGATTTTATCTCTTGAAGCAGTTGTTGAATAAACCGGGTCCTGAGGAAATTCACATCTTTTATCTCTTGCCTAAAGATGAGTGCAAAAGATTGAAGCTCGCATATTCTGACACACTATCCTATTTATAAGAAGGATAGCTATATATCCAGATAAGAAGTTACTGTCATCACAAAACTGAGTTGGGTTTGAAATGGGATTTGGTTGAGTTGGGTTTAGGCTGTGGGCTCTAGCTGAGTGACTAGTGTACAGATGTGCCCAGGATGGGTTGGGCTCTTATTTTTGCAGAATATTTCACATCAATAGTTACGGATATAAGAATGATACGATAAAAAGATGTCAAAAGAAACTGAAGCAAATTAAACTACAGATAAATATAAAAAAAAGTATATAGAACAACTCACCTGCATGCTGCATACATCAATTTTGCAGCAAGCAGGTAAGTTGTGCGTATGCTATTACTTTGTAGCTATAGTATATGCAAAAGTTTGCAATTTTGCAGCATATAATTTTTTTTTGAAATTGGAAAGGGGCACGATTTCATGTTGTTGCGCATATCACATGGCGTAGTAACTATTAGCCTGTTCTTTTGGGCTGCGGCATGGTGACTATTGGACTTTTTTTTTTGTTGATATAGATAAATTTGCTACGGTTCTACTATAATCAATTTGTAGACCTCACTTTGAAGAGACAATCCGTTTAAAAACAAGTTATTGTAGGAAAGCCATAAAAACCTAAAAGACTGGGGCCATTGTCACCTGCCTTTTAATGCAAAAAATATGCAATTTGTACCATGAGGAACTCAGTTTCTGCCTATTTCTGATCGAAATGACCAGGGCTCTGATTTTTGGAGAATATTTCACATCAATAGCTACGGATATAAGAATGACACGATAAAAAAACGTCAAAAGAAACTGAAGCGTATTAAACTACAGATAAATATAAAAAAAGTATATAGAGCAACTTACCTGCATGCCGCATACATCAAGAATTAAGTTGGTGCGAAAACTTCAGAGATTGCACGGATCAATATTTATACATAAATCATAGAGTACGGACAGTAAAATTATTTGCAACAGGCTAAAAACTAAAAACTAGAAGTGGGTAGAGAGAGCTGCAATCAGAGCATTGGAGATTAAACAGACCTTGTACGAGTCGGTTTACATAGGGTAAGTCAAGTATATACCTGTATCTGGGACACGTCGATCCCGAGCTTTTGCATGTCCTTGACACGGACGACGCTGCGGAAGATGTAGCGGCGGATCTTGAGGAGCTGGTGGCCGGGCTGATCGTGCGTGCAGTGCGGGCAGATCGTCCTGAAGCACTCCATGCAGAAGATGCTTTCCTCGGCCCTGTACCGATCCTCATCGCTGTTATGCGCCTCGCACTTGCTCCAGAATTTGGTCCGAAGCAGCACGTGCAGCCACCGAGGCGTCTCCTCCTGATCCTCCTCCTCCTGCTTCTTCTCTGGCTCCTCCGCCATGATCTCCTTCCCCTTGAATGAGTTGCCCCAGCAGAAAGATATGCATATGAACGAATTAGCTAGTAATTCCAGGCTGATTATAATTATAATGGATTAGTAGTAGTAGGATCAAGAGAGAGCTAAAGCATGCAGGTGCAATTCTGTTGCAAGGTACGTAGAGATAAAATGAAAGGGAGTAATTATGTAGCTGTGTGCCAAGGCACAAGAATTCAGTGGACACTTTGCTATGGTCGCACACCTCCAATGGATATGATAGACTGGTCATTTAGGTTTGCAGGTTAATTCTCTCTTCAGATCAAGGGTTCAATTCTACCGATAATTATTGGGATCGATAAACTTCTAATTAAATCAGCTTGGTTTTCAAGGACAAAACAGAAACAATAATTTTTTTGTTGAACTAAATATGGTAAATTGAAATTTCATGTTGTCTAGTTCAACATAAAAAATAAATGGAGACATTCATGGGCCAAGGACTTCCTGTTTCCTTCCATTGACATGGAATTGCCTCTTTTCATTCATAAGCCAATGATTCAAGAGTCATGCCACTAGTACACAAAGCCTACTACTAACGTCACATCACAGACGGTTACCCAAAATCATCTATATTAAATACAATCATAGACGGTTTTAGTTTAAAGATCGTCTGTGTTGCTACTGATGGTAAAAAACTATCTCTGAAAGTGAACTATCATAAACAGTTTGTGGTTAAACCCGTATGTAAAGTATCATAGATGGTTATTATTATAAAGTATCACAGACGGTTTTTAGTTTGAACCGTCTGTGATAATACGACTATATTAATTGCGCGCAGACCCGTCGACCCTCTGTCTTAAATTCCAGATCTATACGCAACTGCTTTGAATGAGTCATATATATATATATATATATATATATATATATATATATATATATATATATATATATATATATATATATATATATATATATATATATATTATATTTATATATATATATGAGAATGTGCGATATATATATGTGAATTTACATTTATATATATGAGAATGGGTGATATATGTGTGAATATCAGTAGGGAATATTACAGACGGTTTTAAAGTAAAACTGTCTGTGATATATATATTCATAGACATTTTTATATTAAAATCATCTGTGATGTTTTGTTATTACAAATGGTCTTAAAATAAGAACAGTCTATGATGATAAATATCATAGATGGTTTTTAAATATAATCATCTATGGTTATTCCCCTATACATATTGCACACTAGGGTTTGTCTCCACTGTATTGGACACTAATGCCGCCGCCTCGCCTCGAGCCCGTTGCCCTCGTCCTCCGTAGCTATATTCGATACATGTATGTAGAGAATGACAAATAAAGCTACATTTTATTAAAAGTATAAAGAGAACATCACACTAATTTTGTATTGGAATATGAAATATGTCTTATATTTATGGACAAAACTATTCAAAAAATACATCCTATAAACTTGGACGGAGAGAGTATTACTGTTCTTTTATGGCAATATAACTGGTTTTTGTTAACTTCTTGAACTCCTTTATCCCGGTTTTTTCATCGTAAAAAATACGTCAACTTCTTTTAGTCATTTTTCTTGTCAACTAGATGATAAATTAACCCCCCACCCGTGCCAAAAAAAATTTCTTATTTTTAGTTACTTCGTTGTGTTTGTTCATTTGTGCTCAGGTTTGAAAATTCAGATTTTGCTAAATATAATTGGCCTTCACATTAATTTGAAACTGTGATATGTTTTCTTATTAAAAGGTTTAGAATTAAATTGCTGATTGATAATAGGGGTACTCCTTAGACATTCAGTTGGTGTTGGGCTTCTGCTTGTGTTATGAAACATAAAGTCTTTTTGTGGGACTTACTGAAGAATTGGTTAAATATTTCTGAAAAAATTCATTAGAGGATTATTATGTATCAATTAATTGTGAACAAATTGTTGTAGTACATTTGCTCTTCGATTATTATGTAGCATTGCTTGCTGGGTACTTGTAAAGTAACTAAAAGAGATACCGCTCGCTAAAAATCAAAAGAAGATTACTCATATGCGTGATTCCATTATTTTACAAATTTGGATATGGAACATATAGTTAAAATAAGAACTGGATTGGTTCCCGGCCCCTGCCGGTATGTTGGAAACCTGGTCCGAAATCTGTGTAAATAATGGACTGAACTGGCAGGGAAGTGGCTGTGTTAAAAACAGATATGAGATTTAATTTCTTTCCTCGATAATCTGGACTACATGAAATAAAACAAAATTCAAAGGCATTCGGGACAACAAGCAGAATTGAAAGAACAACCATACATAGAAACATAATAATCAAGAATGAGTAGTTTGAAATTGAAAGAACTTCCTTGACTTTCATAGTTAAAAAAATCATTCATATATACCTTCTTGCTTGGAATGGAGGAGCTGATGCCCGATGGAAACATAGTGGTGGAGCTGGGTAAGATCGATCTCACAAGCAAAAATGGACCTCCCTTCCCATTAGCCCAGTTTTATAAGCTGTATCCGGCCACACACACCCAATCTCCAAAAATGGTTACAATCTCAGGTAAGCAAAGGCATTAATTATTTGCACATTAAATCCGTTAATTTATGATGTTCCACAGAAATTAGCTGTCCACACTCACTCAACTGCCACGTGGCAGCACAGCCAATGTCGCATCCGCTTTGGTCCTTTGCCTTCCACTACGTGGAGACTATCTTACACCTGCACTGTGCTCTCCTCGTTGCACACGGTCGTCGCTTCGAGTTGGAGCACTCTCTGCAGGAAGCATACGTCAGCCATGACGTACGGCATCAAGAACTGAAGTAATCGTGCGGCCTTTGGAGCTTTCCGTGGGCGGCAATTAGTGTTACTGTGTACCGTTCTGCTCGTCGACGTTACTCGTGTATTGCAAATCGGTGCTCATTTACTGCTTCTTGTCATTTAATTTGTCGCTACTTTAATCAATCAGGACTTAGCTTGTCATGTGTTATTGATCACAAAGCTTAATTAGGTGCTTCTATATATCTTTGGCCGGAATCGACATGAAGAATTAGCTGACTATATATACGCTCTTGCAGGAGTTACGCGTATTTAGTAATTGCTAAAGATTTGGTACTTTTTTTTAGCAGAAAAATATCCGTTCCCTTCGATCTGCTCCAGTTAGATACCATGCATGCAGGTCAGCCGCGCGTGTATATTTTCGTATTTGGTGTGTGGTCTTAGATCACTACTACAGAAAAGATCATCACAGACGGTTTAAAAACGTCATCATAGACGGTTTTGTGAACCATCTGAATTTATAGATCAGTAATGATACGAGGTCATTACAGACGGCTATCTAACCGTCTGTGGTGCAAATATTACAGACGGTTCTGTGATACCTGATAATCACAGATATTGCAAATTGGAAAACACATGTTTTGAACTTGGGGGAAGAAATTAGCCGGGGTATATATGTGGAATCAAACCTCTATTACGAGAGGAAGAATGCTCGCGCGGAGAGGCCCTCCACGTCGACCGCGCGCGCCCTCCGCCAGACACATCGCCAGCAAAATTTTGGTACGGTCGGAGGAGCAAATTTTCGAAAAAACCCCTCTATTTTTCCGAAATTACGTACAGATCCTTGGTTCTCGCGAAGAGGTCCCTGGAATTTTTTTCTGGCCCCTCCGTTTTGCAGGATGGCCCCCCGTGTTTTCGGAAATTACGCACGGGTCCCATTTTTTACGTACAGGTCCTCGGTTTCCTTGCAAAAAAGACCCTTTGCTTTTAGGTCCCTGGAATTTTTTTCTGTCCCCTCCGTTTTGCAGGATAGCCCCCCGTGTTTTCGGAAATTACGCACGGGTCCCATTTTTTACATACAGGTCCTCGGTTTCCTTGCAAAAAAGACCCTTTGCTTTTTCGAAAATACGTTTTTGCCCCCGGTTTTTTTTAAAAAACTCCTCGCGATTTATCGTCTCTTTTATTTTGGTACATATGGTGGCTGATGCGGCGTGGCGCCGCGCCCATGGGGCTAGTTAACTTCATGAGTGGGAACATTTACTTATGAAGACTACCGTTTTGCTTGGCTCTTGGTCAGTAGTGACCGATGATGAAACGGAAGAAGTTATATCCCTGTAGGTGTCGTGCCACATGGATCTGTATGGCTGCTTACTGATTAATAGTTGGTTCTGTAGCAGTTTCCTAATTGCTGAAGTAAAGCACCGCCATTATTAGTATCATTCTTGTTAACCGAGCTGCATCTAATGTCGTTAGGAACAAAAAAGATTATTGCAGTTTCGCCTCTCTTTGCGGTCGCTATGATCACGTAGAGTCGATTTACGACCATTCTGAGTCTGGCTACGACCACGTTGTGGCTGCTCCAACCACGCATTCGTACTCCAACTACGTACTCGTAACTTCAGCTAATGAGAATTACAACCATATTCACACTACACTGCTCGTTCTCGCAACCGCTCCTTCGACCACATAGTAATACTTGATCACCGTAGTCGTAACTCGATTACGACCACGCTGTGACTTACGACCATGTTGAAGGCTCTATCGACCGTCGTGGTCGTAAAGCTTACGGCCACATCTTCTGCTCCGTGACTGTGGTCATAACTCGTTTACGACCACGTATTCTGCTCCGTGACCGTGGTCATAACTCATTTAGGACCACATCTGCGAACACGTCAAACTCAATATTTTCCTGGAGACAAAGCACCACGCTTTTCTTTATTTCTGTCCCTCTTGTTTTGATCACACTGATCGCATCATCTCGCTCTTTGTGTACCTCTCTCATTACATTGCTCTCCTTTTATACCCAACACAACGACTAAGAAATGGAAAACAAATAACTCAGAAACAGACTGGAGCCGGACTCGGCTATAGACTCTAACACGGACTCGACTTCTACGTATACGCGCGGCAACGATGCGTACACAGATATGGACTGTGCTCGTATACAGACTCATACAAACTAAACAAGATTACTAACTCTAACAAAGACAAAACAAGATTGTAAATTCAATTGTAGATTTGGTCCTACAAAACTAGGGAGTAGAAAAATCCCTCGTGAGGAGCTAAAACCAAATTATATTATCATGGAGGTTTCCCATTTTTTGGCCGCAAGGTTCACCCTGCAGGAGTGTCTTTCTGGTAACGTGACCATCGATAAATATATTATCGCCAAGCTCCTCCCTAGCAAAGAATGAAAAACAAGTGAAGGAGATAATACTTTGGGGGGTAAAACATGATCAATGTGAAATATGAGCTGACGTGAGCTTTGATCATGCATGGATGGAATAGTATTAGCTTATATACATAGAAGGATATTATCCCATAGATAGTTGCTACAAACAAGGATGATAACCAACCTACTCATGGAGAAAAATTATAGGACACTGGAACCACACAAAACTTATGTGGCACTACATCTAGATAAGCGATATTTAGCATTACCAATCTTCAGCATTCCAGTGTAATCTTCATCCTCAACTTCTACTTTGTCTTCTCATTTTGTCCTCGATCGCCACCCCCGGAGCAACCATTACAACGCAAATATCATGTAGAGACTATTTTTAGAACACCACAGAAGTACATTTTCTTTTTGCTACTCGTCGCAACCTGTCAGATCCGGATTTAGCAAATCTAGAATCCTCTGTAAAACCACTGTTCTATTCCCTGGATCAATAGATAGTACTCATAGATATATTACTAATTTACCTCATACACGTTGCAAACCATTCCATGCATTGATATTATACCATGCGTCACCACAGAATTAAGTCCTTAATTTATCTAGGTGGTACATACCACAAATCATAAATTCTTGTGCAACGCTGGCATCAACACCTCTCACCATCTGCCCAGATGGGTAATAGCAAGTTTTTAGGGTTTTGAGAAGCATAAACTAAGTTGTCTTAAATTATCAGCCACTTATATCCCAGGATTGTTCCAAAACAAATTTTCATGTTTAAAGAATGATGATTATGGCAAAATAATGGCCCGGTACTTAAGCAAGACTAGCGTGACACTTAAGTATGACTTATGACTAGTAAAGTTACCATTAATATCTAGGGTGATAAGGTTCATACGTTTCAAGTGTCAAGAATGGTATAATTGTATTACTACATCATCAAGTGGGCATGTAAATACCTTAAGATTAACATACATTTGCATATGAAATTAAGCATGCAATTTTTGTTAATTTAAATGAATATAATTTGCATGAAATATATGATTAAAATGTTCTTGAGTCGCTTCAATCTGGGGCTTGTTTGCGTCCTCGTACTCTACTTGGATAAGCGCATCGGAAAACGAATAACAGACAACAACAACAAATAAATACCAAAGAAAATTCAATTGAACTCCAAATTGAACAAAACTAGTGCCAATAGATAGATCTTGATTTACAAAAATTGAGAAACAAGTTTCACTAAATTTAGAGCTAATACAAGGGAGAACGGGACTCCAAAGTTTATTTTCAAAGAAAATCTAAAAAAAATAGAGAAGAGAGAATTCTCTCTGACATGTGGGAACCACAAATTTTAAATTAATTTTTAAATTATTTTTATGTAGAAAACATCATAGAATGACATGTAGGGACCACGGCTATTAATTAAATTTTATTTTCATTTAAAAGAAAACGCTCAGAGAGATTGACATGTGGGGCCTCAGTATTATGCAAACAGTGCTTGGGCCCACATGTTAGTAACCCAATTTTTAAAACTGAGTTTAATTAGATTTTTAAAATCAAAGGGGGCCCACTCTCTGTGACACGTGGCTTAGGATTAAAGGGGAGGGCCCACATGTCAACGGCTAATTAAACTGGTGCTAATTAACATCATTAACCTTAAGCTAATGTGATCCTTAATTAAGCACACGGCTATACTGCTTCTTCTCTAGTTGGAGGGAGGTGAGCCATGCTGACGGCGGGTGAAGGGGCGACAGCTTGGGGAGATGGCCAAAATGGAATGCTCTGCCTTGTGCGTATCTCTAGGCGAGCTGGTGCGGGCCGAAGAGGACTGACGAGCTACTGACGGTGAGCTCGGCGGTGGCGGGAACAAGGGCCATGGCACATCGGTGGGCTAGGTGATTAGAGGCCAATTCCTCATGCGAAGAGCAATAAGAGAGGGATGGGAGCTCACCGGGAAAGAAGGTGAGGTTTGGGGAGGTCGAAGCTATGCTGCTAGTGAGAGACCGGAGTGGTGGCAAGGTGGTGTCGGTGCGTGCTCGCCGGAGATGAAGAGAAAGTCGGTCGAGGGTCGGGGAAGCCTCGAGGTGGTTGGGCGGTGCTCCACACGCAATGAATCGAGCCTAGGTGCAGTAGATCGTCGAGGCGGTGGGCACCGAAGTTGGGGAAGATGAGGGCCGCCGGTGACCTATAGGGAAGGAGGAGCCAATTAGGCTCAGTGGGACACAAGTGGAAGATGGTGATCACAATGAGGGGCTCGGCAAAGCTCAGAGCTCACCGGGCGAAGTTGGTGACGGTGGTGGCCAAAGGAGAGTGCACGACTGAGGAAAAAACAAGCTCGGGGTGGCAGGGAGATGGAGAGGAGGTGGAGGGGAGCCTAGGTACGGTGATCGGTGTCAAGAAGCTGATACGAGAGATGAAGTAGCAGAAGCTTCATGGTGTTATCATCGAGGCGTATTCACAGCTATGGGAGATGCAGTAGCAGAAGCTTGATGGTGTTATCATCGAGGCGTATTCACAGCTAGAGTTGGAAACGAATCCGGATATTACTCAGATATCCGACTATTGAATTCGGATATTTAATATCCGGATCCAGATGCAAAAAGAATTCGGATGTGTCAGATCCGGATATCTAATACCCAGATGCGGATACAAATACAGTATGGGTAGTCTCGGATCCAAATATCTAGATAAAATCCGGATTCAGACTCGAATATCCGGTTCAGCAGATATAATAGCAACAACTTATTAATACATATATTTTGCATTTGACCTCTAAATTGGCCATATTATATATGCATTTCGTTTGTCTCGACGAGCCTGTCATCATGGTAGGCTTTAATTTGCATTTTATATTTTTTATTTTGGCACATCCTCTAATAAAGCTTTTTACATGCTCTTTTTAGCTAAATTTGATATTAAAATAATTCAGTGCCATGTTTTAAATAGGAGAGGCCACGAATAATTATTGGAATCCAAAAAAGTTGAATCCGATCAGATTTTGAGCATAATCCGATCCAAATTCATATCCGATATTTACCTCATTCATATTTGAATTCGAGAAAAAAATATGAAGGTGAATATGATTTGAGCACTGTTCGATCCATTTTCACCCCTATTCATAGCAGAGCCATTGAGAGAATTAGAGGATACATTGGCAACGAGGCCGCTACTGCACGAGGAGCGTAATATTCTGAAAATATCTCCTATGAGAATCTATATGTAAATAGAGAAAAAGTGATACATAAAAATAGGATGTTGGACATTTACAGGAGTTATTTTTCTAGAACGGGATTGTATCAGAAGTTGGAGATGAGGTTGAATTTGTACCATAATAAAAGAGATTGTGGGAGAGAGAACCAAAACCCAAGCTATTTTTTTTTCCTCTTTCCTCTGGTGCCGCGCGTTGCAGCAGTGCTATCATCACCATCTCCAGCCGAGGCCACGTTCGCCCGGTGGCACGCTGTTGCCACGCGCCAGCCGTCGCCGAGTTCCCACGTGAGGCGCCAGCGGGATCGTATGCCTCGCCTGCCGTTTGCATGCATGCATGCATGCATATCTATCTATTTAAAGCATACATTAGTTGCGTGCATGCATCTAACTTGTCGCTGCATGGGTGCATGCATCAGCAAGCAGCAACTGCTCGACGACTCGAAGAGAGAGGGGGGAAAAGAAGAACAGCCCGAAAAAAAGACCAGGAGAAACATGAGAAAGAGATTGTGATTGGTGTGTTTTTCACTTGGCTAATGATCTGATTATTTTCTCACCATTTTGTTAATTTAATTAGATATTAGAATTCAGATTAGAGAGCGAGGTTGCGTATGTTCGTTCGAGGGATTGTATAGTAGATCGGTTCAATATGTTGTATAGTTGTACGGTAGTTATGGGTATTGTATGGTCATAATTCGAAAATGTCATCTACTAGAAAGTTGTAGATGATTTCCATAGCTTTCTCTAGAATACGTATTCATATCGATCGGATGAGTAGATTTTAATATATGAATTTTGTAAGCTTACTGTCTGGTAAATCTGTCATTGCTGGCAGCATGTATTTTGAGATATAGGTCATGAAAAATTTAGTAACTTCTATTGTAGTAATTGGATAATCTATGTGTTTTCATTAGTTCCTTTTGGTTTCTAATATTGCTACTTGGCGTGTTTCTTAGTTTAGACTTATTTATGACTCATCTTGGCAATTGTTTTTGGTTTGTCTTAAGTTTAATTTGTTGTTTATCATGTTGCTGAAATTTATGTTTAGTATGCTATTGAATGTTTATTCTTATAGTCTAGCTGTTGGTATTGCTGATTTATTGGTTAAAATTGGTAGCAATTATAGTTGTAGGGAATATCTTGGAATTTTGTTGAGCCAGGGTATTACAAGAAGATGACAGAGAGGAGGACAAAGAAGGGAATGAGTGACAGCTTAGTGCATTAGATCTACAATGGTTGAGGGGATTTATGGTGGTAATAGCCGATGGGAGCTCGCTACCGCCGGCCAAGGCTCGCTAGTGCATTGTCTGTGTTAAGTAGAGAACGTGTGCGAGAGAAAACCCTAGCTTTCTGCTCCTTCCCCACCGTCAGCCGAACTCAAGTCTCACGAAACTTTTCTTCCCATCGCGTCACCGACCACTTGCATTCCATCACCCTGCGTTGGCCTACCTAGGCTACCCATGCGTCCTCCCGCACTTTGCCAACGTGCTTCACTCGCTGTGTAGAACACACACGTTTCGCGGTAAGAAGTTGTTGCGTCGTCTGACGCGCACTACTACAAAAAAAGGTCATTCTGAACGTCTTATCACAGACAGTTCAACACAAACTGTCAGTGATAAAGTTACCATAGACGGTTTTACAAGATGGACCACTAAGTTCACCGCGATGTAAAGAACCGTTTGTGATGGCCACGGTAAAAATGAAGATTTAGCCAAATGTTTGAGCATCCAAACCACGGTAAAAATGCAAACAGCCAAATTTTGGGCATCCAAATCATGGTAAAATTACCCTTTTGTAAGCTCTGGTACAGCTATTATAGGCAGTTTTTACCAAGAACAGTCTGTGATAATTGACTACTACAAACGATTCTAGTTTCGAACCGTCTGTGATAACGGATAATCACAGATGACTCTAGTTTCAAACCGCTTGTGATACGGTTTTCACAGATGGTTCAAAAACCATCTATGCATAACTCCTATTACCAATGACCTATGAAATCAAATGGTTAAGGAACTGTCTGTGATGACAGTTCTGAACCGTTTGTGATGAATTTTTCTGTATAGTGGCGTCTCCTGCCTCGTGTGTCATCTTGCCCATGAGAGAACCAGCGAACACCACTGTTCACTTGTCCATGCGCCTACAGCTGTGTAACATCTTGATTTTCAGTGCCTTTTTGAAGTTTTTAAAATACAAATAACCATTTGGATTTTTAGAAATTAAAAAGATTTAGTTTGAATAAAATAAATATCAATTAAATGAAAACTAGTTTTTGTTAGGTTCCTTGCATTGCAAGGAATGTTTTTGTATTTTCTTGGTTTTTTTCCATATTTGTTTGCTATTTTTGGAGCTCAATTTGAATTTATCCTATTTTTTTGAAATTCAGAAAACCATTAAAAATCTAGATAACCCCTTTGGGCTGAAACCCCAAGCCTAGACTAGTCTCTGCTCAGCCCAACCCTTTCCCTCCGTGCGGCTCGGTCTATTTCTTCTCGCGTGCAGCCTGCTCCAGTGCTTGGACAATCTTCCGCGCAGCAACCGGTAGCCTACCTCCTTGTGCTTCCCATGCATCGTGCATAGCCACTCGCCCACCTCGCTTGCGCCACATCCACGCCATCCATCTTTTTTCCCTCATCGCATCACTGCCGTGTGGGCCCCATTTGTCAGCGTTCCATGTGTCATCTTCCTCTCGGCCTCTTCTTCCTCCTGCCTCTAACTCGGGTACGACGTCGCCGCCATTTTCATGCGGGGCTCATTGACTTGGCATGCGTACCACAAAAACTCCCCTCTCCTCACCAATAAATAGCACAGCTTGCCCCTACCCTAGCCACACTAAACCACCACCTTATGCGCCCCGCCTCGCCGTCAGATTTCATTGAAGCCGCCGCCATCCTTTGCAACTCTGGCAAGCAATTCTTTGAGTCTCGGTAAGCCCCCATCCAAACCGTTCTCTTCCCAAGTTTCCCCTTGACCCACGCCACCTCCTCGATGACTTACCAAAACCTAGGAACCATCAAAGCGCCAACCTCGCCGTAATGCCCCTCCGCGCTGCCACTCTGATCTCATCGTCGGTGTTTCCGTTGACCTTTGGTCCTCGTGCCAGAGTCGCATAGGATTGCCGTGAGCTAGGGAAGACAATGAGTGCCTCGCCTGCCTTAGCCACGCCTTGCTTTGCTAGAGTTCCTCACTATCCATACCTCACCACCACACTCCACGCTGCCGACCACTGCGCCAATCACCTTGTCCAGATCTAAGTCGTGGGACGAGCTTGCCTCGCCTAGAGGAAGCTCACTGTGCTCTCACTGTCCCGCTGTTTTCCACCGATCACCGTCGTCGGTTGTCAATCCGTCCTAGTCAGTAGTCCAATGTGGCATGCCACGTTAGTGCCAAAGAACACGTAGCAGCCACACCAGCTCCAATTGACACCTCAGCGCACACAACCCTTGCCACATTAGTATGCCATGTCACTACCACATCAGAGACACATCAGCACCTTCGCCCACGTGTTAGACATGTGGATGCCAAGTTGCTTGCCACATTAGCCATAGCCCACAAATGTACTGTTCCACGGATCGATTCTACCATTAGACCCAATCAGTCGTGGACATGGTCTATGGGCCATGGGGCCCACTTGTCAGCCTCTAATCCCTTTTCCCTAATTTCCCTTTATTCCAAAAATCCCAAAAATCTATAGGGCCAACATGTAAATCTCTAGCCTTTTATTTAAATTAATTTTGAAGGAAATATTCTAGAAAATATTCTCCTTTCTCTCTCAATTTCCAGGAATTAATTTCCCGTTAAATCTTTCGAGATCCTGTTCTCCTCCGTCCGAACTCCGATTGACCTACTTCTTACATTCATCTAAAATTGAGTTCTATCTTTTGGTTCTAGTTTTGTTATTTTTGAATTTTTATTTGAATTTATTTATGTCTCATTCACTTTCTCTCTAAATAGGTAACATCTACAAAGGAGCAGAAGCAGGACCAGAAGTTCAAGAATTGGTAGCTGAGCATAGCCAAGGCAAGTCATGACTTGTGGTGATGTTGAACATATTATTTTTAAAACACTTATTTATTATTTTATTTTTAAATTATCATACATTGCTAATTTAATACAAACCTTTGTACCTGGGAGTTATCGACCAATTTGATTAATCCCTCACTTGATAATTTGAACGCCATGATTCTATTGTCACCATAAGATGGATAATTATCTAGTGATGCAAAACTAGTATTCACTTAGGTTGTACATTTAGTATGCTTAGCCATGCTCACAATACGTTGGGCTTATCACATGTCGATTAATTAATTAATTTTGACTTAATGAGATATCGATTCATGGTGGTCAGCTACAGTTATAAAATTTCTGTACCATAGCATGGGTAGTGTTATTGGTGTTGGTTATACAAAATAGTTTTCACTTGGGCGAGTGATCGTGCAGTAAAGGGGAAGTGTGGTCAACACTTTTGGGCATTGTCTAACAACTTAACTTTATGCACCATTGATATGAGCCTCATCGTACAACCATACATCTAGTATATGATTGAACTAGCTCATTAATTTGTGATGTTTGAATTGTCATTTCACCATTGGGATGAATGAGGGTTGTGGTCGTAGTCATTGACTTGCATTGGAGCAAGAGGGGGCTTTTCCGACGAGGTGGTTAGCCTACTCGTTAGCGAAATCTTAACGGGCGAGATCAGGTTGGGATTGAGAATTGTAAAGGCTTTGTTGTGATCTTCTTGGTTGATATGCCTAAGGAAGCGTGTTGTTACGTAGAAATTACAGGTTGATCATATCATGTAGGTAAAGTTATGCAACCTCTGTAGAGTGTAAGATTATTCAAATAGCTTTAGAAGATTTTGGTTGTTGACCTTCTTGTAGATGTTGCTCCATAATAGCTTCCATATTGGCCTAGAATAAGAGGGATTAAATTCATGTTAAAAAATTTTGCAATCAAGGATGAGAAATGAGAATTGAAATGTAGATCAAAAGGGAAATGACATTAAGGATTGGTGAATCATAGATATTCTAGTAGAATTGAACAGAAATTGCAAAGTTAAACTTTCAACTTGTTTTACACAATAGCTGTAGTAATTCTGTCGCAAATTTTGCCCGCAAGGTGGTGTAAGCAGCACTCAATAAAGTGATTCAAGATGGCATCTGAACAAGAGTTTACACGTTAGATTTAGCTGGTGGTCACAACAGTAATAAGGTACCAAAAGGTTCATAAAGGGAACAGGAGTAGAGCTGAAATAACAACATTGTAGAGAGGCACAAGACCAAGATCACAGTAGGCAAAATAAGTATGGAATCGAATGTACAATACAAAAATAGATTGTAAATGTGAGCTTTAAGGAGGGGAAATAACAATGTGGAGTAAGTTTATATTAATCATAATCCCAAGATTATGTGCATTAATTATTATATGATTCCATGTCATAAAACTGATAGGAGAATAAATAACACTTTAACATGAATCAATTGTAATGTCATGTCAATTAATGAGCCAGAAATCATATGTATAAGTGTGACATCATATAGGTTATCAAGTAGCATAATTCACAGATTGATATATGAGTGTATTGCTCTCGTGTACCAGTTGCCTAAATTGGCCATCATCTTAGCACGGTGTCTAGACCTTTCGATGGAATAATGTGGTAATCTACAAATATATTATAGTAGATTCAATCTTGTAATTACTCACCATGTTGAAAAAGAAAATCAAGTGCTCTTTTCAATTTAAATAGCTTCAAACCAGCTGCTATAAGGATAGCTCTACTGTGACCAATAGGGTTCAAGTTCGGATTAACAGAGTAACGGTGCCAGCAAAAGTGAGCATTGTCAATTCAAAAAGAGACAGAACAACCGGACAAGCCAAGGTGACAAGTACACAGCTAGAATGTCATATTTTTGTAAAACTGAAGCTACTCATAATGTCAACGTATCTATATGTATGTGAATATAGACCGTAGTTTCAAATGAACCATCAAAGGTATATGACTTACCATTGCCTACTTTCGGGCTCACTGAAACCTTTCTTCTTGCTAAGATGTGTCTCCTTGAAAAGGTCAATCGCATTAGGTTGTTCATCTTTGTAATTGTCCCTCTACATTTGTGTTGCGAAAATTTGAAATTGTTATTAAATTGGTACAAATTAGTTGATAGCAAAAACGTAAGTTATTGGTAGTAAATGTTCACAGTTATGGCAACTAATGCTATGCATGCTATTATTTCAGACATGATTTCCTTGTTTGAGCAAAATATAATTGATCAAAATTGACTAGATACTTATATGATAATTATCTCATTCTCTAAGTTTTGTATATATTATGCCTGCTATAGTTGGGTTCTAGTCTTTTGTAACCTCATAATTAACTCCTGACTGGTTGTATTATTTGCTTATTGATATATGGTACCGGTTATCCTGCTCTTCCTAAAAAAAGATATGTACTTACTAGAAAATATTGATGTGCAATGTAGCTCCGAGAGCCTATTGTCTGTTGAAGTTTAACTTGCTCCCTATTTAGTTTTTTTTCAAAAGTTTCCTCAAAAAGACAACGTGATGTAAGAGACATTCAGATTAAGAAAATTGGAATGATAGTTGTACTTCTGGACCTTATTTTTTTTGGGTCAAACCACTTCTCCAATAGTTGTTTGCATTGATCATCACTTATGCTGTCTAGTGGTGATGTTTGTAGGACTTGATCTGGTGGAACACCATCGAAGTAACACTTGTTGAGCCTATATCGCATATGTCGCTCCCATTTCTTGAGAATATCGGTGCATACATGTTTTGTTGTGTTATCGTTCATGTTAATGTCAAACTTTAGCTACAATTGTAGTAAGGATTGTTATTGCAGTAGTCCATACAACAAGAGTAAAGCAGAAATCTACATGGTAACAATGTTGAAATGTGAAATTTTGTGGAAGTTACTTACACTCACTTTGCCCATGAAGTTTGCAATAACATTTCCATTTTCAACTTTCTTGTACTCTTTCCAATGGGGGAGGATAGGGACATTTTGTCTAACAGTGATGCCACACTCTGATACAAACTTAGCAGCTTGCACTGGTTCCTAAGGCCGTCTCTTCTCTTCAACAAAAGTGACCGGCATTTTAGTTCCCAACCCTCTACTCAACTTGTCAAGAACTTTACCCATAGTCTGCCCCCTACGACACACTCGCTTTGCAGTTGGTGGTGTGAGTGTTGTATCTAGAAAAAGTTATGTGTTGTGTTAGATTGCATCATGTGTTGATAGCATTAGCAATATACTACCTGCATCTTCCAATATGAAGTCCTCGTAAAACTGCTTGAGAACATTAGTACATTGATCTACATCATCTGCGGTAGAAGGTGGCACAACAACAAGAGGTGATGATGGCACATCAACAAGAGATGATGGTTCAGCAACAGGAGATGACGGTTGAGAGGGTTATACTACAACTGATGGTCTCTTTCGAGGACTCCTTCGAGGACTTAGGGCATCCACGACATCTCTTCGTTGAGTAGAAGGTGCCACCGCAACATGTGATGACGATTGAGGGGTTTGTACTATAATTGATGGTCTCTTTCGAGGACTTAGGGCATCCACTACAACTCTTTCTTGACTGGTCTCTCCTTCAGCCTATGTTGTGCTTACTTGTCTTGATGTAGACTTGTGACTCTAGAACCTTGTTTTGTTGGTAAAGGTGTCGGTACTATTTTTTGAGGTCTTGTTCCTAGAGCCATTTGAGAAGTATTCGAGGCCTAATAAAACAGTATGATGCGTCATTGCTTTATGGTATTTAAAATCAGCAAATAATGTAATAAAAAATACTGACAAGTAAGACTGCAATACAATGGCATAAAGATCACAAACACCTAACATCATTAGTAGTATTTGCAAAGAAGAAACAACACCATGTGCATCTTGTTCTCACGTACTAAGCTATCATCACTTTCTTCTACCTCTCCGCCCTCCTCATCATTTAGATCATAGCTAGGTTTGGAATCTTCATCATTTTTACTCCACTTGTTCGCTGTGGTCATCTTCTCATTAGGATTTTAGGACACATGCCTTTCAAAATGGATGCTATCTTATTGATACCAAGTGCTTATAGTCTTGCATTGTTCCTCAAAATATTCTCACACCTCCATAATTCATAGTTGTTGCGGTCTATTTCTTACATAAATAAAATTTGTAACAGTAAGTTTAGTCGGATGTGGCTAGAAAGAACGAACGGTATACTATTTCTTACATACGGTGATGGCAATGATGTGTATTTGTAATTGGGCTAAGTACTATTTCAGAGAGTAATTCAGTAGAAATTAAAAAAGCAGCAGGGAAGGGTCAACTATGGACTGGTATAACACAAGGGTATATATAACAATTTGATAATCCAATTCAATAACATTGTTCACCAAAATATTCAAGCTTGCAGGAGGTTACCTGATAGGGGTCAGTGCAAGGGCGGATGGAGGAGCCGAGGAGGACGATGGGGATGGCAGCACTAGGATGGAAGAGGAGGTGGCACGGGGTTGGCTGAGGAGGAGGCACGGGGTTGGGGAGGAGGAGGCACGGCACAGGGGTTGGGGGAGGAGGAGGCATAACACAAGGGGTAGGAGGGTTGCTTGAGTTAAGGCCAGCACGAGCGTGCCATAGTTTTTCTCCCTCCCGCGTGAGTGCACCTTACATTTCAGGTTAGAATTGTAAGTTTTAATTGGAACTTAAAATTTTCATTTAAAGGTTGTAACTATATTTGGATTCAACAATTTATTTAAAAATTTAAATATATATCTTATCCGCTCATATCCATTTCTAAATCATTTGGGGGTTTTTTATGGGTGGTTAGATGGTTTGGTTTGAAATGGTGTTATATAATTAGGATATTTTTTTGGAAATTTTAATTATAGAAAGCAATAAATAGTTCTCTCTTTTGTTTGGATTTGAGATTACTATGTTTATGTCTTGTAATTACCTTTGCAATCATTCTGACTATAACTCTGTGTGCAATTTTCTCGTAACCGGGGAGACAGAGAGGAGGGATCGAGCTTGGGGTAGGGTGTTTAATTTTCTCTTTTTGGCTGACTTCTATTTCGACTTTGAAAAGAACAGTGCAATGGTGAGGTGCCTCGTCTTTTGCTTCTGGCTGAATGGGCAGAGAAGAATAAATGCTGGATAGTCTCCTCTACAGCCTACGACAATACAACACAGGAGAGATCCAATCCCGGCAAGCAATGTCGTCTACGGAGCATATGCTTTGTGTTGAACCGATCCATAAGCAGCAGCCATGCAAAGACCTTTAGTTTTATGAGTAATACTTTCTTGAAGATCAAGTGTTGAAAGAACCATTGAACAGAGCACCGATTTGCCATCTCCGACTTGACATCGAGCAATGCCCCTGTAGTAAGTATTTAGGCTTGGACCTATAATATCCTATCAGTGTAAATCATAGTACTTTTAGGTTAACCATTTTTTTTATGAAATAAGGATGAAGGAGCAAATTTGGACCTAGGTTCCATGAAGTTTTCTTTCGATAGGGTTTTACAAAAACCACTGCGTTAAGTAGGAAGCTTGATATCGAGATTGTTTACTATATGTCACTCTTATTTTAGTTAAAAATTACACTACTAGGAGTCATGATATGCAATTAACTGAATGTAAATAATGTGATGACAGCCTCCACTTTCATCGATAGTGTGAGTACTCATCACGAAAAATGAACTGAGGTGAACGAATATGATGGCATTTCATTTTTAAAGCAATCTGCATTACGGGCTTTCCAAATAACCCATAAAATAGCTGCCACCCCAAGAATGACCACGCTTTTGAATGTTTAGCTAGGAAAAGAATTCAACCAAGAACCCAATAATTAATCCATATTCTGAGGTATATGTCTAAAACCAAAAACACATTTGACCACATTCCAAACAAACCGTGCACAGGACAAAGTAGATAATTGTGTAGCCACTCTCTTCAATATTTTCTCTGAGAGCATGCAATTTGTCATTAGAGTTCATCCCTCTGATATTCCAACAGAACATAGTCCAGTTTCTAGTAGGAGAATTCATTGATAAAAGAACAAAAAACAAAAGACATTTCATTCCTAGGATGAGTCGAAATGCTACCAACTTAACAAACATTTTAAAGTTCGGGCACTTACAAAGACCAGGAAAGAACATTGTCTGACAACGACAAGGAAAGCAAAAGATAGCAGGCCTAGCGAGACAAACAGCCTTGGAGCACAACATTTCATTCACTACAACCATCTTCATTATATTATCCAGGTGTTGCATGGAATATATCTTCATATCTCATGTTTAATGGAAGACATTTAGAACGATCATTCATAAAGTAAAAGCATTGGAAGTTCGGAATAACGCCAGCATCTGTCTACGTCTTGATATAAGTGATTCGAACCAATAGAACCTAAAAAATCATGCATGATAAATATTATTCAAACCATATCAAGTTGAAAGGAGACTAACATGAAGAGGAGATGTGACAACCATATGGCATAAATAAGCTTGTAACTTATTAATTTTTTGTAAGCCATTGTCTACCTCCCAGTAACCCAAAAGGCAAGAGCCAGGCTGCACCTAGTCCAGCCCTCTCTAGGAGAAAATGTTACCTTTCAAGTCTTAATTATCACTCATCCCAGTATTTATGTCCTCCGTTACGTATTGATCGATATGGGATGTGTGTTGGTGGAATTAAACGATATTTTCTACTCCTGCAGAACCTTGATAGTGATTGCATGTTAGTGACTTGCCTAACAGTGATTAACAAGTATGTGACTTTCTCATGAAACTCTATTCATGTTGTCATGTTATTCTAACTATCCCTTATGTTATATCATTAAGCAGGACACTTAAGATTTATAGATGGACATTTGTATTGATTGATAGTCATGTTTTATGGATTATGGATATGAGGAATCAAATAAATAATGTAAACATATGTTGGATAATATGATGTTGAACTGGCCCATCTTGAGCACCACGGGAATTGTTATATTATTAAGTGTCATTAATTCATCTCATACATTGTGATCGTAGGATCATTAGAACTAAGATCGTTATGGTTTCCTACATACTTAATAGTTCATTAATACTTAATAGTTCACTAAGGGTCCATAACTGGGTAGATACAAAGTTAGCTTTCGAGTTTACTATGAAATATACAAAGGAATGTGAATAATTAAGATGAAAATTTTCTTCCCCATTAACAGGAGAGACATCTCTAGCACACAACTGAGTAATCCGCTGCATGATCGAGTGAAGGAGTGAGAACTTTCATAGCAAAGGAGAAATACAAATATTGCACATCGCCACCTGTATTTCAGAAATAACTGAAAGTTTGTCAAAAAATGGTACAGAAAAATTTTCCAATCTTCTACAAAGAGAGGTATTCAATAAAATTCGTGGTCCTATATTCAAATTTTGTGACTTTCTTGACAAGAAAGTTTAACAATACATACGCGTACCTCCTATACAAAATAAAACTATATATTTGAAAACAACCGACCACACTAAAAAACACGTTTCACTCTTCAATCAAGAAAAGACAAGAGAACAACACAAATCTCACAAGTCACAGTTTTTACTGATCGAGTAAACACTATATTGAACAGAACATAGAATTTAAATACGGTATCACAGAACATTATTAAACCAGCACGAAATGAAAAGCCCACATGCAATGGGTAGCGGCTGGTCTGCTCAACCAACAGAACAAACATATTGTGCAGTACAACACAAGCATTAATAGATAGTTCATACATAGCCATCACAACTAAATTTCAGCCCTTTGGGGCACGCATCAGAACAATGGGTCCTGAGAAGTCATCTGGTGATTAGGGGTGGAAACGGATCGGATACGATCGAATAGTCTCAAATACGAATACGAATCCATATTTTTAAAACGAATACGAATTCGAATATTCTCAAATACGGATACGAATATTCTCGAATACGAATACGGATATTTTCAAATACGGATTTTCTTGGATACGAATATCGGATAAAACGTATTCCTAGCGGTTTTGCCGACTTTTTATCGGTTACCGGTTTTAAACCGCCTAAATTCAAATTTTGAATCACAAAATTTGTACGGATTTTTCCTGGGTTCTAGAAACGGATCGAATGGAGTCGAATAGTCTCGAATACGAATACAGATACCAATATTCTCGAATACGAATATTCTCAAATACGGATACGAATATTCATGAATACGAATACGAACATTTTCGAATACGGATTTTGCTTACCACATTCGCGTTTTCTCAAATACGAATATCGGATAAAATGAATTATCCGTTACCGTTTTCCACCCCTACTGGTGATACATCTTCCCTCCGCTGTTACAAGAAAGGAAAATGCAAAACTAAACCTTGTAGTCTTGTTACAGAGAGTGATAGTGTAACAGGCATGTGAATAATACGAAGCTTGATAAATTTTAGCAGAATGGAAGATTTTATCCGTCATTGATCTAGAGCTTGGAAATTAGTCAAACATAATTGAGTCTATACAACTAAACCTTGCAGTCAAAACTAACTGAAGGGAAAAAAAGAGAAGAGCTTCCTTGTCCTTCTGGACCAGTCTCTGGTGCACAATTTAAAGGCCAAACCTTTACATTATTCCGTTATGAAATAGTAAAGTCTCAAAAGAAGAATGTAAATGTATCACCGATGAAATGGCAAAACTTGTAATAAACGAATAATATATAGTAACTAAGTCTATGCTGAATATTAGAAATTTTAGTAATGCTAACAAAATCTGATGAAGACCATATGAAGTAAGTCGATGTTGAATATTAGACATGTGTCGATCTCTATACAATGCTTCTCTATTCAATAGTTAACCACCAAAATACGCCTAATATGAGTACCAACAAGGTCCACCAATACCATTCATGTTTAATTCAGAATCTGAAAGCTGATTTGATCACAACAAATGAGACCAGCACCAGGCATAGACGGTAACTCGACACAAAAAATCTTATGATCAAATCTACTAGCTCAACATTATGGGCATAGGTTAGTGTGAAGTTAATGCGCATGTTTCAAACAACTAACTGAAGGGAAAAAAGAGATGAGCTTCCTTGTCCTTCTGGACCTATCTCTGGTGCACAATTGAAAGGCCAAACCTAGACATTATTCCGTTATGAAATAGTAAAGTCTCAAAAGAAGAATGAATACATCAACCATGATCAATTATATTTCAGAATCTACAGAGGCAAATCATGTCCCTGTCATTCCTTACATAAAAGGCAAGGGGGTACAGTGAAATTCCACCACAATATGAAAACTACTATAGAAAGGTATTGTCGTTTACTGTAACAATAATTTCATATATACAGTTTTACTGTAGAAATATACCCGGAACATTTACTTTTGAATCGAACCACATAGAATGCCAATTTGTTCTCTGCATAGGAGATTAAGGAAATCAAAATGTATAAAAAAAATTGAAAGCATTATCAACGATCCCAGTAGACTACCCTGACTTTGAGTGATCCTTCTCGTATATATATATGGTTCTGATTTCTGAGCCTTTTCACGTTTTCGATCCGTACGTATAATGTGATTTGTATTTTGGAATAGTCATACCACTTGAAATATGCCAGTTGCTATCTTAATGCATTTGGTCTTTGATGGATTAATGAGGTTCTTTTCAAATGCTTTTGGTCAAGGAGTAATTTTAAGAGATAGGTAATTGTTACTCGTGAATATTACTCTAATGGGATACAGTATACAATTGAAAGTGCACGGACAATATGAAGCATTTTGATATATAAGTATCACAAAGCCATGTTGAATTTAAAACTAAGGGACACTATAAAGGTTAAATGTCAGTGTGCACAGTGCCAAGTTATGTACTGTTGTCTTCGACAGGATGACAACCACACACATCGTGAGTGTTCTATGCCACGAGTGTTAATTTTCTGATGCATTATCAATGGTAATAATTGCCATTGGTTCGATGCTAATTAGGTTTGGAGCAGAAATATGTGCGTATGCTATTACTTTATAGCTATGGTATATGCAAAAGTTTCATAATATTTTTTGAACTTGAAAAGGGGCATGAGTTCATGTTGTTGCGCTTATCACATGGCGTGGAGACTATTGGTCTGTTCTTTTAGGCTGTGGCTTATGGTTTTTACCTGTTCGTAAGAGTGTGTAGGGAGAGACACTAGTATGAGATTTTGGCCGACATAGATAAAATCGTTACAGTGTTTACTACAATCAACTTACAGACCTCTCTTAGTCTCTTTGAAAAGACAATTCATTTAAAAACAGGCTGCCATAGAAAAGCTAAAAATCAAGTCATAATCCTAAAAGACTGGAGCCATTGTCACCTGCCTTTTAATGCAAAAAATATGCAATTTGTACCATGAGGAATTGTCCAGTTCCCGCCTATTTCTGACCGAAATGACCAGGGCAAGATTTTATGTCTTGAAGCAGTTGTTGAATAAACCGAGGCCTGAGCAAATTCACATCTTTCATCTCTTGCCTAAATATGAGTGCAAAAGATTGAAGCTCACATATTCTGACACATTATCCTGTTTATAAGGATAGCTATATATCCAGATAAGAAGTTACTGTCATCACAAAACTGAAAGTTGGGTTTGAAATGGGATTTGGTTGAGTTGGGTTTGGGCTGTGGGCTCTAGCTGAGTGACTAGTGTACATGATGTGCCCAGGGTGGGTTGGGCCTGAGCAGGGCTCTGATTTTTGCAGGATATTTGTCCTCAAATATAGTTCATATCAATAGTTACGGATATAAGAATGCCACGATAAAAAAATGTCAAAAGAAACTGAAGCAAATTAAATTACAGATAAATATAAAAAAGTATATAGAGCAACTTACCTGCTGCATGCATCAAGAATTAAGGTGGCGTGAAAACTTTAGGGATTGAACGGAATATTTTGTTGGGATATGGGTGGGCTACACTAGTGCAGATTAAAATTTTCTACCGTGTACACCAGGAAGCCATGCGAGTAAGAGATGATCATGGATCATTACCACTAGACGCGCAGTATAGCGGAAGTATGGTTGACGTAGCCGATTCAACGAAGAGTGGGTCGGTGTAGCGGTAGTAGTCGAACGTCCTCCATCCAAACGTCTTCTCCTCGTGATCGTCTCGATCAGCGCCGTAGTCACAGCAGCGCCTCTACCGAAGTCTAGACGTCCAGAGATGGAGCACCGTGCATTGATGTGCTAGCACCAGCGTGCTCGGCAGGGGATATGAGAGATGGAGGCTAGGGTTTCGACGGGTGTGTTTTCGGGATACATCCCTCAGCCCCCGCACCTCTCCTTACATAACCTCCAATCGGATCCATATCCGATACGAGTAGAGATCGAATCCCACTCAGAAACTATCATCTGACCCCTTATCGTTCCAGCCCATTAAGTGTGTGACCCAATAGGTTCATGTATATTTGGCCATGGGCCAAAAACTCCTTTCTAATCCATAAGTCAGTAACGGTTCCTAGCAGAACATAACGACTCCAAACACACATAAAGATCATATCGAACGAACCTATATAGTACATAATGTACCGATCATTTTGCCTCATGATACCAGATCGAACTCAAGGCGAGAAACATGTCATCCTATAATAGCTCGATACTTCACTCGAACCTGTAGTGGATTACTCAGTTGTGATTGACTCCTCAACCACATTTGGCATGGCCATGCACTTTCTTAATCCAACTACATCGAGGTGCCAGAGATATCTCTCCTGTTAGATAGGGGCAAATTATGCATTTTATGAGGATGATACTTATTATGGTATCTTAAGAGGAATTGGCTCGTGAAAGTTATTTGTGGAGTAGGATATTTTTTCTTGTGGTAAAGTGTAGAGGGTGAGAATCATATTTATGCATCCCATGAGGATAAATCTTAATCTGAGAATTTAAGAGGTTTTAGCTCATTAGAGCCACTTGTGGAATGTGGTATTATTTGATAGCGGAAACCATTTGTGGTTTGTGGTATTGCCTTGTGGTTTGTGGTATCGTCTTATGGTGAAAATCATTTGTGGTTTGTGTTATTGCCTTGTGGTTTGTGGTATTGTCTTATGGTGAAAATCATTTGTGGTTTGTGGTATTGCCTCGTGGTATATGATATTGTCTTATGGTGAAAATCATTTGTAGTCTGTGGTATTGCCTCGTGGTATGTGATATTGTTTTATGGTGAAATCATTTGTGGTTTTGTGGTATTGCCTCTTGGTATGTGGTATTAACTTATGGTGGAAATCATTCGTGGTTAGTGGTATTACTTTGTGGTTGTGGTTTTGGATATGAATGAGGTTACAGTGTGGTTGAGAAGAGCTATTTGATATTACTTTATCATTGTATGACGTGATTTCCAATGGATGTTTAACCATACGCAGTTTAATTAATTTGTAAAACAGTTTGCTTGCTGAGATTTTATCTCACCCTTGTTTTCCCTCTTCCAGGTGAACTTTGAGCATGTGTGGGAAGGGTAGAGCAGCACGGCACCATTAATCAAGTATTCATGATTTTTGTTGTATATGTTAGAGGCTTAAATTCTTAAATTATTTCTTTCATCCAGTCATTGAACACTGTAACGTAGTAATGCCTTTCGTGGTAGACTTTAATGAGGTTGAACAATTCAAAATTAGGCTGATAAATGTTATTTTATCATTCCTATTATTTGTTATGTTGTCATGCTTCCGCGTAGTTTAGTATTTACTGGAAAGGTGCTGCCGGATTTTCTTTTAATCTAACTAATGTATGTATGGTTTAGTAGCATTCCAGGGTAATGTGGACCTGGGGTGTTACAAACCTACACCGTTATAAATATTGCACCCTTTTACTCATTTTAATAAAATATGGTTTTATTAAAATGCTAAGTCATAGGAATTTTTAATACTAGTAGTTGTGAACTGTTGGCTTTACCAAATAAAAGAACTAGAGCCTTCCTTGTTAAACCATGCATCTATAAATATGCATTTTGTGTGTTGGCTCTTGGAGTACTATTGCTTGTGCTCACCCTCGCTCGCAAAATCCCTTAGAGCCTGTGGACCAACAACATTATGTGTACCACGATGCCCTAGGAGATGATGGTGACAAGGATAGAGGAGATTATAATAGTCTCTAGTAGTCTAGGTCTCACCCTAGTCTAGCTGACTAAGTTGGTGGTGTGTACCAATATTATCTAAGTCCTTGGCTAATATCGGTCACACACAGGTTACTCCCATTGCTTACCTGTGGTGAGATGTGCCTCCCCTTTTGCTTCCACTACCACTTCCACAGTTTATGTAATGTATTCATTTGGTCTAATCAGCCCTATTGTAAACTTGACCTGATGAGATCTATTGGAACTCTAATGTTTTGTAATATTAATGTATGGTACGTTTTACGTCTTATATGAAATGATTCAGCGATGTATCCATGAACACTATCTACTGATCTAGAAAAAAGTGCAGTGTTTTCATAGAGAATTCTGGATTGGCTAAATCAGTGTCTGACAAATGGAGTTAGCTTACTAATTTTGAAAACTTGAACTTCAATTCTGGACTTAATACAATTGAAAAACTAAATAAAAAATCCTAGTTACTCCCAGGCCTAAATAGCAAATTGGCCCAACCCATTTTCTTCTTTTGGCCCATTTCTGGCCCAGGCCACCTCTCAAATCCCATTCTCCCCTCTAGAAGTCGTACTCCTGTATATGCGCCACCTTTCTATCGCTTGCTCCCCTCTGTCATCGACACCCTGGCCCCACTTGCTAGTCCCCTCTACACCCTTGCTCTTGTCACTGTCTAGCCCATCGCCCTGGACACACTCAGCACATGGCGGCCACGCCCTGCTCGCACAGTCACATCGTGGAGCCATCCCGCCTTGTTCCCTATACTGTGTTGAACCACGCTCACACCTTCTCCCTCCTTCATGTATCCCCTTCTCTTACCATCGCTACAGCATCACAACACCAACCATGTGCTCGATGCCATGTGGCCTCTGTTGCCCTATGTCAACACCTTCTTCTCCATGCCTCACTGCATGTGTTCGTCAAGTCTCATCCATGCCAGGAACCCCTGCACGCCACAGAAACTCGCTATCGTGCCCTACATTCCTGTGGCACATAGGCATTGGTGGGAACGGGGTCCCGATCTTCCAACAGGTTCTGGATAAATTCGATTTGGTGGAGTCGCGACACAAATCGATCCGGCTTCCGAACAACACGTCCCGAACCCCGCAATCGCAGCACCACGTCTCCTCAGGTTATCAACCGTGCGCTGCCCGGTTGACCTTGCCAAGAAGGCTAATCCTCGCCTGCGAATCGAAGAACACAAGCAAGAACAAGGAAGAACACAACCAAATTGCAGATATATTGATGAAGCACTCGAAAATTGGGGTCTCACAAACCGATGACGGCGAAACTGTTCAAAGACAGAATTAATCTAAGCAAAACCCAACCCTAATGGTGGGGGTGGCGGCTGTATATAAAGGAGTAAGGGGCGTGCAAAACCCCTGGACGCGTCCTTAATGGACTCCAACACGATACAAAGCCGAACGGCCCAAAAGACGGTGTCACAGCACCCTGACAGATTCTGGACATCCACTTGTTTCGACGATTCCCGTTGACTCAGAAGGAATTTTGATATGAGACCAGAGCCATTGGAAAGCTTATCTTCTCAGCTTTCCATACATATGTGGAACGTCCAAAACGGAGTCCGGATGCGATCTGGGCGTCCGTTTTAGTGCGGCCTGGTCCTGGACTCCGAATTGGATTCGAAGTGGGCTTGAGTTGGACATCCAACATGATTCGACCACCCTTGCTGGACTCGTGCGCCTCGTAGCCCTTCTCCAAGTACTTCTTGATCCTCTCCATGGTTCCTAATCATAATTAAATCATTAGGTAGTAATCGATTCTCAAATGAACAAAAGAAGTACTTAGGAACGAGCTCACATGTAAATTCAATTGTCGGGCGCGAGCTCTAGTGATTGGTCCTTGAATATCAAGTGGAGGAGTGTTGTGTATATCCGAAGAAGTGATGTCCTCATCATCCTCCCCCTCTTGAAGCGGAGTTGTCCTCAACTCGGTCTCATCTTCTTCTCCCAAGCATGGCTTCAAATCTGAAATGTTAAAGGTGGGACTAACCCCAAACTCGGAAGGCAACTCAAGTTTATATGCATTATCATTTATCTTCTCAACTATCTTAAAAGGACCAGCAGCTCTAGGCATCAATTTTGACTTTCTTAACTCAGGAAATCTATCCTTTCGCAAGTGCAACCAAACAAAATCACCGGTTCAAGTTTAACTTCCTTTCTACCTTTACTACCAAGAATCCTATATTTTCATTCATCTTTTCAATGTTTGACTTAGTAGTCTCATGCATTTTGAGAATAAAATCAGCACGCTCCTTAGCATCATTATGAACTCTCTCACTAGTAGGCAAAGGTAAAATATCAATAGGGGCACGGGATTGAATCCATACACTACGAAAAGGACTTACCTTGGTGGTGGAGTGTTCCGCTCGATTATATGCGAACTCAACATGCGGCAAACACTCTTCCCATAGCTTTAAATTGTTCTTCAAAATAGCTCTCAACATGGTAGATAATGTGCGGTTCACCACCTCGGTTTGGCCATCGGTTTGTGGGTGACATGTCGTGAGAACAACAACTTTGTACCCAACTTGTTCCATAGAGTACGCCAAAAGTGACTTAAGAACTTGGCATCACGATCCGAAACAATAGTAGAAGGCATACCATGCAAACGAACTATCTCTTTGTAAAGAGGTCGACAATATGAACGGCATCATCGGTTTTATGACATGGGATAAAGTGAGCCATCTTAGAAAACGATCCACAACAACAAAATGCTATCTCTCCCTCTTAGTCCTGGGCAACCCTAAAACAAAGTCCATAGAAATATCGCCCACGGAATAGAAGGAACAGAAGTGGCATATATAAACCATGTGGATTCAAGCGAGACTTAGCTTTTGACATGTAGTGCAGCGAGCCACAAACCGCTCAACATCTCGCCTCATCTTTGGCCAAAAGAAGTGTGTGGTCGAACGTCCTCCGTCTTCTTAGCACCAAATGTCCCATCAATCCGCCTCCATGCGCCTCCTGCAACAACAAAAGACGAACGGATCCAACTGGAATGCATAGGCGGTTAGCTCTAAACAAAAAACCATCATTGATCACGAATTTATTACATGTTTGACCCTCTTTACAATGCAACAACACATCCTTAAAATCATCATCAAAAGCATATTGTTCTTTAATAGTTTCAAGACCAAAAATGCGACAATCAAGTTGAGACAACATGGTATAGCGTCGAGACAAAGCATCAAGAATCACATTATCCTTCCCTTTCTTGTGTTTAATGACATAAGGAAAAGATTCAATAAATTCAACCCACTTAGCATGTCTACGATTCAAATTGGTTTGACTACGAATATGCTTAAGTGATTCATGATCGGAATGAATGACAAATTCTTTAGGCCATAAATAGTGTTGCCACGCCTCTAAAGAACGAACAAGAGCATACAATTCTTTATCATACGTGGAATAATTAAGAACAGGACCATTCAATTTTTCGCTAAAGTAGGCAACAGGTTTGCCTTCTTGCATCAAAACACCACCAATACCAATTCCGCTAGCATCACATTCGAGTTCAAAAGTCTTACCAAAATTCGGAAGTTGGAGCAATGGTGCGTATGTAAGCTTGTCCTTCAAAAGAATAAAGGACTCCTCTTGTGATGGCCCCAATGGAACACAACTCCTTCTTTGTCAACTCAATCAACGGTGTCGCAATGGTGCTGAATTCTTTGACAAAGCGGCGATAAAATCCTGCAAGGCCAAGAAAACTCCGCGACTTGGGAGACTGTGTGGGCGTGGGCCAACTCCATATCGCCTCCACCTTGGCTCTATCAACCTCAATTCCTGTGGAGTCACAACATAGCCAAGAAAGAGACTCGATCCGTGCAAAGGTGCACTTCTCAAGGTTACCAAACAAACGTGCATCTCTCAAAGCATTAAAAACAGCACGTAAGTGAGTCGAATGTTCATCCATGGACTTGCTATAAATCAAGATATCATCAAAGTAAACGACCACAAATTTGCCAATGAAAGGACGTAAAACCTCGTTCATTAATCTCATGAAAGTGCTAGGTGCATTAGTTAAACCAAAAGGCATGACTAACCACTCATACAAGCCGAACTTAGTTTTAAAAGCGCTTTCCATTCATCGCCAAGTTTCATTCTTATTTGGTGGTATCCACTACGCAAGTCAATCTTTGTGAAAATTATAGCACCACACAACTCATCAAGCATGTCGTCTAGCCTAGGAATAGGATGACGATACCGTATAGTAATGTTGTTAATGGCTCTACAATCTACACACATACGCCAAGAACCATCTTTTTTGGGAACCAAAAGAACAGGAACAGCACAAGGACTAAGGCTCTCACGTACGTACCCACGGTCCAAAAGGTCTTGGACTTGGCGCTGAATCTCCTTAGTCTCTTCGGGATTGGTCCTGTACGCCGCACGGTTTGGCAAGCTCGCTCCAGGAATCAAATCAATCTGGTGCTCAATCCCTCGAATGGGTGGAAGTCCTGGAGGTATCTCATCAGGGAAAACATCTCTAAACTCCGCAAAGGTTAGTGACAGAGCGGGCAAAGTGCAAGGCATATTATCAAGAGAAAATAAAGCATCTTTGCACACAAAAGCATAGCATGTATCATTAACATCATCAATTGTAGCAAGGTCTGATTTTGTGGCAAGCATAACAGAATTTTTCAAATTGGTTACTTGCTGTTTTTCAGATTTATCATGTTCCTTTGGATCATTAGCAGCAGCTCTCGCCCTATCGGCCTCTATAATTTCAGCTGGGGTCAAAGGCAGTAAAGTAACTTTCTTTTTCTTATGCATAAAAGTGTATGTGTTACTACTACCATGGTGTAAAGCATCATTATCAAATTCCCAAGGTCGACCCAATAAAAGAGAGCATGCTTGCATGGGAACCACATCACAATCAACATGATCAACATAAGCACCAATGGAAAAATGGACTCGGCATGTTTGTGTTACCTTAGCTTTTCCGAGTCATTTAACCATTGAATATGGTATGGATGTGGATGCGGTCGCGTGGTCAAGCCAAGCTTCTTGACCAAATCAGAACTCACCAAGTTGTTGCAACTTCCTCCATCAATGATGACACGTGCACGCCGGTTCTTGATTGCAAAGAAGGTCTGAAACAAATTATGGCGTTGAAGTTTATCGGGTTGTTGTACCGCGTCGAGGACTCATTGCACAATGATGCTCCGTAGCGTCGTGTGGACGCCCACCAAGGACGAGGTCGTCATCACCACCGCCATTGTCGTCCGTGGCACCAAAGAACATCATCATCCTCCTCGATATCCGGCGTCGATGTAGCCTCCATCTTCGTGGCGATGTATGCCCGCTGGCTAGGGCAATTCTTCCGCACATGACCAAGTCCATGACAGTGGCATCGAATGCCGGAGAGCGCCCGTTGAAGCCACGGAAGAAGAACTCTTGTCGGACCCCGCAAAGAATTTTTGAAGAATCTACAAGGCGTGTCGTGGAAAGTGGCTTGGTGGCGCCGCTGCCATCTTGTTCACAGGTGGTGGAGGAGAACGAAACTCAAGAAGACTTGGGCGGTCCGTCGATGTAGTCGTCGCGGGTGTAGAAGGGTCGTCCGGTGCGTGCCTTAGTTGATTCTGTGCGTCCCTGCAATTCTTTCTCTCCCATACCATGTCGGTTTTGCTGAAGACGACGACGTAGTCGTGCATCTTGTGTCGCCCGCCGATCAATGTTGCCATCTGCATCATACTCTGTGGCGTCATCATGATGATGGCCATCATTGACAGGTGGTAGACGTGCCTCCAATGTGTCCATCCGACCAGTGAGGTCGACCATCCGCCGCTCCACCCGCTCAATGCCTTCCGTGGTGTTCAAGCGGGTAATGGCGGCGACGATGGTGTCCAATCTCGCCGAGATCGATGAGTGAAGCGTTTTGTTTGTCGGCGCAGCTTGTAGCCGGCAGCGACTAACACACTCGTTGAAATCGACCGGTGTCCCGTCCTCTTCGTTTCCTGCCATGGTTAGGGGAAATACAGGGAAAACAAAAGGATGATCCCTATCAACTACAAAGGAAGGGAAGTGGAAACCCGCAAAGGAAGTGGCTTACCAAGCTCTTACAAGTGTGCTTACGAAGCGGCGGATGGTACAACCGGTGGTCGGTTCGTGATACCTTGTCGGCGTGGAGTACGATTGCAAGGTCAAAACGTGCTATCCGTAGTAGATATATGGAGTTTGGAAGGCCAAATATGTCGTGGAACACAAATCAATAACAGATAGTAATGCTGAATAAATGTCCAAAGTATGGTCCTAGTTGTTTGGCCTAAATGTGTCCTATATCAAGTATGAGATGATGAACAAGGAGTCACGAATGAAATATGAAAGCAACGACAAGAACAAAGATGGCGAGCACCGAGAAGCTCAATTCAAGATAAGCACAAAACAAATAAATTGTTGGCACCTAAAACTGTGCTCTGCTTTCTCTTTTTTTCTTCTCTTTTTTTTGTTTGCGGCTATGGATAGCACTCTCTCTCTCTCTACTATAGCCGAAATTTTTCTTTTTGTATTTTTTATATTTTTTCACAGAGCAGATCACGAAATAGGAACCACACAAAGTTGCAACTCAATCGGATGTAAGGAGTGGCCTCTGAAATTAATGAATGTGCTTTGCAAAATCGGTGATTCGGTTTGAGCGAGTACTACACTTTCCAGCCGAATTTCGGAAAATAAATTCGTCGAACCCGACAAAGTGGGGAGATTCGGATGTAAAATTTAATTTCACCCAATTTCAAAAAAAAAGCAACTGATTTCGAGTCCGTATGCGAAAGTTATGGCCGTTTGAAGATGGACCTCCAAGTTATGGTTGCTGTGGAGGTCAAAACGAAGATCGGGTGGGGGAAATTTGTGGAATCTGGTGGCAGAAGCTCGGGGAAAGGTGGGGGATGATGCGGTGTGATCACTAGACGTGATGGATGACGAAAACAGAGGGTTAACAGAGGGTGGGATATGGGTGGGAAAACAAAAACAGAGGGTGGAAAACGCGATGCGTGACGGCTAGGGTTTGAAGGGTGGTAGCGGAAGGAAAACAACTCGAACAAAACACGATCTAAACCAGCAACACAACTCGACTAAGGACACAAACTCAACACTACGGACTCGGAATCAACTTGTGCAAAGGCTAAACGAGATCTAGGACAGGAAACAACCTATGACTACAATTTTTTTGTAGGGCTTTTTCATGGACTCTAGGACGAAACCGAAAATAACAAAGGAGGGGTAACTCGAACCTGGAGGAACACCAAGCTCGATTACCACTTGGTGGGAACGGGTCCCGATCTTCCAACAGGTTCGGATAAATTCGATTTGGTGGAGTCGCGACACAAATCGATCCGCTTCGAACAACACGTCCCGAACCCCGCAATCGCAGCACCACGTCTCCTCAGGTTATCAACCGTGCGCTGCCCGGTTGACCTTGCCAAGAAGGCTAATCCTCGCCTGCGAATCGAAGAACACAAGCAAGAACAAGGAAGAACACAACCAAATTGCAGATATATTGATGAAGCACTCGAAAATTGGGGTCTCACAAACCGATGACGGCGAAACTGTTCAAAGACAGAATTAATCTAAGCAAAACCCAACCCTAATGGTGGGGGTGGCGGCTGTATATAAAGGAGTAAGGGCGTGCAAAACCCTGGACGCGTCCTTAATGGACTCCAACACGATACAAAGCGAACGGCCCAAAAGACGGTGTCACAGCACCCTGACAGATTCTGGACATCCACTTGTTTCGACGATTCCCGTTGACTCAGAAGGAATTTTGATATGAGACCAGAGCCATTGGAAAGCTTATCTTCTCAGCTTTCCATACATATGTGGAACGTCCAAAACGGAGTCCGGATGCGATCTGGGCGTCCGTTTTAGTGCGGCCTGGTCCTGGACTCCGAATTGGATTCGAAGTGGGCTTGAGTTGGACATCCAACATGATTCGACCACCCTTGCTGGACTCGTGCGCCTCGTAGCCCTTCTCCAAGTACTTCTTGATCCTCTCCATGGTTCCTAATCATAATTAAATCATTAGGTAGTAATCGATTCTCAAATGAACAAAAAGAAGTACTTAGGAACGAGCTCACATGTAAATTCAATTGTCGGGCGCGAGCTCTAGTGATTGGTCCTTGAATATCAAGTGGAGGAGTGTTGTGTATATCCGAAGAAGTGATGTCCTCATCAGGCATGCCCCGTCGCATCCCTGATGACACTCTCACCGTCGAGATGCAATGATGTTGCCACCCATTGTCTCACTGTATTGTTGTTGCTCTGCTACTCCCCTGCAAACCCCGTTTTGCCGCTGCCTTGGCTGCTAGCTGCAAGCCGCACCTGCGTATGTGATGCTTCACACTCTTGACCCTCAACCTCGCTCCTATATAAGCTGGTCCTTGGCCTCAATCCTGCACCCATTCCACTCCTCATCCTCCCTTTCTCCTCCCCTCTAATGCCAGTGCAACGATTCGGTCGCAAACAACTTCTTCTTCCTCAGCCTCGACCGCACCTGAGCCGAAGACAAGCTACTGCGTCGATGAGCCAATTTTCAATTCCATGCGCCCGAAGAATCTCCATGCTTCCCTCAATTCTTTCCCCTCCCCAGTTGTAGCATTGCTTCACCGGTTTACCGCCACCTCGAGCACCCACCTCCACCACCTCGGGTCACCATTGATAAGCCACCCCAGTGAGTCTCTAACCATACCATCCTTCAAAATGGACTTGCCTTGGTCCCTGCATGCTCATGCCTCCCACGATTTCACCTTCACACTACCCTTCTCTATCTTCACCATTTGCCAAGGCCACTGTCGCCTCTACTCCGCTGCCAACAACCACTGGCCACACCCCACTATAGCAAAGCCTCCCCAGAGCCTCCCCGTGCCTCACCTCCACAAGCCTCATCATTGTTCGCCGCCGGCAGCACTCGCCCAAGACAAGCCCCACCTATTAGACACGTCCAGCTCTCCCTCCTCTCTCTGCCAAGTCACTTACAACCGACCCCGCATGTCAGTTTTCTTTTAAAAATCTTTTTTTCAAATGAGCCTATGACATGTGGACCCGACTCATTAAATTGTTTTAAAAACCTAAAATTAACAAATACGCTTTCAGTTCAACGAAAGTACATTTCTTCCATTGGAAAACGTATTTCTAGAGATAGCCTTCAACATCACCATTAAACATAGTGCTTTCTCTCTCATTTTCTAGGATTTTTCTCCTGATAAAACTTCGAAAACCCATAACTTTTGCATATAGACTCCAATTAAGTGATTTTTGTCTCTAAAATTTTCTAAAGTCATGCCCTTTCATATTCTACAAAATATTTGAAATTTCTCTCTATTTTGATTTATTTAGATCTTATCTGCAATATTTGGTGTTTGATGATTAGATACCGACATTCCGGAGAATTTATCCAACGAACCGGAGCAAGACCAAGAGTTGAACAAGCAAGTAAAGTACCCCCTTTGAACATATTGATCCCATATTTCAATGTTATGTATATTGATTGTATTCAAACTTTTATGCATGCGCGTAGTTTGGTAAAAACTGCTATATTGGTATGGATAGTAGTTATATCCAATTGCTGCATCAATCCCATCTTAACAAGTTGTTACCTTTACCATTGTCACCATAGCAATAATATCCACTGGTACTAAAATTTGGAGCTTAGTGATCAAATATAGTTGTTAATGCTTAGCCATGCTCATAACGATACAAATTGGAAATAGGTTAAAATGTTAAAAAATGGGAGATAATCAAGAATTGGTCCAAAGAAGTTACCTCTAATATTTTGGTTAGCGAATAAAATAGAAATAGAAAATATATTTTAGACTTGGGTGAGTAGTTGTGGAGACCAGTGTGTTGAGCATGAGACTTTGGTTTGTGGATATCTCGCCTAGGTTACTAAGGACCGGACCATATTGTGCCATAGACCTAAGTACAACCGTATAACCATACATGTCTTTATGGGAAGGTCTTAGCATAATAAGTTACTAGGGCTAGCAACTTTACCACAGGCGGTAGATTGGAGGTGACTTTTGGGCCAGTACGGATATGGTGCAGACTCAATGTTCAGAGGGACCATGCCTGTCCTAAGAACGAATCATAGCGTGTTGGTTGCCAGTACCAGTAATGTAAAATCTTTGTTATGAACTCTCAAATCGGGTATCGGTGGTATCATGTGACATGTATAATATGGTGGGATATTTATATCGTATGGGTAAAGTGTACAATCTCTGTAAAGTATAAATCTATTTGAATAGTCATATCCCCAGTCATGGACAAAGCTTGGTGAAATCCTACAATAAGTAGCTTTATGTTTTACAAAACGGTTCTGGGAAGGTATGGATGGGATATCCATGCATAGTTGGTTCATTAAGGGTTATGCCGCTGTTTCAAGATTCTAGGGCAGCAAGCCTCTTATTCTAAATTATGCAGTTTATGCTTTACCATTATTTATTTATCAAATTTGAATGCTCTTACAACTTCTGTTTGCAATCTGTTACTTGTTATTTCAATTGAAAGTATGTTTCACAACATGAACTACACTAGACAGTTATCTTTGACTCGACCTATACTATATATCTTTGCTTATAAGTCTTGCAGAGTATGATTTTTGTACTCAACCATTGCTTGTTGTACATATTTAGAGGATGCATAAGAAGACACGTCTTGCAGGTATTATTTCGCAGTAGGTTTTGGCGATGAAGATACCAATTTCTAGTGTTCTAATCCAGTCAGTTGCATGTGGTTGGGATGAGGCATACTTGCTAGTTTTTGGTACCTCATTTATCTTTTGCTTCTGCTAAACTCTGGTATTGTATGTTTTATTTGGCCGGTCAGCCCTAGTGTTGTAAACTCTGTTATATAGGCTTATTCGCTACCTAAATGTACTACTTTGTTTAATTTATCATATATGGATGTGATATGAATGTTGTTGACTGTGCTAGCCACTAATCATAGGACTAGCACAGTAAACACGTAGGGCTCGAAATGCATGTTTCGGGTCCCAACTTCTGTACCAAAGATTGGATAGCGGCAGCCATAAAAGGTCATAACTTTATTAGTTTGTCAGCTTTTAGTGTGATAGAAGTTTGTGTTTTTTCTGAGGTAGCTTTCTTTAAAATTTTCAGTTTATAAGGATAATGTTGCATATATCATTGGTGATTTGAAGGTTATTGAGACCATTATTGCTAATATGATGATCCGGGTATTGCACTCTTGTTTTTGTTAAGGTTGTTGATATTTTTGTTATAAATTTGCTTCTAACTTAGTTTAAGACATAAATTGGCAAATTGTAGGAAGAAGAATAGCTAGTGATGATGAGACGTGAAGCTGTGAAGTGAAGGTCCTTTAAGGTTAACTACTACAGAAAGGCTAATACTAGACCAATGATGATATTGGCCCGTACCTGCCATTGGCCCGTAAATTCGTGCTTGGCGAGCCGTTGCTCGAGAAAAAGGGCCTCCAACACCTACCAATTAGTTGCCAGCAATTGCACAAGTGGTACATGGAACAGTCCAATAAGCCAGAGGGCGAACGGAGATCAGGTATCACTGTCAAATTCGCGTTGGAGCATTTCCATCACAATTTTCAAGACGGTGTCTTCGTGGTCGCCGAGGACTTATTCGATCTTTTCACGCCAACGCCTCGACGTCTCACTCATTCGATCTTTGACGCCGTAAGTGTGCACAATCACAGTCTCCGTTCATGTCATACCGATAAATGCCATATATATATAATTTGTTGCTTTCGTGTGTGTATATGTAGACACATGTGGACTAAAGCTAGAACATCCCGTCATCATCGGTTGGTTTCTTGGACCCACACATGGTCGCCAGTATACCATCGACGAGGATATGTCCGTCGTCGAGAGGTACATTGCATCAGGGCTGCGGGCTCAACACAATAAGGATTATATACTTATGCCCTACAATCAAAACTTTCATTGGATTTTAATAGTCATTGTACCAAAATGGAACAAGGTATATTACCTTGATTCCTTAAGTAAGAATAAAATGGACTTCACGGTTGTCGCCCAAGTAATCGATAGGTAAGTTTATTTTCTCCATACATACCTATATTGTACTCTTTCTTTCATTCCGATTGACTAAGGTTAACTTTTTGAATCACGAGGGCGTTCGCGATGTACGTTGAAATGGGGGTGTCTCGAAGCAAGGGCCAAAGGCACGAGACATACTCGAGATTTTAAGGTATTCGCTATTACACATTAATTAATCCTATGCAGCAGTTCAGATTAATGCCTCTTGAATTATTGCTCATTCTATTTTTGCGGTGCCACCACCGGAACCAGGGCAACACATGTGGATTCTATGTTTGCCACCATACGGACCTACTCCTCGATTCCTCGAGGATCACCAATTCAAGGTTTATCAATCTTTCCATATTTACTTCATACTTATCACGTTACATATATACGTACATTCATATCCCTATCCACAGTGCGTACATCCCGTCAACGCATTGGAACAACCCGATATTTCACGAATTCGAGGAGAGTTGGCGTACTTTTGGTGGCTCAAGTCATAAAGTCGGAAGGACAGTTCCACATGCACCATGAATTTTATTGCATTGTAATGCGGTGTAATGGATATTTTATTTCAATTCAATTGATTCATTTGCGAAGTGGATACTTTATGTTTGTGAATGAAATGTGATGTGTATTGGATGTTTATGGATGCCTTATATACTTGTTCATCTCGCTTGTTTCGAGAGGGCATGGCTAGCATTTCTGAGGCTAGCCAATAAATAGGAATAGATTTAGGGTAGAAGGAATATCACGACGGTTTTAACTAAAAACGTCGTGATATCGATAATCACGACGGTTTTAACTAAAAACGCGTCAGTGATATCTGATAATCGAGCGGTTTTAACTAAAAACGTCGCGATTATCATGTACCACGACGGTTTTAGTTAAAACCGTCGTGGTACATGATAATCGCGACGTTTTAGTTAAAACCGCCCGATTATCGATATGACGACGGTTTTAGTTAAAACCGCTCGTGATTATCACCATATCACGACGGTTTTTAGTTAAAAACCGTCTGTGATTTTGAGCTATCACAGACGGTTGAAAAATCGCCGTGATGACCTCGTATTATCATCGACCCATAAATTGAGCGGTTCGTAAACCGCCTGCGTGATGACGTTTTTGAACCGTCTGTGATGACCTGCCCTGTAGTAGTGGTTGTATTTATGTCATTTTGTTTCCTATTATGGCATGATGAACTTATGTATGGGATTATGATTTATCGCTTGTGTTGAACTTGTGTTGTGTCAGTTGTCAAACTTAAGTATGAGTATGTGTTATGTTGAACTTGTGGCTTGTTGATTATTGAACTTATATATGAACTTATTGGTTGTTGAACTAATGTATGAATTTATCACTTCTTGAACTTATGTATGAATTTATTACTTCTATTGAACTTGTGTTATGTTAACTATCGTAGTTAAGTAGTTTATTGCTCGTTGAAGGCTTAGAGTGATGATGGTATGGTACAATGTATATTCATTTATGTATGCATCTAGGGTTCCACCTTCCCGCCTCTAGCTCCAGGGCAGGCCGCCGCCGCCGGAAGCCTCCGGTTCCGCCACCGTCTCCATGTTTCGCCGCGTCCGCCGGGAGACGCCTCCGGGTTCTGTATGGTGGTGCTTACAAGTAAGGTAAAAATACCAGGCAGGGAATATCTTCTAAAGCCTCTTGGATTTGATTGGATCAGATCCATTGATAAGTTGTGACTTGCCTCATGAACAGTCAAGCACTTTATTTTCTTTTCTTTTGTCAGCATTTTTCTATGTTATCTTGAGGAGCCTACTCCAACGAATGGCCATGCCCCTATCTTGCTATCATTTTGTTACAGTTTAGAGAATCTGTAGACAAAATGTTTCTCATGATCGACGAAGCTTTGCATCAACAGAACCTGCATCACTCTGTAGTCTGTACATAGACTGAAGTACTGAACTACCTTCAAATCCAGAAATTCATATGTGTGCCCCATTCTCTTCTGGAGGAATTGTACGAAAGTGCAATAGAACAAATGATCTGATGCTGATAAAGAAAGTGAGAGCGAAATGCATCTGATGCTGAAGTGTGATGAAAGCTACATCAAACAGATAGGCGTCATGAAAGGATAGCTGCTTGCACTGAGATTGGATCGACCAGGAAGGTTCAGGTTTATATTGTCTCTTGTCCTTGTGTTTGCTTGGCGACACTGATGCTAACATGATTGGTGTAACAGCCAACGTGCATATTCTTAGCAGCTCTAGTAAAAAACATGTTTTTGCCAGGATGTGATGAAGTACATTATCAGGTTGTTTATTGCTTGGTCAGTGGTCACTGCCTCACTGGTATACCTGATTTCGAGGAAGAGCTTGGTGCCGCTAGCCGGTGCCACGTATTGTCAGTTTCTCATAAAGTGTTCCTTTTTGTACGTTGGTGTTATCTACCTGTATTATCTATTTCTGATCCAAAGCCATTTTGTATCTGTTCCGATGATACCGTATCTGGAACATCGAATACTCTGAATTCATATACGTATCTGGTCTTACTGTATCTGACCTTGAATCTAGGAAATAAATGTGAGTTACGATACGATTCAAACAATATTCGTTCAAATCCGATCTGATTGCACCCTTGAGCAGATTATCATCTGGCACCGAAGAGGACCAGGGCCAAGAATACCATCGAACTCCATGATATACCAAGCACACTAGCACCAGGCGAGAGCAGACAGCAGTAACTTCAGCAAGCAACCACAACCACGATACAAGAAGTACCATCTCGAATCAACAACGATACAAGAGTACGGCAGCGGCCAACAAAGATATACCAAGCACACTAGCACCAGGCGAGAGCAGCCAGGAGCACGGCAGCGGCCAACAACGATACAGGAGTCCCAGCTCGAATCAACCAACACTACCACACAGTACACCAACAAGGTCTCAGGCAACAAGGTGGTGCAGTAGATGATCCAAACGGCGACGAGAAGCGACAGCAGCGGATGCACCCTGGTTCAGGACGGTAGTGCCCGCCGTCGACCGGATCAAGAAGATCCGTCACCGGCAATGATGGTGATGCTCGACGATGACGGTGTTAGGAAATAGTCTCACATGAATTGTAGGAAAGGGAAAAGCACAACTTATAAGTATGAGGGAGCCTCCACCCATTAGACTAGTCTTTTGGAGGGAGAAGGTCCAATATCACTTATAAAGTTGTTGCTTGAGGGGCTTGCTTGTGGACAGCCCATGGGCTTGAGTGCCCAGGGTGCCAACCCATTTAAGACCTGGGGACCAGGGAGTGAACTTGGTTGGATCTGGTGGGGTGCTAGGGTCCGGATATAACAAGTGGTATCAGAGCTCAGGCGCCTAACATCTCTCAGGAATGCGGTGTGCACAATCCATGTGTGAGAGGGAGATTGTTAGGAATCCAACAAGTGGTAGCAGAGCCTAGGTATCTAACATCTCTCAGGAGTGTGGTGTGCATAATCCATATATGAGGGGGAGATTGTTAGGAATAGTCCCACATGGATTGTGTGAAAAGAGAAAGCACAACTTATAAGTGTGAGGAAGTCTCAACCCATTGGACTAGTCTTTTGGGAGGAGAAGGCCCAATACCACTTATAAGGTTGTTGCTTAACGGGCTTGCTTGTGGGCAGCCCGTGGGCTCAGGTGCGCAGGGTGCGCAGCCCATTTAAGGTCTGAGGACCAGGGAGTGAACCTGGTTGGACCTGGCAGGGTGCCAGGGTCCGGATCCACCAGACGGGACGAGTCGGTGATGAAGCATACGAGCTCTGGCGATGAGGATGTGGTCGGTGGTTGCGGGGATCGATTTATCCAAGGCTGGCGGCGACCAGAGCATACGACGGTGGAGAAGGGGATTGTCGGATCCGAGGCTGGCGATGGAGACAAGCTACACGATGATGAAGACCAATCCGATGGCGATCACCAGAGGTCGACGAAGACCGATGGCGACGGGATCCAGCGAGGGAGAGCTCAAGCTTGACAGATTCGAGGCCAACGATGATGGGAAGACCCGGATCCACTCCTGGTGACATCGGGGAAGAGGAGGAGAGGAAGAGGTGGCCGAGGAGATCATTGGCGGCGACGGGATCCAGCAAGGGAGAGCTCGAGCTCAACTGATCCGGGCCCAATGGTGATGGGAAGACTTGGATTGCCCTGGCGACATCGGGGAATAGGAAGAGTGGAAGAGGTAGCCAAGGAGATCAGGGGAGACTCACCGGCGACGAGGCCAGTAGTGGCTAGGGTTAGAGTTTGGTGAACACTACTTTGATACCATGTGAAATTAGAGACCGAGAAATTTTGATATCTACAACTGTGCAACTTATTCGTTACTGAGTTAGAAATATCGGTTTTGCTATTGCATAGGCGACTGAAATTTTTTTATCTCTCAGTCACTTGAAGTTACACTCTCATTCAACTGAAGTTGTAGCACCCTCCAAAAAAATCACCTATAACTTCAGGTGATTCAAAGTGAATCAACTGAAGTTGCAGCCCCGTCCAAAAAAATCACCTGAAACTTTAGGTGATTAAGAGTGCAAATTCAGGTAACTGAAAAATAAAACAATTTTAGTCATCTGTACAATAGTCACTCCCTAGAAATATATACACGATTAGATGGGACTCAGGCCAGGAGAGACAGAAGAGTTAAGATTACTAGTATGCACACGAATTTTAACATGCACTATATATTGGATCAGTTTTTTAGCCAAGCTTATTGTTGGCAGCCGTGTCAAAAAGCATTGGACTTGCGATGGAAAAAGTTCTAGCACCCTATTGAAGCGACAGCTGACGTGGCTGTGAGTACAAGTTTCTTTATGTTTATTATAAATTTTTTTACAAGAAATTGATTTTCTTATCCACCACTTGAAATGGTTAGCCCTAGGAGCTCTACCACCTTTGCATTGTATTCTGGGGCGAAACTGGACCTCGGACTCAGCAATGCTACTAGTACTACCCCTTTAGTACTCCCTTCATAATATACATGGTATAGCAGCCTAGCCTGAGGCCTGAAAAATTTTCAGCCTGGCAGCCCGGTGGAAGCAGACGGTAGCTCAAGGCCCCAAGCGCAGCCAACCAGCCCAACTACCCAATCAACAAGAGTGTCTCAACCAGCCTATGCATTTTTCACAGCCCATCCACCGACTGGAAATGAAAAGAAAACCCTAATTCCCCCAATCAGACCTCACCTCAGCCCTAGTCGGCTTGGAGCAGCCGCCTAGCCCCCGATTAGCTGACCCACGTGACACGACCGCACCCCCACCGCTGGCCGCCGCCCTTGCCTGCGCTCGCCGCACGTCCATCGGCCACCGCCAGCCTACCCTCGCCTGCGCCACTGCACACGCCGTGCGTTCGCGGTCTGCCGGCAGCGGCCCTCGCCACTCGCTTCTGACGCGACGAGGACGCAGTCCACCGACCGTCGCCCTCGCAGACCTGCGCCTCCGGCTCCGCCGCTCTGGGTGCCCTCGCCGAGTCGCCGCACGGTGCCACGGCCCGCACCTGCACACCGCTGCCCTCGCGTAGCAGTCCAGCTCATGAGCTCAACACGGGAACGCCCACTCCTCGTCTCCTCCACTCCAGTGCTCCACCAACGAGCAGTTGAGCAGCGCTAAGAGCAGGTAACTAGTAGGAACTATGAATTATCTTTTATGTTTCGAAATTTCTAAATTGGATTGTTGATAGTTGTCAGTTGATACAAAGAGAATGTAATTAGTAGGAATTATCGTTGATGTTTCGAAATTAGTACGAATGATCATATGAAATGATACATGTTCAATGTTTTACATGTGCTATTTAGGAACTAACTATTAATATTCATGCTCTTTGAATTTATCTATATGCATATTTTATTTTATTTTTTATGTTGTTTTTGTAGGGCCTAGTTCTTGTCCTATTATTGATGAGGAAATGGTAGACTAGCCGCATAGGATAGTAAGCAAATCTCCATCATTTAGGGTATGATGTACTCGATGTATCTTTGTTATGCTACATTCTTTATAGTTTCATATGCTTTCTTTATTGTGATTTGTGTTGAAGACTTAAACTCTTTAAGTATTGAGCATTAAGCAAAATTTTTATATCAATAATGTATTTGTGACGTATTTTTCGTTATATCATAATATAGTTTTGGATTTGTAATATGGTAGATTATTACTTCATTAGAATTTAGCCTAGGGCGTGATTTAATTTTGGATCCGCTACTGATTGTATTAAAGGTTCAATGAGCACCTTGGGAAGAAAGGTATCACTGGGTTCATCCACGTGGATTATAATAATAAAGTTCTGTCTGTTGAGGTGAGTCACTTTCACATTGTTTCCTTCTTAATGTTTACGTCAATGTGCATATAACCCAGCAGTGATGGGCGGATCCGGGCGTCATCACTGCCTGCCTGCCTGCTCATTCCTTTACACATAACTAGGGATATAAACAGATCGAATGCGGATAGATAATATCTCTATTATATTTATTTTTATATTTTTTTCTCGGATGCGGATACGAATACGGATACCTTGGATACGAATACAAATACGAATAATATTGAATACATATACGAAGCGAATACGAATCGAAACGAATACGGTCACGAATATTTATCGGAACATGAAAAACCCCTTAAACTATACTTCCAAAATCAATGAAAACACATAAATAGTTTATCTTGTCAAAACATTCATGAAGTCTAAACAAGCATAAATATTTTTATCCACAATAGTCATATCGTTGTACAGATTTTAAATCTTCAAGTGGCAGTTAATTTTTTCTAAAATCCTAAATAATTCTTAATGGATTTCTACCATTTACATGTGACTAATAAATTAATTAAGTATTTAAATTTGCATCAAAATGATTTAAACGGGAGTACATCAATTAATCGGTACAAATTTTAATCCACCGACAATATTAAATTTATTTTTTAATAAACATAAATATTTGCTAGTGGTGTTTGTAATTTAATATGACTAAGGAACCTAATGCCTAATGGTAATGGAGGTTTATGGCTTGGTTGGGCTAGTGGGATGGTTGCAGAGGAGATGAGAGAGGCTGACTTGGACTGGATAATATTGGGCTGAAATTCCGAATATCCGTTTTCGTATTATCCGAATAATCCATATTCGTATCTGTATTCGTCAGATATCAGGCCTACTGTATTCGTATCCGTATTCGACTAAAAAATCCTTATTCGTATCGATCCGAGAATTATCTGAAGAAAATCCGATCCAACACAATCTATATCCGTTTTCATCCAGATCAATCGGAAACTATCCGATCTATTTTCGTCCCTACACACAACTGATTTTGGAGCAATCTACTTAATACACAGAACTGCTTTTGAGCTCACGTTGCCCCAAGATGAATCTCGCGATACCGTTAGACACCCGCAGTCTTTGTACCTACAGCCAAAGAAAACTGGATGAGTTCGTTAGACACCCGCAGTCTTTGTACCTACAGCCAAAGAAAACTGGATATGGATTATAGGTTATGATTGAAATTTTTAAATTTTGAATTATTCGTAAGAGGCAGTACATAGAGCGAAATAGTCGCATACGATTTTGGTCGGTACAACTGAACTTGATACAATTTGTACTACAATCTATCTGTAAACCCCATCTTGAAAAGACACATCGTTTAAAACTCGGTACTGTAGCAACGCAAGCATAAGAGAACCCACCCTATTTAAGCCGAATTTCGGTTTTTCCAGCAGCCCCGAAAAATTACAAAACCGGTGAATTTTGGTTCAAAATTTGGAGTTTAAATAAAATCTTTAAATAATACAAGGTAAGAAATACTTAGCAACCTTAGTGGTAAGGATGGTGACTAATGAGCAATAGATCTTGAGTTCAAACTCCAAAACCAACACTATTTTTTTCCGTTTCTATTCAAAAAAACCAGATTTAAAATTTAAAAGTTTTGAACGAATTTTTAAGATCTTCCGAGATTTCTGAATTTCGGATTTATCAATGGGGCGAAAAAAATTGCAGAAAAGTTTTCCCTGCCTACAGCTTCTCAGCGCCTTAATTGTAAGATTGTATTTTTCAAACTTTATTTATCGTTCAGAATACTTGTCAGTTGTTACCAAATATTGGTATAACTATAATTCATTTTGTTTAGTGTTTAGTTGCTTTGTTGTAGAGAACTTTCAAATTTGCTATGTCTCTTGCTCTAGGTGGAGAGCGATCCTTTTCGACGGTTTGCTTCACCTTAGCTCTTCACGGAATGACAGAAGCACCTTTTAGGGCCATGGACGAGTTCGATGTATTCATGATGAGCAATCAGATTTCATTTGACAACCTTTTTGTCCAGTTAATGACGAATCAAACTTTCTTATTGGTGATATCTGCATCGTGCAGGATGCGGTAAGCCGCAAAATTAGCTTAGAAACCCTTGCAGATTTTGCTGTTGCACAAGGGCCACAATGGATATTTATAACTGGAGCTGATCTTTGAGTCTTGTTCCAGTTTGTTACTCCCTTAACTAATCACATCTACCAATCTATGTTTTCTCAGCATGGTGAACCCTGGAGATAGGGTTAAGAAGCAGCAAATGGCCGTCCCACACTGTTGACAATCATTATGCTCAGTACCTTGTATATCATAGCGTTTTGACCAGATCGATTTGGAGCTGCTGGTTTCATCTATAGTTGTACATAGCTGAAGCGTGTAACATCCTGATTTTTAGAGCATTTTTGAAGCTTTTAAAATAAAAATTCACAAGTTGAATTTTCTAAAATTAATAAAAGCTTAATTAGAATTTTTATTAATTATAAAGATTTAATTTAATTAAATTAAATATTAATATTTGTCAAAATTATTTTATTTGAGTTCCTTGAGTCTCAAGGAATTTTCTGGGATTTTTCCGGAATTATTTGCTATTTTCTAGAGCTCAAAAGTATTTATTTAAATTCGGAAAAGAAAATACCAAAATCCCCAAAGGCCAAGTGGGCGAAGCCCACCCGACCAGGCCGACCAGCGTGCCCGCCGGCCCGACTGTCGCGCCCCGCCACACGGCGCCAAGATCCGCCTCCGCTCCGCGCCACGGATGGCCGCCACGTGTCGCCAATCCGGGCGCCGCCTCGCCCGCGCGCATCTGGCCGTTGCCGCCCTCTGCCGTGACCGGTGGGGCCGACTGTCGGTCGATGTCTCCGCGGACTCCGTCTCCATGTCCGGCGCGAACTCCGCACTGCCGCCGCGCCGTCTCCTCTCCGATCTCGGCATCCGTGTCCGCCCCGAACTCCTCGGCGTCCGCGCTTAAGAGGGGAGCCGACCCCGCGGTCTTCGTCGTCCCGCAGCCGCCGCCTCCGCTAGCCGCCGTGCGCCGAGCGCCTCGCCCTCGCCACCAGAGTCTCGTCGCCGTTTGCAGGCGTCTTCGCCGCCGACTTGCCGCTGCTGCCGTCCGCCGATTGCCGCCGCCGGTGAGCCCGCCGCCGCCCCGCCGCTGCCCCCAAGTCGCCGCCGCCGGCTGTCCGGCTCCGCGCCCGCGTCGTCGTGGCCGACGCATAGCGATCGCGACCCTTCGCCTTCATTGTCTTCTGCGTCCACCGTGGTAGTCGGCCATCGACATGCGGGGCCGCATGTCGCCGTGGACCCGTGAGCCAACCGAGTCAGCAAGCCATGTCAGCCCTAAGGCTGATGTGTCACCAATCGGTAACCCACGTCGACCCTAGCCGCGTCGTCGTCGGCCGGTCGGCCGCACTATTTTGTGAGCCGGGTTCACCGTAGACCAGCCATCCCGTGCACCGGGTTCACAGCACAGTAGCTTTTCTGATTTTCAGCCTTTTTCTTTAGATTAGATTTTTCGTGAGCCCGTTCTCCTTCGTCCTAGCTCCGATTGACCCGATTCTTTTTCCTAAATTCATCCAAAATTGAGCTCTATCTTTTGATTCTAGTTTTGAAATTTTTGGAGTTTATTTGAATTTATTTGGTGCCTCGTTTCGTTTTCTCTCTCGTTAGATCCCGCTTTCGAAGAAGCTGAAGCAAGATTTGAGGGGCAAGAGCCGTCAGCTGAGCAGGACCAAGGTAAGTCGTGACTTTTGATCATGTTAAACGTAGTTTTTAATCTATTATGTATTACTTTGTTTTAAGTTATCGTGCATCGCTATTTATTATAAACCTTCGTATTGGTAGTTATTGACCACATTGATTAATTCCTCCTTGATAATTTGAAAGCCATGATTCTATTGTCACCATAGGATGGGTAATTATCTAGTGATGCAATATTAGTCGTCATATGGGTTGAACACTTAATTTGCTTAGCCATGCTGATTACTAGTACGTTGGGTTATCATCACATGTGTTAATTAATCTTGACTTAATGAAAGACTGGAACGTGGTGGTTAGCCACAGTTATAAAATTGGAGGACCATGACATGGGTAGTGTCATTGGTGTTGGTTATACAAATTGGTTTCCACTCGGGCGAATGATCGTGTAGTAAAGGGGGGAAGTGTGGTTAGCACTTCAGGGATGTGGATGTTTCGCCCGGGTAATGACTAAGGACTTAACTTTGTGCGCCATTGATCTGAGCTTTTCCGTACAAACCACATGTCTAGTATGGGATAGACCTGGCATAATAATTTGTGAAATCTCAACTCTAGTTTCGCTACTGATGTTGTTATGGCGCAAGAGGGGGCAATTATCGACTAGGTGGTCAGCCTACTCGACGGCGAAACCTTAGCGAGTGGAATTAAGTTGGGATAGAGCATTGTAAAAGCCTTGTTGTGACTTTCCTTAACGTGAGGATTATCACATCGTGTGGGTACAGTTGTGCAACCTCTGCAGAGTGTAAAACTATTCGAATAGTCGTGTCCTCGGTCATGGACAATGCTCGGTGATTTCACACGAGGGGTAGACTTTTCTATAAAAACCTGGTTGGTTTAAGTTGGAAGGTGAATGGGCAGTTCACTGGGGGTTCATTTCATGAACCTTGGTTCATAGCGGATTCAATGGGGGTGAATGGTCAGTTCACCTATGGTTTGTCTAAATTCCTTTGATTATTATTTATGGTCATTTTCAAAGTCAGCTTTTAATCTATTTATTGTATTTAATTTAAATTGTTGCTTTCTGCAAATTAACCTTTTCGCCCTCCATTGGTAAGACTTGCATACTATATTGCATTTTTGTTACAAACGACTTGCTGAGTACTCTATGTACTCACGGCTTCATTCATAATTGCTCAGTTGAGGAAGAAGAACCAGATCAGCAGGAGTTTCTTGAGGGAGGATACTTTTACAACTACGCGGATTAGGACTTCGCTCCCTAGTCGATTGCCTGTGGGCATGTCGAATGGCTACTACGCTTATTTCAGATTTCCGCTGCTAGTTTCTTTAAGCCTTTCAGGCTATTAATTGTAAGCTTGGCCATAAGATCGTACTCTGATAATTATTAATAATATTTGAGACTTTTCTTATGAATCGTGATATGTTCGATATTTCATCTTTGTTTAAACTATGTGCACTAACGTGATCCTGGACTGGTGCAGAATACACAGGAGAGTCCGGATTGGTATATTCGGGTCTCTACAGAGATGGTATCAGAGCCATATCGACTGTAGGACGAAGCCCTAGTTGGAGTGGTCGAATTAGCAAGGATTCCAAAATTTATCTTCTAAATCAAATCAATCAAATGATTATCTAGTAATTCTCTATTCTTACCCTATTCTTAGGGTTCTTACTCCTTGCTTCCTCTGTGATATTATTTTAAAACTCAATTTGACTTCTTATCCCCATAATGTCCATAGATGTCTCGAGTGTCCCTCAGTCAAAGTGAAGTTTGACATGGAGTTCTTCGAGCCATGCTGTGAAGATTGGATCAAGGAAGCTCTCAATATGTCATTACAAGATTGGAAAATTTTCCATGAAGATTAGAAACCGTTAGATTTGAACCTTGTTATAGATTTAGCATCGTGTAGATCGTCTTGCTTCTTAGTTGCCGTTGGGTGTGATGTGAGTTGCAGTTTTGCTTCTAGCAATATGATGCATTCATGTCAAAATCTTTTTGTGGAGTTTATCGCTTCTTTGTTAGCCTTTTCGGCTAAGTGTTTGTCTAGTTTAGGAATGCCATTAGAAATATCCCCCTTAGACGAGTTTACCGCTTATCTTTGCTTTTTCCCCACTTACCCTTTGAGCCTTGCAGTCAGTTTTCAAGCAAATGGTTTTCCTTTTCAGAGTAAAGCAAAAATGGTTGGCACCCGGAACTCAGCAGGTCGCAACCAGGTGAACCAAGACCCAGCGGGCAGTAACGGAAATCAAGCAGCTCAGGAGCCGCATGCAACCCCAATGGGTCTGGATCCAACCGTGAGTCAGTTCTTAGCTGCCCAGACACAGTTGATGAACACCATGATGCAGAACATGAACGCGATGATGAACCGACAGAATCAGGAAATGGCGATGCCCCAACCAATTCGCCAGCAGTCCAGGTTTGCGGAGTTCATGAGAACGAGGCCGCCCACTTACTCAAGGTCTTCCGAACCCTTGGAGGCTGATGATTGGATGCGCTCGGTGGAAAGGAAGCTTAATCTCTCTCAGTGTACTGATCGCGAGAAGGTGTTGTACGCAGCCCACCAGCTAGAAGGAGCTGCAGCCGAGTGGTGGGAAAACTATTGTGCCGCACATGAGGACCAAGATAGTATCATCTAGGTTGAGTTCGCAGCAGCTTTCCGTCACGCCCATATTCTGGATGGGGTGATTGAGATGAAGAAGGAGGAATTCCGAGAGTTGCAGCAAAAGAACATGTCAGTAAGTGAGTACCTCAACAAGTTCACTCAACTAGCCCGCTATGCACCAGAAGACGTCGCCACAGATGATGCTCGTCAGAAGAGATTCAAGAGAGGATTAAACCCTGGATTGAAAGTCCAAGTAGTGGGAAATGACTATTCAGTTTCCAAAACTTGGTGGATAAGGCAATGCTCATCGAGGAAAGTCGTCGTGAGTTAGAAGAATCTCGTAAACGGAGGATGATGCAACAAGGATCACAGATGCACCAGGCTCAGAGGGCTGGATATACATTTCACATGATGTAGTCTTTGATTAACCCTTTTTTCCTTTCGCAAAGCTTCTATCGATTGGCCATAATCTTGTATCTCCCTCGATTTTGCTTCCTTCATTGCATCTTAATCACTCTGTAGGACCGAAATGGCGACAGAGGGGGGTGAATGTCGCTCTCTTTTTCAGATCGCCCCCGAGAATTCGTACACTGTTTTTCAAAAAGATGCAAAATAAAGCACCTCGCAGAAAATTAAAATTAATCTTACTGAAATTTGGAACGCATGCGATACTGAAAAATTCAGCATAAATCAGAGACCAGACAGTAAAAAATTCAACTGAAAAAACCGATGTTTGGTCTGCATGCAAAATCGTCAAAGATCAGTAGAGAAAAAAAAGAAAAAGGACTAGAGAAGATGTTTTGCGCTGGAAGCTAGATGTCTACCGAAGGTTTCATGAAGTAGTTGGAAATAGTTGGTAGACAAAGGAAGCAATGAGTAGCTGTATTCGGCTGAAACGAAATACAAATCATGCAGCCAAATCAGTCGAGAGCCTTTGCAGACGAGAGAAGCTTGAGCGACAACAGGCTGAAGAAGCTCAGAAATAAAAGACTGCTCTACTGAAAAAGAAAACCAGAAAACAGCTTGTCTGACTGCAAAAGAGGAAAACAAAGCTGCGAATTTCTGCTGGACTGAAAAGAATACAGAGGGACTGCAGCTGAACAACAAAAGGAAGCTGGACCAACAACCTGTAGTCTACACAAGAAACTGAAAGACAAACACAAAAGGAATGCCCAAACAGCAGTACCAATTGGCTACACAAGGAATGGCCGAACAGCAAGAGCGCAAGGAGCTACTCGTAGGATCCAGAGGCATCAGAAAAACCTCTGGCCGAACAATCTTCTTGCTGCCTCCAAGAGCTAGCGGTTCTTACGGGAAAATTAAAAGGGCTGCAAAAGAAATGCATTAAGTGAAGCAAAAAGGAATGAGATCAATCCAAAGCAGATACTCAAACAAAAAAAACATTACTGAGATGCAAAGAGAAAAGAGCAATGATCAAATAGAACAAAGATTCAAGAAAGACTGAAATGCTGCACAGAGTAACCAAAAGGATAAAAACTGAACAGCTAGAAAAGGCCAGATTGTGAGCAGATGAAAATTACTTGATCATATGGCCAGGAGCTCTCAATCTTCAAAAGGAAAATACTTTGGCTCAAGAAGAGATCAATGCAGAAGAAATAAAAGAAAACCAGATTTTCTTAACAGAGACATGTATGATTCTATAAGCAAATGATCATCTCCAGCTCATATCAACTCTTACAGATCAACACATGCAAAGAAGAAAAGAGAGACATCCCCATACGCATGAACATTAGAACCATAGAAATGATTACAAGACTTTCAATCCATTCTCTCCCTCTCAATCCTCAAGAACACCAAGAGCCTCACAAGCTTATTGGGAGGAACACAACCCACACAAAGGGATGAATGAGCTCTCAAAACCCTAACTCATTCTCAGGTGTCATAAGGGGTATGCAGCCCCTCACCTCTATTTATAGCCCTTGGCTAACAGGTCTCCAACCTGTTATGCCGGCTAAACCCTAATGGAGCCGTCTCCCGCTTGTGCAGCCTTGCGAATTTACCAATTCGCCCCTCCTGCACCTTCCGGGAAGCTTCCGCGCTCCTTGTCGTGTACACCTCGCAACCACATCGAATCTCCGCCGTCTTCGACACATCCGACCGTTCTGACCTCGACACCACCCGTGTCTAGTCCGGTCACCCCGTGTCTCGCCACGACTCCGCCTCAATGTCCTGCAGCCACACAGACAAAAAACACGTCAAATAGCACCGCTCGATACATGAAAGCGTAATAGAGACCAAACCTGTCGAGTCATCAGAATATGCATCCTAAACCCATACGACCAAGTTTGACCAAGTCCGACCGAGCCCGTTACACCACGCAACGTCAGGGTCCGAACAAACCTACTCAAACTCGACTTTTGAAAACAGATGTCAATTACTCATCACTCACAATGGGATGACTCTCACATGGTCTCTCACACTCCTTTCATTCAGAGGCTTGTTGCAACATGATTCATTCTCAGGTTTACAGGAACAAGGTACAGCCGGTGGCACTGTGGAAGGAGTTCCAGAACACGTGCATTAGTAGCTGCAACCTATACATGGGATGCTCACTTGGTTGCGTGACAAATATATGCCAACCCAAGACACAAACGGATGGTACAATCTTCTATCCAGTTGATGGCTGAAGAGCTTTAGCTATTGATGTTGAGCCAGTGAACCACGTTGAAGACGTGAATGATGAATGGTGGAAGAAATCTATGGATGATGAGTACAATGCCTTGCTCAATAATGATATATTGCACCTTGTTCCTCATCCTATACGAAAGATTAATGCCATTGAAAGTAGGTGGGTGTTCAAAATCAAGAACAAGGCAGACAGATCAATTGAAAGATTCAAAGCATGGTTAGTAGCAAAAGGGTCCAAGCAACATTATAGAATTGATTATGAGGACACATTTAGTCCCATAGTCAAGCCTGCAACAATTCATCTTATTCTCTCCTCAGCAATCTCTCGAGGTTGGAATCTTTATCAACTTGATGTTCAAAATGCTTTCTTGCACAGTGTGTTAGAAGAAGTCTTTATGCGTCATCTGCCAAGATATGAGGACAATAGTAATCCTAATAAATTGAGTAAAGCTTTATATGGACTCAAATAGGCTCCTAGAGCCTGGTATTCAAGGTTGAGTTTGAAGTTGCACGAAGTGGGATTCATATCGTCAAAGGCGAACTCATCCCTATTCATCTATAAACATCATGGAAACATAGCGTATATGCTAATCTACGTGGATGACATTGTTGTGGCTAGTTCATCTGAAGAATTTACAACTGGGCTTCTTCAACAATTGCAAGAAGATTTTAATATAAAAACTTGGGTAATGTTCAATATTTTCTCGATATTGAGGTGCATAACAAAACATATGGCATTATCTTGACTCAGAAGAATTATAAGTTGTTGCTTCATGCCAGTACGCAGACCTACAAGCTGATGTCAACTCCTATGGCAACTACTGAGAAACTCTCGAAGATAGGAGGGAAGATCATGTTGACAAATGAAGCAGTTGCTTACAAGAGTATAGTAGGTGCTTTACAGTATTTGACATTAACAAGACCTAACATAGCCTTCTCTATGAATAAAGTGTGCCAGTTCTTGAGTAGTCCAATAGATCAACATTGGTCAGCTATTAAATGGATATTAAGATATTTGAAGGCCGCGTTGTCCATGGGGTTATCAATTCGTAAGTCAGCATCATCTCTGGTGTGTGCCTTCTCGGATGTCGATTGGGCAGGGTGTCCCAATGATAGGTGGTCAACTGGAGGCTTTGATGTATTCTTTGGAGCCAATCTCATATCTTGGAGCTCTAGGAAGCAGGCTACGGTTTCTCGGTCAAGCACTGAATTCGAGTATAAAGCCCTAGCACATGCAACTGCCGAGGTAGTGTGGATTCAATCCTTGTTGGGAGAATTAGGAGTATTTCAGTCCTGGGCTCCATGTTTATGGTATGACAATCTTGGCGCAACATATCTCTCTACCAATCCTATGTTTCATGCACAAAGAAAGCACATTTAGGTTATTTTCATTTTGTTATAGAGTATGTGGCTTGCAAGACCCTGCAAATTTGATTAATTTCTTCACACGATCAAGTTGTAGACATGTTTACAAAATGGCTTTCCATTTAGTGTTTTTTGATTCGCGGTACAATCTCTACCTGATAAGTTGTAATTGAGGGGAAGTGTTAAGTAATATATCCTGCTTTGATCTCTATCCATATAAAAGAGACCGAGGGGCTGTTCTTTTTGGTTTTGACTTATGGCTTATGGCTGCGACTTATGGTTTTTGGTTGTTTGTGAGTGCCAAGTACAAAGTAAAAGAAACTCGTGTGTGGTTTTGACCGATATAAATGAAGTCACTAATCAACTTGTAGAACCCGTCTTGAAAAGACACTCCGTTTGAAAGCTAGTTACTATAGAAAAGCCAAATTACAACTTTTAGTAGACAAAAAGAAGAGGCCCTAAGTGTGGATTGTTTGTTGTAAATATCTCGGTTTCTCTATAATCTGTGATTCTATAGTTTGTACTAAAAACATGTACTATTCATAATATGGCAACAGACATAATATAAGTATAGAGGCCTTTGAGCCTTCCCTTGTTGCAGGATCCAAACCAATCTTCTTCTCCTTATTGCTTATTCCTTTTTACATTATTTAAACATGATCCTTGATTGCTACCTTTATCTTGATGAACCTTAAAATCAATTGATTGTAGTCGCAAATCTTTCATCTGCTCTTTTACCTTAGGATGCTAGTGATATGCCCTAGCGGCGATCATGGAGATGATTATATCACTTTAATATTTATGATATTTTAAAAAATATGTTATTTTTCCCCTCGAATAAATGTCTTTCATATTGATCAACAAGTACATGACTTGTTCGTAGAACTCTTTATTCACGTTGTGATGTTATTCTAAATTATCCTTGATCTTATATCATTATGTGGGACAAGCATGATTTATATACCAGCATATTTATTGATTGATGGCCATGTTATATTTTTAAGTATCATTAATTGGTCTATATATAGTGTATATAAGATCCTTAGACTTGAGATCACCATAGTTTCCTTTATGTGCAATAGTTTACTTAAGGGTTACCAAACACTACACCGTAAGGTCATAAAGTTAGTTTTTTGGGTTTACTATGAAACATACGGAGAAATATGAGCGATCAAGATAGAATTTGCCCCTCCTATATAACGAGAGAGATATCTCAGGGCCCCTCGATGTGGTTGGATTAAGAAAGTGCATGCCCATACTGAATATAGTTGAGGAGTCAATCACAAACTGAGTAATCCACTACGGGATCGAGTGAAGGATCGAGCTATCATAGGATGTCATGCTTCTTGACCTGAGTTTGATCTGGTATCGTGAGGTAAAGCAATCGGTACATAAGCACTATGTAGGTTCATCTGGTATGATTTTTACACATATTTGGGAGTCGTTATATCCTGCTAAGGACCGCTACCGACTTATGGACTAGAAAGGAGTTTTTATGCCATGGCTGAATATACATGAATCTACAGGGTCACACACTTAACGGGTTGGAACGATAAGATTCCATATGATAGACTCCGTGTGACATACAATCTCTAGTCATATTGGATAAGGATCCGATCAGAGACTCCGAGTGAGATACGACCTCTACTCGTATTGGATAAGGATCTAGTTAGAGGCTCTCCGAGTTAGATACAATATCTAATCATATCGGATAAGGATCTGATTGGGGGCTATATATTAAGAGATGTACGGGCTAAGGGAGGGATCCCAAGACACACCAATCGAAATCCTAGCCACTACCTCTCAAAACCCTTGCCATGTCGCTAGTGCACAATGTTCCATCCCTTCATATGTGGACTTCGGTAGTTGCGCTGTTGCGATTGTAGTGGTGATCGGGACAATCAATTAAGGAAATGGTTGGCCAGAGAATGATCAACTACTTTCACTACACGGACATGCACTATGTTGAACCGGTTGCTTCAACTCTATTTCGACTGCACTGCGCATCTAGTTGTAATGATCTATAATCTCATACTCGCAAGGCTTTCTGGTTTATGTGGTAGAAAATTTTAATCTGCACTAGTGTAACCTACCCATATGCCAACACAGGATATAAATGCTATACGCATACACAGAATTGGAGCTTGTGATGTGAGGAATTGGAGTGCTTGGGCACAGTCTATCTCTGAGATGACCAAGTGATTATCAAGTCAATTAGGAAATATAGGAGATGCTTGGTTGATGGCCAAAATGAGCCAAGCCAAAGTTTTGGTATAGCCAAAACCTGGCAAAACCAAATATTGGCAAAAATAATGTTGTTCAAATTTTGGTGTTACCAAAATTTTGATAAGTGATTTCGTCGCCCCTTGGATTGGTTGTGTGTGACATTAGATTTCATTGGCGTTATTTAATTTTTGTGGGCATTATTTAATTTTTGTAGAAAACAAACAACAACAAATTTTCATTGGTGTTCCCAATAGTTGGTTTGGTTTACGAGGGTAGCAAACCAAACAAACAGATAATTCATACAAACACCCCCGGCAACCAAACAACCAGGATGTTTTCTTGGTCGTTCGACCACACATATGGTCTTTACCTGATCGTCATCTAGGTTGCTTCTACCGGCGACACCGATACCATGGTCACTGAACTATTCCGAAGTGGTCACCACTCGTTGCAGATCGGCTGCCATTGGGAGTCTAGGTGTTCTAACATTTACATAACATCTTAATTTGAGCAAAACATAGTCAGAAAGGAAAATGGATATTTTTTCCGAAGTAGATGGACAAACAAAAGATTTCTCATTGTTGAAGACATAATGTTACTCATTGGCAAGTGTTTGGAACCAACAAGTTATTCCTACTCGCAAATATTAAAAAAACCCACAAATCATCGATTGAGCAACCTTGGCGAAGTCCGCAAGACCAACCTCGGTGAGGTATGAGAGACTAGTCTCGGTAAGGTCCACGAGGGCAACCTCGGCGAGGTACGTATGACCAACCCCGGAAGGGGTTCGGAGCCAGCCCCGGGCATGGTCTAGGGCTAACCCTAGAGGAGGCCCAGGGCCAACCCTGGATAGGGTCCAATGTCAGCCATGGGCTGATCCTAGAGTCTCGAACATGGTGGGACCTGCGTAGGGGAAGAACGTAGATACCCCTAGGAGTTATCTAGGCCCTGAGGGCAAACTTGTAACTTCACTCACCTATCTCTCCATCTCTATAAATAGGACCCCATGTAATGGGAGGAGAGGCATTTTTATAACCCTATACACTCATATCAAATACACTTGATCATTGGCGTGCTTCTCCTTGAGTCCCTACGCATCCTCGGTGGTCTTCGCATCCAATCCGGGTGCTTCTAAGTTTACTGTCCGGTCTCATATCGATGACAAGGTGCATACATCCGATCTTTAGTCCCCTTACTAGATGACACCCCCAAATCAAATGTAGCTAGAGTTTAGGGTAAAGTGTGCTTACCCTTGACCCGGGTTTGCCCAGGAGCTACCAAGGCTCGTAAGGCAACACCCTGGTGGTTCATGTCACCGCTGTGCCTACTGGGCAAAGGGGTCCTTGGGCTTGATGGAGATGTGGCCACCTCCAAAGTGGAGATGCGTGTGCCCAACCCCTCCATAGATTGGCGCAACTCCATTCTGTGGCCAACCACCATTAGCTGCCATTCCTCAACTCCCTTCACAGATTGGAACACTTGATTCACCGATGATGTCAATTGATTGATGTTTGTCACACTTTGAGAAACAGCTACCATAATTGACTCATACCCACCTTCAAATCCTTGATGTCCACTTTTACCTCGCCGATTTCGCCCTCCGCCGCAATCATCCTCACTATTAGCATGGGTTGCGTTCCTTTCATCTTCACCATTGTTCTCAAATTTGAGGATCGAGACTGGCTCGGATACCAATTTGTAACAATCTTGCAACTTAGTTAGCGATGCACCAACAAATTGAAGATAAAATCACCAACTCAAGCATAAGACAAAGGGGATTGGGGAAGAACAACAGGAATTTAGGGAATAGGGTTCATAATTTCCAATTCGATAACATCTTAGATACACACTAGTGCTTATATACTCACATCGATCCAAACACAGCACGATATTGTAAATGGACCGTTACACAGTAATTCAAGTTACATGCCTTAGCCCGCGCACACAACCAGCCCAAATAGAGATATCTCTAGTGATACTCTGCTTGTTGCCGGGACTTACCCTTCACTCCCATGTACCAGCCTTGGGGACATGACACAAAGGCAAATCATTATGATTTTAAAGAAGTAGCACAATTTCTTTTGTCAATATTTAGTAATTGAAGACAAAGAATAAGAATTGCTAATCTAGAGTGAATCTAATCTGCCAATTAATTGATTAAGCCTATGAGACCATGTGGTGGTCGTGCATGCTGTTGATGATGAATAATTTATATTTAGTTTTATTGGAATTTGCTTTTGTGAAAGTTTTAGTCGATGAGCTTCTGTGCTTGAGTTTTCAGGGTTGCAAAACGACCACGTTTGGCAGTCGGTGGTCCGAACGGCTTTGTCCGATCAGTAAACTTCGAACACGTCCGGCTTCGACCATGTTGACTATGACCACATCTGACTTCAACCACGTCAAGCTTCGACCATGATATTCCGACCATGGTATTTCAACATCATCATTTTTCAATCACAACACTTCAACCACAAAACATCGTCTACGGCAGAATGACCATACTTGGTCGAAATGGTCGTAGCTATAGTTTCTCGTCGATACTCATGAACTTTATTGGTCGTACTCGATAGTCATAGATTTTACTGTTCGGTAGTCGAAGACCTTACTAGCCAGTGGTCTTAGACTTGTGATCAGCAGTCGTAGACTTTGCAGTCGAAAGTCGAAGTATTTATGTTGGATTGTTGTAGGCTTCACAGTCTATACTCGTAGACTTTATGGTCAGTACAAGTGCTTAAATTCTTGCTATCTTCGAGTACTTCGAGTACTCATATTAGGCTGGCGGTAGGACAGGCTGGTGGTGATCAAGGTACAGTACTTAAAGGATTTGGTACTCGGAAGGACTCAATACTCGATAGTCGTGGTTTCCGCGATCGTGGTCAGTGATCGGTTGTCGGAGTGGTTGGAGATCGGTACTCATGGACTTAGCGATCTTGTGCTTTAGCCATAGAGATTAGTGCTCGGTAGTCGGTACTCGGTGGCTCTGTGGTCGATAGCGATGCAGATGTTTTCCCGAGTGTTTTGAGCGGAGCGATGGTAATTCCCGAGTACTTGTTGTTTTCGAGTACTCGTTGTGTTAGCTAGGGATGGCAATTGTGCCCGTTTACCCATATACCCGTGGTAAATACCCTAATAGAGCCGGGTATGTGATGTTTTCTTTACCCACAGGTATGGAAATGGGGGAAACACTCTACCTGTCGGGTAAACGGGCACGAGTATCGGTAAACTCCATCCGTACCCGCCCTGCCCGTTTACCCACGATATAGATTGACAGGTGATGCAGCCATAGCAATATCTCTAATTGCTATTGATTGCTATAAATTTTTGCATATCTCTAATTGCTATTGATTGTTATAAACTTTTTGATAGCTATTATATTTTCTAGCAACAGCTGCTGCTTATATGTACCTGTCATTAGTTCAACTCTCAGTTCACGGGTAAACGGGCATGCCCAAGGGCGACGGGTACCCGCGGGCGATGGGTATGGGCGAGGTTCTGCACTCATTGTCCTTCGTGGGTATGCTCGTGGGTGTAAATCGGGGTCGCGGGTACCGGTATGGGCGACCACTACCTGTACCCGATTGCCATCCCTAGTGCTAACAGTCGTGATGAGTTGTGTGAAGTGGATTTTTGCATAGCGATAGGATGTGTGGTCGTGAATGACCTGTGTGATGTTGATAGATGGTTAACGGTGTAGTTTGAGTATGTGTGCTGATGACAGTCAAGTTGTGGAGAACTTGTGCCGGTGGAAAATATTTCTTTGGTCTTTGCATGTGCAGGTGGGGCGGAGACGATCATAGTCGGTGACGAGGAGAACCGGGACTAGGATAAGAAAGTCTGAGGTCTAGGTGATGAGAGATTTTGGCCTGATCTTCCGATGAGAATGATAACTATGATTGTTTGATATGACGTTGACGACGAGGCTATTTGACCGAAACGACCAAGTCCGTCCTGCAATCGCTACACCACACCATGATCGTTACCAACCGTGTCCAACACGGTTGAACTTTCCTACAAGCAATCGAGAATCAAGTAAGAAAGAAATAAGCGCAATCTGAAATACGAAGTTTCATTGAACAATGAAGAGGCCTGAAGTTGTTGTAGTTGGTCTAGTCGACACAAGTACACAACTGATATTTTTGAACGAAAATCAATCTAAACAAGCCTAAACCCTAAAAGCGACGTCTCTGGTAGTTTTTATGGTGCTAGGGACGTGAGGGCACGTTCGTGAGAGTGGGAGAACATCCCACTACAACTCTCCAGTCGGGCTCAAACTGATACAAGGTCCAGGGCCCAGGTTTGGAACTGATTCATAATTGTTTGGTAGTTTATGCTGTGCTCAGGTGGATTTTTGAGGTGGGACTAGAACCATTAGAAAGAGGATGTCAAGAGATTTCCAACAAGTATAAAATCACCTTATTGGACTCCGTATGCATCTTCTATGCTCGTTTGAAGTCAGCGCTGTCTTCGAAGGCCGAATTGGATTGCAGAACATACTCAGCTTTCATTCTTGGTTGTCCTGGCCTCAAAGTGACATGGTGACCTCCGATGTTCAACCCAAACATGTCCGTGACTCCATGTGTTCTTACTTGATCCTTGCCCATGTTTCTAAGCACAATCACATCACATGCATCAGGCAACAATCCATTCTCAGAAGCTGAATTATACAAGCCTAGAAACAAGCTAACCTAATAATTCAACTAGCGTGCGCATGCCCTCGTCATAATTCCTTGCCTTTCATCTTGTGGATGAGTGTTGTGTGTATCTAAGAAAGTGATGTCCTCATCACCAGGCAGTTGTGGATGTCATACGAGGTGGTCAGGCTCACGCTGGAGCACGTGGAGATCAAAGGTGGTGATTCATGATGAAGCTACGGGCAGTGCGGTCCAAGAAGCTTTGACACGAGCGATGATGGTGTGTGATGGACATACTGGAGGTGCTATCCTGGGGGCTTCGTTACGTGTTGGGTTAGCAGTTGTGGATAGAGTCCATAACTGAGAAGACTGGAAAAGTTTTGGATAGAGTCCATAGCGTGGAAGAGATAGAGATTTAAATAAAAACCCGTGTTAGTAAGAGTTTTGAGCCCCTTGATTTGAGGAAAAGATAGAGTTTTGTGTTTGTGTTTGAGGCAGACATGATTTGGACATTAGCTTATAAAAGCAGGGGAGGCTAAGGGCTAATGTGTGGCTTTTGAGGAAGTTTTTATTGCATTTCTGGTAGGGCTTTTGTTGAGAAGGTTTTTAGGGGTGCTTGTGTCGACACTTTGTAATTTCACGGAGATCCTGCAATAAAGGTAAGTATGAATCAATGAGGTTCTCATTTTTCTTGTAGATTGGTTGTGATTGTAGATGTTGTGGATCTTACGACAACGTTCAAAGGGATCAGGCGAGCAGTTGTATAAAGTGATTAGGTACGTGGTCGTAAGCTGAGCGATTGATCAGGTGGTTTAGTTTCGAGTGGTCAAAATCTTCTCTAACTACTGAAAGACTCCACAAATAGGCGACAATCATTCACCCCCCTGATTGCTGTCTTCGATCCTATAAGTGGTATCAGAGCATGGTAACGATGCAATCAGAGAGCTATGTGAATTGTCCCCCATGCTAGATAGTACTGATTTTGTTTTTTGAAAGTTTCACATGCAAGCTTACATTGAGGCTCAGGGTAATGATGTCTAGAAAAAGGTTTCTCAAATTTGTGTGGTTCCTGTGGATGTTACTGCCAAAAATAAAATAGACGTAGATTTGAATGCACGTGCTCGTAACTTGCTTTTCAAGGAAATTTCTCGCAAAGAATTTGATTGTGTAGCTTACATTGCTTCTGCTCACTTAATCTAGAAACTCTTTGTGATTATCATGAGTGTACAACTAAGATTAAGAAAGCACGTAACAATCTTTATCAAAAGGAGCACTCATATTTTGCTATGAAATCTGGTGAATCTATAAATAATTTTTTTGCTCGTTTTGAAAAGATTTTGAGTAATTTGCATAGAATTGGTGTTATTCCTACAGATGGAGATAATGCTACTAAAATTTTAAGGTCTTTAGGTTCCAAGTGGTTGATGGTCATCACGACTATTAATCAAACTGTCGATCTAGATACTCTGATCATGGACAATCTGTATTTATATTGAAAACCTATGAGATGGAAGTTTTGCCATCTAAGACTGATAATCTTCATCTTTAGCACTTGTGTCTAACCCCATGTAGGCTGCTTCGTCAAGTACAGTGCCTTGTGTTTTCTTGTCTGCTTTGACTTCTTTTTTTAGAAGAACAATTCGAGCAACTACCCAAAGAGGATCTGGTGCTGATCTCCCCATGAGCATACAAGGCACTCAATAACGTGAGGATGAGGAAGTGTGGTGGCACTCCAGGTCCGATCAAATGCTTTGAGTATAGTGAGCCAGGCCATATCAAGATGGATTGCCCCAAGCTCAAAGGGAAAATGGTCAAGGATGACAAGACTTATCGTCGTCGGCCATTCAAGAGTAACACCAAGGGTGGATCCTTCCGTTGTAAGGTTCTAGCAGCCACCGAGCGTCGTGATTTGACCGATGAGGATTTTAAGAGCTACGATGATGACGACCACGACGATGGCAATGCCAAAGGCAAAAAGAAGAGCACCAATGACTTCACGGGCATCGACAATGATGACAACTACAATGATCCCGATGAGGTAAGACCATCATACAATTATCTTGAAGATGGATTAGTTAAACTTACTCTTGAATTGACAAAAGACTAAAAGGTGAGAGACCATGTGAGGTCATCCCATGTGTATGATGAGTAATTGACTTCGGCTTACGGAAGTCGAGTTTGAGTTGGTTGGTTTTGACCATGTCGTAGCGGGGTGCAACGGGCTCGGTCGGACTTGGTCAAACCTGGTCAATAGGATTAGGATGATTATTCTGTTGATTTGACAGGTTTGGGCTTAATGTGGTTTCATTTATGTTTTTATGCTGTTTCGTGCGGTGCTATGTGACGGTTTGCTTGTCTGTGTGGTTGCAGGACTTTGGAGCTAGGTCATTGTGAGGCGTGGGAGGACCGGGACTAGGCACAGGAGGTGTTGAGGTCCAGACGGTCGGAGACGTCGAGGATGATCGAGGTGGCGAGGTGGTTGCGAGCCGGGAGACGAGGAACCGGAGCTAGAGCTACCGGAGGTGGACACGACGGGTAACGACGAATGGATCGAGGCTAGACTCAGGGAGGAGTCAAGGTTCAGACGGTCGGATACCAGTTGCGGTCGTGTGCGACGGAACAGACCGGGACTAGACTCAGGAGGAGTCGGAGGTCCAGTCGGTCGGAGTCAGGTGCGGTCATGCGTGAACGACAAGGAGCGCGGAAGCTTCCCGGAAGGTGCAGGAGGGGCGAATCGGTAAATTCGCAAGACTGCACAAGCGGAAGACGGCTCCGTTAGGGTTTAGCCGGCGTAACGGGTTGGAGACCCGTTAGCCAAGGGCTATAAATAGGTGTTGGGGGCTGCATACCCCCTTGAGGGTTTTTGTGCATTTGCGCTCCATTTTGTGTGTGTTCCTCCTAAGAAGCATGTGAGGCTCTTGGTGTTCTTGAGGATTGAGAGTGAGAGGATGGATTGAGAGTCTTGTAATCTTTCTTGTTCTAATGTCCATGCGTATCGGGACTCCTTTATATTCACCTCTTTTCATTATGAGAAATCTTGCTCTTGAAATGTTATGGGTCTCTTTTTTCAGCATGTTGTTCTCTGCTCTATATCTTCTGTGATTTGTCTTAGTTTTCGAATCGATTTGTTCTGGTTCAGTTATCAGTTGCTTGGCAGTCTGTGGTAGATCAAGTCACTTCAAGTTGGAAATCATGCTTTTAGTTACAATTAATCTTCTCTCTTGTTTGGTTTGATAACTGAAGCATTTACTTGTTTGTTTCCTTGGATGGCTCCTAGCACTTCTTGGTTTTAGTAAAGATTTCTGTTTCCTGCAGTGTTTCGGCCAAAATAGAACTGCGAGTCACTTCGGTCTGTGTTGATTCATCAGGACAGCAGTTGGTCTTAATTTGTCTGATTATTTTGTTTGGCCAGTGCAGCACTTAAAGTTTCCTTTCAGTTCTTCTCTTTTGCATTTGTTCCGTCCAGTGCAGTCCTGCTGTTTTCGGCAGCTAGCAGTGTTTATTGGTTTCGGCGAGGACAGAATGCAGTCAGCTGATTTGTTTTTGTTGCTAGTAAACAGCCTTGAGAAGGAGATCAATCAAAGTGTGTCTCTCTGCTGCAGCTACTGGTTATAAAGCTTTCTTTGCTGATTCGGTTCAGATTTGCAGCTTTATCTTTTTGCTATTTCAGTCCTACAGCTCTCGGGTTGAGTATTCAAATCTGATTTTTCGTCTCCCTGTTGAACCGACAGCAAGACTGCAGATTAATCCAGCTGTCTTTGCTGTTTTGTTCAGCCTAGACACTGTGTTTGGCTGCAGCATTTTTTATTGTTGTTTTTCAGCTGAGACAACAGCTCAAATCTGAACCAAGTATTGTCTACTTGCTGTTTTCGGCTGTACTGCTGCTTTCAGTTCGGTTTCAGGTTTCAGGGAGTGTTTTCGACAGTTCTTTTCTGTGTCTTCTCGGCAGTTTTATCTCCTCAGTTTTATGTCTTGTCTTTTTCAGTTATGCTTTTCTTCTTTTAGTTTTACTTTCGTAGCAAGATTTTCTCTCCGTTTTATTTCTTCTTTTCAGCTGAAATTTCAGTTATCTCAAGTTCTCATCTTTGTTTAGGCATTTCAAATCTGTATAACCCTTGATAACAGTTCTTGTCCGGTGAACACTTGTTTTGGTTCGTAACCCTTTCTTTGCTAACGGAGAAGAAATTTCGTCTGAATACTTGGGGGCATTTTTAAAGGCACCATTCACCCCCCTCTGTTGCCATTCCGATCCTACAATAGGAAATTGGAAGAAAACAATCTGGTAGTCGAAAGCTTGAATTTTGATATTAATAGACTTAGAGCATCTATTCCTAAAGATGATTCTTGTGAATCATGTTAAGTCTAACACTCTGAGTTGGAAACTACTAGATCTGTTAATGCAACAAGTCAAGTGCAACCTAGAGATGCAACTGATAGATTTGATAAACGAAGATTACTACATGATTCCTGTGATAAAAAATTTAAACTTGCTAATGATGAAATTGAAAAGCTTAAGTCTAACTCATCTAAAGCATGCTATAAATGTGATTTGCTCCAAGCTAGACTTAACTCTTCTCAGGAATCAATTCAACAGATACTTTATCATGAGACTCCCTCTTGCTCTAACTGTCCTAAACTTAGCATTGAAATAGAAGTTTTGACTAGATAACTTAATGATTTTGCTAAAAAGGAGAAGTCGGCTCAGTCTAGTGCATCTAAGGGTCTTGCTATTGAATCTGTTGAGTGCTCATCTTAATCCTCCCTAGCTAAAGAAAACGAGTACCTTAAGAACACGTTAGAGAGGTTTTCTTTTGGCAAAAAGAATTTGAATATGATTCTAGATCAATCAAAAACAAGCATGAAGAAATATGGTCTAGGATTTAACTTTGTTGAGCATACCAGGAATAATCATCCTAAGATTGTTAAACTTCTAGAACCTGGAATGTTTGAAGTAGAATTTGAACCAAAGCCAATGATGTTTAAATCTACTGGTATTACAGAAGAATTCTCTACCAAACTGAGTGCTATGAAGTCGGGGATACGACTGCTCATCTAGTTAAATATCAGTGCACTCATTGTGGTAAAGACAGTCACTTCATTCAATACTGCTTTAGAAAAGCAAAGAAATAAAATGACAAGATGAGGAAGTGTTTTCGACCAGTTGCTTTCTACGGTCAAACCAGTGATACAGGACCAGACGTTCAACCAATTGCTTCTAGTAGATGGACCAACCTTGTCGAACAAGACTTTTGATCAGTTGGTTCCCACGGTCGGACCAACTTCTCAGGAGACTTTCGATCAGTAGTCTCTGCTCGTTTAAACCGATTGGGAGTCAGATCAGCTTCACTCATACAGCCAGAATGTTTTTGACCAATTTCTTCTACTCAGACAGTGATCAGACCAGCTCTGCTGAAGCCAGACCTCCTCGTGGTCGAATCGACACCTCATCGACTGACTGGTTGTAATATAACAAATGCAAATACGTCACTTAAATCTTTATCAGTGCATACTTTTTCTCTTATTTGTCGAGTATCTCAGTACTAGATACCTAAATCTTCATTGTCTAACCCTAGTACTAAGGTACCGATAATTATTCGTGCTTTGTAGGCTCGTCGTAAGAGGAAGGAGAACATATGGTTCACTGACTCCAGTTGCGCTCGCCACATGACTGGAGACTTACGATGGTTCTCCTCCCTCAGTCGTGCCTCCGATGATGAGATGATCACTTTTGGAGATAACTCTCAAGGACGAATCCTTACTAAAGGCACCGTGCGCATTAACAACAAGTTCATCTTGAAGGATGTCGCTCTCATCAGTAAGTTGAGATATAACTTGTTTTCAGTTTCACAGTTGGTAGACGATAATCTTGAGGTGAGCTTTAAAAAGCATTCATATTGTATTTTACGTTCAACTAGGGATCTGGTATGCAAAATTAGTCGAGTTGGTCATTTGTTTAAGGGTGATTTTTTGTATTCATCATATTCTGATCTTAGGTGTCTTATTTTTTCATATTCTAAGGATTTGTTCTTTTGGCATGGTAGATTAGATCATATTGGTTTTTATCATCTTGCTAGGCTTAATACTATGAATTTGGTGAGAGGAATTCCTAGTCTTAAGATTGATAAGTCAATGAATTTAATCTATTCACCCTATCGACATGATAAGCTAGTCGCTTCATCATATCCTCCACTCACTCTTGTCTTGACCGACTCCCCTGGTCAATTGTTGCATACGGACATAGTAGGTCCTGCTAGGGTTCAGTCAGCTGGAGGTAAATGGTATGTTCTTATTATAGTCGATGATTACTCTAGATACTCCTTGGTGTGTTTTATGGCATCTAAAGATGAAGCCTTTGGTCACTTTTGAGAGTTAGCTCTTAAACTTTCTAATGAACTTACAAGAGCACTTAGAGTAATTAGAAGTGATAATGGAACTAAATTCAAGAACACTTATTTTGCTTCCTTTTATGCGAAAAAGGGTCTAGACCATCAGTTTTCATCAGCTCGAGTGCCTCAACAGAACAGTGTAGTCGAACACAAGAATAGAACATTGGTCGAAATGACTACAACTATGTTGGATGAGTATTCAAGTCCTAGTATGTCTTGGGCAGAAGCTATTTTGACTACCTGCTACATTTCTAATAGAGTTTTCTTGCGAGCGAGACTGCATCAGACTTTCTATAAGCTTAGGTTTCGTCATTCTCCCGGTGTTTCTCATTTAAGCGTGTTTAGATGTCGATGCTTCATATTTAAATATGGCAATTTTGATAAATTTGAATCTAGATCATCGGATGACATCTTTCTTGGTTATGCAGATCACACTCGAAGACATTTTCTATGACTCTGACGATGACAACAGAGAGTTCCCAAGCCACTCTACGACACCTACAACCACTCCCACGACCATTCTGTTAGAAGTGACTCATGCGACCACTCCCACGACCATTCCATCAGAAGTGACTCCTACGACCACTCATGAGGAAGAGACCGCTACGACCACTACGTCCTCACCAACTACATCTATGACCACTCCTGTAACCACTTCATAGGCACCTCTATATATTCAACAGAGACATCCTCTAGAACAAGTGATCGGTGAGTTAAACGAAAGAGTTTTGCGCAACAGGTATAACTCTAATGCCTCTTATGCTCATTTCGCTTTTGTCCCCTCTTTTGAACCCTAAGATGTAAGTCACGCTTTATCTAATAAGTCTTGGATTAATATCATGCGTGAGGAATTAGAGAACTTTGAGCGTAATAAAGTCTAGACTTTGGTTTCACCCCCTCATGGTCTTGGAACTAAATGTGTCTTTCAGAACAAATAAAGTGAGGATAGTGTTATTGTTCGAAATATGGCTAGACTTATGACTCAAGGATTCACCTAAGTAGAATGTCTTGACTTTGGAGAAACATTTGATCATGTTGCTCGATTAGAAGCCATTAGAATTTTATTAGCATTTGCTGCATCAAAGGGTTTTAGATTATATCAATGGATGTAAAAAGTGATTTTCTTAATGGCTATATTGAGGATGAAGTGTATGTTTGACAACCACCTGGTTTTGAGAATCTTATGTTTCTTGATCACGTCTTCAAATTGTTTAAAGTTTTATATGGTCTAAAACAAGCATCTAGAGTATGGTATGATAGACTTAAATCTTATTTGCTAAAAAATAACTTCTAAATGGGTACGATTGATAAGACTTTGTTTGCTCTCAAGCATAGCAATTATCTTTTACTCGTACAGATCTATGTGGATGATACGTCTTTGGTGATTCCTCTCATACTCCTATTTTCAAGTTTTTAGATTCTATGAGCAGGGAATTCGAGATGAGCATGATGGGTGATCTTACATTCTTCCGAGGCATTCAAATCAAGCAAATAAAATTGTGTACTTTTGTTCATCAGACTAACTACACCAAAGATCTACTTCATCGCTTTGACATGCGGATAGTCAAACCAATTTTCACACCCATGATATCTATGACAATATTGGATCCCGACGAAGATGGAAAGCTTATTGATCAAAAGGAATACAGAAGTATAATTAGCTCTCTTTTGTATCTCATCACTTCAAGGCCAGACATATACTTTGCTGTGTGTTTGTGTGCTCGCTTTCAAGCTTCTCCACGTGCCTCACATCGTCATGTGGTAAAACGAATCTTCAGGTATCTTCAGTCAGCATTGAAATTTGGTTTATGGTACTCTTCTTTCTCTTGTCTTACCCTTAGAGCTTATTCAGATGCGGATTTTGGGGTTGTCGAATTGATAGGAAGAGTACGTCTAGCACATGTCACATTTTAGGCATATCTCTTGTCTCATGGACTTCTAGAAAACAGGTGTCTGTTGCAATTTCAACTGCTGAGGCTGAATATATAGATGTTGCTTCTTGTTGCTCCCAATTGTTTTGGATGATAGCTACTCTTAAAGATTTTGGCTTAAAATTAGATAGTGTTTCACTTTTCTGTAATAACACTAGTGCTATTAGTATTGCTAAAAATCCTATGCAACATTCCAGAACTAAACACATTGATATTTGCTATCATTTTATTAGAGACTATGTTGAAAAGGGAGATGTTGTCTTGCACTTCATTGATTCTGATTCTCGAGTTGCTGATATTTTCACCAAACCGCTTGATTCTTCTTATTTTGCTCATTTGAAGAGTGAGTTAGGTGTGTTGCATCCTTTAGGATTATTCTGAGGGGGAGCTTAGTGTTTGTAACAGCCCAGCTGTTTATTCCAAATTTTCGGAGAAAAAAAATTAATTTAAAATATAAAATAAAATTAATTTAGGTTAAAATAAAAATAAGAGTTTTGTTTGTGTGAAATTTGAATTTTGTTTGCCACGATTTTACGCTTTTAGAAAATTTGGATTTGAAAAGTAATTTAAAGTAAAACTTAAAAATTATTAAATAAAATGATATTTTGATTTTCTATAAAATCCTAATTCAAATAAATTATTTGGATTTAGTTGTCCTTTATTTGGTGTTCGAGTTTTTACGGGTTTTAAAATCTATTTTGAAAATAAAAAGTATTTTAACTATGAAAATTAAAATACCAACAGTTGTTGGAAATATTTTTATTAAGTCCAAAATGTCTCCAGGCAGTTGTTTAAATTTTTCTGGAACTTTTAGAATTAATTTCATATTTTTTCTGAGCTTTATTGAAAATCTAAATCAAATTTAATCCTCCACCGCCCGATCTAATCTCGTGTGCCCATCTTCGCCTAACTCCTTCGCTCTCCATCCGACGGTCCTGATTTCTTCCTTGCGCCGCATCGCTCATCCGACCGTCCGCTCTTTCCCTCTCTCTCTCTCTCGATAAACCCGGTCCCACTGTCGAATAAATCATTTTCCTTTACAAAATAATTCGACGGAAAATCAAAATCCTTGCTGACGTCATAAATTCCTTTTCCATAGAAAAATAATTCATTTGAAAATCATTTTCCTTGATGACGTCATAATTTAATTTTTCAGTTCAAAAATAATTCCGAAAATCGGTTTATTCTTTTCTCTTTTCAAACTTCCGAGAGCCCGTTCTTTTCGTTTTAACTCGATTGAGCCCATTAAAATTTCTAAATTCATCTAAAATTCTGATCTATCCATTTATACCCTATTTTCAAATTTTTGAAATTCTTGAATTTATTTGGTTTAAACTAAATCTTAATTAGAATTTTTATTTAATAAAATAAAATTAAATATTAATATTTGCTAAAAATATTTTATTTGAGTTCTTTGAGCCTCAAGAAAGTTTCAAATTTTTTTTTAGAATTTTCGGAGTTTGTTTGAGCTCAATTTCAAAATCTCAAACAAAAATACAAAAAAAAAGAAAAGGGGAGAGAGTGAACAGTGCCCACGGGCACTGTGCATCTTCCAGAGCCGTTTCGTTCCCGAGCGCACGCACGCGCAGCCATGGCGGTTCTTCAAACTTTCATATCTTCTGATTTTCTCAACCGTTTTTCGTGAAATCAAGTGCGTTAACTTCCTCTCATCAAGAGCATTCCATTCCTAACCGTTTCCCCACTCCTTTATGTGCATTTTCACGAGAAAACGAACCGCCACCGAAAGACATTCGTTCGTTGATCTCCCTCTCCGGTCCACCTCCGCCCCTATGAAAGAGAGCACCGTGTGCCCCTTCTAATCCTCATCCACCCCCGAAAATTTCAAGTCCTCACTCTCTTTCTTCTCTCCACAATCTCAATTTTACTTTTGCGAACCGAAAGGTGTTCGTCGGCCTTTTGCGACGCCTACAGTGGAGCCTGGTCAGTTTTGACCACACCGTTGGCTTCACCTCCTCGCGTTCTACGCGGTGCTCCTCTCGCTTTTGCCGGAGCATCACCGGACCACCGTGGCCAAACCGGGCCGTCGTTCCTCTCCTCGCTGCGAGCCGATCGTGCGTGTTCCATCAAAACCGAGGTGAGCATTGTGTTCCCGACGTTCTCCTCTTTGTTTCGCATAAACCTCACCCTCTAACTCCTCTCCGTTTGCCCGAACGCCGATGCCAACTCATGGGTCGCCTAATGTCTTCTCCGCCATGTTTCGTCACCATCCGGTGTGCGTTGGCGAGTATCTGCATCTGCTTGAGTTCGCCTCGACGCGTTCTACGCCATGCTTCTATCTTCATCACTCGAAGACTCCCCGAGTCCTCATCGACCCGGTCAAGCCAGACGCTGAAACCGTGTCTTCGCGCGTACACCACTTTTTCGGTAAGCGCTTTGATTTCTGTTCGCGTCATATCGTGTCCTAGGCTCCAAGAAATTATTTATCATTTTTATTTAATTTTTCGTGGAGCCAATTGTCAGAAATTGAACTTTCCGCAAAAATGGCCGTTTTTTGACTCCCGACGTCGATTCGTCGTCTCTGTTGAGTTTTAGCATGTGCCGTAATTTTTCTTATACTTGTCTCGCCACGTTCTACGCCGTGCTCACTTCCTTTTTCCCAAAAAGCCTCCACAAATTTTTGCCTCCGACACCTCGCCGTGGCCGTCAATGGCATCTCGTGTCCCCATTCATCCAGTAGCATTTTTCACCAATCCGTTCGCGTCATATCGTGCCAAACCATCCCAGGTAGCTACCTTTCAAATGGTTTTGGATTCGCTTCACCGAGCACGAAGATATCATGCTTTTCCTTTTTCTCTACCGTCGTCTTCAAACGTCGATTGTATCGTCTCCGATGAAGTTTCAGCCTAGTCAATAATTTTCCTAGCTTCATCATACCATGTTCTACCCCATGCTCACTTTACATGTGCACATTCCATACCCGGTACTATCTCTCCATCCTGCTTGTCATAACTTCGCCGTCACTGTCGTTTTTCCCTCACCGCCAGTGATTGCCGCCGTTCCTCGATACCGTACCCACGTCACCACCTTCGCCTCGTCGCTGGGGTTCCATATTGTCCATTCGCTGCTACCTTGCAACCAATCGACCCCGTTCTGTTTAAAAAGGAATTCTCGGATTTTGTTATCATTTCATGTGATATCTAAAACTTCCAGATATCCGTTCTCCCTCATTCGAACTCTGAATCCATTGATTCTTCCTCCTAAATTCATCTAAAATCATAACCTTTCTTCCAGTATATATTATATATTTTTGTGATTTTGTTTGTATTTATTTGTTCCTTTTTATTTATCGTTCCGCGCGTAGAACCCGACGTCGTAGAAGAATTTTCGACCATGACAAGAAAGTCAAGATATCGCACACGAAGGCAAGTCTCCTTTGATCATCTTTGAACCTATGTTTGTGAAATGTTTTTCAATTATTTTAAATTTAATGCATTGCTATGTTACATAAAATGATAGTTTCTGTTGTAGAGGTAATAGTTAAATCGAAGAACTGTTATGCCCTCATTTGACTTTGACAACCATGTACCTTTGACACCCTAGGAATTCCCTTGTCTCATTATTGAGATTATTATGAATCTTTGATAATTGTTGTATCGGTAGTAAGATTCTTAGACAAGCTATATAACTTTAGTAACTTTGGATTGAGAATTATATTTCAATGAACTAGACTTTTGATCAGAATTTAGTGGTAGATGGTGTTGCCACTGTTTTGTGAAACAAAATAAAATGAGCAAATTGTTTTTAGACCAGGGCGGATGGTTGGTTTGGATTGGTGCGGTTTGCACGAGATCTTGAAAAGTGTATGTTCCGCCCTAGTCAATTAAGGACCGACGCTTGTGTTTGTCCAGTCTGAGCACTACCGTATACCACATGTCTATATGGGTACGACCTAGCTGATTAACTTATGATAGACTGGTTTAGGTACCACCAGTGGAAAGTGGATGCCAGGGTTACTGGTTATTCACAGTGAGGGACAGGGTTTACTGTACTCATATGGCGCAAGAGGGGCTTCGATGGGTGGTTTAACCCTTCACGGTGAAACCTCGTGGTGGTGTCTAGCTAGACTGGAGTAAGGTAAAAGCTTTGTGATATGTTATCTGGGTCTCATGCCTAAGGAAGCATGTTGGCTATTAAGATGACTTATCTCTTGTAGGTAAAGTGTACAACCTCTGCAGAGTGTAAAACTATACGAATAGCCGTGCCCACGGTCAAGGGCGGGCAAGGAATGCATTCACATAGTAGATCTTTGGTTTTTGGTATTAAAATAAAAGTTTTGGGAAGCCGGAAGTGGTTGGAACTCCCGGAGTTGTCCTGGCAAGTGTAGCCAGTGTGGGTGGTGTAACCCGTTTTCTTGAATTTTGGCGGTTAGCCAGTGGTTTAGTGTGGGTGGTTTAACTCGTGGTTTTGAGTTTTGGCGGGTTGAGCCAGTATTCAAGTGTTGGTGGTTGGAACCTTCACTTTAAAGTTATTAGATTCTATTAAAGCAATTTCTTTATTAAACTAATGCCTTCAAAAATATTTAATGATATTTGAAATAAAATGTTGCTTTGTGCAAAAGAACCATATAACCCTCCTTTGTTAAACCTTGCATCTATTGCATTTTCCCAAGACTTATGAGTACTTTATGTACTCACATACTACACTTAAAATAATACCCAGAAGAGTATGAAGCTCAAGATGGAACTTTCGACTACGGAGCGTATGGATTCGACGAAGGCTTCCAGGAGTTCTAGGTTGCGCTTCCCCAGTCAATTGCCTGTGGCGTATTGATGGGTCTCCGCTGGATTTACTTTTGTTTCCGCTGTGCTTTATCTTTTGTGAGTTTACGAGGTCTTGAAATCTCAGTTGTAATAAAGATGCCTTTTTGGTCTGTACTCTCTATTATTGTAATATTCGTCTTTGGCAATGTAATCATCACTGTTTAACTGTGTGTACTAGCTTTGATCTGGGACTAGTGCTGTAATACACAGAGGGTCCGGATTTGGTAATCCAGGGTCCCGACAGAGATGGTATCAGAGCCAATTTGACTGTAGGACGTAACCTAGTTGGAATGGTCGTTAGTAGAAGAGCTTCAAAAATTTATTTTATAAAATAAAAATTTAATAATGTGCTATCCTCATCTTTTCTTTTCTTTCTATCCTTACCTTTGTCATGGTATTCTTCCTTCCCTATCTGCTTATCTCCTTTTTGAATGGTAAATGTATCCCCTTTCCTCTGTAATTTCTCTAGATGGCTCAATAAGGTTTCGTCTGAGAAGCGCGTCATCATGAAGGAGCGAGGAATAGTTCTTTAGTGGTAGTGCCCAAGTAAAGTGCTACGATTTTAGAACGCTTATATACTACTTGTTTGTGTGCTAGATGCACTGTACCAAGTCTTTGTATACATGTAGTACAGTCATCCTTAAAAACTATTTTAATTTCAAGCTAAGTTACATCTAAGCTGGTGTTTAGTCGTTCCCCTGATCTCTTATCTATGCTATTTTCCTCTTACCTTGTGCTAACCCCAGTTACCACAACAGTGCAAGCTGCAATTCTTTCACTGCAATCTAAGTTTGGAAATTAATTGAGGACCCAGAGTATAGGGAAGACAACAAACTTATGGAAAGTACTCTTGTCAGGAAAGTAACCTTAATCAGTAGATGTCAAGTTAGGTAATTTGGAGAATTATTGCTAATGTGATATAGGTGGATGTAGAATTGGCAAGATTGGATAATATTCAAGAGGATTGAGATAAAAAGGTATATTTGTGGATACGATCGATTATAAATAAATCTAAAGAGTGTCATCTTTGTGGACTGATTAGAGAATAAGTACAAAGTTGAACTTGGAGGAGCTATTTAGATCATGAGAAAAGTCTAAACTTTGCCTTGGATTTATTATCTAGTATTGAAAGGAGCAATTGAATGTAAAACAAGATTTTTGTTGAAGGGATTATTTGTTATCGTTGGAGAATTAGTATTAAGAGATTGATCCAGTAAAGGGAGAGATTAAAAGATTAAGAAGTTGAATTATTATAAACAATTTGTGATATCAATTTTACGTGATTTGGTTGAATCATGAAGAGTGAATGAATTTTGTGGAGTTAATTGATTATCAGAGTTTGGTGGACATATTGATGATGAGTGGATACTAGTGGAATTATAGAAGATAATACCTTTAGATATCTTGGTGGATTAATTTTATCATTGCAAAGTGGACTTTGATATGTCAAATTGAATTTGGTGGATTTAATAGATCATTGCTAGATAGTTGGATTTGAACTAATGGGATTAACTAGATCATTTAAGGATGTTCAAATGGATAATCTGGAGGATTTAAATTAATTATGGGAGATACATTGTTCGATAAGAATTAATTGAGGTATTTGAATTCATTCAAATTTGGTGGAACCAAAATGAGGATTTTCAAGAGATTGATGTTGGTGGATTAATGAAAATTAAATTATTGCTTAGATAATCTTGAAATTTATTGATGATTACTAGAAGGTTGGATTATTTGATCAGAGTTATGGATCTAATGGATTGGATAATGATCATAAAGTAATTGGTGGATATCATAAATTACAATGTTGTTGGATTCTTGTTAGAAAAACTCTGTGGTTTGTCGTCGATTCAAATTAGAGCAAAGAATAAAAGTTATTGGATTATTTGTGAAATCAATAAGGTGCATTTGTGGTATATGATATTGGAATCAAGCATCTTTGGAAAGTTGAGATAATTATGTCTTTCTGGATGAGCCCTTGCGGAAGTTAAGCCCTTTTGGTGGAATTCAATTAATCGATAGGATAAGGGCAATGAAGTTAACTCGAGCTTGCACCGACTAAAGATGTACCATTCAATTTGTTGTTGTCTTCAGATTTCTCGGTTAAAGGAATACTTAATTGTACCGAAGAACAAGTTATAATCATGAAGGAAGCTGAACAAGACACAAGAAGCAAGACCATAAAGTTCCACAAAGTGCAGTGGAGTAATCATTCTGAATCAGAAGCAACTTGGGAGCGAGAAGAAGACCTAAGAGCCGAGTTTCTCTCTTCTTTCTTTTTCCTAGTCCGTCCGAATCTCGGGGACGAGATTCTTTCTAAGGGGGGTAGTTTGTAACAGCCCAGCTGTTTATTCCAAATTTTTGGAGAAGAAAAACTTAATTTAAAATATAAAATAAAATTAATTTAGGTTAAAATAAAAATAAGAGTTTTGTTTGTGTGAAATTTGAATTTTGTTTGCCCCAATTTTCTGCTTTTAGAAAATGGATTTGAAAAGTAATTTAAAGTAAAACTTAAAAAAAATTATTAAATAAAATGATATTTTGATTTTCTATAAAAATCCTAATTCAAATAAATTATTTGGATTTAGTTGTCCTTTATTTGGTGTTCTGAGTTTTCTAGAGTTTTAAAATCTATTTTGAAAATAAAAAGTATTTTAACTATGAAAATTAAAATACCAACAGTTGTTGGAAATATTTTTATTAAGTCCAAAATGTCTCCAGGCAGTTGTTTAAATTTTTCTGGAACTTTTAGAATTAATTTCATATTTTTTCTGAGCTTTATTGAAAATCTAAATCAAATTTAATCCTCCACCGCCCGATCTCATCTCGTGTGCCCATCTTCGCCTAACTCCTTCGTTCTCCATCCGACGGTCCTGATTTCTTCCTTGCGCCGCATCGCTCATCCGACCGTCCGCTCTTTCCCCTCTCTCTTCTCTCTCGCTGATAAACCCGGTCCCACCTGTCAGTAATAAATCATTTTCCTTTACAAAAATAATTCGGCCAGAAAATCAAAATCCTTGCTGACGTCATAAATTCCTTTCCCATAGAAAAATAATTCATTTGAAAATCATTTTCCTTGATGACGTCATAATTTAATTTTTCAGTTCAAAAATAATTCCAGAAAATCGGTTTATTCTTTTCTCTCTTTTCAAACTTCCGAGAGCCCGTTCTTTTTCGTTTTAACTCCGATTGAGCCCATTAAAATTTCTAAATTCATCTAAAATTCTGATCTATCCATTTATACCCTATTTTCAAATTTTTGAAATTCTTGAATTTATTTGGTTTAAACTAAATCTTAATTAGAATTTTTATTTAATAAAATAAAATTAAATATTAATATTTGCTAAAAATATTTTATTTGAGTTCTTTGAGCCTCAAGAAAGTTTCGAATTTTTTTTTAGAATTTTTGGAGTTTGTTTGAGCTCAATTTCAAAATCTCAAACAAAAATACAAAAAAAAGAAAAGGGAAGAGAGTGAACAGTGCCCACGGGCACTGTTCATCTTCCAGAGCCGTTTCGTTCCCGAGCGCACGCACGCGCAGCCATGGCGGTTCTTCAAACTTTCATATCTTTTGATTTTCTCAACCGTTTTTCGTGAAATCAAGTGCGTTAACTTCCTCTCATCAAGAGCATTCCATTCCTAATCGTTTCCCCACTCCTTTATGTGCATTTTCACGAGAAAACGAACCGTCACCGAAAGACATTCGTTCGTTGATCTCCCTCTCCGGTCCACCTCCGCCCCTATGAAAGGGAGCACCGTGTGCCCCTTCTAATCCTCATCCACCCCCGAAAATTTCAAGTCCTCACTCCCTTTCTTCTCTCCACAATCTTCATTTTACTTTTATGAACCGAAAGGTGTTCGTCGGCCTTTTGCAATGCCTACAGTGGAGCCCGGTCACTTTTGACCACACCGTTGGCTTCGCCTCCTCGCGTTCTACGCGGTGCTCCTCTCGCTTTTGCCGGAGCATCACCGGACCACCGTGGCCAAACCGTGTCGTCGTTCCTCTCCTCGCTGCGAGCCGACCGTGCGTGTTCCATCAAAACCGAGGTGAGCATTGTGTTCCCGACGTTCTCCTCTTTGTTTCGCCGCAAACCTCACCCTCTAACTCCTCTCCGTTTGCCCGGAACACCGATGCCAACTCGCCGGTCGCCTAATGTCTTCTCCGCCATGTTTCGTCACCATCCGATGTCCGTTGGCCGAGCTGTCTGTACCGTTGAGTTCGCCTCGACGCGTTCTACGCCATGCTTCTATCGCCATCACTCGAAGACTCCCCGAGTCCTCATCGACCTGGTCGAGCCAGACGCTGAAACTGTGCCTTCGCTCGTACACCACTTTTTCGGTAAGCGCTTTGATTTCTGTTCGCGTCATATCGTGTCCTAGCCTCCAAGAAATTATTTATCATTTTTATTTAATTTTTCGTGGAGCCAATTGTCAGAAATTGAACTTTCCGCAAAAAATGGCCGTTTTTTGACTCCCGACGTCGATTCGTCGTCTCTGTTGAGTTTTAGCCTGTGGCGTAATATTTCTTAGACTTGTCTCGCCACGTTCTACGCCGTGCTCACTTCTTTTTTCCCAAAAAGCCTCCACAAATTTTTGCCTCCGACACCTCGCCGTGGCCGTCAATGGCATCTCGTGTCCCCATTCATCCAGTAGCATTTTTCACCAATCCGTTCGCGTCATATCGTGCCAAACCATCCCAGGTAGCTACCTTTCAAATAATTTTAGATTCGCTTCACCGAGCACGAAGATATCAAGTTTTTCCTTTTTCTCTACCGTCGTCGTTCAAACGTCGATTGTATCGTCTCCGATGAAGTTTCAGCCTAGCCAATAATTTTTCTAGCTTCATCATACCATGTTCTACCCCATGCTCACTTTACATATGCACATTCCATACCCGGTACTATCTCTCCATCCCGCTTGTCATAACCCGCCACATCGCTCGTTTTTCCTCACCGCCGTGATTGCCGCCGCCTCGATCTGCACCCACGTCACCACCTTCGCCTCGTCGCTGGGGTTCCATATTGTCCATTTGCTGCTACCTCGCAACCAATCGACCCCGTTCTGTTTAAAAAGGAATTCTCGGATTTTGTTATCATTTCATGTGATATCTAAAACTTCCAGATATCTGTTCTCCCTCATTCGAACACCGAATCCATTGATTCTTCCTCCTAAATTCATCTAAAATCATAACCTTTCTTCCAGTATATATTATATATTTTTGTGATTTTGTTTGTATTTATTTGTTCCTTTGTATTTATCGTTCCGCGCGTAGAACCCGACGTCGCCGAAGAATTTTTGACCCGCAGCAAGAAAGTCAAGATATCGCACACGAAGGCAAGTCTCCTTTGATCATCTTTGAACCTATGTTTGTGAAATGTTTTTCAATTATTTTAAATTTAATGCATTGCTATGTTACATAAAATGATAGTTTCTGTTGTAGAGGTAATAGTTAAACCGAAGAACTGTTATGCCCTCATTTGACTTTGACAACCATGTACCTTTGACACCCTAGGAATTCCCTTGTCTCATTATTGAGATTATTATGAATCTTTGATAATTGTTGTATCGGTAGTAAGATGCTTAGACAAGCTATATAACTTTAGTAACTTTGGATTGGGAATTTTATTTCAATGAACTAGACTTTTGATCAGAATTTAGTGGTAGATGGTGTTGCCACTATTTTGTGAAACAAAATAAAATGAGCAAATTGTTTTAGACCAGTATGGATGGTTGGTTTGGATTGGTGCGGTTTGCACGAGATCTTGAAAAGTGTATGTTCCGCCCTAGTCAATTAAGGACCGACGCTTGTGTTTGTCCAGTCTGAGCACTACCGTATAACCACATGTCTATATGGGTACGACCTAGCTGATTAACTTATGATAGATCGATTTAGGTACCACCGATGGAAAGTGGATGCCGAGGTTACCGGTTATTCACGATGAGGGACGAGGTTTATTGTACTCATATGGCGCAAGAGGGGGCTTCTGACTGGGTGGTTTAACCCTTCAGCGGTGAAACCTCAGCGGGTGGTGTCTAGCTAGACTGGAGTAAGGTAAAAGCTTTGTGATATGTTATCTGGGTCTCATGCCTAAGGAAGTATGTTGGCTATTAAGATGACTTATCTCTTGTGGGTAAAGTGTACAACCTCTGCAGAGTGTAAAACTATTCGAATAGCCGTGCCCACGGTCAAGGGCAGGCAAGGAATGCATTCACATGGTAGATCTTTGGTTTTTGGTATTAAAATAAAAGTTTTGGGAAGCCGGAAGTGGTTGGAACTCCCGGAGTTGTCCTGGCAAGTGTAGCCAGTGTGGGTGGTGTAACCCGTTTTCTTGAACTTTGGCGGTTAGCCAGTGGTTTAGTGTGGGTGGTTTAACCCGTGGTTTTGAGTTTTGGCGGGTTGAGCCAGTATTCAAGTGTTGGTGGTTGGAACCTTCACTTTAAAGTTATTAGATTCTATTAAAGCAATTTCTTTATTAAACTAATGCCTTCAAAAATATTTAATGATATTTGAAATAAAATGTTGCTTTGTGCAAAAGAACCATATAACCCTCCTTTGTTAAACCTTGCATCTATTGCATTTTCCCAAGACTTACGGAGTACTTTATGTACTCATATACTACACTTAAAATAATACCCAGAAGAGTATGAAGCTCAAGATGGAACTTTCGACTACGGAGCGTATGGATTCGACGAAGGCTTCCAGGAGTTCTAGGTTGCGCTTCCCCAGTCAATTGCCTGTGGCGTATTGATGGGTCTCCGCTGGATTTACTTTTATTTCCGCTGTGCTTTATCTTTTGTGAGTTTGCGAGGTCTTGAAATCTCAGTTGTAATAAAGAGGCCTTTTTGGTATGTACTCTCTATTATTGTAATATTCGTCTTTGGTAATGTAATCATCACTGTTTAACTGTGTGTACTAGCTTTGATCTGGGACTAGTGCTGTAATACACAGAGGGTCCGGATTTGGTAATCCGGGGTCCCGACAGTGTTTAAGACTTCGGAAGCCTTGTTTATTATACTTGTCACATATACATCAAGTCCAAGTCTTTAAAATCAAATGATGTGGTGAAGAGCTATCTTTATCATATTTACTCATTTACTATGTAGTAGTAGTCGAAATAGGTTGTAATTATTTTGCTCTATTTGCACTAAAACATGACATGGGTGAAGACTTTGACTAGATTGATTGTAAATAGCTCCTTGTGATGTTCATCGAAAATGATTAACTTGATTGTGAGTCCTCTGTTAAATCTTGGCATGAAACTCGGTTGTTTCATATTGCAATCTTTTTATGTTCACTCAAGTTGGCGTGTTATGAGAAAAGTGAAAAAATTGAAAAGATGTATACTTCAAGCATGCCATGGTTAAACAAAAAACATGCTCGAATGAAAAGAACTATGCTTCAAGCATGCCACCATTTAATAGAAGTTTGCTATAAAGATAACATCGTGGAAAGAAGTATGCTATAAACATGCCACATACTTAAAAATGAGTTTGGAGCAATAGATTGTTATATGAGATTGCTAGTTCGACTAGATTTAAGGGTTGTTTCACTTTTAGACTTACTCTTTTAGATGTGATATCCCTTTGTGCACTTTGTAGATTGATTTGCGTATGGCTGTGATGCATGTCATCAATCCAATATACTTAATCATGCTAAAAACATGTTTAGACTTGATTTGTGGTATATATGATCTGGGGAGCTCTACTAGGTTAACTTGGATACACTCTTAAATCAATTCACCGTGACTTGGATAATCTACAAAGCTTCTGGATATTTCTTCTCTTGATGATTTCATTGCCAAAGGGGAAGAAATTAGAGAAAGGAGGAGAATTGGAGAAGGAGAAATTTAAAAAAATAAAAAAATTTCTCGCTGGAGCTGAGGTGGAGCTTTCTAAGTGTTCTGAGCTCTTCAGTGTTTTCTGCTGTTGTCTATGTTTTCTTTTGGCTGTGGTCAGTTCTTTAGTAAATTCTCTTATTCAAGAGTTTTTGAGGTGTTGTCAATGTATTTATCAAGGGGGAGATTGTGAGACCATGTGATGATCATGCATGCTGTTGATGATGAATAATTGATATTTAGTTTTATTAGAATTTACTTTTGTGAAAGTTCTGATTGATGCGCCTTTGTGCTTGAGTTTTCAGGGTGGCAAAACGACCAAATTTGGTAGTCGGTGGTCCGAACGGCTTTGTCCGATTAGTAGACATCGACCACGTCCGACTTCGACCATGTTGATTATGACCACGTCCGACTTCGACCACGGCAATTTGATCATGGTATTTCAACCTCATCATTTTTCGATCACAACATTTCGACCATGGAACATCATCTATAGTAGAATGACCATACCTGGTCGAAAATGGTCGTAGCTACAGAACTTTTCAATGGTCGTAACTACAGTGTTCGGTCAATACTTGTGAACTTTACTAGTCGTACTCGATAGTCGTAGATTTTACTGATCGGTAGTCAAAGTCATTACTGATTAGTGGTCTTAGACTTGTGATCGGCAGTCGTAGACTTTGCAGTTGGAAGTTGAAGTCTTTGTACTGGATTGTTATAGGCTTCATGGTCTATACTCGTAGACTTCATGGTCGATACGAGTACTTTAATTCTTGCTATCTTCAGGTACTTCGAGTACTCGTGTTAGGCCAGTGGTAGAACTAGCTGGTGGTGATCGAGGTACAATACTCGAAGGATTCAATACTCGGAAGGACTCAGTATTCAATAGTCGTGGTTTCCACGATCGTGGTCATAGATCGGTTGTCAAAGTGGTTGGAGATCGGTAGTCATGGACTTAACGATCTGGTGCTTTAGTCATAGCGATTGGTACTCGGTAGTCAGTACTCTATGGCTCTGTGGTTGGTATCGATGTAGATATTTTTCCGAGTGTTTTGAGCGGAGAGATGGTAATTCCCGAGTACTTTTGTTTTTGAGTACTCATTGTGCTCGCAGTCGTAATGAGTTGTGTGAAGTGGATTTCTAGATAATGATAGGATGTGTGGTCGTGGACGACCTGTGTGGTGCTGATGGATGGTTAACGGTGTAGTTTGAGTATATGTGCTGGCGACGGTTAAGTTGTGAAGAACTTATGACGATGGAAAATATTTCTTTGGTCTTTGCATGTGCATGTGGGCGTGGAGACGATCATGGTCAGTGATGAGGAAAACCGGGATTAGGATGGGGAAGTCTGAGATCCAGGCGATTACGGATATCATGCGAGGTGGTCGGGCTCATGCTAGAGCACGTGAAGATCAAAGGTGGTGATTCGTAATGAAGCTATGGGCGGTGTGGTCTAAGAGACTTTGGCACTAGCGATGATGGTGCATCATGAAGATACAGAAGGTGCTGTTCTGGAGACTTCGTTACGTGTTGGGTTAGTAGTTGTGGATAGAGTCCATAACTGAGAAGACTAGAAGAGTTTCAGATAGAGTCCGTAACTTGGAAGAGATAGATGTTTGAATAAAAATATGTGTTACAAATGGTTTCTGGTCTCTTAATTTAAGGAAGAGATAAAGTTTTGTGTTCATGTTTGAGACAGACACGGTTTGGACATTAGCCTATAAAAGTTAGAGAGGGTAAGGGCTAATGTGTGACTTTTGAGGAAGTTTTTAGTGCAGTTCTGGTAGGTTTTCGTCGAGAAGGTTTTAGATGTGCTTGTGAGGGTACTTTGTAATTCCACGGAGATCCTGCAATAAAGATAAGTTTTGAATCAATCTGATTCTTATTTTGTTTGTAGATTGATTGTGATCGCAGGTTCTGTGGATTTTACGACGTTCAAAGCGACCAGACAAGCAATTGTACAGAGGGTACGCGGTTGTAAGCTGAGCGATTGATCAGGTGGTTCGATTTTGAATAGTCAAAATCTTATCCAACTGTTAAAAAAATCAAAAAAATAACGACAATCATTCAACCCACTCTAATTATTGTCTTCAATCCTACAGAGCCAAATAATCAATCTTGCTACCTCACACCACCAAACAAACAATTTCGGGCGCTAACGGCTAACTCATGTGGCTAGATTTATTAGAGGGAGAATAAAAAAATCAAACATGCTGATGGCCCAGTGGCGTGGCAACATCGTAAAAAAACCATCGAATCAGTAAAGGAAAGCAATCCCCTCTTCTCTCGCTATCCAACGCCTTCTTCACTTCCCATCTCTCTCTCAGTCTCGCGTCTCGCCTCGTACAAACCCTAGCCCTCCCCCACCCCAAACCCTACCTCTGGAGCTCCGATTCGCCGCGTCGGCTCTCCATTTTGACGCTCCCGCAGCTCTCCGCGCCCCGATTCACCCCCGTCTGGGCGAGAGCTAATGGAACCCGCAGCGCCGAAGGAGGCGCCACCTCCGCCGCCCCAGTCCCAGTCCGCGGCCGAGGAGGACGGGATGCTCTCCGTGACGGCGGCGATGGCGAGGGATGCCGCCGTGCTATTCCAGAGCCGCCGGTACGCCGAGTGCGCCGAAGTGCTCGCGCAGCTCCTGCTCAAGAAGGAGGGCGACCCCAAGGTGGGCGATTCTAGCTCTGCTTTCCTATGTGTTGAGATGTCAAGAGGCTTAAGAATTTCTGGGATAAATAAATCTTGAAACTGTATATGTTGTTTGAAATGTAGGTAATATTTTAGTTCCGAATTTTACTAGGAGACAAATGCAATAAACCAATGATGCAAAATTTACTACTAACAGCAGGCTATTCATCATATTTCAGAATATACGCAAGGAAAATATAATAACAAAGTCGAACGAACGCGCGAACAACTTACTTTTGAGCTTGATGAACAGGAAGCAGCGTAGACTTGATGCAGTGCAGAACGAAGATGACGCAGTGAAGTGAGTGGTTGCGCAGATGTGCGCTGTCCAGAAACCTTATTGCCACCCCCGTGCAGGTCTTCACGGCAGCAACGGTCCGGAGATACCGCTCCTCTTCACGGTGCACGTTGGAAAGAAGAGTCGATGAAGTTCAGACGGCGCAGCACAACAGCACACAAATTCGCAGGAGGAAGATAATGGAGGCAGTTAGATTCCTCACACATACTCTGGACATCTCCAGCATATATATAGACAGACTGATAACTGACGTGATTAAAGCAGTCATATACCCTTTGGTAACTGACATATTTATCAGTCATTTACCCACTGGTAATTACCTGTCATCAAACCCAATAAAGCCTCATTCAAATGCTTGAATCTCATTCAAACAGAGAGAGAAAGAATGATGCATGGTTCAGTAAAAATAAAGGTGGACTTGGTCTGCCAAGTGGCGCGCTATGTCACGGCACGGTCGCGCGTCGCAAGTCACTAAGTCACATGATTTTCACGCCAAAATACACGAATATGCACGCGCACGTGCGTGTGCATGTGTGTGATTAACCAGAGCTCCCTTATGCTATATCTGTCCATATTCAAATAATGGTGATGACTTCACCTTATAAATTGGTATCTCTCACCTTACTTTAGCAATATGGTACTAAACCATGCATGCTTTGGAATTAAGGAAATGTGTTATGCTCATATGGGCCAATTTCTAACATATGTAGCGAACCTGTATACTTGGCTAGGTTGGCAATGGCGTGCATGGTCAGGGGGAGGTTGCAATCTTGCTTGCTAGAGAGATGTGGTTATATGCTTGCTCAGCGACTGTTGCATGAGAATTGCGTGGTGTGCATGTTTGAGTTGTGCGTGTGGCTCGTCTCTGGGGGTGGGTGGCGTGAGCCTGCATATGTGTGTAGGTGTGTGGTGCATCTTGGGTGTGTGATTGCTTGTTGCGCGTATGAATAGATGTGTTCATCTGTCACATGTATATACATTGTCGTCGTGTATGCGGCCTGCGTGACTTGAGTGTGTCTTAATGTGTTGGGGTTGGGGTGGGTGCCCATTTGTATGTTGTGAGTGGGGCATTGTTTCAATGTGGATGTGTGCAGTGGTATGTTGGTGCATGTCAATGCCAGCGGGGCATGCGATTGGGCCTGGGTGTGCTTCTCCTCATGCATGATTTTAATTAGTAATTTTGTACATTTCTTGAAGCATAAGCCAGGGCCTGTTTTAAGCTGGTTGTGTCAGTTTTTAAATTTGAGAATAATTTGCCTACAGTTACCCAATTCCATGTATAGCACAGAATATGTACTTCCGTACTTTCTACAATGCTCTGCTTGAGTCTGTAGAAATGAAGTTTAATCATACTTTCTTTTGTTGCATCTGATGCTGCAATTTTCAATTTTCAGGTCCTTCACAATATGGCTATCACAGAATCTTTCTTGAACGGTTGTCTTGATCCGAAGAAGTTGCTTGAAATTCTAGGCAATGTTAAGGTTAGTGAATCTTCATTGCTCACTGTTTGGTCATTTGATTACCTTTCAGTTATGTAAGTACTAAGTAGAGAAATCTACGGCTAAGCTTGAATTGACAACTACAGTTGAAACCTGTTAGTGGCTCTGATACTCATGATTGTGCAAACAAACTTTTACTTTTGCCATGTCCAAACTCAGTTATGGATAGAAATCAGCAACCTTGCGGTAAGTGATAAAATGTTAATGTTTAGCTCTTTATTGTAGTCCTAACCTTTAGTTAGTTCCAACATATATTCCTTAGTTCTCAAAAGGACAGTCTGGATGCTTTACCATATTTTTCTTCATCCATTCGTTTTTGGACCTGTTCCGTGCAAGATTGTTCCAAATGGCCAAGCTTTCTGTGTCGGTTTCATAGTTTTGTCGTATTCTAAATACATATGTTCTTTTGTTCTTGTGGGTAAATGAAAATAGTTTCATATGCATGAAAAATTATTTTGTTTGTGGCTAGTGACAAATTCTTTTGTGTATGGATGGTGACTTTATTATTTACATTTCATTTTATTCTTCATGTGTGTATTTTTATCTTCAACTGTAGCTGTGAGGTGCATGGGTATAGGAAACAAGGGTTTTGCATATGATTCACGCCACATGTTAAGAATAGTACTAGTATTTGATTGCTTAGCTAGTTAGCTTGAAACTAATCAAATTATGAAAAAGCTTGGTGTTGATATAAGCAATTGTTGGAAAATTATATGTAGGCATTAAAATAATCATTTGAATCCGTAGGAGCATATTGATAGAACTGGAGGTGAGCTCATATGATCTTAGGGATGCTTTTGCTATATTGTGTGTATGGTAGTTCTATTCATGCAAGCTTGTGTTGCATAAATCTGGACCAAACAACGTTTTTTGTATTCTGAGCTATAAACGATTTATGGTTTGAAGTTTTGGTTTACTGCAAACAAGAACTCGAAATCCTACCCCTGATTGATCGATGACTTCAATTTTTTGTGCACACAAGTTACTTCTAAATTTTACATCTTGCTTTTATGATCTGTAGTCCAACCCACTGTTTTAAGGTGGTGGTGAGTCTGCCTCTTATCAAGGTGGTAGTTAGTCTGCCGCAACAATACATGCATAGTGGTGGTATAGTTTCACAGTTAATTATGCCTTGAAATGCAAGAGTGGACTTTATTGCAGCCCAAAAAAAAATCCATGTCCTTTTGTCTGCCTTCCTTTCATCCTTTCAAAGTTCTAACCTGTGATACCCTGATACGTCGCCCAACTTCCGTTCCCGTGTGTGATACGTATCTGATATACGTCGCGATACGGTATCGGCAGGTATCGGAACAATTACGATTTAAAAATAAATAAAAAATCCGATACTCCTTCGATACTTCCGGATACACCCACGTGCACTGGTGAGGAGCTCCGTGGGGAGAAGGGGTCATGGAGGCGGGGAGAAGGGAGGGGGGTGGCGGCGGGGAGAAGGAGGGACCGTGCATGGGAGAAGGGAAGGGCGGCAATGAGAATGAAGGGGCGGGCGGCGACTGGAAGAAGGGGTGGTGGTGAGTGAGAAGGGAGGATGGGGCAGGGGCATGTGGGGAGGAGAAGGCAAGCATGCAGGGAGGAGGAATCGCCGTACCCGTATCGCGTACTTGGGTAACTTAGGTTCTAACTAGTAGTGACTGAACTCCTAGTAACATGTCTTCATATGAAACAATATATGATATATTTGGAACTCAATTGTTGAGTTTTCTGCTTTTTCATCATTCACATTGCACATAAATATCTATATTTTTCAATTGTTAAACTGTTTACAAACCACATACATACCACTACAACATGTGGTGGCTGCTTCCTAACTACTTACAGCTATTTAGTGCATTGGTGCAACCTAATGTTTGACATATTATTATGGGAGGTGCTTCTATGCTTATTGTAACATCCCAAAAATTTGCAAATCTTAAAAATTTAAATTCAAATTAATTATTTTAAAGTAGTTGGATCTCATTTGAATTTTTCTGAGTTTTTCCAGATTTTAAAATCAATTTCTAGAATTAAAAAGAAATTTTAATATGAAAATATACTACCAAAATAACTTGGAAATATTTTATCTAAACTCAAAATATCCCCAGAAACTTATATAAATTTTTCTAGAATTTTAGAATTTTATTTTGTTTTTTTTTCTGAGCTTATTTGAATTTTCTAGGGTTTTCTCAGAATCAAAATTAAAATAAAATTTAAAACTCCTCCTCCTCCGGCCACCACGTGAATGGGATTGCCGCCCACGCCGCCTCCGCCCATCCCGCCTTCCCTTCCCCGCCCGCCACGTGGGCGGCGGATTAGACACCACACCACCCTACCGATCCCTCGCCTGCCTCTCTCTCTCACTGCCGGCACCTGCCGGTGCCTCTCCCCACCCCGCCGCCCCCACTGTCATCCCTCTCCCCGCCTCCTCCTCCTCCTCGCCTCCGCCGCAACCACCGCCGCCATTTTCGCCACGCCCACTTCCAGCGCGTTCCGCCGCACTCCCCAACCTCCCCACCTCCCCGCACCCACTTCCCCTCTCCCTCTCCCCACGCCCCCAAAACCGCCAGAACCTCCCACTCCAAATGACAAATTGCCACGCCTGCTGCCCCGAGCCTATTTAAACCCTCCCGAGCACCCTTGCCCTCCCTCCATCTCCTCCACCTTTAATTTCCTTCCTAGCTCCACCGCCCGGACCGTGCGCGCCTGCCGCCGCCACCTCGACCTCCCATGAGGAATCGCCGCCGCCGGTCGTCGTGCCGCACTCGCCACCACCCTGGCTTCCCGCGTGCCGCGAAAATCCTCCACCCCGCCGCCTCTCCCGGTCGCCAAGCGCCGCCAGACCGAGCCCCGAGCCGCCGCCTCGCCGCCGTAGCCTCCACTGCCGCCGCCCCGCACAAGGTGAATTGGGTTCCTCTCCTTCCTCTCCTCCTCCACCCCGGCCGGCCCACGTGTCTTGGGCCGCCGCCGCCGCTCCGCCCGGCCACCCCACGCCACCACCGCCGCCGCCGCCGCGTCGCCACCACCACGCAGTGCCTGCCACCTCGGCCTCCGAGCAATCCGTGGACCCGGTCCATAGACCCGCCCACCGTCACCGGCTTCTTGTGGTCGACATCTTGGCGATCATAATTCCGAATTTCCGTTAAAAATAATTCAGTAGAAAAGAAATTCCTCGCGACGTCATAATTCGAATTTTCTTTAGAAAAATAATTCCAAAATCCGTTTTATTCATTTTCTTTGTTTTTAAACTTCCCGAGGCCCGTACTTTTTCATCCTAACTCCGATTGAGCCCATTCAAATTTCTAAATTCATCAAAAATTCCAACCTATTCATTTCTGCCATCCTTTTAAATTTTTGAAAATTTTGTAATATTTTAAAATTCAAATTTCAAATTTCAAACACCCAGTTCATTTTCAAAATCTCAGTTTCATCCCAAATTTTCTGTACACCTCCAAAGATCCAAATCCGACCTTGTAAAATATCCATAAAATTATATTATTTTTCTGAAATCAGATATTTTATATTGAAATTCTTTTTCATTTAAACTTCCAAAAATCCCTTCTCCCTCGTCCGAACTCCGAATCCGTTGAAACTTTCTCCTAAATTCTTATAAAATTATAAAATCCTTTACAGTAGTTACATTATATTTTTGTAATGTTATTTGTATTTATTTGTTGTTTGTTTTATCGTTTTGCGCGTAGAATCCAACATTGTTGAAGAATTCGAAGACCCGTAACAAGAAAGTCAAGATACCGCACACGAAGGCAACTCTCCTTTGAACATCTTGAACCAATGTTTGAAAATATTTTGATTATTTTAAATTTAATGCATTGCTATATTACATAAAATGATAATTTCTGTTTTAGAGATATTAGTTAAACCGACAATTGCTATACCCTCATTTGGCATTGACAACCATGTACCTTTGACACCCTAGGATTTCCTTTGTCTCAATAATGAGATTATTATTAAACTTTGGTAAATGTTGTAACGGTAGTAAAATGCTTAGTCGTGCTATATAACCTTTGGTAACTTAGAGTGGGAAATTATACTTTTGTGGAACTAGACTTTTGTTCAAGATTTAGTGGTGATTGGAATTGCCACAGTTCTTTTAAAATAAAATAAAATGTGAAAATTGGATTTAGACCAGGGCGGATGGTTGGTTTGGTTTGGTGCGGCTAGCACGAGAACTTGTTAAGTGTATGTTCCGCCCTAGTCAATTAAGGACCGACGCTTGTGTTTGTCCAGTCTGAGCACTACCGTACAACCACATGTCTATATGGGTACGACCTAGCTAACTGACTTACAATAGTTTAGTTTAGGTACCACTAGTGGAAAGTGAGTGCTAGGGTGTACTGGTTATTCACAGTGAGGGACAGGGTTTACTGTACTCATATGGCGCAAGAGGGGCTTCGATGGTGGTTTAACCCTTCAGCGGTGAAACCTCAGCGGGTGGTGTCTAGCTAGACTGGAGTAAGGTAAAAGCTTTGTGATATGTTATCTGGGTCTCATGCCTAAGGAAACATGTTGGCTATTAAGATGACTTATCTCTTGTGGGTAAAGTGTACAACCTCTGCAGAGTGTAAAACTATTCGAATAGCCGTGCCCACGGTCATGGGCGGGCAAGGAATACTTTCACATGGTAGAACTTTTATTTTTGGTTTTAAAGTAAAGTTTTGGGAATCCGAGAGTGGATGGAACTCTCGGGGTTGATCTGGTGGATGGTTCTAGAGTGGGTGGTTGGAACCCGTAGATTTGTAACTTGGTGGTTGGAACCAGTTATCCAGTAATGGTGGGTAGAACCTTTACTTTAAAATATTTAATAGTTTCAGTTAAGATAATTACTTTGTTAAAATATTGCCTTCAAATATGTTTAATGATATTGGAAATAAAAATATTGCTTTGTGCAAAAGAACCATATAACCTTCCTTGTTGAGCCTTGCATCTAATGCATTTTCCCAAGACTTGCGGAGTACTTTATGTACTCACATACTACACTTAAAAATAAAATCTCAGAGGAATACGAAGCTCAGGAAGGAGACTACGACTACTTTGCGGGTGGATTCGACGAAGGATTTCCGGAGTACTAGGTTGCGCTTCCCCAGTCAATTGCCTGTGACGTATTGATGGCTCTTTATCAAGTTTATTTGCTTCCGCTGTGTTTTGTTTATTTGTGATTTCTTGAAACCTCAGTTGTAATGAAAAGACCTTTTGGTCGGTACTCTCTATTATTGTAATATTCGTTGTTGGCAATGTAATCATCACTGTTTAACTGTGTGCACTAGCTGTGATCTGAGACTAGTGCTGAAATACACAGAGGGACCGGATTTGGAAATCCGGGTCCTGACACTTATGCTTGGTTGTTAACGACTGCTAGTGTCTTGTAGCGTTTGTTGATGCCTTTTTTGATTTGCTATGCCATTTTGTATTGTGTTATGTTATGGGCTTGGTCTCCAAAAGTTCATAATTATTTGGGGAAATTCTAATGTTCTACCAATACGCGGATTCAGAAAAGAAGTGAAGAACTTGCCTGTGCATCTAGAGAACAAGCTGATTCTGCCAATGGGGTAGGAAACAATGCCTCAGGATTAAGAAGCAGTGGCATTGTACCGTCGATTTCCGCTGCAGATAATGCAACAACCTATGGGGATGAGTTTGACACAACCATAATAACATTCAACACTGTATGTTCTCTTGTTCTGTGAAACTAATTATTTGATTATTAGGTGTTTGTGGTATGTGGTTTGCATTAATGAAAGTACTGTTTTGGCCAACGTAAGCATTGAACATACTCCTTGATTTGAGCTTTAGCTGAAGGCATGCTGATGGATTCGTTTACGGACTTGATGAATTTACAGGCTGTTATCTGCTATCATCTTCATGATTATGAATCTGCACTGTCTGTTTTGGAGCCATTGTATCGAAATATTGAACCAATTGATGAGGTATTATTAGCTATTGCTTTGCTTAAGGAAAAGTTGTTTACACTCTAATTATTCTGTACTACTGCAGACAACTGCACTTCATGTATGCTTTCTCTTATTGGATATTACATTAGCTTTGCAAGATGCATCAAAAGCTGCGGTAAGTTTACTTTCTTTTATCTTAAAAAAATATTTTCTTCCCTTCGGTGTAGCTCACAGTTGACATCTACAGCTTGCTCCATTGAAACTAGTAACTTGTTTGCAAACATTCTGTTGTGGGCTTATGGGTATTTTGTCAGCTTCTGAAAATGCATCATATGCGCTATATTCACTGTTTTACACAGCAAACTGACATAAGAGTAGAATACTACTTCTATGTGATATGTTCAGTTTTGTGTACTTTGTCCCCATATGCTTCATGATGTCATTTATATCCTTCCATAACATGCATTGTTTAGTATATGCAAATCTGTGCTGACATTGCTAATACCTTAATATGGGATAATTGCTGATAAGTGATAACAATTGAAGACAGGAGAGAGATCTAGGGTGTGTTGATCATGGAGTTCTTGTCTGTTAGATTTGGTTTATTGGGGAAATGATTACGTTTTTCCTTCGGTTTTATCTTCATTAGGATTCCTGAGCTTGACACTGTCAGATTTAGGTTGGCTCTCAAGTTGTGTGGCGCGCCATACAATTTGTTTGACCTTTTACCTTTCCAAAGTTGGAGCATTGACTTTTGTCTAGAGGGAACTTTGTTTGTCTCATTTAACTGTGTGCATTACTTATGTTTTTACAGGATATAATTCAATACTTGGAAAGGTCATTTGGAGTAGTTAATGCAACAAACCAGAATGAAAACGCTAGCATAGCTCAGCAGCAATCAGCTCAACCAAAGCCTCCTGCAAAAAGTAACACGCCTCCAGATTTTGATTCAAATACTTATGCTGGTGGATCGGAGAACCTATCGGTGGGAAGTTTCTCAGATGATACACTGGAGTTTGAATCTTTTTACTCTGCTTTGGATGGTGGAAATCAGAACTTGGGCAGACCTATCTTAAATGATTTCTCAAGGGCATCAGCTGATCTTGCTGCCACTGCTGCTGATTTGAAAGTTAGGCTACAAATTTACAAGGTCCGGCTTCTACTTCTCACTAAGAACCTTAAGGTTGCCAAGCGAGAACTCAAAGTTCTAATGAACATGGCACGTGGTAGGAATTCATCAACAGAGCTTCTCTTGAAATCTCAGTTGGAGTATGCCCGAGGGAACTATCGGAAGGCTGTGAAGCTGTTGAGTACACCCAATAATCGAACTGAACATGCAATGCTAGCCATGTTCTACAACAATCTTGGTTGTATACTCCACCAGCAAAGATCTAACCATACCTCAATATGGTGCTTCAGCAAAGCACTGAAATATAGCTTATCTCTTCGTTTAGAGAAACCATTGAAGCTGTCTTCATTATCGCAGGACAAATCTTGTCTTATTTCATACAACTGCGGCATCCAACATTTGATGTGTGGGAAACCTTTGTTAGCAGCTCGCTGTTTTCATGAGGCCATGCCACTCTTGTACAACCGGTCCCTTTTTTGGCTCCGCTTTGCTGAGTGTAGCCTGCTAGCTCTAGAAAAAGGCCTCCTGAGTTCAAGTGGCGCTACTTCATGCAATGATGAGATTTTAGTTCATGTAGTGGGGTCAGGGAAATGGCGGCACTTGGTTATCAACCCAGTGAGCTCAAGAAGTCATCATTCAGATTCTGAGGGAGTGACTTTGGCTGAACATGGAAATTTGATATCACTTAGATTTGCTAGACAGTGCCTACTCAATGGGCAACTAATATTGGATGCTTTTGAGCAGGAAAGTCTGGTGGTTGCAACAGGTACAGAGGATTCCAACCAAGGAGCAGTACAAGGCCATAAAAGCTCAGGTCAGAACAACACCATGAGTACATATTCCAAAACTTCTTGTGGTCCAACGCTAACTAATGTAAATGGAGAACAAAAGGGAACGACGAGCTTGAATGCCACCTTGCAGAGCTCTCTTGCTTTGTATGATGACATCTGTAGAAAAGAGAATCTCAAAATTAGACAAGCCATCCTGGGGGACCTGGCGTTTATTGAATTGTGTCTTGAGAATCCCTTGAAAGCTTTGTCTATTGCCAAGTCACTACAGCAGCTGCCAGACTGCTCCAGGCAGTATGTATTCCTTAGCCATGTGTATGCAGCTGAAGCTTTGTGTGCGTTGAATAGACCAAAGGAGTCTGCTGAGCAGTTAACAGTTTATTTGAGAGATGGCAATGACATTGAGATGCCCTACAGTGTTGAGAACTGTGAAAAGGCCCTTGTTGAGAAAGACAGCGATGGCGAAGACTCGGTTACTCCTGCAGTCACAAAACTGACCTCAGAATCTCAGCATTCAGTGTGTCTCAAGCCCGAGGAAGCTCGGGGTGCTCTGTTTGTTGACTTTGGTATGACCGCTGCAGTACAGGGAGAGCTTGAGCAGGCTAACTATATGGTGGGCCGCGGTCTTGCAATGCTGCCCAACAATCCTAGGGCAGTGCTAGCAACAGTTTATGTGGACATTCTGCAGGGGAAGGCACAAGAGGCTATCACCAAGTTGAAACGGTGTAGAAATGTGAGATTTAGGACCAGTAGTGTAGCAGTCAGCAGCTAAGATAGATCCTCCTTTTGATGATTTCTGTAGTTGATAATTGCCATTTCAACTTTTGGACCCTGACCCCATGCGGATGATCATCAAAGATGGTAATGTTCTTCTGTGTACCATACATAAGAAAATAACTGTAGATCTCCCTCCTTTCCCCTCATTTAGCTTTCCCAGATTCAGGGGTTTAATGTGCTGGGATTATATGTTTTAATTTTGCCGCTCTTTGGACTGGAGAGGTGAACTGATGAAATAGTTTCCGATATTGTTTATCCAGGAAAGCAACCTGCAAAAGCTTTCGAATCTGAAGTCCGCGAGTATGTTGCGGTCCATCGTATTGCCCTGAGGTCCTCATTTTACTGACTTCCGCGGAGATAAGATAAAAGTTAATATGAATATTCAAATTCTTGAAGTGATTTCTTTACTCATTTTTGCTATCGTCACACTCTAGAGATAAGGTACATGGTATCGCTTGTCTCACTTCTTTCACTTCCATTACGCGTACATATCTTTTTCCTCAATTTTTAGTACCACTTGCCTCCTTCTTTTAAAAGTCACTTCTTTTAATCATTACTGTTTATTTTTAGCTAAAAGTCATTAAGTAAAAAGCCAATACAAATGTCCTGGGAATTATCACTTCTCCACTGCTGTTTGTTTCCAGGGCTGTTTGTTTTCCTTTGTGTTCGTTTTGTTTGTATGTATGCTTCAGATCAGAGATTTGACATTACTGACAGAAGAAAAATGCTAAAGATTGTGCAAATAGCTCGCAGGGTTTCCGCAATTATGTAGTTCCTTAATTACATCCAGCAGGCTTGTACATTTTGCCAAGGAAAACTTGACAGTTTGTCAGAACTGAATGTTGTGAGTGTCGTTGTTCAAGAAATACCATATCTAGGAACGAATTTATTTGTGTGCAGTGCACGCCGGTTGGTCCTGAGTTCCGCTACGTTGAATGGTAATGAATAAATGGGGATCCTTGGAATTCAGCTTACTCTGAATTAGTAATAGAATGTTTTTAAAATTGAATGAAAAACAACAGAATTAGTTTTTTTTTCTGTAATTTTCCACCAACATTCAGCCCTATGGTGGAATCTAAGCTAGGTTATTGCAAATTAATTAACCAGATCACACTCATTTAAACTTGTGGTTGTATAGTAGTACTCAGTTTGGATAATCACAAGTTTGATCCTTAATTGACTAGGGTGTTACTTTCATAATACAAGATCTCACGCTTAATTTGTACCAATCTTATCATCCACCCAAGTCAAATAGATTTTCATTATTTTATTTTATTTTATAAACCAATGGCAATACATATTGCCAAATATTTGGTAAAAACAATTGTACAAATATTTGATAACATTAGTCCCACTCAAAGGATGATATTGATCGAAATAGTATGTCTTAGCAATTCTACCATTATAAAGTAACTATAATAATGTACTCATTATCAATGGTAATCTATACTAGGTACATGGATTTCAAATATCAATGAGAGTCATTTTAAATAGGATTTAATAATTTCTTAATAATTGAATTAACAATGAATAAAAATAGCAATGCATAATAGCTTTCGAAAGATATAAAAATAAATTTTGTAAACATTAGGATCAACACGGTCAAGAAAGATTTGTCTTCGTTGATGTGAATTGGTCCTTCTTGCTAGTCTGGTTGCTCTTCGACACGTCGGACTCTACGCGCAAAGCGAGAAAACAACAGATAAACAAATAAATTTAAATAAAATCATAAATATACCGGGAGATAGATTATGAATTTAGAAATTTGAATTACTTAATTCGAAGTTTGGACAACGAAGAATGGGTCCTCGAAAATTTTAACGGGAGAGAAATATAGGAAAAACAAATGAGGGAATATTCCCATGGAATCCTCTTTTTGGCTGATTTTTGGGATGCAGTGGTGGATGACAAGTGGGCCCCTACTGTCATAGAGACAATGAAGAATACATAGAAGGCTTGAATAGAAAACAAAAGAGCTCCCGGAGTGGACGCAGGCAGCTCGGGCGGTGGCAAGCAGCAGCTCGAGCGGTGGCGCCAAGGACCAAAATGAGCCGGGGGCACTGTAGGGAGTTAATGGCCGCCGGCGACGGTGGCGCTGATGCAAGGAGCGGCAAGCGGTGCGACGATGATGGCCCTCTGGCGACAGTCAACGGTGGTTTGCGTGAGCACAGGCACGGCCTCAGCTCGTGAAACACTCCTATGGGGTCGACTCGGCCAGAGATGGCTTGCAACGATGACAAGCGATGACAAATGAGGTGGCACCGGTGACGGCTCTCCTCGCCGATGCATTCGACGTTGGCTCACCAGAGGTGATAAATAGATGGCGGGAGGTGAATTATGTCGTTTTTGAAAAAAAAAATTATTCCCGGAGATTCACTATATGAAAATCAAATTAACTTGAGGGATGAATTCGTAATGCTCGGGAACACAATATAACACGAATGGATTTTATAAAACTTCACCAGAGAGGTTGGAACGCAAGTCAGGACGATGGTTGGAACATGAGTCGGGATGATGGTCAGTTCGGGGAATGACGGGGCTCACGACGATGATGGCGCATGAGAGCTCAGTACTGTTTGAGGAAGCTGCAAAGGGGTGCAAGGTGTAAAACTTAGGAAGCGTTCTCACCTCTTTAGAGGCTGCATAACATGTTTATATAGCCAGGGAAACCGGCGGTTGTTACATGAGCAAACGTGATTGAGAGGGATACCGAGTTCTAGAGGGATACGGAGTTCTGACTCTATACTCCTTCCAATCCTAATACAATGCTTTCCTTGGGAATCCTATCTTATCTCTAACATCCCCCCTCAATCATAACTTACATAAGTTAAGATTGTATCTAAACATATCTAACTTTCTAGTACATAAGGCCTTTGTAAAACCATCAGCAACTTGATCATTAGTTGAGATGAATTGCACATCTAATAATTTTTGCGCTACTCTCTCACGAACAAAGTGATAGTCAACCTCAATATGCTTTGTTCGAGCATGAAATACTGGATTTGCAGACAGATAGGTTGCTCCTATATTATCACACCAAAGCTGTGCTGCTGGAGGGCTTGAAATTTGTAATTCTTGTAATAGAGTTTGTATCCAAATCACTTCTGCTGTTGCATTTGCTAGTGACTTGTATTCTGCTTCTGTACTAGACCTTAATATTGTTGCTTGTTTGCGTGCACTCCAAGAGACCAAATTACAGCCTAAGAAAACTGCAAACCCACTGGTGGAGCGGCGATCATCAACACTTCCTGCCCAATCAGCATCAGAGAATGCACTAACAAGTGTAGAAGAATTTTTCTTAATCTTTAGCCCAGTACCAAGTGTATATTTAAGATATCTCACGATTTGTTTCACAGCAATCCAATTAGTAGTGGTTGGTAAGTGAAGGAACTGACACACCTTATTCACAGGAAAGGATATATCAGGCCTAGTGAGAGTTAAGTACTGGAGTCCTCCAACCATGCTTCTATATTTGGTAGAATCCTCAGGTCCAAGGGCTTCACCTTGCTGCAAGGAAAGCTTCTCTGATGTGCATAATGGTGTGACTGCTGGTTTGCAATGCTCCATATTGACCCTTTTTAGCAAGTCCGAAGTGTATTTATCTTGTGACAATAATATACCATCTTTCATTTTGGATACCTCAATTCCCAAGAAGTACTGCATGTCACCAAGGTCTTTTAATGCAAAATCTATCGCAAGATCTTTGAGTAGGCCAGAAATTGCATCTTGTGATGAGCTAGTCACAATAATATCATCAACATATACTAGCAAAAATATTGTAACTGAACCTTTGTTGTAAAAGAATAATGAGGTATCTGCTTTTGAACCGATAAAGCCAAGTTGTTGTAGTTTTTGGCATAATCTGGCAAACCAAGCTCTAGGGGCCTGTTTAAGACCATAAAGAGCTTTTTCCAACTTACATATATGATGTGGTTTCTGCTTATCCTTATAACCTGGTGGTTGTCTCATATAGACCTCCTCCTCAAGAACACCATGAAGAAACGTGTTCTTTACATCTAGCTGTCGTAGGCACCATCCCATGCTTACTGCAACAGACAAAACAATTCGTATGGTTGCAGCTTTGACTACAGGACTAAAAGTGTCCTCATAGTATATTCCATACCTTTGTTTGAATCCTTTTGCGACTAGACGTGCCTTATACCTGTCAAGAGATCCATCAGCTTTCCTTTTTATCGTAAAAACCCATTTGCAGTCAATTATATTTATTCCTTGTTTAGCTGGTACAAGGTGCCAAGTTTTATTCTCGACTAATGCATCAAACTCACAATCCATAGCCTGCTTCCATTTCTTGTCTACTAATGCTTCATCAACTGTTTGTGGTTCACTTGTGGTTGTAAAGTAGATATACCTGATCTGCCCATCTGTGTAAACTTTTGGTCTGCTAATTCCACTTTGTGACCTCGTGTGTGGCCGATTTCATAGCAGTTGCACCGCCTCCACAGATGATCCCGAAGACGCTCTGCGGCTTCACCCGCCATCGGCGGGAGCGGGCAACGTGTTCTCCGACTCACCAATTCCATTATGCCACGTCGCTGCAGTGGAACCGTCTCCACTCGATGAGTTCGTCCCGGCAGCGTCCTCCGCCAATCCTTGCGTCCGAGGAGTCAATCCTGAGGGAGAATCTTCTGCTGTTGAAGTCGACTCGTCTGGTAGATTGGACAGGCCGCCCTCGGTTCATGTGCCTCCGGTTTGGCCTGTGATTTCATGCAGTATTTCATGTGTTTCTTGCCCATAATCTGCACCAAAAATTTCCAGATCTGCACCAATCTCACCAGAAAAATTAGTATCATCAATATGTGCATTAGTTAACTGATCACATGACACTGTTCCCCCTTGATCAGTATTGGAAAGAAGATGTGGATAAAGGAGGATTTCAGAACGGAGAAGGGCGCCGGCATTGGAGTGGAGTTTAGCAAAGGGAAAAATATTTTCATCAAAGACGACATCACGGGAAATATAAATATGACCCGTGGACACATGAAGGCACTTAAACCCCTTATGTAAGAGACTATAGCCAAGAAAAACACATTGTTGAGATCGAAACTCAAGTTTACGAGAGTTATATGGTCTAAGGTTTGGCCAACACGCACATCCAAACACACGGAGAAGTGAGTAATTAGGTTTTTGACCAAGTAATCGTTCCAAAGGTGTTGAATACTGAAGAAGTTTGCTAGGTGTACGGCTGATAAGATAAGTGGCTGTGACAAACGCCTCACCCCAAAATTTTAGAGGCATCGAAGCATGAGCTAGAAGAGATAGACCAACATCAACGATGTGTCGATGTTTTCTTTCGGCAGATCCATTTTGTTGATGTGAATGTGGACAAGAGACACGATGTGTGATGCCTATCTTTGAGAAGTAGGAGTTTAATTTCTCATACTCTCCTCCCCAATCAGATTGTATGGCAATAATTTTCCGGTTTAGAAGTCTTTCTACAAGAGCTTGAAATTCTTGAAATTTTTGTATAACCTCAGACTTATGCTTGATCAAATATATCCAAGTAAATTTACTAAAATCATCAATAAAATTGACATAGTATCTTTTTCTGCCCACTGAATCAGGAGCAGGCCCCCAAACATCAGAGAACACAAGTTCTAAAGGAGCATTAGAAATACTTGAAGACTTAGGATAAGGGAGCTGATGGCTCTTGGCCTGTTGACAGGCATCACACACCAACTCTTTATTGGACTCTTTGGAAAACTTAAGTTTATTTCTAGAGACAACTTCTTGAACAATGACACTGGAAGGATGTCCTAATCTATCATGTCATCTAGACAAAGTAGGTTTGATGATACTAAGAGCTTGCTGCTGTGATTGAGGCGATGATGATGAGGGTAAAGGATATAGGCCATCTTTATGCTTGCCTTGAAGTAGAACCTTCCCCGTGACCTGATCCTTGATCGAAAAGAACTTTGGATGAATCTCAAAGAAGGTGTGATTGTCAGCAACAAGACGTGAAGCAGATATCAAATTTTTCTTAGCATCGGGAGTATACAAAACATTATTGAGATAAAGTGGACGATCAGGGGTACAGATTTGAGTATGACCAGTATAGCTAATACACATACCTGTCCCATTGGCCGTATGAACTTGATCTCCACCGTTGTACTTCTCCCGAATGCTCAACTTGTCTAATTCTCCTGTTATGTGATCAGTTGCACCGGTATCAACATACCAGTTTGTGTCAATCCCGTAGGATTGTACAGCAGCAGCAGACACTCTTTTCTTGCGGGGCAAAATCTGGATCGAAACGATGCCAGCAGATGTTCACGGTATGACCTGTCTTGCCACACAGCTGACATACTGGGCGCTCGCCTCCAAACGTTCGGCCTCCAGTTTGTCCACGGCCTCCGCCTCGGCCTCGACCAGGGTTGGATGTAAACATATTTCCACGACCACGGCCTCGTTGGTTTCCGCTTCGTCCAAAAGAAACAGCATTCACTGAGTTCACCGAAGCTTGATACGTACCTTGCCGTAGGTCTGCTCTGCCTTCAAAACCTAGCAGTTGTGAGTAGAGCTCGGCTACTGTAACCGGCTCAACTCTGGCTGCCAACGCTAATACTACTGGTTCAAACTCGGCATCGAGACCAGCGAGGATATAAGACACCATATTTTCATCATCAAGAGATTTACCAGCGGCTACAACTTCATCTCCTAAAGCCTTCATCTTGGTGAAGTACTCATTAATCGTCATGTGTCCTTTCTTCGTTGTGGAGAGCGCAATGCGAGTGTTGATCACCCGTGCTCGAGTTCTTGAAGAGAACATCTCTTCGAGAGATTTCCAGAGTTGTGCCGCCGTTGCAACGGACACTACCTACGTCAAAACATCTCACGAGAGAGATGTCATCAGATATCCAAGAACTTGTTGATCCACAGCAACCCATTGCGCGTACGCCGGATTCTGCGCCTTGACGGTTTTGTCAACGTCTTTAACGTCGATCTCCTTTGGAGGTGCGACGATAGTGCCATCGAGGTAGTCGAACATCTGAGCTCCTCTCATGGCTGGAAGAACCTGCGCTTTCCATAACAGATGATTGTTCTTACCGAACTTCTCTGTCACCGGAACCCCAAATGGAGAGATTCCCACCGGAGCTGAAAAGGATGATGTATTCATGACGGCTGGTAGATGAATCTATGAGGAGAACATGCTCTGATACCATGTAAAACTTAGGAAGCGTTCTCACCTCTTTAGAGGCCACATGACATGTTTATATAGCCAGGGAAACCGGCGGTTGTTACATGAGCAAACGTGATTGAGAAGGATACCGAGTTCTAGAGGGATATGGAGTTCTGACTCTATACTCCTTCCAATCCTAATACAATGCTTTCCTTGGGAATCCTATCTTATCTCTAACACAAGGCAGTCACAAGGCTCATATCTTAAGGCCTAGTGAAAGAGGAAACCAACGTGGAATTGATGTTGTTGTGGGATTTGGCAAGAAATCAACGTGGAAAGGAAACGGCCGGGTTAAAGATGGTAATGGTGTGGGATTAGCAATTGATGGCGAGCGTTTTCCATGCAGGCATGAGGTAGGGTGGCTTGGCTTGCCATGCATGGCCTAGGCAGCGGCGCTCTAGAGTTCTGGTGTTCGGCTGAACCGAGCACGAATAAATATGACAATCACAATATGCTAGAAATACAAAGGCGAACAAATGACAAAGAAATAACCAATTGACACATGATGTTTTACCGTGGTGTTCTTAAATTTGCCGGTTTCTCCTAATCCACGTTGAGGAAAGCCCAAGCAACTTGGACCGGCTCCACGAATTAAGTCTCAGCTCCTCAATCTACTAGTGGTTGTCCTTCCTCCGCTCTGGAGATGGTGGACACCAAACCACTCACAAGTCAGCGCCGAGCTTATTCACAGCCTTCTTGAAGAAGTCACCGTGCAAACTCCCACCAAGACATCTAGGTGCTGGCAAGCACCAAGAGTAATTGATCACAACTACTCTTGATGGAGATCAAGTACCAAAGGGATCAATCTAAGATGTATGTACTTGATTTTTGACTCAACCACCTCAAATGAATGCACAATGTGAAATTGAGGTGTAGAGTGAAAGCTCAATGCTCAAGGGTGTTCAATGGAGTCTCTTCTGTTATGTCCTTGAGCAGATGGGGGAGTATTTATATCCCCCAACCAAAACTAGCCGTTACACGGCAATCCCTAAAAAAATCAGCGCGAGTAGAAGTGCCGCCGTTTATCTTACGGCACTATCGCACCTGTTTTGACACAAAAGTAATAGCTATTTCAGAGCTTTTGAACTAGCTCTGGACGTATTTGACTACTCTAGTCATATTCAACCGCTATGGTTCTCCGACCACGTCAGATTCGACCACGCGGTTTCGACCACATTGGCTTCGACCACACTGGCTTCGATTACACTGGCTTCAACCATCCTGGTTTTGGCTACACTGGTTTCGTCCACGTCGGTTTCAACCACATCGGTTTCGACCACGTCGATTTTGACCATATCGGTTTTGACCACGTTGGTTTCAACCACGTTGGCTTCGACCATGTTGGTTTTGACCACACTGGTTTCGACAACGTTGGTTTCGACCACGTTGGTTTCGACCACGTCAGTTTCGACCATGTTGGTTTTGACTATGTTGGCTTCGATCACGTTGGTTTAGACCACGCTGGTCTAATGACCACCAACAAATGCGGTAGTACCGTGATCACATAGCTGGTAGTTCCAGAACATAGAAGTATCGCAAGAAACACAGTGATAGTTCCGATTTTTCTGGTACTTTCAGGGAACTGAATTTAGATCAGAGAAATATAGAAATGATCTCTAGTTTTACACTCAAATAAAGATCATTTAGGATCATTATGCATTAGGAATACTAAATAAAACCTTGGAAGATAGTATTATGAACATAGAGATTTTTAGCAAAAATAAGAGAAAATACTTTTCAAAAATACCTCCAACAACTCCAAATGAGCATGAAAGCATGAGGCATGAGTTCAAGCAATATTTAAGTAGTCTGTAACATTTAATTCATTCCTCAACTTGCAAAAAATGGCTTTCATTCAATGGTTTGGTGAACATATCCGCTAATTGGTCTTCGGTCTGGATGTGGCTAATTGTAATGTCTCCCTTGCTTACATGATCTCTTAAGAAATTATGGTGTATATCTATATGCTTGGTTCTTGAGTGTTGGACCGAATTATTGGTTATTTTCGCTGCACTGTCATTATCACACAAAAGAGGCATTTTGTTAAATTTAATTCTATAATCCATCAAAGTTTGTCTCATCCATAGCATTTGAGCACAACAACTTTCCACGAAAACATATTCAGCATCAGCGATGGAAAATGCTACGGAATTTTGTTTCTTGGAAGACCATGACACTAAAGACTTTCGTAGCAATTGACAACTACCCAAGATGCTCTTTCTATCCACTTTACAACCCGTATAATTAGAGTCCGAGTATCCAATTAAATCAAATTTAGCACACTTAGGATACCAAAGCCCTATGTTAGAGGAATACTTTAAATATCTTAGAATTCTTTTTACGGCCGTTAAATGGCACTCTTTTGGAGATGCTTGAAAACATGCGCACATGCAAATCATAAACATAATATCGGGCCTAGATACGGTAAAACAAAGTAAACTACCAATCATCAATCTATAAAGCTTTAAATCTACCGGCTTACCTCCTTCGTTAAGATCAAAATGGTTGTTCGTTGCCATATGGGTCTTGATGGATTTTGCATTCCCAGGCCAAACTTTTTGAATAGATCTTACAAAACTCTTGATTAGTAGAACCAAATATGATATCATCAACATAAATTTGACATACAAAAAATCATCATCAATATTCTTTGTAAACAATGTTGTATCAACTTTTCTAATTTTAAATCTTTTAAAGAGTAGAAAATCTCGAAGGAGCTCATACCATACTCTAGGAGCTTGCTTCAAGCCATATAGCGCCTTAGAGAGTTTATACACATGGTTAGGATTTTTAGGATCTTCAACACCAAGAGGTTGTTCAACATAAACAAGTTCAGAAATTGTTCCATTCAAGAATGCAATTTTAACATCCATTTGAAATAATTTGGTATCGAAACTAGATGCAAAGGCAAGTAATATGCGAATTGATTCAAGTCTATCCATGGGTGCAAATGTTTCATCATAATCCAAACCCTCAACTTGAGTACAACCTTAAGCAACTAACCTTGCCTTGTTTCTTACCACAACTCCATTTTCATTTTGCTTGTTGCAGAAGACCCGTTTTATGCCAATCACATTGTGCTCTTTGGGTCTTTCCACTAATGTCCAACATCATTTTGGGTGAAGTTGTTGAATTCTTCATGCATTGCATTCACCCAATCTGGATCATCTAGTGCTTTATCTACAAATTTAGGCTCAAGAGAACACACAAAAGAGTAATGTTCACAAAATGAAGCTACTTTAGATCTAGTTTGAATACCCTTACTTTTGTCACCCAATATTTGATCTATTAGATAATCTTTCGTGATTGCATTGTAGATCTTTGGTGATTGCATTGTAGATATTTGGTGGTAGAGGTTGCTCTTCCTTTCCTTCGACATTTATTACTTGAGTGTTGCTTGTTGTGGAAGAAGTAGGAGTTTCAACTTACTTTGATGAAGGAGACATGCTTGGATTATCCTATGGTTTGGTGTCACCAATTTGCATGTTCTCTATTGCTCGTTTTAGTCCTTCATCACCTACATCATCCGAATTCTCTTGCTCTTCTTGAGAGCCACTAGTTTTATCAAATTGAACATCACATGATTCTTCAACTAAGTTGGAGTTTTTGTTGAAGACTCTAAAAGCTTTGCTGTTAGAAGAATAAGCAAGCAAAAATCCTTCATCACATCGACTTTGAAATTTAGAAAACTGAACACCCTTTCTTAAGATATCGCATTTGCATCCAAATATTGTAAAGTAGAAAATATCCGGTCTTCTTCCAATGAGAAGCTCATAAGAAGTCTTTTTCAAAAGACGATGCAAATAAAAGCAATTTATGGTATAACAAGCGGTGTTAATAGCTTTCGCCCAAAAATTATCAAAAGTATTACATTCATCAAGCATTGTCCTACCCATTTCAATTAATGTTCGATTTTTCTTCTCAACAACTCTATTTTGCCAAGGAGTGTAGTTAGTGGAAAGCTCATATTTTATTCCAAGTTCAACATAAAATCTTCAATTTTAGTGTTTTTGAACTCGGAACCATTGTCACTTTTTATTTTCTTTATTTTGAAATCAAATTCATTTAAAGCCCTTTTTCAATAACTTTTGAAAATGTCAGAGGCTCGCTCTTGTCATTTAAGAAAAATACCGATGTGTATCTAGAGTAATCATCTACAAAAACCAAATAATAGCTATTGGTCCCGATGCTCTTATTGGTTGTTGGCCCAAATAAATCCATATGGAAGAGCTCCAATGGTCTAGAAGTTGACATCATACTTTTGGAAAGATGATAATTTGCAACTTGCTTCCCAGCTTGGCAAGCGCTACATAATCTATTTTTTTCAAACTTCACATCTTTCAAGCCAACTACAAAGTCATATTTGAAAAGATTTTTAAGTTGAATCATACTAACATGACCTAGCCTTCTATGCCATAACCAATCAAAGATGTTTTTGCCATTAAACAAGTTTCCAAGCATGAATCATTAGAGGAGAAATAAACTAAATAAAGATTTCCAAACCTAAAACCTTTGAAAACAAGGTCAATTTTTTTTCCTTTTGAAATAGTTACTTCCTCTTTAGAGAAAGAGCACATTAAGCCTAGATCACACAATTGAGCAACCGATAGCAAATTAAAATTTATTGTTTCTACTAGAGATACATTAGAAATGGAAATGTCATTAGAGATAGCGATTTTATCCAATCCGAGTACCTTTCCTTTGCTATTGTCTCCAAATGTGATTCTTTCATTGCTCCCATTCTCAAATGTGGTGAACATCTTCCGGTCTCCAGTCATATGTTGAGTGCACTGTCGGGACCCGGATTTTTCAATCCGAAATCCTCTGTGATTATTGCACTAATCCCTGGATCAGTAGTTAGTGCGCACAGTACATTGCTGAATCATTCATACATCGCATACATCAAATATTACAATCCAAATTGGAAATACGCCACGTCGGGCAATAGTTTACAAAAGGGGCCCTAAGGCCAAATGTTATCAATCATCAAAGTAACACGGCGGAACAAAAGCAAGCCAACGCCACAGGCAAGCGACTGGGGAATATGTGTGCAGTGTATATCATCTAGACTTAGATCATATACGTGCACACACAGCCTAAAGTCTAACTTGTCTGAGCCCAAAAGAAACGCAAAACAGCGCCCTAATTATCATCGTTGTTTCCTTCCTCCTTGACCGGGACTTCTTCATGCTCATAGTGACCTTGAGTTCCTGTCTCTGTTTTGATATTGCGAGTGTGAGCACACTAACCACCGTGCTCAGCAAGTTACCACACAGAATGCAGTAATATATATGCTAGGCTAGATCAAGGAAGGCTGGGGTTTGTTTGTTTGCCAAGAATTGCATGTGAATACATAATTAAAATCCCTGAGATCTAGCAGCTTTTCAGTAGGAGTAAAATGAAGTACATACTTTGTAATAGCGATACAGATACCATCCACCATTACATGGCATCTGCATCATACGGTATCTTTCAGTGTTATAGCCACTTAACTTACCACTGGGACAAAACCCAGGCCAATTTCAAACTAGGGCAGTCCATCGCCCTCTATTCACCCATTCCCTTTACAAACCATTTTGAAACAGAACTATATCTAGTTAAGTATCCCATGTCTGCCCATGACCGTGGGCACGGCTATTCGAATAGTTTTGACTCTGCAGAGTGTGTACACTTTCACCACAAGCGATAATCCACCTGTTGCCCCACCTGATTCCATGGTCAGGTGGTCAAATAGATTATCACATGACTGTTCAGGATATCTAGTTCCACTAGTCATCTCACCCTATGGGAAACTGCCCACTTGCGGTGGGTCCCATACGTTGCACGGGATGTTCACCACGGCTACCAGCATTATTCGGGCTCCTCTCCCCTCAATGCTAGTACGACTGGTGTACGTCACCCTCCCCTTGGTGTCCCTTTAGGCCTCCTTTGCCGTTGCATAACCACGTCTATCCACTACCGGTGAGATGAGTCGGGGAGTTTCGATACCGCTACTTAGCCATGTTGTATTTTACAGACATGTGGTTGTACTGTTTTACATGGGCTAACATGACAAGATTCAGTCCTTAGTGTTATCTGGGTGGTTCTACCACATTCCACAATTTTTGTGCTCCCACCGCACCACATTCCAGCCCTCATACCATCCACCCAGATACTAAGCAAGTTTGGAGATTTTTGGGACATAAAATAACAGTTCCAAACTTTTCATCAGTCATTCCCACCATGACTGCCCAAATTGATTTTCATATATCAAGAGGGAGTCTTTAGGACAACTAAGTGTCCCCGATTAACTAGCATGACTAAGCAATTCGCTACATTATACTTTATTTAGGAAGAATCTACTTTATACTAGTTTTACTATGGCGACAAGGTTCACATATAGCAATGTGTCTCAACTGTAATACTAGCAAGCATATTAATGGGTGTACTCTATATTCTGCGAAAAACTGAACATAATCTACACATAAAATACTAGCATGCATTTTAATAATTTAAACGAAACTAATTGCAAGAAAACTGGGATCAAAATGGTCAAGGTGATAACTCGCCTTGGTCAAGTGGTTCTGCGGGTTGGAAGTTGAGGTCTGCTGCTGCTTCGGCTTCTTCCTCTTGTGCCTCGTCGCTATTTTAACCGCGCGAAAATTTGCATAAAATGAAAAGCAACAAATCAAACCAAATAACACCAGAAATTCAAATAAACTCTAAAATTATGATTTCAATTCCATTGGATAGATCTTGAATTTAGACGAATTTAGAAATTTGTCTCACTCGATTTGGAGTTAAAATGAAGAAGTTATGCTATTTTAAAGATCTCAGTTTCAATATTAACGTGGTCGAAAACAACCACGTGGTCGGTATCGACCACGTTGTATACGGTCAGATTCGACCACGTTACGGGTGGTCGGTATCGACCATGTTGTAGGTGGTCGGATTCGACCACGGTATACGCGGTCGGCGTTCGACCACGGTATACGCGGTCGGCGTTCGACCACGGTATCTGTGATCGGCCGACCACGGTATCTGTGATCGGCGTTCGACCACGGTATCTGTGATCGGCCGACCACGGTATCTGTGATCGGCCGACCACGGTATCTGTGATCGGCCGACAGTGGGGCCCACTTGTCGTGCGAAGAAGAAAAAAAAAAGAATGGCTCAACCCGGACGCGGAGCCGGGGCTCGAACGCAGCGGGGAGCCGAGAAGAGAGAGCTGCGATAACCAAGTGGTCGGGGGAGGCTTTGCCTACCCTATAAGGGCAATAATACCTCTTAAGGTATTTGGGGAGGCCGGCGAGGAGGCGAGGTCGGGAAGGCGGTGGCGCCAAGGCGGGAGGCCGGAGAGGTTCGGGCGGCGTGAAATGTAAACTTGGAGCCGCGGTGAAGCTCGGGCGATGGCGGCGGGTCGGGAGGTGCTGGAGATGGGTCGGCAGCGGCGGTGCGGGGAGGTCTCACGACGCCGGCGGTGTACGGTGGCCGGGAGCTCCGGGGGAGGCCGGAAATGAGTTTATGGGGGTCTGAGGGTGGTGTGTGGGTGAGGAATTGAGCTCGTGTGGCCTGAGTTGTCGGGGTGAAGGGTCGCCGGAGTTGGGAGAGAAGAGAAGGCCGGCGATCGGGCTTTAGAGCTCACCCACCGGAGAGGGGCTAAGGGTGTGTGGGAGGCGGAGGGAGCTCGGGAGTTTAAGGGCACGCGGGGGGCCAGATCGAGTGCCTCCCGTCTTGTCTCTTGACCTGTGGCGGAGTAGGCGTGGGGCGGGCGGTGGCGCGACGCGAGGCGGTTCGGAGGAAAACCGTGGGCGGCGGCCGTGCATGGGCGCCACGCGGAGGAAAAGCGCCGAGCGACGGCAGGAGTGGCGCCGCGCACGGGAAGCGCGGTGGCAGGCCGCGGCGCTTCGGGAAGGCGCGGTGGCGGCCGGCGGCGCTCGAGAAGGCGCGGCAGCAGGCGGCGCGGCGATCGGACAAGACAGCGACAGCTCTTGTCCGGCGAGGGCAAGGATACTGGCCGAACGCGCGGCGCCGAGGTGGGTGGTCCGCGAGACAGGCGAGCACGGCGCGGAGAGAGGGCGCGCCCGGGTGAGCCGAGCGAGAGAGAGGAGAAGAAAAAGCGAGGCGGGCGGCGGAGTGCGGGTGGGCAGTTCTACCGGGCCGACCGATGCCCCCAAAAAATATTTTCTTTTTAATTTTTCTTTTCTATTTTTATTTAATTTCACTTATTTCTTTCACATGTTTGCAAATATGAAAATATATACATATATATTTCTAAATCCCTATTTGAAAGGGAGCTTATCTACACATTTTATTCATTTAAAATCCTTTTATTATTTCCATTATTTCATTTCTTCTGCCTAATGAAACTCTCAATTCTTTAATTATGAAATGTTTTAAAAGAAATCAATTTCAAATCAAAATAACAGCAATTAATGCAAGGAAATTTTATAATCCAAAATTTAACTTCTCAGGATGTTACAAACCTACCCCCCTTAAAGAGAATCTCGACCCCGAGATTCAGTCTAGTTGGCGAATAATTCGGGGTAGTCTCTTTTTAGTTGATCTTCGCGTTCCCAGGTGGCTTCCTTCTTGGAGTGATGACTCCATTGCACCCTGCAGGTGCGGATGGTTTGATTCCTGGTTTTCTTTTCCACAGTGTCCAAGATCTTAATTGGACGCTCTTTGTAGGTCGTCGCTCTCGAGCTCCACTGCTTCCATCGAGTCGATCCTCGGCACCAAGGCATTTCTTGAGTTGGGACACATGGAAGACATTGTGTACATCTCGCTAGACTTGCGAGCAATTCCACCGGTAAGCCACTTCTCCTTTCTTAGCTATGATCGGAAATGGTCCAACATAGCGAGGGGCAAGTTCTCCTTTGACTTTAAATCGTCTGATCCCTCGTAAGGGTGACACCTTCAAGTAGACATGGTCTCCAATTTCAAAACTTAATGGCCTTCTCCTTTTATCTGCGTAACTCTTCTGTCTAGATTGGGCAGCTAATAACCGATCTCGATCGGTGGACTTTCTCTTAGCTTGCTTGAGTATCAGTCCGAATATATCCTTCCCTACTTCCGACCAATGCAGAGGGGTGCGGCACTTTCTTCCATACAATGCTTCAAAAGGAGACATTTGAAGGCTGGTTTGATAACTGTTGTTGTAAGCAAACTCTGCATACGGCAGACACTTATCCCAATCCTTGGAGAACTCCAGGGCACAAGCCCGGAGCATATCTTCAATATTTGATTTACTCTCTGCGTCGACCATCCGTCTGGGGTGATAGGCGGTGCTAAAATCCGGATGAGTACCAAGGGCTTCATGCAGGCTAGTCCAGAAATGCGAGGTAAATTGGGACCCTCGATCTGAGACTATCCGTTTTGGCACACCGTGTAAGCACACGATGCGGGTCATATATAGTTCTGCCAATTTGTCTCCCTTGTAAGTGGTCTTGACAGGGATAAAATGAGCAATCTTGGTCAGTCTATCCACCACGACCCAAATGGAGTCGTATCCCGACCTTGTTCGGGGAAACCCCGTGATAAAATCCATCCCTACTTCTTCCCACTTCCATTGTGGTATCTTGAGGGTTGTATGATCCTGCCGGTCTTTGGTGCTCGGCCTTCACTCTTTGATGACATCACAAGAAGCGACGTGCTCGGCAATGTCCCTCTTCATACACGCCACCAGAATATTGCTTCATATCTTGGTACATTTTGGTACTCCCAGGATGAAGGGAATACGCGGAGCTATGGGCTTCACGGAGCATTATATCCTTAAGGTCCTTTTGGGGAGGTATGAAAACACGGTTTCCGTACTTTAGAACTCCTTGATGATCCATCGTCATTTTAGGGGCTTTCCCCTCTTCCATTAATTTCTTCCACTTCAAAACAGTTGGGTCCTCTCTCTGTGCAGCCTCTATCATTTCTTCAATGCTTATTTGATCCTCCCAGGTGGTTAGGGCTCCTTCCTCTACGATCCCTAGGTTCAAGGCTGCCAGCTCTTTGTGGAGTTCAGCCGGTGTTCCGGATCCATGAGGTTATTGCGGTGAGGCCTTGGGCTCGAGCATCTGCTACCACATTGGCTTTCCCTGGGTGGTAATGGACACTCAGGTCGTAATCCTTGATCAATTCTAACCATCTCCTTTGCCTCAGGTTAAGGTGTGACTGAGTGAAGAAATACTTGAGGCTCTTATGATCCGTATATATATCACAGTGGTTGCCGATCAGGTAATGTCTCCAAAGTTTTAAGGCATGAACCACCGACGCTAATTCCAGATCATGGGTGGGATAGTTAACCTCATGAGGACGAAGTTGCCTTGATGCATATGCTACAACCTTGCCTCCCTGCATCAGTACGCATCCCAATCCTTGATGGGAAGCATCACAGTATACTTCAAAATCCTTGCGTACATCAGGAAGGACTAGCACCGGGGTGGTAGTCAATCTTTTCTTGAGCTCTTGAAAGCTTCCTTCGCAGGCTGTGGTCCATTCAAATTTCTGTTCCTTCTTGAGTAGTTGAGTCAATGGCCTAGCTACTCTAGAAAACCCCTCTATGAATCTTCTGTAGTATCCTGCCAATCCCAGAAAACTTCGCACTTCAGTAACAGAGGAGGGTGGCTTCCATTCGGTTACTGCCGCAATCTTGGCGGGATCTACTGATACTCCTTCTGCGGACACTATATGTCCTAGGAAGCTGATGTCACTTAGCCAGAATTCACACTTGCTATACTTAGCATATAACTGATGTTCTCTTAGCTTCCCTAGCACTAGGCGTAGGTGCTCTGCATGATCTTCTGCAGTCTTGGAGTAGATGAGGATGTCATCAATGAACACCACCACGAACTTGTCCAAATATTCCATGAATACTTTGTTCATAAGGTTCATAAAGTATGCTGGGGCATTTGTCAGACCAAAAGACATGACTGTAAACTCGTACAGTCCATACCTAGTGGTAAAAGCTGTCTTGGGTATATCTTCAACCCTAATTTTCAGCTGGTGGTACCCCGACCTCAGATCTATTTTAGAGAAGATGGTGGCTCCACCAAGTTGGTCAAATAGATCGTCGATCCGGGGAAGGGGGTATTTGTTCTTTATGGTTACCTCATTTAATGCCCGGTAATCTACACACATTCTGGCTGTACCATCCTTCTTTTTTACGAATAACACCGGAGATCCCCAAGGTGAGGAACTGGGCCTAATGAATCCTTTTTCCTGCAGTTCCTGGAGTTGGATCTTTAGTTCTTCCAGCTCTTCCACCGTCATCCTATATGGTCGCTTGGAGATAGGAGCAGCACCTGGCTTCAAATTAATAACGAACTCTAGATCTCTGTCTGAGGGCATGCCAGGTAGGTCCTCGGGAAATACGTCCTGATAATCTTGCACCACTATCATTCCTTCTAAGGGTACATCTTCAAGATAATTTATTTCCGGCCCAAGGTATGGTGGGTCCACTTTCACTTCTATGGTCATTCCGGGCATTTAGTCGGTTTACTATCACGGAGGCACGATCTATAACTCCTTTATATCGGCTAACGGTCCATTCCTAGTATGATATCCAGTGCGGGAGCTTAGTACTATCGGATCCATTGGAAGTTGCACCTTTCCATGACTATTGTTACCCCAGGGCACACTAAGGTAGCTGTTATCATACCAGCTGGTGACTTAAGTACTACTGGCCTCTTTAGAGGATAAGTAGCTAACCCTAGTTTGTCCGCATACCCCTTGGATATAAATGAATGTGAAGCTCCAGAATCGAATAGAGTTTGTGCTGGTATGGACTTGACAGAGAACGTACCCATTAGGACTCCTGCTGCTTCCTCAGCTTCTTCTGCCGTGACATGGTTGACTCTGCCACGGTTGGGTATTGGGGCATTTCTACTGGCTTGAGATGTCTGAGGTCCCTTCTTGGGCCGAGGCTTGATCATGACAGGGGCATTCTGCTTGTTTGGGCATCTATTGGCAAAGTGCCCTTTTCACCGCAGCTGAAACACTTAAGGCCTGTGGTCTGACCCGAGCTCACATTTTGGCGCCCTTGCATTGAACTGCCACTGGGACTAGGTGATGAGGCTGAGGGCTTGAACGGGTTCGGTCTTGAAAAGTTAGAGTTGTTGAAGAATCTTTGGACATATCTTCCTTGTGGCATTGTCTTTGCCATCTTACGCTACTGGTGGCCTCAAGCTCTTCTTCTCGTTTTCGGGATCGGTGCCTTGTTCACCGCTTGATGAAAGTCGGGAAGTCACAGACGATCACCGTACCCTTAGCTCTTCATTCATACCCTCAAAGAATCATCAATTTTCTCCTCCTCCTCTCGCCACGTCCTTGGGCGTGGCGGGCAAGCTAATGTGAACTTGGTAAGATACTCATTAACTGACAGGTTCCCTTGTTTGAGGGTACGGAACTCGTTTCTCTTCATTCGCATTACTCCGGTTGGAATGAAGTTAGACTTGAATGCCGTCTTAAATTCTGTCCATGGTATGGCTTCCACGTCGCTGTCCGTGGAGGTCTCTTCTTGTCCTCTAGCAGCAAGGTAGTTTTCCCACCGCTTGCTGCGCCCGGAGGTGATGAGTGCGAATATCACTTTGTCTTCTTCCGCGCACTTAGCTAGGCGCAGTTTCCTTTCAGTATCCCGAAGCCAATCCTCGGGTTCTCTGAAAATCGGCTAAGTCAGCCCTGGACCGGCTGGAGCCGCCTTGCTGCCCATTAACAATGGCTTGCAGCAGCTGGGTTTGCTGCGCCATGACTTGTGCCAACGAGGGATTTGTCGGCGGGGGTGGGAGATCGGCTCCTTGGTCTTGCACAGGTCCGCGCCTTGTCGGCGAGACCCCAGGGGTGGAGTCAACCTCCGCCTGGTTGTGGGTGGCATGAGTTTGGGCCCTAGTTACCCTCTGGCTGGCCATCTGCAGTTATATTTATACATATGATTGGCTTAGCACTAATGCTAGGCAAAGCAAAATAAGACTGCCAATTCAGCAAACAAAAGCCATCAAAATCAACGACAAAAGCAATTTTTGAACACAAGGCCGGTTTCTTAGGATAAACACCACATAGCCAGCTTTTAGGCTGGACTTACAATTACATCATAATTAATTAAAGTTTTGACGGAAATAACTACTACGATACAAAAGGTCTTGGATAACATGCTACGATACACCCCTCAGTACTTGCGCCACATTGAGCAAGTACCGCGCCATCCGGTCTACTCCTCCATGTTTCCGGCGCCTGGGCTGGAGGGACTGTAAGTCGGCGACCGAGAACGGGACCGCCGCCACCGAACTCGGAGGGTCGGTCTCGGGCGGGGCGGCGCGGCTCGCGACGTGACCCTCCGTGGCCAAGAGTCGGCATGGTCCCGGAGGTCGCACGCTTGCGCTTGTGATGGCGGTGCGGGGCCCACCGCGTCCCCAGGCCGGGGCGGCGAGGGGCTGGAGTAGCGGCAGAGCCGGGACTGCTTGAGGCTGCACTCGGCCTCGGCCGCCTCGCCTTGGCATTGCCAAGGCTTGCTCGACCGGGCGAGCCGCGGAGGGTTGCCACCTCGGTGTGTGTGGCGACGAGGTGAACTCGAGGCGATGATCTCCTCCAGAGCGGCGGTGTGGGCGATCCCATGGCCTGGTCGAGTCAACGATGCGTGAGCATCGGGTTGTTCTCATTCACCGCATGTATGTCTCATTGTATCGCGCATTCTCTGGCGCGAGGGTAGTAGCAGAAGGGGTGCGCCGGCAAGGCGGCTTTGTAGATGTCGCACATCCGTGCGGCGGCAAGCGTCAAATGTCTGAAGTGCCACGGTCCGGATGGTCCGGTGCTCTGTCCGGAAGGCGTGGGGCTGGTCGTCGCGCGCATCTTGGTAGATGAACACCTCAATCGCCCAAGACTCCTCTCCTCCGGTAGTGGTCTTGAGACCACGGTACAGGCTGGTCCGGGTAGCCCGGTAATGGAGAAGCTTGCGCAATCTTGGCAAACTCCCCTCGTACACTCAGTGGGCGGATAGTCCCATCACCCTCATCTCCACTCCGACATCGTAATTTAAATTTCTAATGTTAGTAACTTTTCAAAATATCAATGAAGGATAGGACGAGCACAGTCTAAGAAGGATAGAGAAAGAAGTAATACACTATATTTTGGAAACTCTTTTATAAGTTTGCAAATTATAACCCTATCTCTTTTAACGTCCATACTTAAGGCCTTTATCCTACAGTCGTATGCTCTGATACCAGCTCTGTCGGGACCCGGATTTTTCAATCCGAAATCCTCTGTGATTATTGCACTAATCCCTGGATCAGTAGTTAGTGCGCACAGTACATTGCTGAATCATTCATACATCGCATACATCAAATATTACAATCCAAGTTGGAAATACGCCACGTCGGGCAATAGTTTACAAAAGGGGCCCTAAGGCCAAATGTTATCAATCATCAAAGTAACACGGCGGAACAAAAGCAAGCCAACGCCACGCAAGCGACTGGGGAATATGTGTGCAGTGTATATCATCTAGACTTAGATCATATACGTGCACACGACCTAAAGTCTAACTTGTCTGAGCCCAAAAGAAACGCAAAACAGCGCCCTAATTATCATCGTTGTTTCCTTCCTCCTTGACCGGGACTTCTTCATGCCAATAGTGACCTTGAGTTCCTGTCTCTGTTTTGATATTGCGAGTGTGAGCACACTAACCACCGTGCTCAGCAAGTTACCACACAGAATGCAGTAATATATATGCTAGGCTAGATCAAGGAAGGTCAGGGGTTTGTTTGTTTGCCAAGAATTGCATGTGAATACATAATTAAAATCCCTGAGATCTAGCAGCTTTTCAGTAGGAGTAAAATGAAGTACATACTTTGTAATAGCGATACAGATACCATCCACCATTACATGGCATCTCGTGATCATACGGTATCTTCGGTGTTATAGCCACTTAACTTACCACTGGACAAAACCTGGCCAATTTCAAACTAGGCGGTCCATCGCCTCTATTCACCATTCCTTTACAAACCATTTTGAAGCAGAACTATATCTAGTTAAGTATCCCATATGCGCCCATGACCGTAGGCACGGCTATTCGAATAGTTTTGACTCTGCAGTGTGTACACTTTCACCTGGCGATAATCCACTGTTGCCCACGATTCCATGGTCGGTGGTCAAATAGATATCACATGACTGCTCGGATATCTAGTTCCACTAGTCATCTCACCCTATGGAAACGCCCACTGCGGTGGGTCCCATCGTTGCGGGATGTTCACCACGGCTACCGGCATTATTCTGCTCCTCTCCCTCAATGCTAGTACGACCGGTGTCGTCACCCTCCCTTGGTGTCCCTTTAGGCCTCCTTTGCCGTTGCATAACCACGTCTATCCACTCTGGGTGAGATGAGTCGGGAGTTTCGATCTGCTACTTAGTCATGTTGTATTTTACGAGACATGTGGTTGTCTTGTTTTACACTGCTAACATGACAAGATTCAGGTCCTTAGTGTTATCGGGTGGTTCTACCACATTCCACAATTTTGTGCTCCCACCGCACCACATTCCGACCCTCATACCATCCACCCGGATACTAAGCAAGTTTGGAGATTTTTGGGACATAAAATAACAGTTCCAAACTTTTCATCAGTCATTCCCACCATGACTGCCCAAATTGATTTTCATATATCAAGAGGGAGTCTTTAGGACAACTAAGTGTCCCCGATTAACTAGCATGACTAAGCAATTCGCTACATTATACTTTATTTAGGAAGAATCTACTTTATACTAGTTTTACTATGGCGACAAGGTTCACATATAGCAATGTGTCTCAACTGTAATACTAGCAAGCATATTAATGGGTGTACTCTATATTCTGCGAAAAACTGAACATAATCTACACATAAAATACTAGCATGCATTTTAATAATTTAAACGAAACTAATTGCAAGAAAACTGGGATCAAAATGGTCAAGGTGATAACTCGCCTTGGTCAAGTGGTTCTGCGGGTTGGAAGTTGAGGTCTGCTGCTGCTTCGGCTTCTTCCTCTTGTGCCTCGTACGCTATTTTAACCGGGCGCGAAAATTTGCATAAAAATGAAAAGCAACAAATCAAACCAAATAACACCAGAAATTCAAATAAACTCTAAAAATTATGATTTCAATTCCATTGGATAGATCTTGAATTTAGACGAATTTAGAAATTTGTCTCACTCGATTTGGAGTTAAAATGAAGAAGTTATGCTATTTTAAAGATCTCAGTTTCAATATTAACGTGGTCGAAAACAACCACGTGGTCGGTATCGACCACGTTGTATCTGATCGATTCGACCACGTTACGGTGGTCGGTATCGACCATGTTGTAGGTGGTCGGATTCGACCACGGTATCTGTGATCGGCGTTCGACCACGGTATCTGTGATCGGCGTTCGACCACGGTATCTGTGATCGGCCGACCACGGTATCTGTGATCGGCGTTCGACCACGGTATCTGTGATCGGCCGACCACGGTATCTGTGATCGGCCGACCACGGTATCTGTGATCGGCGGCCGGTGGGGCCCACTTGTCAGCGTGCGAAGAAGAAAAACAAAAGAAATGGCTCAACCCAGCACGCGGAGCCGGGGGCTCGAACGCCAGGGGAGCCGAGGGAAGAGAGAGTGCGATAACCAAGTGGTCTGGGAGGCTTTGCCTACCCTATAAGGGCAATAATACCTCTTAAGGTATTTGCTTGAGGGCCGCAGCGGAGGAGGCGAGGTCGGGAAGGCGGTGGCGCGGGCGGGGGAGGGCCGAGAGGTTCGAGCGTGTGAAATGTAAACTTGGAGCAGTGAAGCTCGGGCGATGGCGGCGAGGGCCGGAGGTGCCTGAGATGGGTCGGCGGCGGCAGGGCAAGGAGGGAGGTCTCACGCCGGCCGGTGTCTGGTGGCCGGGAGCTCGGGAGGCGGAAATGAGTTTATGGGGTCCGAGGGTGGTGTGGGTGAGGAATTGAGCTCGTGTGGCCCGAGTTGTCGGGGTGAAGGGTCGCCGGAGTTGGGAGAGAAGAGAAGGCCGGCGGCGATTCGGGCTTTTAGAGCTCACCTACCTGGCGGGAGAGGGGGCTAAGGGTGTGTGGGAGACGGAGGGGAGCTCGGGGAGTTTTAAGGGCACGCGGGGAGGGCCGGCATCGAGTGCCTCCCGTCTTGTCTCTTGACGCCTGGAGTAGGCGTAGGGGCGGGCGGTGGCGACGCGAGGCGGTTCGGAGGAAAACCGTGGGCGGCGGCCGTGCATGGGCGCCACGCGAGGAAAAGCGCCGCGGCGACGGCAGGCGTGGCGCCAAGCACGGGAAGGCGCGTGGCAGCCGGCGGCGCGCCGGGAAGGCGCGGTGGCGGGCGGCGCGGCGCTTCGGACAAGACAGCGACAGCTTCTTCGTCGAGGCGAGGGCAAGGATCTGTTGTCGGGCAGGCGCCGCCGGTGGGGCTGGTCCGCGAGACAGGCGAGCACGGCGCTGCGGAGAGGGCGCTGCGGGTGAGCCGCGGCCTTGAGAGAGAGAGGAGAAGAAAAAGCAGAGGCGGGCGGCGAGTGCGGGTGGGCGGTTGGTTTGGGCCGAATTTATGCCCCCCAAAAAATATTTTCTTTTTAATTTTTCTTTTCTATTTTTATTTAATTTCACTTATTTCTTTCACATGTTTGCAAATATGAAAATATATACATATATATTTCTAAATCCCTATTTGAAAGGGGAGCTTATCTACACATTTTTATTCATTTAAAATCCCTTTTTATTATTTCCATTATTTCATTTCTTCTGCCTAATGAAACTCTCAATTCTTTAATTATGAAATGTTTTAAAAGAAATCAATTTCAAATCAAAATAACAGCAATTAATGCAAGGAAATTTTATAATCCAAAATTTAACTTCTCAGGACGTTACATGCACCCACTATCAAGCACCCAATGCCTTCCACCGATCTTGTAGTTCATCTACAAAAGAAAATCAAGTTCTTTTAGGTACCCAAATTTGTTTGGATCCTTGGAGGTTAGTAACAAGGTTTTGGGCACCCAAATAGCATTCTTTTTAGTGCCTAAAATTGAAGTGCCAGCAAATCTAGCAATAACAGTACCATTATTGGATTTCTTAAGCATATAACAAGAGTCAAATAGTCCAATGAAGGTGTCTTACTCATAGGACAATTTTGTTGCACATGTCCTAATCCTCGGCAATTTTGACAATACTTACCATTTTGCCTCACAAATCTTGTAGGCTTGTTTGTAGGTTTCTTACTTTTGTTTGACATTTACTCAAGACCCTCCGTGTTGAATGAGCACCTTTGCTCACTCAACAACATGTCAAGGGTAGCCTTACCCTTGAAGTACCTTTCCAAGTTTTTATTTAGCTTGGTCACTTGTTCCTTTAACTCATTATTCTCACTAATGAGCTTAGTATCATATGACTTAGCAATTGCATTATTAGAAACAATATTAGATGAACATGGCATGGCAAGCAAGTCATCACATGAATTAGATATGCTAGCTCTAGCAATTTTTACACTAGGCATTTCATTTGAAATATCACATGTAATACCGATGCTAGTACAAGATTTGCTTGAGTTTTCCTAGATAAGCAAGTCATGAGCTTCCTTTAGATCCTCATAAGATTCTTTAAGGGAAATATGTTCTCTCTTTAAGACCATGAATTTTGACTTTTCTTTTTCAAGAAATTCATTCAATTTAATTAGCATATCGATAAATTCATCATAAGAAGGCTCATCGTCATCGAAAGATTTTACCTTCTCTCCTTTTACCACAAGGCATGTTGGAGATAAGAAGAGCGATGGTGCTTCTTTGATGGCGATACCGACAAGTCTATTCTTCTTAGGGGACTCATCCTTACTTGAGTCGGAGTCGGCGTCCTCCTCATCGGTATCCTACTCTCCAATGTGGGCTTCATTTTTGCCATCTTTTTTAAGCTTCTTGAAAAGTTTCTTTTTGCCATTGAAGTTATTTTTCTTGGATGACTTCTCCTTGTCATCCTTCTTCGTGGGGTGTTGAGAGGCAATGTACCCCTTCTCATCACACTCATAGCAATGGATGTTGCTATAGTGCTTGTTATCGTTGTAGGAGCACCCCTTCTTCATCTTTTTCGTGACTAGAGCTTCGGTCTGAGTGACTCCTCATGAATTTGTTCATTCTCCTCACAAGGAGAGCTCCTCCTCATGAATTTGTTCATTCTCCTCACAAGGAGAGCTAACTCTTCCCTGGAGTCTTCCTTATCGTCCTCGGACTCTTCACTTCACATCGCTTTAGCCTTGAAAGAGGTGATCTTAATGCCCTTGGAGGAGGATTGCTCCAAGAGCTCTTTCTTGTCCTTCTTGTACAACTCATTGGTTACGAGGTTGCCCAAGAGTTGTATTAGCATCATCCTTGTCAATTCGGGCAAGTTGAGAAAGAGTGTTACCAATGTCTCATACTTCTCCGGTAAGGCCCTAAGCATCTTTCTCACAATATCAACATTGGTTAGTGTAGTGTCTAGGCCTTTGAGCTCATTTACAATATTGTTGAGGCGAGAATATATTTCATTAATGTTCTCATGAGGCAATATTGTAAATGTCTCATATTTGATCCGAAGCCTATGCAATTTGGCTTCTTTGACCGTGGATGTTCCCTCATGGATTTCTGAGAGGGTAGTCCAAATAGCATGAGCGGTTTTCAAATTGCTCACTCTATTGAACTCATCCACGTTCAAAACTCCAAATAAAGCATTCATAGCTTGAGCATTTAAATGAGCATCACGTCTATCTTGTTATATGGTTCCATGGGATGAAGTAGATCAAGAGGCGTAACGTAACCCTTATTTCCAATTTTTCATATGCTCGGACTCATGGTCTTAAGATAAATAGACATTCTAATTTTCTAGTATGAATAGTTTGAGCCATCAAAAATATGTGTCTTTCCTATAGCGATCCCCTTACTAGCCATCATTTTCTCTCTAGACAGTTAAGTCTAATAAATGAAAGACTAAGTTTTGACACCACTTGTAGGATCAAGAATAACTGACTAGATAGGTTGAATAGGAGGTTAAAAAAATTACCTTGCCTTCTAAAAACAATTATCGCAATTTAGTCTAGCAAGATTTTAAAGCAATTTAAACCTACACAATTCTAGTATGTCTAAGGCACTACAAGCACAAGTCTATACAAGAATAACTCTATAACAAATAAATATGACAATCATAACATGCTAGAAATATAAAGGCGGAAAGAAATGACAAATAAATAACTAATTGACACATGATATTTTACCGTGGTGTTCGCAAACTTGCTGGTTTTCCATAATCCTCGTTGGGGAAGCCCAAGCGATTTGGACCGGCTCCACGAATTAAACCTCATCTCCTCAATTCACTAGTGGTTGTCCTTTCTTCGCTCCGAAGATGGTGGACACCAAACCACTCACAAGTCGGCACGGAACTTTCGGAAAATGGAAGTACCGCCGTTTACACTTCGATACTTCCAATTATCCAGACAGAGTACAGATTAGCTATCAATTTTAGTTTTAAGAAAATGCATGATCCTAAATTGATCCAAATGGCCCAGGAATATGCTATCAAGTTAGTAGCCATGATCCCTCTTAATAGTATGGCATTTATCCTATAATCCGATCTTCCACCCTTTCTCCTAAGACCAGCAAAAGAAAAGGGATCATAGTCTATTTATACATTTGTCTTGAGCCACATTGATCTTCATGTTGATACTTAGCATGCATCTCATCATCACTTTAGGGAATAAACCTTTTAAACACTTAGTAAACATGTTAGTCCCATATTCGCATAAATTTATTAATCACCAAAACTATTTTTAAGAGCCTAGATGCTTTCGCTGGGTTGGAAAAAAATTGGTCTGGGACCATGGAAAAAGAAAATAGGCTTGGCCCGGAGGAAGAAATCATTTTTCAGATTTTGGACTTGGATTTTGAATTTTGGAAGTTGGATTTGAGTTGGAATGCAATGACTTGACTCTACAGCTCAACCTATGACCAATGCCTACAATTATCCAAACATCTCGAAAAATTTCGGACATGGCTAGTCTAACTGCCTTTGATAGGTCGATGCACCGTTCAAGTCAACAAGGTGAAACCCTGGTAACAGAGGAACCGATATAACCGCTCACACCATACTTGTACTACTACCTTGGTAGTACCACTATTCAAAGGCTAGTCATACCTCTACCTCTGGTAGTACGGTGGATCCCATCCTGTATTACCGGACCTAGACACACCCAAAATGACCCTATCTAAAAAATAGCTACCGCCAACTATAATCCAGTCGCACTACTCTTGCGATAGTCCCGCGGTGTAATAGCCTAAAAATTAAGGATTCTAAAAATGTGTAATTTTTAAAACTTTTTGGTTGCACCATATTGGCATGGGATTTTCTTAGGATTTGAGTGAGGTTTCAACAAATAAGAAATCCGTAACAATAAAAGTTTGGAAGAAAAGATGCACATAATAAGAATTTAATTTATATTATAATACGAATATGAAAAGTTGATCCATAAACTATGAAAAGTTGATCCATAAACTAGGACAGGAGAATTGGTAGCAAGAACTCTGCTAGACCAAAAACTAGTTGCAAAGCTAATGATATTAAAGGCAAACATTTGTAAATTAAAAACAAACATTGAGCCCAAGATCCAAACATAGAATGTGAACTTGAGAATCCTAAAATAAAGTAGAGGGAAAGCCATGCTTAAAATACATTGAATCCAAAGATTTAGAGCTACTTGAAAATTCAAAACCAACTAAAACTTGACTACAGTTTCAACTAAAACCCTAATGCGTAAAAGGGCAATTGTCATATTAAGTATCAAAATTGGGCATTGAGGGTCCATAAATCAAGGTTGAGTAAACTCATGTGTGAACCAAGCCCTAACTTAATTAGCCATGGTATAGGGCACATTCTTGAGCCACAAGCCACGGCTTTTGGCAATCACTCTGATACCTAACTTTTAAACGAAGTATTTTCTCAAGATGGGGTCTACAAGTTAAACGTAGTACACGTTAAAAGCTTAACATCTGTACCAGCCAAAATCGCAAATGAGTATCGATCTCTCCGTAATCTGTATCGTAAACAGCCAAAATTCAAAAATTTCAACCAAAAGCCATAAGCCTCAGCCAAAAAGAACAGGCCCATAAACTAGAACCTAAATTTGAAAACCTTAAAGTCAATATTGAAAGTCCAAGAAAAAAATCAAGGTCAATTCTATGGAAATGAGAAAACCAATTGCAGGCCTTGCCATGTTGCCATCTGCTAAATCCTAGAAAGATCACAGGGAATTAAGCTCAAGGCAAAACCAATTCAAATATAAATTCAAAATCCATTCAGCCTTGATTTGAAATTTGTAATTTAAAATAAAATTCAAGTATGTAAAATCCTAAAAAAAATTAAAATTAAATGGGCCTAAACCCTCTAGCCATGTCCCACTGGGCCTTTGGCCCAGTCGGGAATGGCCCGAGCTGGCCCAGCCGCGCCAAAAGCGCGCCCATCGCGTGATGCACCAGCATCATGCGCACACTGGCGCCATGCCACGCACCATGCCTGCCCCTGTGGCTCAACAGCCCCCACACGTCCCAGTCGTGCAACACTCACATCACGTTGGCTCACGTGCATGCCTCCTTTCCTTCCCCTAGTCCCTTTCCCTCCCCTTCTCTTTGCCGAAGGACTCACACCATGCTCTGTCGTGTGTTGCGCACATCACTCCCACCTTGCGTTGCTATACCGTGCAATGTCATAACCACACACCATTAACTTGCCACGCCACGCCATGGTACTGACCATTGCCACATGCCCGAGACATGTTGCACATCACCGTCGCCATTACTCTCGTGCCAACTCCTTGCCATTGCCTTACACCTCCCACATTGCCAGCTTCCCTTGCCAACTATAAGTACCCAAGCAAGCTCCCGAAGGCTTCACCTCACCCCACCGCCCCTCCCACCGTGAAAAATTGACTTCGGATGTGCCGTAGCTCATCAGCAACCCTTTCTTCTTCAACTCCGGTGATAAGGAAATCGGCCAAGAGGAGCCACCCCCAGCCAATTCCACGTGGCTGGAGCATCGCTAGAGCTCCTCGGCACAAGCTGCGCATGATCCTAGATTCTTGAAGCCCCATGCCTCGGTGCCATGCTCTCTTTGGCTCTTCCTTGGGGCCATGCAGCCAAGCCACTCCAAACGTCCCCAAGCCCGGCCGACTGCTTAGGTAGCCTCGCCACCATTCGTAGATGCTCCCTGTACCATGAAATTGGCTCGAGATACCGTGTAGCACTGTATCAACACATGCCCAGTTCCACCGCCTACTGGTCTCACCATCGACCATCGTATCGGCCAAATTGGCTAGCGAGGCTCAGCCCAGAGGTGCGCAAGGTCAAGTAGAACCCATTTTGAGCATGCTCATGTGCCACCGTGCCTTTCCTCACCAGCGGTGAACACCGCACTCATCGGCGGGGAAGAAGAATACTATTCAGTTGAGATTAATTTAAATAGAGGATTAGTTTAAAGTTAAGTACTATGTTTAAATTAAGTTAACCAGCCACTGTTTGGTGGGCCATCGTCATTTCTTAACATTATTGGGTCTATGACATGTGGGCCCTTCTACAGTTTAAAAGCTCAATTAAAGTGATTAAAGACATGTGAGTCGCTGACATGTGGGTCCCATTTACTGTACCAAACAATACATGGTCCCACTTGTCAGTCACAGTAAGCATTTTCCAATTGTCAAATAATTCGAAAAAGAAATTAAACATCGTAGGCCCCACCTGTCATACACAGTAGCATTTTCTAAAAGAAAAGAAATTCAAAACCCCCGTGGGATACACCTATTAGTGGGAAATTCTCTCTCCCATTTTATTTTATGGAATTTATTCAAATCCAGACTTTGAAAAAGCATAACTTATTCAGTTTAAGTCCAAATTTGATGAAACAAATTTAATATCTATCAAATGGAATGAAAATCATGAATTTTGGAGTTAGTTTAAATTTTTATTTGAATTTAGTTCTATTTGGCTGATTTTTATCCAAATTTTTTGCACAACATTAAAATAGCGTATGAGGCCCAAAAGGAAGAAGAAGTCGAGGCAAGCCAAAATCCACAAGACTAATCTACTAGAGAACAAGGCGAGTTAATACTTTGATCAAGTTGAGCCTATCTTTTATTGCAAATTATTTCTACTTAAATTATCAAATTGCATACTATTAATAATTATGCAAATTATGTTCATCTTAAGAATTTGAGTTACATGCCTGTTGTTTATATATTATTATTGTAATGCTCCCATCCTTGAAATAGTTGTATTCTTAACCATTGTTGTCCTAGAAATTATTGGCAACCATATTACTTATACCTTGCTTAGATACTCCGGGGCATTTAATTGCCCTGACATCAATTCATAAACATGAAACTAGTTTTGGGTGGCCATTGGATGAAAATGGCTGGTATGTTAAGATAAATTAATTTATATTTCCCTAAAACCCTAAAACTTGCTTTAACTTATCTGAGCGGATGATAAGGGTGGTTGGTGCGGATGGAGCACAAGTATGGTTGGTTTATGGTAGAACCATCCAGATAGCTCTAAGGACTAAATCTTATGAGGACCACCTAATGTATAATACTATAACCACAAGTGTATAATGGGTACGACTAGGGGTGCAAACGGATCGGATAGTTTCCGACCGATCCGGATGAAAACGGATACGGATTGTGTCGGATCGGATTTTCTTCGGATAATTCTCGGATCGGATACGAATACGTATTTTTTTGTTGCATATGGATACGAATCTGAGGGCCTAATATCCGTGAATCGGATCAGCGGATATCAGGATTTCATTAACATTGCCACATCCAAGTCGACCTCTCACCTCCCCTGCCACTAGCCCACTAGCCCAACTAAGCCATAAGCCTCCATTACCATTAGGCATTAGGTTCCTTAGTCATATTAAATTACAAACACCACTAGCAAATATTTATGTTTATTAAAAAGAAATTTAATATTGTCGGTGGATTAAATTTTGTACCAATTAAATTGATGTACTCCTGTTTAAATCATTTTGATGCAAATTTAAATATTTAATTAATTTATTAGTCACATGTAAATGGTAGAAATCTATTAAGAATTATTTAGGACTTTAGAAAAAAATAACTGCCACTTGAAGATCTAAAATATATACAGCGGTATGACTATTGTGGATAAAAATACTTATGCTTGTTTAGATTTCATGAATATTTTGACAAGATAAACTATTTATGTGTTTTCATTGATTTTGGATGTATAGTTTAAGGGGTTTTTCATGTTCCGATAAATATTCGTGACCGTATTCGTTTCGATTTGTATTCGCTCCGTATCTGTATTCGATATTATTCGTATTCGTATCCGAGGTATCCGTGTTCGTATCCACATCTGAGAAAAAAATATGAAAACAAATATGGTAAAGACATTATCCGTCCGTATTCGATCCGTTTGCATCCCTAGGTACAACCTGACTAAATCATTTGCATCGCCAGTGATGCAAGCACCATTGGTGTGAACCACGAGTCATTTCACTGGATTTAAGCCATCGTGGACACGAGTCATGTCACTGGATAGAAACTGTCGTGTAGTGCAAGAGAGGGTCTTGGTGAGGGTGGATGGAACCCCACCAAGATGAAATCCTTAGCGGATATAACTTTCACTAGATACATTGTAAAGGCCTTGCGGTGACCTTCTTGATCCGCATGTCAAAGGAAACATGCGGAATATAACAAGCTGGTTATCTCTTGTGGGTAAAGTATCCGACCTATACAGAGTGAAAACTATTCGAATAGCTATGCGTACAGTCATGGGCGGGCATGAAAACTTACTAGATATAGTTATATTTCTAAAACCTTGTGGGCTAGAATGAAAACTTGTCGGGAGGATAGACCCCCAAATTTGAGTTGCCTTAGGTGGATAGAACCCAGTGATTATGTAAGGGTGGATGGAACCCTATAGCCAAAAACTAGCATTGGTGGATGGAACCATGTAATAAGTGGATAAAACCTACACCGTTATTATTATTGCACATTCTAATAAATGATTAAAAACATGATTTGTCTAAAAAGTCATAGGGTTTTGTACTTATTGTAGCTTAAAAACTGAGATATTAGCAAATAAAATAACCCAAGCCATCCTTTGGTAAGCCATGCATCTAAATACTTGCATTCTATGTATTGACTTGGATAGCACGATGGTTTGTACTCACACTCGCTCACTCTATAAACTCAGAAATAGGAGAGCAAGACCACTATGATTATGATGACGCACCTATCATGAATGGAGGAGAAGACGAAGGAAGTTAGGACGGATTTAAGAAGTTTTTAAATCCCAGTCAAGTAGACTTGATAAAGATTGTGTGCACATATATTATCCTAATTAGGATAATATCAGTAGTCCACATTTATCCCCGTTGCTTGCCTTGGATTCTATGGGTCATACCTTTTGGTTTATTAATTCCACTTCTATTTTTGTATTGTAAACATTTGGCCTAATCAGCCCTATGTAAAACTGTCACCCGACATGGTGTATTTAAACCCTGATATGTGTAATATTAATGTACGGCATGGTTCATACGATGTATGAAATAATTTAGTAATGTATTTGTGAGCACTATTTACTGAACTAGGGAATAGTGTGGTGGAATCACAAAGGATTCTAGATTTACAATCTGGGTCCAACAAGTGGCCACCATGTCGGTACTATTGCCAGTACCAAGCTGGTACTACTGCCTAAAGACTGATAGCAAGAATGGAAACTTGCAAACTTTCGCAAACTCAAATCTCAACTCATCATGATTGCCAATTGTTCAACACACATGAGCCAAGGATATTCTCAACATGATTCTTCAGTGCCATATATAGGAAAGAAGACTGCATGGTTATAAGTTGAAGATGCCACATCAAGGACTGGTTTGTTCTTTCTATGTTATAGAATGGAATCTAGTTAGCTAAGATAATCTCACCAACTATAGTAAAATATTTTTACCCTAGGCTCCTGGCTTAAAAAAGAGGCCAACAACAAGTTATTATATCTTAAATAGTAAAATAAAACTATATATTATAAGCCACCACAATGCCAAACTAAATGTTAGGCTCTCTTAGGCCTTTAGGTGATCAACAAATCAACTCTTGATACGATAAACTCATATCCCTTTAAGAAGAAAAGTGACACATAAAGTTGTTTTTAATTTCAAGAACTCATATTCTACTTCTAATGATTTAGAAAGTAAATGACTCATAGGTGGTAATTTGGTAAGTTCGATATGAAAGTAAATGATTTAGAAGTAAATCATCGCCCCTACGATCCAACCAATTGGCAGAGAATCAACAGACTCCTTTTTGGGATTGATTCATCTTTCATGAACGCAGTATAAAACTCCCTGAGGTATTGCGTTCTTCAAGTGTGCTTCTTCCCCTTCTCTCTTGTAACATCCCAAAATTTTAAGTTTTGAAAAATTTAAATTCAAATTAATTATTTTAAAGCAATTAGCTTTTATTTGGATTTTTCTAGGTTTTTCTGGAATTTATTTCAAAATTTAAAACAAGAAAATATATTTTAAATATTTTTATTAAAGCCAAAAAGAGTTCATTTTATTTTTCCTAACCTTCCCAGAATTTTTAAATAATTTTTGAGAATTTTCTGGAATTAAAAATCAATTTTAATATATAAAAGGAATTTTAGAAAATTATTAAAAGCAAATCTGAAATTAAAAATATTTTTATTAAGTCCAAAATAATCTCTGAAATATTCTATGAATTTTCTGGAATTTTTAAATATTATTTATTATTTTTATAAGCAATTATATTGTTTCTAGCATTTTCTGAAAATTAAATCCGAATTAATCTCAGGCCGCCACGTGTCGCGCCCGGATTAAATCCATCTGTCTCCACGTTTTAATCTCAACCATCCATCACAACTTACCCATTCATTTAAATCCAACGGCCGAGATCACTTCACTTGCCACGTGTCACGCATCCAACGGCCCGTACCCCTTCAACCTCCCTCTCTCTCCCTTTCTCTCACCGACGGGTGGGCCCCACCCGTCATCTCTTTCTTCTACCATCCTTTCTTCTTCCTCCTTCCATCCTCTCTCTCCTCCATTGATGCCGAAAATGAAGCTTTGATTGCCGGCCGATTTCTTCGCGTTAATTCCCGTTTGATGGCCCATTAAAACCCCCTAATCACTCCTCCTCTATTACCGGCCGTTTTTCCCATTGATTGTCCCTTTCACGGCCGCAACTCCCGCCACCTCCTCCCTCCGGCCGCCGGCCTTCCCCTCCTCTCCTCGGCTATAAAAGCTTCCCCCCGAGGCCCTTTTCGGCACCGCTTCCCTCTCCTCTACCTTCTCCACCTCTCGGTAGCCTCCCAGATCTTAGGCCTTCTTGCCATGCCGCCGCCTCTCTCCGCCGGCCGCCCTCAGCTTCATGCCGTGGTGGGACCACTCCCGTGATCCCCAACTTCCCTCTTCCTCCTCCGTGATCGCCGCCGCCCGCCGGCTTGCCGCCGCCGAGCGCCCCATCTTGCCAGTGTGCAGGCCGCGTGGCGTCCGCGTCGGTAGGCGAGCAGCGTGGCGTGGCGTGGGCGCACGCGTGGCGCGCGCGTGGCGCCATGTCGGTGGGATCGCCACCTCGGCCACGGCCATGGTCCGTGGACTCGGTCCACGGTGGACCGGGCCCACATGTCAGAAATTTTCAAATTTCGAATTTTGCTGACATCATAATGTTGATTTTTCAATACAAAAATAAATCGAAAAATCGTTCTTTTCTTTTTTCTTCAATTAAAACTTCCCGAGGCCATAACTTCCTCGTTTAACTCGATTTGACCGTTCAAATTTCTAAATTTTCTAAAATCATGAACTACTCAAATATACACTCTTTTAAATTTTTGAATTTTATTTGAATTTTGGTGTATTTATTTGCTTTGTTGCTTTGTCTTTTTAGCGTAGAATCGGGGCGTCGTAGAGACTTTTTCGACTGCTGAGAGAGAATCAAGAAATCACACACGAATGCAAGTCTCCTTTGAACATTTTGAACCTATGTTTGTGAAATGTTTTAATTATTTTAAATTAATGCATTGCTATGTTATATAAAATGATAATTCATGTTTTAGAGATAATAGTTAAACCGACAATTGTTATGCCCTCATTTGACATTGACAACCATGTACCTTTGACACCCTAGGATTTCCTTTGTCTCAATAATGAGATTATTATTAAACTTTGGTAAATGTTGTAACGGTAGTAAAATGCTTAGTCGTGCTATGTAACCTTTGATAACTTGGAATGGGAAATTATATTTTTGTGGAACTAGACTTTGGCTCAGAATTTAGTGGTGATTGGAGTTGCCACAGTTCTTTTAAAATAAAATAAAGTGTGAAAATTGGATTTAGACCAGGGCGGATGGTTGGTTTGGTTTGGTGCGGCTAGCACGAGAACTTGTTAAAGTGTATGTTCCGCCCTAGTCAATTAAGGACCGACGCTTGTGTTTGTCCAACCTGAACATTACCGTATAACCACAAGTCTATATGGGTACGACCTAGCTGACTAACATACGATAGTTTAGTCTAGGTACCACCAGTGGAAAGTGGGTGCCAGTGTGTACTGGTTATCCACATGAGGGACGAGGTTTATCTTGTACTCATACGGCACAAGAGGGGCTTCGATGAGTGGTTTAACCCTTCAGCGGTGAAACCTCAGCGGGTGGTGTCTGGCTAGACTAGAGTAAGGTAAAAGCTTTGTGATATTTTATCTGGGTCTCATGCCTAAGGAAGCATGTTGGCTATTAAGATAACTTGTCTCTTGTGGGTAAAGTTGTACAACCTCTGTAGAGTGTAAAACTATTCGAATAGCCGTACCCACGGTCAAGGGTGGGCAAGGAATGCATTCACATGGTAGATCTTTGGTTTTCGTTTTAAAATAAAATATTTTGGGAACCAAGAGTGGTTGGAACTCTCGAATTTGTGTCCTGGCAGATGTAGCCAGTGTGGGTGAAAATAACCCGTTGATTTAAAACCTTGGCGGTTAGAGCCAGTGATGTAGTGTTGGTGGTTGTAACCTTCACTATTTGAATTGATAGTTTCTATTAACACAATTATCTCATTTAAATTGATGCCTTCAAAAATACGTAATGGTATTTGAAATAAAATATTGCTTGTTGCAAAAGAACCATATAACCCTCCTTTGTTAAGTCTTACATCTATTGCATTTCCCAAGACTTGCGGAGTACTTTATGTACTCACATGCTACACTTAAAATAATACTCAGAAGAGTATGAAGCTCAAGATGGAACATTCGACTACGGAGCGTATGGTTTCGACGAAGGTTTTCTGGAGTACTAGGTTGCGCTTCCCCAGTCAATTGCACGTGGCGGTTGTTGGGTCTCCATTGGTTTATTTTGCTTCATTGTGCTTTATCTTTTGTGTGAATGCGAGGTCTTGAAACCACATTTGTAATAAAAAGGCTTTTCGGCCTGTACTCTCTATTATTGTAATAAAGCGTTGTTGGTTATGTAATCATCCTTTGTTTGTTGTGTGCACTAGCTTTGATCCGGGACTAGTCTTTGTAATACGAGGGTGCGGATTTAGAAATTCGGGCTCAAGCGGAGATGGTATCGAGCCGTGTTGGCCGTGGGGCGTGACCTAGATTAGAATGGCAAAACCTTAAGGACCTATATTTATTAAAATATTTAAGAAAATTTTCTATATCTCCTTACTTACTCCATTCTTGATCTTATATTCACTTGCTTAAAATGTCTTTCTTGATCTTCTCTATTATTTCAAACTTGTAGATGGCCGGTTCATCCTCCGTTGACTCTTGGGACTACTTTTCTCATGACGAGAATATTGGAGCATTTGTTGGCCTTCTTCGTCAGCTTATGCAGTATCTGAAGTATCCCCAACCACCCATTTTCAGGGGGCGGAAAGTCAGGATCATGGACCGAGATTCTTGGACGATGGAGGTATTCCTGCATGCACGGAAGAAATTCAACTCCCCACATACCCTATCGATCATCCTCGGACCGACCGCCGACGCCATCGGGATGCGGCTCGTCGGCTATAGGCGACTTGTCTTGGATTCATAAGGATATCTGCGGCGACGACTTTCTCGCTTCTTTCCAACCACCCGGCGGGGCGAGCTATCCGAGCCCTTGAGATCTCCGTGGGCGATCCCGGCCCGACGCACAGTGCGGCTTACTCGGCGTTGGCGGCTACCTATGCCGGTGCCTTGGAGGAGATTGGACAGCTTCGGATGCTTCTCACTTCCAGCTACCAGCACTCTGACACCCTCCGTTCACAGCTCATCGAGCGAGCGGCAGAGTTTGGTAGGGCGACTCGAGCGACGGTAGTCTCCAGTGGACTACACGCCATCTTCACATGTACCAACCGTCGTCCCCAACAACCAGGCTCCGACTCTGCGCACAGGACCCCGTACCTTGCTCACAGCGTGCAAGAGTGTGCGGCTCCCTAGTCCGCTACCTGACATCAGCATTGGAGATTCCAGCAGAAGACGCAGTCTCCCCCGTTCTCGCTCTTGCTCGTGTTCGCCTACCTCGGTCATAACCATCCTCGTTCGTGCATCTTGCAACCGCCCACGTGTGGTTGTAGGCGACTCCATGTGGGTGACTCGGAGGAGGACCCGAAGAGGACCCGAGGAGGATCACGAGGAACGCATCTTGAGGAGGATGAGTAGTTATTGAGTCAGTAGTACCCAAATAAAATGTCTACCTTCCTTAGAACGTTTTATATTATGTTGGTGTGCTAGATGGACTATACCAAGCCTTAGTGCACTTGTGGTACAGCCATTCTCAAAAATATTTTAATTTCAAAGATAAATTTCTTCCAAGTTGTTGTGTTCTCTCTTGTGTGTTGGTTTGGGATGTTGTTTAGTTTCCCCTTACTTCTTACCTATGCTACTTCCCTCTTACCTTTTGGCTAATCCGGTTCTGCTTGGATGGTGAACACAAGGAACAATGCTGAAGAAGTAGTGGTGCCAATGTTAGCAGGAAAACAACATGCCACCACCTCTGCTCAAGCCCTAGCATGGAGCAGATGATGGCCATGCAACCGCAATCGCTTCAAGCTCTTGCCCGAAACCGTGTTCAAGAAGCTCATGAGCACCCTTCGAGCACCCGGTCAAGTTGGGAGAATTCATGAGGACCAGACCGCCAACTTTTTCTGGTGCAGTAGATCCAATGGAAGCAGATGATTGGATTAAGGATGTGGAGAGAAAGCTGATTTTGGCCCAGTGCAATGATAATGAGAAGGTGCTTTATGCTGCCCATCAGCTAAAAGGAATTGCGACTACTTGGTGGGAGAATTTTGCGCAGCTCATCGAATCATAAACCATCACTTGGGTGAGTTTGAGGAAGCTTTCATATCAAGCGCATATTCCTACGGAATAATGGAAATGAAGAAGATGGAGTTTCACAAGTGCGACAAGGAAACCTCGGTGTCACCGAATATCTGAATAAGTTCACCCAACTATCCAGGTATGCTCCTGAAGATGTTGCAACAGATGCAACCAAGATTTGGCGATTCATGCAAGGACTTGACCCCAACCTCAAGGTGCAGCTGGTGTCAAATGATTATCCAACCTTTCAGCATATGGTGAATAAGGCCATTATTCAAGAAGATGCTCAACGTCAGTTGTATGAAATTAGGAAGAGGAAGTTTCAAGCTCAACAGGGTGCAAGCAGTTCCCGACATCGCCCTAATCCACCTCATTTTAGCAGACCCTCAGTGCCAAATGTGCCAAGGACACCATTCAGTGGACCTCGCCCGATTCCTCAAGTTCCTCGACCAAACAATGCGATTCGCCTCGTGAACAAGACTTGATGGCGGAGTGCAGTGTTATAACTGCAAGAACATGGGACATTATGCCAATAATTGTCCTCGAGCGCCAGTTGTGACTCTTATGCGCTTCAATCTGGGACTACACCGGCGAGCTCCACTGCAGGACAAGGCCGTGGAGCACCTCAAACTCAAGGACTCCACAAGCAATGAGCAGAGGGCATGTTAATCATGTCACTGCGAGCGACTCGGGATGCACCGGGCGATGGATTACGGGTAAGTTTTTGTCAACTCAGTACCTGCATCAGCATTATTTGATTCTGGAGCTTCGCATTCTTTTGTGTCAAAAGATTTTGTGGAAAGATATAATTGGGATGTGCGTTTGCTAAAGAACCCTATGCTAGTCCAATCACACGAAATGAAATGAAGACTAGTACGGTTTGCCCTAGAGCAACCATAGATATAAATGGAGTAAAATTCCTAGCGAATTTAATTATAATAGACTCCAAGAGCCTAGATGTAATACTTGGTATGGATTGGTTAACCAAGTATAAAGGCCAGATAGATTGTGCCAATCGTGCCATTACTCTTACCAACTCAAGGAATTCAAGTGAGGTACAAGTCAAAGCCATCTTCTCGAATAGTTAGGGGTTGAGCGACTTGAAGGAATAACTTTGGAAAAGGTGCCTGATGAGGAATACCGGATGTGTTTCTGAAGATTTGCCGAGAATGCCACCGGAGAGAAATTGAATTTGTCATTAACCTAGTACACGGAACGGCTCCGATTTCCAAGAGACCCTACCGGATGTCCATGAAATGACCTAGCCGAAGTTAAGAAGCAGATTCAGGAACTGCAAGAGAAATGTTTCATTAGACCAAGTTCTTCGCCTTGGGGAGCACCAGTACTTCTAGTGAAGAAGAAGGATGGCAGTCTTCGTATGTGTGTGGACTACGTGTCTCGAGCGATCGACGATTAAAAATAAGTACCGTTGCCGTGATTGATGATCTGTTTGATCGCTTAAAGGATCATGTGTCTTCTCTAAGATTGATCTCGGTCGAGTTATCATCAAGTGAAGATTAGACCACAAGATATACCAAAGACAGCATTTTCCACTCGTTATGGACTGTATGAGTTTACAGTAATGTCTTTTGGTTTGACCAATGCTCCTGCATACTTTATGAATCTGATGAATAAAGTGTTCATGGAGTATTTGGATAAATTTGTTGTCGTGTTCATTGATGACATTCTGATCTACTCCCGGAATGAGAAAGAACATGCAGAACATCTGAGGATAGTTTTGGAAAAGCTCAGAGAGCACCAAGCTGTATGCCAAGTTTAGCAAGTGTGAGTTTTGGTTGAAGAAAGTAGATTTCTTAGGACATGTGATTTCTGTAGGAGGAGTATCTGTAGATCCTGAAAAGGTAACAGATGTACTCAATTGGACGCAACCCAAGTCAGTAACAGAGATCAGAAGTTTTCTGGGTTTGGCAGGATACTATCGTCGCTTTATAGAAGGATTTTCCAAACTTGCAAGACCTCTCACTCAGTTGCTAAAGAAGGAAAAGAAGTTTGAATGGAGTAAATCTTGTGAGTACAGTTTTCAAGAACTGAAAAAGAGGTTAACCTCTGCACCAGTGTTAACGCTTCTAGATATTAGAAAGGATTTTGAGGTATTCTGTGATGCATCTAGACAAGGTTTGGGCTGTGTTTTGATGCAAGAAGGAAAAGTGGTAGCCTATGCTTCAAGGCAATTACGCCCGCATGAGCAGAATTATCCGACCCATGATTTAGAGCTAGCTGCCGTTGTGCATGCTCTAAAAATATGGAGGCATTATTTGATCAGTAATCGTTGTGAAATTTACACAGATCACAAGAGTTTGAAGTATATATTTACCCAACCTGACCTCAATCTGAGACAACGAAGGTGGCTTGAGTTGATAAAGGATTATGATGTTGGAATCCACTATCATCCAAGAAAGGCTAATGTTGTAGCTGATGCCTTGAGCAGAAAAAGCTATTGCAAAAATTTGATGATTAAAGATAGACAGCCCGCACTTCATGAAGAGTTTCAACGGCTTAATTTAGAAGTAGTAGAGGAAGGATTCCTAGCTACTTTGGAGGTTCAGCCAACCTTACAAGATCAAATCAAGGCAGCTCAAAAAGAGGATAAATATGTTAAGGATATTAAAGAGAATATGAAGAAAGAAAAAGCACCAGGGTTTTAAGAAGATGAAGAAGGTATCCTTTGGTTTGGGAAAAGAATTCTTGTGCCCGAGAAGAAGGAAATAAAAGAGTTAATCCTGAAGGAAGCTCATGATTCGGATATTCAATTCACCCTAGAAGTACAAAAATGTACCAAGATCTTAAAGAAAGGTACATGTGGTCCAGTATGAAGAGAGAAATTGCTGAATATGTAGCCTTGTGTGATGTGTGCCAGCGAGTTAAAGCTGAATATCAGAGACCTGCTGGACTTTTGCAACCTTTGCAAATACCCAAGTGGAAATGGGAAGAAATTGGTATAGATTTTATAACTGGTTTGCCAACAACAAAGTCAGGGCATGATTCAATCTGGGTTATTGTGGATCGACTGACAAAGGTCGCACATTTCATTCCAATAAGGACCACTTATTCTGGAGATAGACTCGAAGAGTTATATATGTCAAGCATCGTGTGTTTGCATGGAGTTCCAAAGAAGATTGTGTCAGATCGAGGATCTCAATTTACTTCAAGGTTTTGGCGTGTCGCATGAAATTTTGGGCATAAATTTAAATTTCGATCTGACATACCATCCTCGATGGATGGTCAAACGAAAGAGTAAATCAAATACTGGAAGACATGTTGAGAGTCTGTGCTTTGGCAAATAAAGCAAGTTGGGACCAAAGTTTACCCTATGCAGAATTTTCTTATAATAATAGTTATCAATCCAGCCTGCAGATGTCTTCGTTTGAAGCTTTGTATGGCGTAAAATGCGTAATCAAGTTATATTGGAAAGAAACCAGGAGAAGGACAAGTATTTGGTCCGGATGTGTTAAGACAAGCAGAAGAGCAAGTCCGTCGATTCGTGATGATTAAAAACAAAGACAAACAAGACAGAAAAGTTATGCGGACAATCGCCGAAGAGCATTAGAATTTGTACCTGGAGATCATGTGTATCTGAAAGTTTCACCTCTCAAAGGGATGCGTCGTTTTAGCGTTACTGGAAAGCTTGCTCCGAGATTCATTGGACCATTTCCTGTAGTAGCAAAAAAAGGAGAAGTTGCTTACCAGTTGGAGCTTCCACCTCAGTTGTCAAAGTGCACAACGTCTTCCATGTGTCCCAGTTAAGAAAGTGCCTCAGAGTGCTAGAAGAGCAAATGCCTTTAGAAGAAGTATCCTTGAAGGAGGACTTATCATATCCAGAATATCCAATCAAAATCTTGGATGAAGCAGAGCATCGTACAAGAAGCAAGAGCATCAAGTTCTGTAAGGTGCAGTGGAGTAATCATTCAGAATCTGAAGCAACTTGGGAGCGAGAAGAAGACCTAAGAGTAGAGTTCCCTGATCTTTTTCCCAGTCCGTCCGAATCTCGAGGTCGAGATTCTTTCTAAGGGGGTAGGTTTGTAACATCCCAAAATTTTGAGTTTTGAAAAATTTAAATTCAAATTAATTATTTTAAAGCAATTGGCTTTTATTTGGATTTTTCTGGGTTTTTCTGGAATTTATTTCAAAATTTAAACAAGAAAAATGTATTTTACATATTTTTATTAAAGCCAAAAAGAGTTCATTTTATTTTTCCTAACCTTCCAAGAATTTTTAAATAATTTTTGAGAATTTTCTGGAATTACAAATCAATTTTAAAAGATAAAAGGAATTTTATAAAATTATTAAAAGCAAATCTGAAATTAAAAATATTTTTATTAAGTCCAAAATAATCTCTGGAATATTTTATGAATTTTTTGGAATTTTTAAATATTATTTATTATTTTTATAAGCAATTATATTGTTTCTAGCATTTTCGAAAATTAAATCCGAAAATTAATCTCGGTATGCGTGTCGCGCCTTGATTAAATCCATCTGTCTCCACGTTTTAATCTCAACCATCCATCACAACTTACCCTTCATTTAAATCCAACGGCCGAGATCACTTCACTTGCCACGTGTCAAGCATCCAACGGCCCGTACCCCTTCACCCTCCCTCTCTCTCCCTTTCTCTCACCGGCGGGTGGGCCCCACCCGTCATGCTTTCCAGTCTTGCTTTCTCAGTGTTTTACTGTGTTGGTGTATTTTCGATTCAGCAGTGTTACTCCTGCTTCTCGCTCTAATGCACTCTCTAGAAGAATGTTTCTCCCCGGCGGTTTTCTTCTTGGATGATCCGGTGTTTGCGCTTCCTTTTGAGGTATATGATCCGATTTATCTTGATCAAGATGGTCTCATTGCTCATCGTCGTTAAGCGGCTCGGCGGATCGGTGGAGCACTTTCATTCAATTTTCGATCGTGACGGCTTCTTTTGATTCGATCTGCGGTCTTTGCGGTTTGTCTCGACTTCGGTTCTTTTAGTCGAACATCTCTTTTCGAGTTATCACTATTTGCTTTTGCGGCACTTTCGCCAAAGAAATATGCACACACCGCTTTTCGGTTTGTCTTTCAATCTCTTTGGCAAAATTGATTTCAAGATCACGTAGGCAAATCTCTTTTATCTTCATAGCTTCTATAGCTATTGGAGAGAAAGATCAAGTGGATACTTGGGCGATTTTTAAAGGTACCATTCACCCCCCTCTGTTGCCATTTCCGGTCCTACAATTGGTATCGAGCCTGGTTAGCTCTTCTCGATAGATCTTTAACCGGTCTCAAGAGCCATGGCGACGGACAAGTATTCCACCAAGCCTCCGGTCTTTGATGGCTGGATTACCCTTCCGAAGAGCCGAATGAAAACATACATCTAGGCTCAGGGGTATGCCATTTGGAGGAAGGTGAAGGTTCAGTTTGTTGTTCCTGCCGATGAGAACATCAATGCCGGGAATATGGCTGATGTTGAGGCAAACGTAAGGGCAAGGAACATCATCATTCATGGATTGAGCAGAAGCGAGTTTGATCGCATCTCTCACCGTCGCCCGCTTCGATGTTTGGGCGACCTCGATGCTTACCATGAGGGCACCACCCAAATAAAGGCGGTGCGACAGACCGGTTCAGCGAATCTGACAAATTCGAGATGCTTGCTAGCGAGTCCCTTGACGAGTGCTTTTCTCGCTTTCACAAGATTTTGAGCAACCTCCGAGCCGTCGGTCTCACATACTCCGACTCGGATAACGCTCGACAAATGCTTTCTGCACTCGATCTTCGGGTTTGGGAGATGAAGGTGAGTACCATCAAGGATACCACGGACCTCTCGACCCTGACTCTTGATGCGCTTTACTCGCGCCTCAAGACTCACGAGATTGACATAATCTCTCGTCGGTCGAAGTCACAATCGATGGCATTAGTCACTGATCCCGCTCCTGGATCTTCTTCTGCTGAGCCGATATGTGGATTCTCCTTGCGCTCTCGTGACATAGCGATGATCGGTTAGGCGACTTCGACGAATAGCTAGCCCTCCTAGCGTAGATTTTCTCATGCCTACAAGAGGAGGGATGGTAAAAGAGGAGGTCATGTGATTTGCTTGAGTGTGGTGGCCCCAACCATATTCGGGCAAACCGCCCAAGGCGGGAAGGGCAAAAGCGACTTCATGGTTCGGCAAGAACGACTACATCAACAAGAACCGCAACACGAAGCCCTCGGACTGTTCAAGGCAAGAAGAAGTTCGCGACTTTGGGAAGGCCAAGCTCTTCCACCGCGTCCTCGCCGCCTTCGACGACCTCGACCTCGGCGAGGTGGAGGGATGGAGTGACGACGACGGACGGGTGATCAAGAACCCAAAGATGGCGATGACTTCTCCCAATGTGCTTCATGGCCCTTGAGGCGAACCGAGCGACAATGAGCTCTACTCCGACTCACGAGGTATACCCATCGTCGACCGACTTAATGATGCCTTTCTTAAGCTAGGTAAATTTCATGCTAGATCTAGAGCTAGATGTAGCGAGTTGGAGAAGGAAGTAGATAGATTGTCACGGGAGCTTACTTCACTTATATCTGCTCCCTCCCGTGACGAATGTAATACATGCCCTGCTTTGCTTGGAGATATGGAGAAGTTAAGGACTTCTTATGATAGTGTGACCTCGAGCTAGATATTCTTAAGGTGGAGAATGTTAGTCCGCTAGTGAACTAGAAATGACTAGGATTGTTTGTTCCTTCATCTCGCTATTGAGACTACTTTCTGCACCTCTTGTGAAGATAAGGACAATGCTTTTAGAGGTCTTTACACTATGCTTCTCGATCTGCCCGAGTCTTGTGAAAACTGCAATAATCTGAAGATAAATCTAAATCGGGCAGATCATAAAATTGCTGATCTACAAGCTGTGTTACTAGAGCAGATCATAAGGAGAAATATGCACGTGTTGTTCGCTCTTCTGCTATTGGTTCTTCTCATTCCTCTCCTCCTGCTGTCTCTTCTTCTTATCCTTGCTCTTCTTGCACCTCTCTTTTTCGGGAGTGTCAGTATCTTATGAACACTCTCGAGAAATTTGTAGGAGGCAAGAAAAAGCTCAATCTTATTCTAGACCAGTCAAAGATTTGCAAATTCAATCAGGGTCTAGGATATGATTTTCTAGAGGATGTGAGGAAGCATCCACCTGTCATGCTCAGACCCATAGCCGCAGGTGTGATTGAGGTCAAGCCCAAGAACAAGAAAGTTCAATTTAAGTCGGTGAGGATTTGTTCAAGGATTTACGGCGAAGGTGATTCCACTGCGACTTGACCTCTCGGCGAAGCCATCTCATGCTACTTCAGTCTCTCAGAAGGCAAAGTATCATTGCACCTTCTGTCAGAAGGATGAGCATCTGTTTGACCATTGCTTCAAGCGCGCCAAGATCGCGCGAAGAGACCATGTTGAGTCTCTTAGGCGTATTCAGGGTCAGCCCAGACCTTGAGTGCACCTAAGACCAACACGAGATCTAGGCTTGCTCTTGTTGGTAGCTTTGGGCGATCGAGGACTTGGTTCTTCAAGTTTTCGCTTTTTCGTCCTCATGCTCGCTCGGTCGTGACTTGGCCGCTCGAGGGTAGATCTCGCTTTCCCGTCGAGATGCCTACCAGGCGTGATCGACATGTTGTCGGTGCTCAATCGCTCTTCCGTAGCGGTCGGACCCAACAACGACTTCAGTGCCGCACACGACCTTACGCTTCTTTGAGTGACAGAGAGCGTAGAGTAGATAGAGGTCAGTCGTGCTTGACTACTTCATCTGCTCGACGTTTTACTCGAGATTGGGTGCCAAAATCACTCTTGATTTATCCCATCTTGAGACTTTACTCTGTTTGACTCGGGCTCATTGGGCGGAAGGGAAATGTTTGGCTTGTAGACTCGGGTGTTCACGACACATGACCGGAGATTCCGTTGGTTTTCTTCCTTGCCGTGCTCGGTGATGAGATGATCACCTTGAGATGCTTCATCCGGGCGTGTCATCGCCAAAGGTACTGTCTTGCATTAATAATTCTTTTATTTTGAAAGATGTTGCCTTGGTGAGTAAGTCTGCGGTATAATCGCTTTCGGTTTCTCGACTTCTGATGACGATTTTGAGGTGAGTTTTAAGAAAACAACGCAAAATTCTTGATTCTTGGTAGTCCGGTTTATGGATTTCTCGTTATGGGAGGATCTTCGTGCTAATTTTTCCGAGTCTTGGTGATCCTCTCGGTGTTTAGTTGATTCTGAATCCCGCGACCTCTCTTTCTGGCATAGGAGACTTGGCCATATTGGATTTGATCATTTGACTCGAGTTAGCGGCCACGATCTCATTCGTGGTCTTCCGAAACTCAAGATGGTCAAAGATCTTGTTTGCGCTCCATACCGACACGGCAAGATGGTTGCCACTTCTCACCCTCCGGTCATAGTGACTATGACCGATGCACCAGGACATCTGCTCCACATGGACACAGTTGGACCAAATCAAGTCTTGATCGTGGGAGGAAGTGGTATGTTCTTGTTGTGGTCGATGACTACTCGAGGTACTCTTGGGTGTTTTCTTAGCCTCGAAGGATGAGACGTTTACACATTTTCGAGGTCTTTATAGTAGGTTTTCTGTTGAGCTTCCGGGTGCCTTGCGAGCGATCCGCAGTGACAATGGCACGGAGTTCAAGAATTTCTACTTCGAGAGTTTCTGTGATGAGACAGGTGTAGAGCACCAGTTCTCTTCTCCGCACGTCCCACAGCAGAATGACGTCGTGGAGAGGAAGAACCGTACCTTGGTCGAGATGGCCAGGACGATGCTCGATGAATACTCTACACCACGTGTTTTGGGTGAGGCTATAGCCACCGCGTGCCATGTTTGACGAGTTTTTTCGAGCACACTTGCACCGCACTTCTTATGAGTTGAGATATGGGCGTAAACCCGGTGTTTCTCATTTTCGTGTGTTTGGTTGCAAGTGCTTTATTCAAAGTCCGAAACCTAGATAAGTTCGAATCACGTTCTTGTGATGGGATCTTTCTAGGCTACTCGACTTCTTGGCGGGCTTATTGGGTGCAGGCTGCGAGTCAAGAAAATGGTAGAAACACGTGAGGTGACTTTCGATGAGGCCGGTCAGGGACTAGGCCCGATATCTCGTGTTCTTGAGCGGTCCGAGACCATCTTTGTGGATGATGAGGATGATGGAGATGAGGGTTGTCTACCCGATCTAGTCCTCATCCACCCCTTGAGATGCCGTCTTCCACCGCACCTCAAGGCGATCGGCATTGCCTTCGCTATTTCGGAGCTAGTGGCTCTGTTCCTACCCCGTCGACTCACGAGGTAGAGGCCACTTCTTCATCTCATCTGGACCTCCTAGACATATCCGAGCGCATCCTTCGACGGATGATTGGAGATCTCTTTGAGCGAGTCACACGCTCAAAGTCCGGCATGTCACTCTTCATCTCCACTCGCCTTTGTTGCCTCTTTTGAGCCCAAGGATGTTTGTCATGCTCTCTCGAGCGAGTCTTGGATAAATGCCATGCATGAAGAATTAGAGAGCTTGAGAGAAACAAGGTGCGGATGCTTGTTGAGCCCCTCGAGGTCACAATATCATTGGGACTAAGTGGGTGTTCAAGAACAAGCGAATGAGGATGGTGTGGTTATTGAAACAAGGCTAGACCGGTAGCTCGGGGTACTCCTGTGTTGAGGTCTAGATTTTGAGGAGACCTTTGCCCTGTAGCTAGACTTGAGGCCATTAGAATCACCTTGCTTTTGCAGCTTCTAAGGGTTTCAAGCTTTACCAGATGGACGTCAAGAGTGCCTTCCTCAATGGCTTTATTGAGGAAGAAGTCTATGTGAGACAGCCTCCTGGTTTCGAAAACCCCAAATGCCCAAGCCATGTCTACAAGCTTTCTAAAGCGTTGTATGGACTTAAGCAAGCCCCTAGAGCTTGGTATGAGAGGCTTAAGTCCGATCTCTTGAGTCATGGTTTCGATATGGGTAAATTTGACAAGACCTTGCTCATCCGCCGGCATAGCAATGACCTCCTGCTCGTCCAGATTTATGTGGATGACATCATCTTTGGCGGCTCCTCGCATGCTCTAGTTTCACAGTTTTCCGATGTCATGAGCTCGGAATTTGAGATGAGCATGATGGGCGAGTTGAGTTTCTTCCTTGGCTTCCAGATCAAGCAGACTCAGGAAGGTACTTTTCTGCATCAAGGCAAGTACACTCGTGACCTCCTGAGACGATTTGACATGAGCGATGGTAAGCCAGTGTCAACTCCGATGACGCGTCTGACCTCGCTCGACCCGGATGAGGACGGCGAGCCGATTGATCAAAAGGAGTTCGGTATGAATGGCTCCCTCTTGTACCTCACAGCCTCGAGACCAGACATACACTTCTCCATGTGTCTGTGCTCGTTTCGAGCTTCTCCTCGCGTGTCTCACCGCCAAAGCATAAAGCGCATCTTCGGTACCTTCAAGCTACCATTGACTATGGTATCTGGTACTCTTCCTCCTCCTGTCTATCCCTTAGAGCCTATTCGGATGCAGACTTTGCAGGCTGTAGGATAGATAGGAAGAGCACTTCGGGCACCTGCCAGTTCATTGGCACTTCTCTCGTTTCCAGTTTGTGGAGAGTGACCACCAGTTGGCTGACATATTCACGAAGCCTTTGGATAGCTCTAGGTTTTCAGCTCTGCGGGGAGAGCTTGGGGTGGTCTGTCCTTATGGACTGTTGTGAGAGGGAGTTTTGTGCTTTATTGCTTTATCATATTAATTATGCCTCTGTCTCATTTCTGTTGCATTGCATTTGCTGGTGCATTGGGTTTAGTCCTTCTAGCATAGGTTAGAGTGGTTCTCTTGCCGAGTTGCTTAGACTTCTTACTCTTATCTTGTGATTCTAGGGTCCTGCTCTATTAGCCGCTTCTCTTCTCTCACTAGGTTGAGCCCACTCACTGCTTTTAGATTCTAACAAGGGTCGGGCCACCCTTGGGTAGACAGGGTACGTGTTTGCTCCCTAGTAAGGTAGACTACCGGACTAATAGTCCTAGAGTCATTTGGGGTAGATGAGAGTCAGTCTGAGCCATTAGTATTCTCTATCTTATCTATGCTTTAAGGACTGCCCCGTTGGATTTTCTTTGCCAGTTTCTCGATTTTATTACTTTGGTTCAAGAGGAGTTCATTTGGGAGCTTCTGGAGCTTAATATTGACATAACTCAACTTGAACTAAATGTTGCATTACATGTTGAGGGGGAGCTGGATTTTCTGCATTTGCATAATAATTTAGCTACATGGAGCCTTGATTATTATCCATTCATGACATGCTTTCATTTATATTACATCTTGCCATGATTTGTGCTTCATTGCTAAATAGATCATGACCTTATATGTGTAGTCAAGTCTTTGCCATGATAGGTTGATTAAAATGCTCAATTTGACCTAATTCATGTCATGTTAGTATTTGAGACTAGTCAGCTTTTAGTTATCCTTTTATGATTCATGCTATGTCAAATAGGCTGAGTTGAGCATTGAATCTCTATTGAGCCTTAGATTGAGCTTTTTAGTCTCTTGATGATGCATAAGTTACTACAATCTATTAAAAAGCAAAAAGATCTCTTTTGTGCGAAAAAACTGATCTCACCAATTCTTTCTCATGAGACGGCTTGCCATTGCACTAGGCATAAACTTAGGGGGAGTTTTGGATAATCTAGACTATCTTCTTAAGCTTCTTGCTTGAAGTAGTCGCATAAGGCTTGAGATCTAGCACATGATAAAAATATTGGTTGAAAACGACCATAAGTTTCAAAAGAAAATATGTCATTTGTGCTCGATTTGCTTAAGTTACAAAAGAACCAAGTACTTGAACCAATGTTTCCTTCTTGAGCATATAGCACTCTATTTGAACTCAACTGTAGCTTATTGGTTCCGCTTAGCTTATTGACATGGCCTGCATCATTCATGGATACCTCTAGCTAGACTAAAATCATGTTTGACTTGACTTGCTAAGCACTTCAACTAAATTTCAGATTATACCTTATTTGGCTTAGCTTCTCTTTACATACATAGTCATGATCTTGATAGTATACTTGTATGTTATGGCTTGGTGTAATACATTATGGTCATTTTGGATAATTCTCATGGCTCTAGATGCTTAGATTAATCAAATCTGTCATTTCATCCATCATCATGACTTTTTCTCCTTCTTGCATTCTTGATGCGTTTATTGCCAAAAGGGGGAGAATAGTGGTAGAAAAAGCCACTTTGGGAGCTTTGAGGAAAACTTGTTCTTTCTTTTGCTCTTTCTGTCGACATGGTCATTAGCGTCATTCTTCTTCTTTGGACCATGTTGGATTCTTCAAACTCAACTTCATGTTTTTTCTGGGTTTGTCAATATACTCATCAAGGGGGAGATTGAGAGACCATGTGGAGGTCATCCGTGTGTATGATGAGTAATTGACATCGGTTCTGGTCGAGTTTGAGTTGGTTGGTTCGGACCATGTCGTTGCGCGGTGCAAACGGCTTCGGTCGGACTTGGTCGATTGCGGTCGGGAGTGCTTAGGACGTTTGTTTTCTTTCTCGATCGGTCGATTTAGGTATTTCATGTGTGAGCACCTTTCATTGTGGTTAATGATGATTATGCTGTTTCGTGCGGTGCTATGTGACGGTTTGCTTGTCTGTGTGGTTGCAGGACTTCAGAGCTAGGTCGTGGTGAGGCGTGGAAGGACCGGGACTAGGCACAGGAGGTGTTGAGGTCCAGACGGTCGGAGACGTCGAGGATGATTGAGGCTTGAGGTGGTTGCGGCCGGAGGCGAGGAACCGGAGTGGAGCTACTGGGAGGTGGACACGACGGCAACGGCGAATGGATCGGGACTAGACTCAGGGAGGAGTCGAGGTTCAGACGGTCGGATACCGGTTGCGGTCGTGTGCGACGGAACAGACCGGGACTAGACTCAAGAGGAGTCGGAGGTCCAGTCGGTCGGAGTCAGGTGCGATCATGCGTGAACGACAAGGAGCGCGGAAGCTTCCCGGAAGGTGCAGGAGGGGCGAATCGGTAATTTCACGAGGCTGCACAAGCGAGAGACGGCTCCGTTAGGGTTTAGCCGGCGTAACGGGTTGGAGACCCGTTAGCCAAGGGCTATAAATAGGTGTTAGGGGCTGCATACCCCCTTGAGAGTTTTTATGCATTTGCTCTCCATTTTGTGTGTGTTCCTCCCAAGAAGCATGTGAGGCTCTTGGTGTTTTTGAGGATTGAGAGGGAGAGGATGGATTGAGAGTATTGTATTTACTTCTCTTGTTCTAATGTCCATGCGTATGGGGACTCATTTCCGAGTTTGTTCTTGTCTCTCTAAGCTGTTTAGTCTTTGTTTTGTCTTATCAGTTCTATTCATCTCAGTTTCTTTTGTTTCTAAGTAGAGAATCAAAATCTGCATGTTCTTTGGACTCATTAGCTCCAAGATTGATCCTTCATCTGCTCTTGAGTGCTAGTCAGCTTGGCTATTGCAGATTTTCCTTTTGTATGTTTTTTGGTTTGGTTTTACTGTCTCCTTTTTGCCCAGTTGTACCTTAGGCAGCTTCTTCCTCTGTTCACTATTCTCGTAGGCAAAGGTTTCTTGTTTGTGTTGTCTTTGAGAAGGAGAGCAATCACTGGATCTTTTCTCTGTTCCTTGCTGGTAGTCCTGCTGTCTTTCAGACTCTATTTTCAGCAAGACAACTCAGGACAGCACTTGGCCGTTGATTGTTTTTCGTTTTTCATGCTCAATCTTCAGTTTCGTTTGTGTTGCCGAACAAGTATTCTTTTATCTATTTTTGGCAGGAATGTGTGTATTCACGGTACAAGTTAAGTATTCTGATTTTGCTATCCCTCTAGTTTCCTTTTCAAAATCTATATTCGGTTGCAACATCCCAGATAAAATCACTGCTGCTGTTTTTCGTTTTGGATTGAATCTTGCTCCCTGTTGGGTCACCTAAAAAGACTGCAGCTTTCAGTTCAGTTCAGGCTCTTTTCAGTTTTACTTTTCTCTTTGGTTTTTGTTTGCAACTTCGGTTTCCTCTTTGCTTCAGTAAGTGGTTGGCAAAGGCTGTTGGTTTGGTTTACCAGTCAGCTATGCTTTCCAGTCTTGCTTTCTCAGTGTTTTACTGTGTTGGTGTATTTTCAGTCTGCAGTGTTACTCCTGTTCTCTGCTCTAATGCACTCTCTAGAGAAGAATGTTTCTCCCTGGCCGGTGTTCTTCTTGGATGATCCAGTGTTTGCAGTTTCCTTTTTGAGGTATATGATCTGATTTATCTTCAGTCAAGATGGTCTGCTGTCTACTGTCGTTAAGCCGTTCGGCCAGATCAGTGGAGCACTTTCAGTTTCAATTTTCAGTCAGCTACAGCTTCTTTTGATTCGGTCTGCAGTGCTGCAGTTTCTCAGCTTTCAGTTCTTCTTTTAGTCAGAACATCTCTTTTTCAGGTTATCACTATTTGCTTTTGCAGCACTTTCAGTTTTCAGCAAAATATGCACACACTGCTTTTCGGTTTGTCTTTCAATCTCTTTGGCAAAATTGATTTCAGCATCCAGTAGGCAAATCTCTTTTATCTTCATAGCTTCTATAGCTATTGGAGAGAAAGATCAAGTGGATACTTGGGGCGATTTTTAAAAGGCACCATTCACCCCCTCTGTTGCCATTTCCGGTCCTACAAAATGCATTCACATGGTAGATCTTTGGTTTTGGTTTTAAAATAAAATGTTTTGGGAACCAAGAGTGGATGGAACTCTCGGATTTGTGTCCTGGCAGATGTAGCCAGTGTGAGTGGAAATAACCCGTTGATTTAAAACCTTGGCGGTTAGAGCCAGTGATCTAGTGTTGGTGGTTGTAATATTCACTATTTGAATTGATAGTTTCTATTAACACAATTATCTCATTTAAATTGATGCCTTCAAAAATACGTAATGGTATTTGAAATAAAATATTGCTTGTTGCAAAAGAACCATATAACCCTCCTTTGTTAAGCCTTGCATCTATTGCATTTTCCCAAGACTTGCGGAGTACTTTATGTACTCACATGCTACACTTAAAATAATACTCAGAAGAGTATGAAGCTCAAGATGGAACATTCGACTACGGAGCGTATGGTTTCGACGAAGGCTTTCCGGAGTACTAGGTTGCGCTTCCCCAGTCAATTGCACATGGCGGTTGTTGGGTCTCATTGGATTACTTTTGCTTCATTGTGCTTTATCTTTTGTGTGAGTGCGAGGTCTTGAAACCTCATTTGTAATAAAAAGGTCTTTCGGCCTGTACTCTCTATTATTGTAATAAAGCGTTGTTGGTTATGTAATCATCACTGTTTGACTGTGTGCACTAACTTTGATCTGGGACTAGTGTTGTAATACACAGAGGGTCTGAATTTGAAAATCCGGGTCCCGACATCTCTCTTACCATGGCAAGTCCTTGGAAAATAACTTCGATGGGCAGAAAAAGAAAGGTGTTAAGAGACACTCTTGATCCAACCCTAGACACTCTAAGGTCCTTTTCCAAACATGCTCTGCTTCCATTTCGAGTCAAGAGATAGATAAATAGCCACATCCCATTGCACTAATCAGAGCGCTCGTAGTGACTTAGGGGTTGAAGACCAATAAAGCGGCCTATTTATACCAAGCATTCCTCTTATGGCAAGATCCAATCTTCTAGTCCCTGAGGAAAGGAAAAAGAATTCCACGTTCTTTCTTTTAGGAAGGAGGGATTAGAGAAGTCATATTGATTGTTGCTTTGTTCAAACTGCTAGAACTATGCTCAAGCATTCACATCATATGAGTCTCGAAATATACTAAGGTAAGGTATAGCTCGGGAGTTAGGACCTAACTTAAGCCCCGCTCAATCCAGTTGCTGGCTTATGGCTGAAATGGTATTGTAGCGGTTGAAATCGCACTGTAGTTGCTAAAATAAGCTGATTTTGATAGTGTTGTTTGTTACAAATTCCCGATAGGGTACATGCATCGCTTCCCAATTTTTCACATACCAATATAAGCTCATTACAGAGATCGCGTACACCAGGACTACACCTACAAATTACATATGCGAACCTAATTTGTTGCCACCAACGATGCTGCTATCAAATCACGTGTCATATCCATCAGTATGACATTGGTGCCCTGAGGAAGGCTGGGCGCCATGCCCCCTGCCATGGCCGAAGGTCCCCTGTGCTACCCTAGTGAGTTTGTGGGTCCTCTCACAAGCAATTCGGAGTCGAGAATGAAGTTGCACAATGTCGTTGCTGTTACAATTATCGCCTTTTGCTTCGAGACTTGTAGCTAGGAATCTTGCCGAGTATGCACTATTTCATCTTGCACATGCCAAACACACGCTCGACAGCGTTCCGTAGTCAGGAGTGCAAGAAGCTGAAAAGCGCATACATCCTAGACGGTTAGGCTCCGTTCTCAAACTCCAAAAGGTGGTACCTCTGGTTCCAATGTGGCGCTAGGTACCCTAGCTTGTTGGGATACCCGAGTCGATGAGGTAATACTTGCCTACACAAGGGACAAGCATGAAAGGAAATATATCAGTTAGTAGTCATTGTGTAATGCATGGCACAACTAAAATTTGCTCAAACATATTACCTTCTGGTGGATGAGGGAATCGGTCATTGTATTTCACTATTGTCTTATGTAGGACATGTGTGTAGTGCACCAATTCCAACCATTCTGCACACACAAAGGTGAACCTACAATTGAGGTAACATATCGCGAGCACATTTTGACTAGAGTACCCGTGCTTGTTGAAATGTCACGTCTTCTCACATTTGGAACTGTGACTCGTACGTGTGTGCCATCAATCGCCCCTATGAAGTTCACAAAGTGGGGATAGAACCTTTGTTGTAGGAGCCTCGGATGCACACTCTGATACAAAAGATCAGATGATGCAATGACGTCACCTGCAAATCTACACACACAATTCAACACCTGGTTGAACTTCCTACAAACCATACCAGCTAAATGCTCGAAGCGGTTCATGGCTTCTCTTTGCAATTATGGTGCGCCCAACATCCACAAAAACAAGATGAGTGCTTCTTTTGAACAAACTTCTGGAGATGAGCGCGAGCCATAGTTTGCCACTAGAGTATCATGAAGTGTGTCAAACACACCCCGGCCATATCCTAAACATGTCATAGCAACGCTAATGATCAGTAAGTTGCATCTGAACCCATTGCAATCCGATCACAAATGGTACTCTTAGGGGTGGCCTGGGCTCAGAGTTGACTTCATCATTGAGGTAGTCGAATGTGGCGATGGCAAGGATGGCGATTGAGTCAGTTGAAGGGTCGACTCCATTGCCAGGCTAGTCACTGGAATCGTTCCTGCTCCCACTCATTCACTGCACAACAGCATGGCCAAGCATCAAAACAATCACTATGACAATTGTGACAATGCCAATGCCGAACAAGTACGAGCTAAAAAGACGCAAGAAACAACATGAACAAATGTCAAGCAACTGAGTGCCAGAACACATAATGTTGTGAAGAAACTGAACAAATAAGGTTTCGAAGACATAGGAGTATTGACAACACAATCACTATGAAATACCGACAACACAGAACACACAACCAAACAACAAGAGTTCAATGAAATACTAACATGCCCTACATCGCAACATACTAAAATTCGGACACCACAACTAACTAAGCTCAAACACAGAAAACAACATGCAAATTATGAGAACTGAACCAAATGAAAACACTCAGGAGTGGTCCTTCATCTTTTCCTATGTCCGCCTAAGCTAGTGTAGTTGGCCCTCACTCAATTCCCTGGAGAAAAGCTGGTGCCGAGCTCCGCCTTGATGAACAGCTGTGAGGCATAGTAGAACTCGTTACTTTCTTTGCCAACCCTCGATTCCTTCACTAGCTTCATGAGTCTCATAAACTCTTTCCCCATCGAGTCATGCATAGGGGACGTGGCGCTCATGCCCAACAGCCAGTTGGTAGACGTGTGAATCCTCACATAGATGTCCACCAAACACTTGAGCTCGGCATCCTGGCCGATCTGCTTTGTTGGCTGGGTGTCACTCGGCGGGGTTAGAACCGACCAAGGCCTCTTGCCATGGGGAGGATCTGGATGTTCAGCAGTACCCACAATCTACACTAGGGTAGCCCGGTTGCCGATAGTCTGCAATGGGGAAGTGGGGTTGTCCTCATCGTCGTCGTTGTTGGAGTCTAGTGTATCAACACCCGACATGAATACACACTCACTTGTGCTGATGACATTGGCAAAGATGAGCTCCATCAGGTCCTCATGGGGGAGGGGTCCATTCTTGAACTTTGACATCCCGGACTGTCCTTGCGTGGCCAAACGAAATTATTAGTTGACCATTCGGCCTTTGCGCGCCCAAAATGAATTGAACAAAAATTGGACTTCCCACTTCCAACTTACCGCAGTGGCCTATACCCACCATGAAGTGTCAGCGACGATGGAGCCTGTCTCAAGGTCCACGCCAAGGCCCGATGCACACTGCTTCAAGGACTTCCACTAGCCGTAATCACGATTGAGGCTCTCCCACTTATTCTTCATTTGCTTGCGCATGGAGGAAAGGCTGGTGCATTCTTTGAATTTGCAGCCAAGGTTATTGTAGCCCTGCCTATTCAAGCAAGCGTATGCTCGATTCTGGGATGCAACATCTTCGACCTAGATTTTTAGGAAAATGCATGTAACCTCACTACTCCATGTTGCCAATGCCTTATCCTTGTGCATCTGCAGACACAGCGGCACCAAGACATGCAAGGGCGACCAAAAAAGGCACAAAGAAGGTGCGTACACATGTGGATGCAAACATGGAACCTCAAAAAAACCAATGGCAAACCATGTAAAGCAAACTCATCCGGCAATGGAGTGCAAAATAGGACGATAGTATGAGGAAGGGAACCGGTCATACCTTGCTACGCGCTCTGTGGTTGCTGGGAGGAGATTGTCCCAAGCTTCACGGCTAGGGATGGCAATTGTGCCCGTTTACCCGCGTACCCGTGGGTAAATACCCTAATGGAGTCGGGTATGGGATGAATTTTTTACCCACGGGTAGGAAAATGGGGGGAAAACTCTGCCCATCGGGTAACGAATGCACGGTATGGGTTAGCTCTACCGTGCAGTCTCGCCGTTACACGTGGAATGAACTGACAGGTGGGCCATCAAAATCAGTAAACCCTAGCTCCCTACGGCCTCTTGGGCCTTGGCTCCATACGGCCTCTCCGCCCTCTCGGGTCTCGGTCTCGGCAGTCGGCTCCTTCCACCAAAAGCGCCGCCATCCGTTTTCTCCTCGGTTCCTTCCTCCAAATCTCCGCTCCTCGCCGCTCAACTCACACCTAGTCCCCACCCCAGCCGCCTATTTCTCCCTCGTCTCCTCCTTGGCCCTTCCTCGCCGCCCGCCCGCCCATCCATCCACCACCCCCCCCCCCCCGGCCCCCGCCCAGATCCACCCCATCCGCGGTCGAGGTCCATCCGCCGCCCCATCCGCCGCCCCACCCAGATCCAACCCCATCCACCGGATCCACGCCGATGGCGGTAGGGTGGCGGCGCCTCGGCTCCGGCCTCCCTCGACGGATCCACGCCCATGCGGCGGCGGCGGCGGCGCAGCCACACCTCCAAGAGTGTAGCGGGCAGCAGGCATCCGGCAGCAGCCAATGCTGGCGCCGACGCCTCCAGCTAGCGCTGGCTCCTGACCTCCACTCCAAGGCCTGCCGCCTGGCCCCCTCGGCGCCTCCATCCCACGCTGATTGATTCATGGTTGACTAGTTCACTTGGTTTGTTCCCCAATCAACCAATCCCCATTCTCTAATCCCTTTTGCTCCATTTCAAGATGGTATTATGCTGTGTGATGAAATTAACCAAATGAATGAATGGTGAATCATGGGGATTGGTGAAATAAGGTTGTGACTTTGTGACATGAGAGTATAGATAGACTGATCACTAATGTTGTGCTGCCAATTCATTGTTGTATGAAGTGAATTGAAAAGTTTATGAAGATTGCATCTAGAAATTAGGTATTCAGGGTCCAACTCAACTAACTAAACATATGGGCTCAGGTTTAAGACATCTTCTGTAATGTTATAATATGTTGAGTCGGTGAAATGCTAGAAGTGTTGTCGTCTTTGCTGCTCAAGAAACAAAACAAGCAGCAGTACTTCTATTATTGAGGCATAGTATGTTGTTTGCAATGAGGAAGTTTTGATCTTTCTGCAGCCTGTGGAATCAAGGGTGAATATGTGATTTTGATCTTTCTGCAGCCTGTGGAATCAATGGTGAATATGTGATGTACTCAGTTCGCGGGTAAACGGGTATGCCCGCGGGCGACGGTACCCGTGAGGCGACGGTATGGGCGGGGTTTTTACCCGGGCGGTGCGGTATGCCCGTGGGCGAAAATTGAGGTCGCGGTGCGGGTATGGGCGAGCACTACCCGTGCACCGCCGCCCGATGCCATCCCTATTCACGGCCGACCCACAGGTGAACTTGCATGCTCCTGACTAAGGGAGGAGGCACGAACAACAGTGCCGAAGCACTAGAGCTCGAGGCCAGTAGAGCATGGGCTGTCGGAGCATCGAGAATCGGGACTGGATCCGGCCGTGGACGGCGCCCGATATGGGAAAAGAGGATGGCCAAGCCCACACGGATGGGGAGGGGGACGAGAGGCTAGTGCGGAGGGGGGTGGGCCAATAGGCCAGTGCAGATCTTGTCACCGTGGCCGTCACCGTGGAGGGACGGGGGAATCGCTGGGGAGGAAGACAACCGACGTGAGTGGGCAAAGTGCGATTGCATCTGTTCACGTATAGGAGAAACTGGGTGTGTGACCTTATCCGGTCAGGCCGAAGCTGCTTCAATAAGCCGCAACAGAAGCCCCTTTGCTCCAACCGGCTTTTGGCTTCTCGCAGCTCTAAGCCAGAAGCCTGAACCAGTTGGATTAGCCCCTTAGCGTTTTTTGGATCTAATGATTTTATCTTATATGGGTCGTATATTGTCCATGATTTGAGTAAATCAAATGAAAATAGAAAGATTATGAGTGCAACATCATAATATAATTTTCTTACAGTTTTTCTTCCCCTTATTCCTTCATTGACATTGACTAGCTCACCACTTCAATAGCCCAACAGTGACAGCGATGCACCCAGCTATTTATCAGGGGATTAGCTTGCAGACCCCCTCCTCCTTGCAAGGTAACTAAGACGGTGGTAGAGGCGATTAGCTTGCATGCATAAGTTAGACCCCCCTCCTCGGCCCCTTTACGCACAGTAGTGGCGCTTGATGAGCGTGGGAACGTGAAGATGATGAAGTGCTAGGGTTGACAAGTCCGTGGTCACCGTGATCTATTATTTACTACGAAAGAAGTACAAACTAATCGAAATCAGGAACCATAACACGAAAGGGGACTTTACATGTTGTTATTGAAAAACTAGTCCTTGTGCCGTAAAATAAGAAATTAGTAAGAAAATAAGGCCTGTGTGGGCCCCACTGTCAGCCTCGGCCCCCTTGGTTGAGTCCAACCCGAGCACCACCCCCTCCCCGTAAACAAAACGACAAAAGATAGCCTCCTCTCTCCTCCTTCCCCCAATTCCCCCTCCTCCCTCTCCTCCTCTCGCTCTCGTCGCCGAGGCGACGATCAGGTACGAATTGCGCTCCTTTTGTCGCGATTGCGGCAGATTCGCCCTCCACGCTACCCCGATCGCCGGCTTTCCCGCTGCGGAACCGTAGATTTTGACCCGGATTCGCGTTTCTTGGCCGTGGGTTGGTTGGGGTTAAGGGAGATCCGGGGATTCTTGGATGGCCGCTGGGGGATTTAGGCGCAAAGATTTATCTTTCCTTGCTTGTTTTTGCTGGGCTGGAGATTAGGGTTTGGTCGGGTCCCCCACAATACCGTAGCTTGCGAGATTGCATTATTTTCCCCCTGTTGGTTGCTTCTGTTGGTAATTGAAGTGCTTATAGTTTGCTCTCTTTGGTTGCAGGAGGTGCTGAGACTGATGTTCGTTTGATGGATGATGGCTGTTCCGATGGATAGTGCTGCCGCCCCGCCCTCGCGGGACCTCGCGCAGCGCCTCTTCAAGAAGGTAAGTTCCCTTGTCTTTCTTTATATACGTTACAGCGAGTACTTTACATGGTTTGCTTGTCGGTTTGGGTTTGATGTAACTTTCTGCTATATCCCGCGGCCTTGTATGCGATGCATGAATGTATAAATTTTGCTAGTTACTCTAATTGGTCATGCCGTGCCAGTGCTGAAGCAGTAGCTGCACTGCTTTGCGTTCTCAGATAGGCTAATTTATTTTTAATAAACGGTCTACATTGAGTGTTGAACCGCTGACCGTTTCATTGTTTCCGAAAGCTAAAGAAAAGGAGTTAATGATTTCCCTGGATGTTAATGATTTTGGTAGTACTATATGGTTTTCATGTCTTTCTTGGGTTTGGGTTTCGTGATCCAGTAGATAAATTAAGTCCATAAGAGGCTTTTAGATGTAATTATTACAATGTGGTGTTATTTGTGTAGAATGCCAAACTCAAAGGTCATCTCGAGAAGTCAGCACAGTCCAAAGTCCCATCAGATCCCAACATATGGCTTCAGATGCGTGAGAATTTTGAGAAGATAATTCTTGCAGATCATGACTTCTCTGAAAAGCATGAGATAGAGTATCTCTTATGGCAGTTGCACTACAAAAGAATTGATGAGTTCAGGCACCACATTAATTCTGCGGGCACAGCTGCATCTCAGAGTGGGAAGAACAGTGGCAGCACAGATCGAATCAAGAGAATTAAATCGGCCTTCAGAAGCTTCCTTTCAGAAGCAACTGGCTTCTATCATGACTTGATGTTGAAGATCAAATCAAACTATGGCCTTCCTCTGGGTTACTTCTCCGAGTGCCCTGAGAATGCAAATAACCCTGCAAAAGATGATAAAACAGCTGAAGTGAAGAAAGCCCTGATGTCATGCCACCGCTGTCTGATATATCTGGGGGACCTGGCCCGTTACAAGGGCATGCTTGGTGATGCTGATTCTACAAGTCGTGAATATGCTGCGGCTTCTAGTTACTACAAGGAGGCAGCTTCAATCTGCCCTTCCAGCGGCAACCCACACCATCAGGTATAATCACATTGCTATATTTGGTCAAATGTTTATATGTTCTCTATCCAGTTATCTAGTGATGACCTTCTGATCGGATTTTTCAGCTTGCGATATTAGCATCTTACTCGAGCAATGAGGTAGTGGCTGTCTATAGGTACTTTCGAAGCTTAGCTGCAGATACCCCTTTTTCTACAGCACGGGACAACTTGATTCTTGCTTTTGAGAAGGTACCATTGTTATGTTCTTCATTAACTGATTCCCGTAGTACTGTACTACTGTTTTTGTCATGTGCTTTCTCTTTTAGTTCGTTATCTGCTGTAGAATTTGTGTACCCCTTTATCATATCATATTTGTATAATTTCACATGGAAGAGCTTATCTATACTACTATGTGAATTGCGAGTACTGCATTCTGCTTTGCTCCCCATTTATCTACAAATGCTCTTGTTCATCTGATATACATGATCAAATGGTCCAACCTCAGTTGGATCTCTTGCCTTTTTGTGGTGAGCTCAATGAGTTATAGTTGTGGATCTGATATATCTGATGATCAGTATTGCTACGTGGATTTGACCCCAATTGTCGTGACTTGTTTGCACCCCTGGCACTTTTACTGTAGCATTATTGATTTAGCAATTAGCATATAGTATGAATGGTCCATAATGGCACTTATTTTACATGTTTACACTGGCTCATCCTTGATGGAAAATGATTGTGGGGTTAATTTTATTTCTTTTATCAATATTTGTGCATCTACGACTCTGTTCTCTATTGCAAGTTTTATGTTCTTGAAATTTCTGGAGTGTTTTTTTTTGTGCTTTTACATTCCTTCCGTTCCATCCAATGGTGGACGTTTCCATCATTTTTTCTTATGTGGCAATGCTATCAGGTTTCCTGTTCGTTAGCTTGTTATCCTGTTTGTTAGAGAGGCACTATGCTACTAATTTTTTTAAATCATTAAATGTTTTATCTGATCTCACAAAAATTGGTATGGTTATGATAATGACATATTTAACTTAATAGTAAAGAAAGATAAACGAATCAGATATGATGGGATCTAGATTGATTAGCTAATGGTAGGGATGTTTGTAAGATTGCCATAGAATTTTGCGTTCTTATTAAGTATGCTATGTTTTGCTGCTTATCATTGTTGTCACAGCATCGCCTTGGCGTCCAGGCGCCACGAAGGAGATGCCGGGAGGAGCGCTTCGCCTTGGCTAGCTAGGTGGGCGCCCAGGTCGCTTAGGCGTCCACGGCATCGACAAGGTGTCCGCGACGTTGGTCTAGGCGGGCGCCTTGTCGATTCTAAGGTAGGGCGACGCTGAGGAGCTGGCTGTTGGAGTTGACGTCGGCTGGATCAAAGTTGCCCCTGGCTGAATCGACGTCAGCATGGAGGGGATGGAGGTTGCGGCGTGGCGCAGATGGGGCGGCGCGGGGTGGGAGGCGGCGGCGGGGAAGGGGTTAGGGTTAGATGGGGTTATGTAGTGGGATAGGTGGGTTTTTTGTGATTTAGTCCTCAGAGGTTTTGAAATTTTTGAATAGACTCTTTTCTCAATAGATTTCTTTCTATTTGAACCGCCCTAAATATATATATTAGACAAATTCTAGTGAATCGCCTTAGCTCGCCAAGCATCGCCTAGAGGACAACTAGGCGCCCACTTGGACGACTAACCGTCCTGGCAGCCCTTAGGCGCCATGGTCGCAAAGGTCGCCGTGACAACCATGCTGCTTATTGATGGGGTCCATGTAACTACTTGTCCCCCTCACTACATGCTCACCTTGCTTGCAGCTTATCATCATTTGGTTATATATTGTTCTTGATGATTTCTAGTTTCTGCTATCATGTTAGCACCATACCATAAGTAAAAACCAAATGACTTTTGAACCGGAAATTAAGTCTAATTCCTGGAAGATAGCAGTATAATTTTAGCCAGTGGGTGGGTGTGTTATCAGGAACTAGCTTTGTAATATTAACAATACTTGAAGTGTTCTAATAAGACAAATCTTCAGACCTGCACTGTGAAATTAGTTTCTATTTTCTGACCGTACAACCTATGCAGAATCGCCAAAGCTATGCACAGCTGCCAAGCAACAGTAAAGTTGCCATTGCTAGGACATTACCACCACGGTCAGCTGGGAAGGGCAGAGGACGAGGGGAAACAAGGTTTCAGTCCAAAGATGTTAATACCGAATCAGCTTCAAAAGAACGAGAGCATAGTATTCCAGATACACTGAAGGACTTCTATGTACGGTTTGTTAGACTCAATGGAATACTTTTCACAAGGACAAGGTACTTTCCAATCTTTTTATCTTCTTGGTGTTCTTCAAAATATCCCTCTCTCTCTCTCTCTCTCTCTCTCTCTCTCTCTCTGTGTGTGTAACCGTTTGTTTTTATCTCTTTGACAGTTTGGAAACATTTGGGGAGCTGTTTGCTTCGGTCAGCAATGATTTGAAAATTCTCCTTTCTTCGGGTCCCGATGAGGAGCTTAATTTTGGTTCTAATGCTGCAGAAAATGCATTAGCTATAGTTAGATTCATTGCGATCCTTATATTCACAGTGCACAATGTGAAGAAAGAACCTGATAGCCAATCATATGCTGAAATTGTGCAACATAGGGTACTGCTTCAAAACGCATTTACAGCTGCTTTCGAGTTTGTTGGACATATTCTCAAAAGGTGCTCAGAGCTTCATGACATTGCATCAAGTTTCTTTCTTCCAGCCATTGTGGTCTACATCGAGTGGCTGGCATGCCATCCAGAGTTTGCTGCCGATTCTGATATGGAGGAAAAGCATGCGAATGCTCGATCTTTCTTCTGGAATCAGTGTGTCTCATTTATGAATAAGCTCATCCTTACAGACCTTGCATCTATTGATGGTGATGACGATGAGAATTGCTTTTTTGATATGTGTGTGTATAAAGAGGGTGAAACTGGCAACAGACTTGCATTGTGGGAAGATTTTGAATTAAGGGGATTTTCGCCCTTGGTTCCTGCACAGATTATCTTGGATTTCTCAAGCAAGCATACATTTGAAAACGATGGAAGCGCCAAAGAGAAGAAAGCACGGGTTCAACGAATTCTTGCTGCAGGGAAGGCTCTACTGAATTTTGTTCGGATTGATCAACTGAGAATATATTTTAATCCATCTTCTAGAAAGTTTGTTATTGCCACGGAGCCGCCTGTTTTAGAAGCTGCCATCTCTACTCATGGATCTTCCAATGCACATGAAACAAATACAATTGAGCTGGAACATGAAGTTGCAAGCAGATTTGATTCAGTTGCAGCTAATCTGGGAGTACTGCAGTCGAAAGTACAGTTGTGTCCTGAAGGAGAAGAAGATGAAGAAATTGTTTTCAAGCCTGCAGCTTCTGAAAAGTTTCCAGAAGTTCTTTCAAAACTACCTGTTAATGGATACATCCAGCCTGTACAAATGTCTACTGCTGGTTGGCCGACCAATGGTGGGTCAGTTGCTATTCGGAGCACTGCATCTGTATCAGCTGCCAGTAATTATAACATTAACCAGTCACTTCCCATGTCTTCTATTGGTTGGGCTGCCAATGGTGGGCAAGAGGTGATTCCTAGCATTGCTCCAAGGTCGAATATTTATGAATTTGTGCAGCCTGTTGAGATGCCTACCTCCAGCTGGGCAAGTAATGGTGCACCACTTGTTGGCCCTCAGAACACAATTGAAGCTTTCCCAGGTGTTGTCTCTGATCCACGTGTATCTGCATCAATGGTTCCACATTTCAGTAGGCCAGATTATTCAAAATTGCTTCTTGAACAAGAAAAACTCTTAATGAGTGAACTAAAGAATGTTAACATAGCTGGAAATGGATTTCTTGAGCAGAGATTGCAGGGTGGATTGAGTGGATTACAGGCTATGGGATATTCACCTCAGGTTTCTGTTGAATCTGGTCGTATCAATACAAATGTGATGCATAATCAGATGAAAGCTACTGAGGAGACTATCCCATCTACTTTTGATTCAGTTGCACCGTCAGTTGCCTCATCTGATGGTGCGACAATGAAGTTCACTGAAGCACCGGTAGCTGTGTCAAAGAAAAACCCTGTTAGTCGTCCATCAAGGCCTGTTGGTCCTCCTCCAGGATTTAACCACATCACCCCAAAGCGTCAGGATGATTTTATGTCAGTTGAGAAACTGCAGCACCCACAGGTTGATGATTACAGCTGGCTGGATGGCTACCAGCCATCAGTGGATCGTGTTCATAACTTAAGAGCTAGTCATCCTGATATTACCACTACTAGCAGTGCATTCACCACTCCCTTCCCTTTCCCTGGGAAACAGCAGGTTTCTGGGGTGCACTCCCAAGGGGCCAATGAGAAAATGTGGCAAGATTTCCACCTTTTTGAACCTGCAAAACAGAATATGGTTCAAAACTGCCAGCAAAGAAATCAGCAAAGTGGTCAAGTGGCTGAACAAGAGCCAGCAAAACCTATCCGGTCTGGCCCCTATCTTGTGTGACTCGTAGCTTGTACCAGGATGATTGCTGGTAAACATCTTTCTTCCTGTAAGTTGAGAAATTAGACATTAGACATGAGTTTCGGTTTCATTACTTGTCTTAGCATGTTAAGAGTCTGTTTGGTGTTATTTCACATTTTCTTTTGTGGAGCAAAATTTAATCAACATATCTGAAGAAGTTACAATGCTCAGTTATATGTTGCTTTGTTTCATGTGCATAGGAGACTAGGAGTTGCTGAGGTGTTGGGAGTCAGTGGCACAGCTTGACACTTATTGAGTTCGGCCCCATACCTGCAGCCCTTTCGTAGTCTTAAATTTCTTTTGGAGAATGGTGGCCTTGGAAGCATAGCAAGTACTGCTGTTAGGTTTGGTAAGTTTGATGCTTAACTTTTATGCCTGCATTTTGCCTCGCTAGATCTTGTCCTGGCTAGCATTTTGTTAGGATGTGCATTTTAGTATGTTTTCTTCTGTCACGTCATTTCCCCTTTTTTCTTTTGAGATGGCTGAATGGGAGTTGGCTCATAACATGAAACTGTGTTGAAAGTGGATCATTTAGTTGCGATTAGATGCAGTTGCGAAATGCACCTACATTTTTGTAGTGCATTTTCCTGTAGTGCCAAAGTGATTCATTCCTGGTATATTGCCATTACTTGCTGTACCATCATATGTGTTACTGGCATCTTAACATGAATTGCTTTAGTTAATATCGTTTTTTATTTGATTTCAAACAGTTTGGTGATTAGTAATAAATCACATGTCATGCTTCTATAAATTATTATATATTGCCCACAATAGATGCACTACATTTTGCCGAGGGGTGGTTGTTTCAATGCTGAGCTTTTTAAATAACCCATTGTTTTCCATTACTGCATTTACTCAAATAAGTTTTACCGCATATAACATTACATCTTGTAATTTCAATCCGCAGAAGGAGTACTATTGTGGCCTTGTAATTTCAAATAGGTTTTACTTTTTGCTGGTTGTGATTTTGATGAATTAGTTTCTCTTGGCTGAACTTTGTTTGCCTTCTACTTGTTTGCCAACTTGTATTGTACGAAGATCACCCAATCACCTTTAGTGATGAGTTGTGAGCTTTCCTGCTTGGGATGTTTACCTGCTGTGTAGACCCTTACATTGTTTGGTTTGGTATTTGCTGCGTGTGCCAGGTCTTCCCAGGCCAGAGGGAGGGTGGAGAATGATTGATCTGTCGGCAGTATGATGGGGATGAATTGTATGGAGAACTCTTATTTGCTCAGGCACGAAGGTTTGATCTAATGAATTCGAAACCAGTCATTATAGGCACGTACTATATGCTTCATCTCATTGGACGACTACCTACCGCGAGAATGGCCCCAATGGATGGTTGCTGCTGGGCATGCTAAAAGGCCATTCAATGTGGATGCTAATGCCCATCTATGGCTACTATGAATAAAGTTGAGGAACAAATAGCTTGTTGGCAAGTCGTTTCTCGAAGTATACTGCATCTAGTTATCCTGCCTCGTTTGTGCTTGTTGGCAACAGCGTGTTATAGTCGTGGTTTTGCAAGTCATTGCAAGTTTACGTCCATGTTACCCACTATGGTTTGAACAGTTTTGTCGTTGGTATCTGTGGTACAAATGCCCTGAACTGTATGGACCAAGCTTCTTATTACGTTGCCCTATGCGATGTCAGACAGAATACCATATGGTTTCTGTTGAGCTTGTTGTGGGCTACGTTTTCAATAATCTGCTGGAGGGCCGTTCATGTTTTCCAGATTCAGCTGTCCGTGTTGAATAAAAGTATTGCTTATCCTAAATATCCCGTAGCGTAATACAAAACTGTTGAATGTAAGGCCAGATACTAAAATTTGCAACTTGAATAAGTTATTGGATTGAGTAAATATTATCTGCCAATTGCACCCTTAAGACGGTATACCATACCCCCTCTCTCTCACGCTCCTCCCTTCCTAAGTGCCGTCGCTTTCTTCCTCTTGTGCTCCCTCTTGCTCCTGTCCATCGTCCCTTCTCTTGCCGCCATTATCCTCTCACTCTTTTTTGCTGCTGGATCTGACTCCTGTTATAGGTTCACCTTTTCCCCTAGGTATAGGAGGTCAAGGGAGGCGAGGACGATGGGTAGGGTAGGAGGGTGGTGAGCGGAGACGGTGGCAGCAACATCTATGGCGGTTATGTTGGGCGGGTGGCGCGGCAAGGAGGGGTTGGGGAGCAACACGACGTGGTGGCAACGATAACCCTGGCCGTCGGTGGCGGGGGCGGCGGAGGAGGCGCACGGAGCTACTATAACACCTCACCAATTCTCTGAGTCTGGAATGCTACCACCATTACATATTTTTACCATTTTCAACCACTGTTGATAATTTATTTATATTGCAGCGACTCAACATACATCATACCAATTTGACTCTAACTACCATAACATATCCGTTGAGTCTAAACATACTAACAGAAGGGATAACATAAAGTGTTGTTCATACATGAAATTATTCATATGCTACTCCTGCCAGTACATGATCTCCTCGATGATCACCTAAATAAAAAATAAACGAAGTAAGGGCGTGTCTGGAAACTCAGCAAACACATAATATACCAATAAATATTACCATAAGCACATATGACAACATCACCATATCGTTCTAACCTGTTTCAACATTAACACAAACATATCATAACACGATCATTCTCCACAATTCTCTATATCTGACCTTAATTCATGCTTAATGCAATGCAATGCTATGATCAATCTCATTCTCCTCCTGTAGCATTTACAGTATGAGCTAGCGCAGTTGGCCGATTGGGCCAGGAGATGGCTTGGGTTGACTTTGCCAGCCCACTTGTTGGAATTAGGAGTAACACCTCCGAATGCTTTATGTAAATTGCACTAGTCTAGGATCAGCTAGTGCACATAGTAGATAGCAAAAACAAATATCAACCATAATTTTATATATTAATCAACCAAGTATGGGCCTTATCGTCAAGGTTTACATCAGTAGCCCAAGTATGGAGCTTGATGTCTTCGCAGCTGAGACAAGGGAAACAATTGCGATGTCAAATTCGACGTCGACAGTGAGCGGTGGTGCGGCAAGCACCAGTAGAACACGAGCAACCCATTTTGGGCACACATGTAGGCAGCAGCGGTGGCTTGGAGATGGCTGGTGATGGCGGAGCCTGTCCAAAACAGGGGCACGACACGACAAGGCTATGGTGAGGTTTCAACAAATTGGTGGTGGCTTGAGCATCTAGGAGATGAGACAAGCTTGGCTATGGTGATGGCTTAGCTCAGGGTAGTCCAAGGAGATATGGCTATGGTGACTGTAGGCAACGGAGTAGTGGCGCACGACAACGACGAGCTAAGGGTGGCGAGGCTTGGTAGGAGGCTAGGGAATAGCTTTGTGGTGTTGAGGAGATGCTGAGGACGAGTGCAATTGGGTTTGAAAGGAGGCAGTGGTGAGGAATCAAAATTAGGCTCATCAGCAAAGATTTGGGTGATGGCGATTTCGACACGACGTGGCCGGAGAGGAGGAAGGAAGGGTTGTGGTGGTTTTGGGGCATTGCAAAAAGTGGGTAAGGAGTCGCTGAGCTTGGCTTTATAGGCGATGAAGGCGGTGGCACTAGGAGTGGTGCGGTAGTGCGCTCGGCGCATAGACGGCGGCGTAGACGGATGAGCGGCTTTTGCGCTGTAGCAACAAAGCTGGTAAGTATGCTGGCGATGGGAGAAGTGCTAACTTTCACTGGAGAGTGCACTCGAGTTGGTGCGATGAGCAGTAGTGTTGCTATGCGGGTTAAGCAGTTAGTGGCAGGAGGTTGTAGTGGCGTAGATCAATGGTGGATCATCGCGTGATCAGCGACGACGTTAAAGTCGGGTATAGGCGATCAGCAAGGTGGCACAAATGTTGTGCATCTTTTGATGTGGCCATTGGCGATAGGCGAGAGAGCTGATGTGTGCGAGCGTGAACGGTGTCGCGACAACGGGAACAGGGGCAACAATGTAGTGGCTTGAGGGCGTGTTTGTGACTGGTAAGTGGATTTCTAGAAAGGGAAGGTGGGTTTTGGCTAAAGTTTTTGGAATTGCAAAAAAATCAAATTCAACCGAAATTTGAATAAACTAAAAGAAATTAAAATGTTGAGGCTATTTCAGTAACCAAATAGTTTGCCCTAAATAACATAGTTTTATTGCCGTTAATCATGTGACTAGCTAGTAAAACTTTCCACCAAAGAGAGTATGTGGGTCCTAAGAAAGGATAGTTCCCACCACACTTTGAGCTTGAGGTGGCCCTCAGGTGAACCTATAAATGAGTGATTGACTTAACATTTTTTTACTTTATTGTATAGTCTTCTAGTGGGACCCACATCCTCATAAAAATGAAGGGAAACTATCTCTCTTGCCAATCCAATTTTCTCATTCTCCCTCTCTCTCTACTTTGTAGATGTGCAGGATGGCGTCGATGACTGACGAATCTAGTGGCGAGCTTGCGTTAGTGACCGAAGATCTAGAGGTGGTGGTTCTTGACATCAAGGTAGGTGGCGGATCTGAGGATGGTGAGAGGCTCTTGGCATCAAGGAAAGTAGCAGATTTGGAGGTGATGGTTGTTGGCATCAAGGTAGACAACATATTTGGAGGTGGTGTAGGTGGATCTACGGGTGAGCACCTCCCAACATTAGGGAATGAAGCAAATCCGGAGGTGATGAGTCTCAACATCAAGGCAAGCAACAAATATGGAGATGGAACAAGAGGAGAGCGGCTCCCAACGTCACGGAAGGCATCAGATCTAGAGGCAATGGCTCTCAACGTCAAGGTAGGTAATAGATTTGAAGGTAGCGTGGGTGGATCAAGAGGTGAGTGGCTCCCATCATCAAAGAAGGCAAGGCAACTGGAGACAATCGATTTGGATATCAAGGTAGGTAGTAGATCTGAAGATGGAGTAGGTGAATTTAGACACAAGGGAGTGGATCTAAAGGTGGCATGAACGGATATGAAGGTAAGCGGCTTTTGGCATCGAGGCTGGTGCAACACAAACAAAGGTGTGCGCCTATCGATATCAAGGCTAGTGGTGGCGCATGTAGAAGTCATGTTGAACTAAAGGCAATCGACAATGATGAAGGTGACCGCAAAATTACCTTAACAGGTGGGTCTGCTTATATCTTTCCCATTGGCATCATCTCAATGCCAAGAAAAAAATACCGTTTCTTTTTTGCTGTCATTTGCTTTGACTGTACAGTTGATCGGAGACTTAACAAACAAGTTTATTGGTTGGCATGGTCTACATGTCGGCCCATATTAGCATTTGAGAGTAAATACTAGATGAACAAGTGCTTAAGAGCATCTCTTATCAAATATGGGATGAATAAGTGCTTAAGAGCATCTCTTATCAAAGTATTAGAGATAGCTTGATGTTTTGATCTAATGTAACCCATCTCAGCATTGGCAATATAATTTGAAAATTTTACCGTGCAATCGTAGATAAAGAAGGCATAGCTGCTTTAAGGGGGTGTTCGTATTGGTTTTTACTGATGGTTTTTGGCTTTCATATTTGGTTGAAATTAATAGTAGTGACTGTAAAAATAGTTTTTAGGAGGGGGTGTATGGTGAAAAAAAGTGAGGAAGAGATATATGCACATAAGGGGAACGAGAGAAGTAGAGATGCGTGATGTATCGTGACCCCTGTCTTATCTCTGGAGCGAAACGGTAGCAAGCTAAGTAGAGAAGCTGTTTTAAAAACTAGATATTCATATTGACTTTTGATTTTTTTAAACAAAAATCAATACAAACAAAACCTAAATAAGCTTACTAGCTCATCATAGCACCACCACCACCACAAACACACACATGATAAATTTAGCATCCAGGTGCAATTACATAGTTTGCATCCAAAATAGCGAAAAAAGTACTACACCGAGGCAACCGCGTTGGCTGCTGACTCGCCCATCCGATGATCCAATTCCAATCTGATCGAAAAACCGAATAGATAGATCGCCATGGCCATTGGCTCTTGACGAAGTGGAATAGAAAAATCCCCACGGCCTCTCGCCTCTCCTCTTCTCTCCTCTCCTCTCTCGTGCTCGCGACCCGCGTCCTCGCAAAACCCTAGCCACCTCCTGCCCTCCACATGCACCGCGGCGGCGACCGTTCCGGCGACCCCTCCAGCCCCGCTGGCGGCTCTCGCGGCGGCGGGGACGGCCGATTCGCGCGCGGCCCCTCGCGCTGGTCCGGTGGCGGCGGGGGCAGCCCACCCCACCGCTTCTCCTCCCGCGGCGACGGCGGGGGCGACGGCGGCGGAGGTGGAGGTGGGAGGTTCCACCCATACCGTGGGTCGTCTGACTACTCTGGCGGCGGAGGTGGAGGGTATAGAGGCGGCGGCGGCGGAGGCGAACCGGCTAGCGGGCCGAGGCACCGCTACAGCGGTGGCGGAGGCCGTGGAGACTACTCAGGTTTTGTCCAGTATCTTGGGTTGCGGCGCTTTGGTTTTGTTAGGTTTTGCTGTGCTCTGCCGTCTCAAGATGCGGGGAACTTTAGCTTCTTACGCATGGCGAGGGTTTTGGCGCTGTGAGGGAGAGGTGATGATTTGTATCTTACTTGACCTGCGGAAAATATCAACTCAAATTCTATCAACTGTTGTCGAGAATATTGGCAAAACTGAGCAGTTAATTTTGGGGTTCGACAAAATTGGCTGTCAGTCAGTGCACCTACAAGTACACAGTTGCATAATGCGGCGCTAGCATGTATCCCAAGGTGGCAAAAAAAACCACCCAACTTTTTGCGTGGAGGATGAGCTTTTGGCATTCAGTTATAAACTGTTTAGCTAAATGTTGTGTGTTTTTGAGACTATGCAGTTTACTTTCCAATTCAAAGCCATCCAGTGAGTTATATTTGTAGGAATTATGGTATAATGATTTCAATGCTAGAAACAGCATCTGGCTGTACTGTTGTATCTGAATGTACTTAGTGAAGAAATATTTAAGCATGGGCTTACACCTTTTCATCAGAAACTTATTTGATATTCCTGCTTAAAATTTCCTGCAGATCATGATAACAGAAGCAATTATGTTAAACTATTTATCGGGTCAGTTCCGAGGACCGCGACTGAGGATGATGTGAGTGTTACTTCCACGCTTGATGCAGTATCTGCACTTTCTTACCTAGTAAATACTTTATGTTTTCCTAGCGCTTTTATTCTTCTTGACCTGATGATATAATTTGACTGGACATAAAATCAGAAGACTGCTTAGGTGGTACTTTCATTTGAGGTTGTTTTTATCCCAGCTTATTGCTATTCATGAAACCATATCGAGGCTTGCAGCTTAGATTATAAAAAATATCAGCTAATAAATTATCTACATTTTAGAGAGAAATCTCACTTAAAAGCTAGCTAAAGCTGCCTCTAGAGTCTAGCCAGTTATGACTTATTCTCATAAGTCAATTTTCTGATCTCAGCTCCACTAGGAGCATCACCTTTAGCCTTAATCTTGTTTTGTCGTAAAGCTGAAGATTAAGCTAGGCCATCCATTTAATTCTTTTTCTGTCTTTGCTCTTTGGTCTTCTTTTGTTCTGTTATTTATATTTCTTGTTGTGTTATTCTGTTTGTGATAGATCTTTCTGTTGTCTTCAGGTTCGGCCTTTATTTGAGGACCATGGAGATGTTATTGAAGTTGCTTTGATCAAGGATAGGAAGACTGGTGAACAGCAAGGTGCGCCAACTGTTTTTTTCCCTTATATTTTCACTATACGTGTATCTCTTTCTTTTCAGGTTCTGAGAGTTATTAGGAGCAACAAGGTTGCATCTTCTCTCAGTTAGATACTTAGACTTGGCGATTGTTGATTTTCGTTTCCTGCTTCCATTCTGTTTATCTTCTGTGGGTTCAGTAGAAGACAAGAATGGAAGCGACTGTTGGCTGATTACTACAATCTAATAAGTTTCCATTCTACTGCTAGACCTTTGTTTAGGTCATATCAATCTTGTGCATGTCCTGTGTTGTTCTACCAGTAACTAAGGGTGCGGTACTGCGGTTTAACCTTTTCATCTGTTTGTTTTGAATGTGATGCAAAAGAACAGAGAACCTTCTAATGAATTAAGACCAAGTTTTTCTTTCTTTGCCTTTCATGGTTTCAGATTTTTTTATTCTTGTCACCATGAATTGCATTGTATGGAATCCCTTAATGCTTGTGGTTGAATCGCTCAATACGTAAGTGGTTGCCTGGTTGGATGATGCAGTGTAGTGTTGTCCTGATTGATCTAAACTGATGTGGTTTTATTCATTCTCGTTTTGTGCTGGGAAATTGTGGTTGCATGTTATGTGCATCGCCAATGTAGAGCTGTGGTTGGATGGACAATAATGTTCTCATCTGTTCAGTTCAACGTTACATGATTGCCATGTCCTGAGTGGCGCAGACCTCTTGGTTGATCAGAAAATAATGTATCTTGTGAGTTCTGGTTGTTTGATTGTGCTACGCTGTGACTGTATACAATTTGTGGATGTTTGTGTGCGACAGCCGTTAATCTTGGATCCACTTAGTGGGAGTTATATTTCCAGACAGAATGTCATTGCTGGACTCGATAACTGTCATGGTGGCACTTTATGTTTGTATGAAATATCCTACAAAGTGCAGTATCCATAACACCATTTTGTGCTGCATGATCAACTTGTTCTGATAGGGTTGAATTGAATGACATAATTCCGTTCCTGTACAGTGCAATTGATGGCACCGTTGGTATTATTTTCAGATACCACTGAATTGCGGCATTTCTTTTGATGGTTCTGCCGTTCTGGTTCTTTTGACGTGAGTTTGTGGCACCACACAATTCTGTAACAATTTTCTGTAGCATTTATACTAATGCTATGCTCATTGCATCTGATGTGTGCATGGAAATTCTCACTGGCATGGTTTATGTATTTCATTCACGTGGTGACTTTTACTCCAAACTATTTGACTCACAGATTCACGCTACATATAACTGCTGTTGTGAAGGGGTCGTGAGTTTAGGACATTTTGAATCAGATCATTTTCCATGCGACTTATAATAATGCTCTGTGAAAGTCCTTGCAGTTGAACTGTGGTGCTGTTTTTTTTTAAATGATTGGTGAAGCATATGTTTTAATCATAGGGAAAATTGAAGTTAAACCTTGATTCTAGACCCATTTACTTTGTGATTTGTGTGTATTTGGGTTATGTTGAGTGCATTGGCATCTTTTAAGTCTAGGCGTGGCTGTTACTTTTTTTAACTTGCTCATTGTGTCAGTGGAGTGAACTGAATTGGATTTCCAAGACCATTTGAGCCTGTTGTGAAGTTTCATTCATGTCCCTTTCTCAAAAAATGATACCATTGGGTGTATTCTGCAGATTGTCATTATTTGATTTTATCTTGTGCTGTGTAATTTAGAAAGTAGGTTGTGGTCTTGTGTAGTGAATTTTGTGGTTCCAACCACATTGTTTTATTTTCTGTTGAATGTATTGTTGGTGGGGAGCAGTTGTGGAGCCCCTCATGGCATACTACATAGAATTGAGCAATCTTGGTTGGTGCAAGATCATGCCATTCCCTTGGTTCTTTTATGCTTATCAGCTTGTTGTGCATCTAGATTAGTCACTTTTATTTTATTCCTGCTGCTCGTCAGTGTGTTGCAGCCTGCATTTTGTTAGATTTGTTAGCTACTGTCGTTAAAATACAGTGAGGTGGCGATGAACATTTGCGTGTCGCCTTTTTGTATGGTATTTATAGATTGTGAATGTGGGCCCTTTTTGAATCTTACGGGATTCAACCTAGAAGTCTTTCCGGTTCTGTTAACAGCCTGTCTCTATCACATGGACACTTGAGCTTTGTTGTTGCTGCTACCACGTGGTGTCTATACACAATTTCTGTGCACCACATGCTATGCTTAGTGTGAACTGCAGTCTAGTTATACCAAGCTCGGGAGTGATGGATATAGCATGGTGCTTTATGTGAAGCGCACACTGTCTCTATTTCTTTTATTACGAGTAATTTGCTTTATGTTTTGTTCTTGTATTCTGGCAACAACAGTAATGTTGCATCATGGGATCCAATGTTAGTCTCCTGAAATTTTAGTGGAGCATTGTAAAAAAGTTGTACTTAATGTTCGATAAATTAGCTATATCCGAAATTCCGCATGGGAGGATGTCCATTGGTGTTGCAAATCGTAGCTCAATTGATATTTTGACTTGTCTTACCAAATCATTGTATTTTTAAGTTTTAACCCTTTCAAAGCTTCTGTGCTCGTCTGGTTGAGTGACTTCTGCTCCTGGACATTGGAAGTAGTTGAAATTACTTTTAGTGAACATTAAGGGTAGAAAATGTGGAGCTGAAAATTGTTACCTGTTTCAAATTAACATGGCTCCTATCTGTCCTGCTGTTGGCTAACTCTACTATGTTTTTGTTACATATACATTAGATCAAATTGAAATGTACAGAAAATTGCAATGGCTTATAATCAAATCCATATATATGCATTTGCAGGCTGCTGTTTTGTTAAATATGCTTCTTCTGAAGAGGCTGAGAGAGCCATCAGAGCTCTGCATAACCAGTACACTTTACCTGGGGTAACTAATCTCTTTGTTGACCATTTGTTTAGCATCAATCTTTTGTCTGCGAGTTATTGACTGTGCATTTGTTCTGTCAGGCGATGGGCCCTATTCAAGTTAGATATGCTGATGGTGAAAGAGAGCGCCATGGTAATCTTTGAAGTACTTTTGTTACATATTAGTTTTGACTATTAGTGGCCAATTTATGCTTTATAATGACACTGATCTTTGATGTAATTGTATGGGTTGCCCCATAATTTTCTTCCCACAAAATTATTTTGTTTGCTGTGCTTTTTTTATATAAATTTCTTTGTAGTTTAAAAAACTTTTGACAGAAGGCAGCTTGTAGGTCAAATTCAGCTGCACTAAGATATAATGATATACCTGTATATGCCTTTTGTCACAGATAGTTTTCTTTGGTGGTTACAGATGTGCAAATGACTTCTCATGTTCCTGTTTTTTCATCTAATTCCTAATAGTAGTGATTCCTGTCCTGGATTTTCATTTGTTCCAAATTTGCACATTTTTCCTGTTCCCTTCTGACAAATAGTATTTCACTTCTAAGATTCTTAATTGTTCTGTTCTGAGTTAGGCTAAATTAAAATATTGAAAGAAGTGAGATATGCTTGACTTGTTAAATGAAATCCATTTTCTTCAGATATTTTTCTTTATTGTATTTACTGGGTGATTTCATCTTTTTTTGTTAACTAATTTGCTAGGTGCGATTGAGCACAAATTGTTTGTTGCATCACTCAATAAGCAGGCAACTGTGAAGGAGATTGAAGAGGTAAGGGACTAGTGTTTCCTTAACATGATAGAAATTTTCATGTTCTAAAAAAATTTGTGGTTGGAGAAACTTCTCATCTATCCATAGCCAACATATAATACTGCATTCTTATGTATGATTCTATTTTTATTAATTTGATGATAAATTCACTCTTAGTTCAGAAACATGTAGCAATTGCACACTAAATCATATATGTGTTTAATATATTGTATAGATTTTTGCTCCATATGGTTACGTGGAAGATGTTTACATTATGAAAGATGGCATGAGGCAGAGCCGAGGTTTGTTATATACATTTTTTCTTCATTTCTTCAATCTACTCATTTCTTCCAAACTTTTATTTTACTTTTGTTGTAACATATATGTAATAATATTAAGGTTGCGGCTTTGTCAAATTCTCATCAAGAGAACCGGCGCTGGCAGCCATGAATGCTCTTAACGGGACTTATGTAATGAGGGTAATTTTTTTGTGCCAAGCTGACTAGTTCTGCATATTTCCTTCCTGAATACTTAGTGTATCTGTTGTGTTGTTAGGGGTGCGAGCAACCATTAATAGTTCGATTCGCTGATCCTAAGAGGCCTAGACCTGGAGAATCAAGGTGGTTAAGAATTCTTTGACTCTATTTTTCTTTTCTGACATCCTAACTCCACACTAATTTAGCTGCAGGGCATATTTCGTTGTTTTACCTTAGTCAAGTGTAATCATCCCCATTACTGCTGTCTGAATTGCCTTGTTTGGTCAGGGGTGGCCCTACATTTGGAGGTCCTGGTTTCAGTCCTCGATCTGATGCAGCACTTGTTATCAGGTTTGAGTACTTCTTATTTGAACAGTTACGGTTTTGTAAGAGAGCAATTAGTGTAGATTGTTAAGTGAAAAGAATGTATATGGTTTGTCCCTGGCTCCCAGCACATTCAGAATTGCTGACTTTTGGGGCTTGCTTTTTGCATGTTGCAACTCATTATCTTCGAGGAAAATTTTCTTTTGCCACGAGTGGAACCTCTATTCTCCTTTCTGCCACCCCAAAAAAGCCTTTCTCTTTTCAGTCTTTTGCCACAACTCCATCGCCATTTTCTTTTTTGCCACTCCCATCCGGTCAACACAGTTTGACTGTTAAGAAAAATTACCAGAAAATCATAGAAAATTCAGAAAAAGGAAAAACCAGAAAATTAAAACATTTTGGGGGTAACTAGTGAACAATAGTTTCATTTTTTTTTTCTGAAAAATTTAAACTAGGGAAAATGTTTCAATCTTCCTCATTTTTTTGTAACACCTTCCCATACTAAATTTTTATGGAATTTTAAAATTTAAATAAAAGTGATCACTAAATGTTTTTGGTATTTATATCGTTTTTTTCTACATTTTTTGGGTTTTCTTGATTTTTCTGGATTTTCTATTATTTTTCTTAACGGTGAAACAAACAACCTAATGGGAGTGGAAAAAATAGTAAAGGACACAAACGGAGTAGTGGCAAAGAAAGAAGGGATTTTTCTAGGGTGCAGAAAGATAAGAGGTTCAACTAGTGGCAAAATAACATTTTTCTCATAATCTTATTATAGTAAGGGTTAATGGTTTTGACTGAAGTGCAACTGTCAAAAGCATTAGACGTAAGAATACTTGCAGTAATTCCAGAAAAGAATTACAAGAAGTACATGATATGTATGGATGGATAAGATTTAATGGTATAGACAACAGACAGTCTGGGTGTTATAGAATTGTCAGTTCATGTTCTGTTTTCATTTTGACGGACTCTCTAGTAGTCTCTTAAACTAAGCAGTAAGTATCTTCCTACTCGAGAAGTGTTACAGCTTTAACTGAGTCCACTCATTGCTAATCATTTTTCCTACTCAGGCCAACAGCCAATCTTGATGAGCCAAGGGGTCGACATATGCCTCCCGACTCTTGGCATCCATCAAGCCCAAGGTCAATGGCACCTCATCAGTTTAATAACTTTGGATCTGACAATCCTTTGGCTCAGAAGGGCGGCACTGTTACATCATCAGCAGATACTGTACGTCTCGATTCAGTCCTTTATTACAGTATTTACTTTTTCCTAGCTCCATTTACTTACCTTTGATCCTGCAACATCATAGGCTGGTTTTCGACCTCAGATGTTCCCTGGGAATGGTTCCTTGTCAAGTCAGACAGCTGTTCCAACATCATCTCATACGGTACACTGACATATCATGACTTCTTTTCATCATTTGCTTTCAATGGAAAATGTTCCAAGCCCTTGGTCACGGCGCCTTTTACTTTGTAGGGCATAAACCCTCCCATGGCACAAGGGCATCATCTGGGGGCCCAGCAGATTCCACCCATGCAAAAGCCACCTGGGCCACCACATAATTTCCCTGTACAGTTGCAGAATTCTCTGCAAGGACAGCCGTTGCAGGGGCCTGTTCAACAGTTTGGGCAGCTTCAGGTCCCACAATCTATGGGGCCTGGTTCTTTTGGCCAGAATATACCATCTATGCAATTACCTGGTCAGCTTCCTGTGTCACAGCCATTGATGCAACAAAATGCTTCTGCAGGCGCTTTACAGGCGCCTTCAGCTGTACAGTCCAATCCCATGCAAGCTGTTCCTGGCCAACAGAAACTTCCCTCCAATGTTGCACCGCAAATGCTTCAGCAGCCAATGCAGCAGATGCCGTCACAAGCACCACAGTTGCTACTCCAACAGCAGGCAGCTTTGCAGTCCAGTTATCAATCTTCACAGCAGGCGATTTTTCAGCTTCAGCAACAGCTGCAGCTAATGCAGCAGCAACAACAGCAGCAATATAACCTAAATCAGCAACCACTTACACAGGTTCCTAAACAACAGGTAATTTTCTAGCAACTCTCCATGAGAAGACGCTTATTTTAATATCGGAGACATACGCCCTTCCGTTTTACTGCCTTTCCCTGCCATCATTTATATATTTCTCAATTCGTCTTTGGTTGCATTATTTATTTTACAGTTGACACAAATTCAAAGCTTTTCTGTGCTATTTTTCACCATTTCAGTCTCCATTGCAGGGACAGCCGGTGCAATCCAGTACCCCTGGTGCTCCAGCTGCCATTATTCCGACAAACATTAATGCAATTCCACAGCAGGTTACTTCACCTGCAGTTTCTTTAACCTGCAATTGGACGGAACATACCTCCCCTGAAGGTTTTAAATACTACTACAACAGCATTACTCGAGAGAGTAAGGTGAAGAATGGATACTTTTCACCCATCATCTTAAAATTTGAAACCTTTGTGGTTCCATTCTTTTGAGCTATTGTGTTGCAGTGGGAGAAGCCTGAAGAGTATGTGCTGTACGAGCAACAGCAACAGCAACAGCAGAAACTTCTTTTGCTTCAACAGCACCAACAAAAGCTTGCTGTTCAGCAACTTCAGTCACCGCCTCACTCTCAGATGCTTCCATCTATGCAACCTATCCAACAACTTCCTCAGGCACAGCAAGGACAAACACAAATGCATATGAAACAGCAGGTGCACAGGCAGCTTCTTCAGCCATAATTTAAGTTTGTGAGCTTAAGGTTTTGTTCCAGTTTGCATGACCTATAGTCCTATGTTAGTTTTTATTGTTTCCTGTAATACAATTATACAAATACAGTGTTATAGGATATTTTTTGTCTCTTGGACAAAAAAGAAAATTATTCAAACAAATAAGTTTTTTTGTAGCTTTGTATTTTTATTGCATGTACTTTTCCTATGGATCTGAATAGGTTTCTTTTGAACTACTTGTGAGTTTTTGTTTGCATATTTTCTATCAGCATTCAGCGCTTTTGATGCAACAGAGCATATATCAGCTTATAGAGACTGGAGATCTATATACATAATCTTTTTGGGCACATATATGATTCCAAAGCACTATGATAACGATGAAAGGAAATAGAGTCTGAATATTCACATTTTGCGATCTCCATCTTTTGCCTGTCAGTTTTTTACTTCAGTTGAATTTGTAAATTATATAAGATCTGAATTTTTAATTCTCAAAATTCTATACAGGAGTTGAATTATACTCAGTTACAGGCATCTGGCTCTATTGATCCCAGTAAGATTCAGCAGGTAGTCCATTGCATTATAGAGCTTTTCTCAATATCTTGAGCATCGGTTCATAATTTCAGTCGATTTCACTTACGTTGGTAACTTTATGTAGGGAAATCAAGCTGCACAAGAGCGTGCTTGGAAAAGTTGAGACTGCAGGTGAGCAACATTACCTATGTTTCCTTTCCTGACGTTTGTCACCCTACCATTGATTTGAAACTTCTAATGCATTCATTTGGGAAGCTAGTTCATTGCATTCTTTGTGATTATCTAATGTAAAATTACCTATCAGCGGCCCCAACCTGATGTTCTGCAATTTGAAATGTACTATCATCTAAAACAATTGGTGTTGGTGGCCATGTATAAAAAAATGTCAACAATTATTTGCATTGAATCTTGGCATGCTATGCTGAGTGAAAATAGTTTTAATCTATGTTACCCAGATACCCCGATACGGATACGGATACGCGATACGGCGATTCGCCATTTTCCTAAAAATACCGATACGACGATACGTGTATATATAATAATAATAATAATAATAAAGATAAAAATAAGAAATTAATGAATTCTTATAAGGAATTGAGAATCCGAGAATACCTTAATATTGATGTAGACATGTAGCAACTTGCTTGGTACTTTAGTTCTCTCTCCTGGCTATTAGACTAATATAATGAACCATCTGCGATGAATAACAGAATAGATAAGTACATGTATACAATTACAAATAATGAAATAAATAGCAGAATCACAACTCATGAATCATGATTGATAGTTAGGTAGTAAAGAAAGCATTCGACATAATATGTTCTTCAAGCCAAGGTTCAAAGTATAGACAGTTATTATTGCATTCCAAACTCTTCTAGACAAATAATGCTAAACCAAGCAATTTATGAAGCAGGATATGGTGCATTAGGGAAAATACAGCACTTAGGATTACTTTGTTCCAACAAAATTTAGCTTGAGGCAATGTTGCAAGCAAATTTCCCATTTATCTCTGTTTTGTGATATTAATCACAAGGCAAGTAAACTGGAAAAACTGAACCAAATTCTCCATGCTGGTAGGTTACCATAAACTTTGCTCATGCGCATCATCAATTGGTTCAAGCACAGACGTATGTGTTTGCATGATGCTTACCTAGTCAGGTTGGTAGCCATCATCAATCGGTTCATGAAGTACAAAAAACTGATCATCAGCAGCAAGCACAAGGGAACCATCTAGCATGCAAACAAGGCCAAGAGCAAGCAGTAACATATCTGACTGATCTAATTTCTTTCAGTGTTCATGAACTGCAAGCACAAGAACCATCTGGCATCAAGTAGAAGCACAAACACATGTACAGATTCATTCCAAATCTAGGCACCAAAAATATTTCACACCAACTATGAACCATTCCAGACCTAAGCACCAACTATGAATCAATCTAGTTTAGGCACCAAAGTGAATCATTCTAGTCAAGCATCGACGGGAGTTCCAGATCAATTAACCAAAACAAACAAATACTAAGGCGGGCGCGGGCTCTTACCTCCACGAGACCGGCGGCGAGTCAAGCGCCTATGTTACCCAGATACCGGGTGGCGAGGTGCGGCGGAGGCGGCATGCCGGGCGGCGGTCGAGGCGGCGGCGGGTGTTGGCGGCGAGTCGGGCGGCAGGGCGGCGGCGGCGGCGATGGTGGGCGGCGGCAGCGGGTGTTGAGCGGCGGATGGAGTCGGCGGTCGGGCGATGGCGGGCGGCAGGCGGCGGCGGCGGCGGGCGGCGGCAGGCGGCGGCAGGCGAGCAGCGGCGGCGGCGGCGGCGAGGCGACGAGCGAGGGCGGCGGCGGCAGCAAGCGGAGGCGGCAGGCCAGCCGAGGCGGCGGGTGAGAGGCGGCGCGGCGGCGGCGGGCGGCCGGGCGAGCGGGCGGCGTGGCGCGGTCATGGAGGCGGTTGTGGGCGTCGAGTTTTGAGTGCAGCGGGGGGGGATGGATAGATCCGATCCGGGGCGTAGGCGGGGTGGGAATATTAGGTTAAAAGTATCGAGAAGTATCGGAGCGATGTCGAGAAGTATCGGGAATTATTTTCTTTTTTTGAATAATTATTAAATTCGGATACGTGCAGGATACGTATCGGCGCGTATCGGGCGATGTCCGTATCCGATGCGATATCCGATACCGGTACGTGACTTTTGTGAAGTATCCGTGCAACGTAGGTTTTAATTAATGAGAAAAAAAGTACATATCTTAAGGGATTTTAGCTATTTGTTCCGCTTACTGGATATTCATTGTGTCTTGAGACTTGAGAGGATATTGTGCTGAAGCAATGGAATTGTGTTATCGGACCACGAGGCGCTTATATGTTGCACCGATTTTCATCCTTTTCAGGTGAATGATACAGCGGCAGTCAAGGCTCGGAAATGAGCTCCACTCAGCCCTGCTGCTTCCATTTGTAACAGTGGTTTGCTTTAGTCCCTGCATGGCGGCCAGGCAACCATTCCGATCATTGTAACTATGGATTTAGCTTAGATTAATGTCTAGATTGTAGATCCTGTCTGTTTAAAATGTTTGCGGTCTAGGCCTTGTATCGCTGTTAACATTGCTGATTAGATTGGGGATAGTATCCCTACACCGGAGCTGCCAGAGTATTTTTGGGTTACAGAGGGTTCTTTTTTTTTCTGGCATGTTATTTCTTACGCATGCGGGTTTTTTTTTATGTGTGATATAGGCACAGAGATGCTGACATAATGCGCTCTTTTGTTGGAAACTTGACGCTCTGATGCCTGGATTTGTTCAGCACCAGATTTGAGATTGCATGCTCTGGCCAGTATTCTGTCGCGTAATCCGTTATGAATGCAAAGCATTTGCCTCATCTTGTGACGCGCGGGAATTGGGATGAGTGCGGTGTAGCCCATGTTGTGTACCAGTGACATATTTTGTGCTGCTTTGGGGTAGGATTGCTTCGGTCCGACCCAATGGTTAACTGATTGGACCCTAAGTCTCTAGCAGAATGGGCCAGAGGAGCGACCCGACGAAAAACTGGGGCGAAAGGCTCAATGACCTGTTACTCGTCAGGGTCTCCTCTCGCCGCCGCTCTGCTCCACCCTTGAGTTCTCGGCCCAACGGCTCTCTCCTCCCACGAGGCAACACAACAGCGCAGATAATTTCGGCCCAACGGCTCTCTTCTTCCCCAACTACCGCATCCGCATGCATCTCCGGCTTCCATCGCCGTCCGACGAGCAGGACCCTTAGGCTTCATGAAACTGTTCAGTTCATGACTGACAAAGAATGAATTTCTTGACTTTGAAGTAGGACACTATGGCTATGTTTTTTTTTGTGCAGTTTTTGTGGATCCAATGGTGGAGATGTTGGACTTAACCACGTCGCACTTATAGACGTTACAGTAGTTTTAGTCGTACTATATTAGCGCATATGTTAAGAGTATTAGTGCATGCATTTTGTAACTTCATGAATGTCATGAATAGCTAAGACGTGGGATGGCGTGCCATGAAGAGCTGGACGTGGCGGGTATGTCGGGTTAATTATTTCTTTTTCGCAGTATAAAAGATGTTAGACCATATGGTTAGGTCTAGAATATTTTGGTGATGAATAATTGACAACAGTTAATTTATGATGATAAATATTTGATAATATTGTTTATCGATGTTATGCGAGGTGTGTTGGCTTGTGTGTGTGTATGGACTGATATTGGTCAAGTTTGGATGAATAATTGACAATGGTTTATTTATGATGATGAATATTTGATAATATTGCTTATCGATGTTATGCGAGGTGTGTTGGCGTGTGTGCGTATGGACTGATGTTGGTCAAGTTGGGACAACCTTGTGCTGGAAAAATATTCTTTGGTCTTTGCATATGCAGGTTGAGCATGGAGGCGATCATGGTCGGTGACGAGATAGACCGGGACAAGGATGAGGATATCTGAGGTTCAGACGGTCAAGGAGATCACGAGATGGTCGAGCTCATGCTTGGGGCGCATGGAGATTAGAGATGGATGAATGATACGTGTTGGAGCTACGGAGGTGCGGTCCAGAGGCTACGATATGTGGTGGATGATGCATGGAGAAGCTACGGGGAAGTGCGGTCCTGGAGGCTTCGACACGTGACGCGTTAGAAAAGTCGAGAGTGTGAAAAACCCATGTTAGAAAGGGTTTCGGGTCCGTTGAAAATTAGTGGGCCAAAAGTCTAGTTGAGGTAAAAAGGCCTAGACCCAGTTGGATTAAGATTTTGATTAGAGATTATATATATATAATCTCTCCGCACGTGTCGGTCATCGGAGGTCTCTCCGTACCCACGGCCCGCATCCCAGCCGTTCGCGTGTCGGCTTGCGCGCCGCCGTCTCCGACGCGAACTCGCCCCAGCGTTTGTGCCCGTCCGTCTTGCGCCGCCTTCGTGCCCGCCTGGACTCCGCAGATCGCCTCCGAGCCGGCCTTAAGGTCCGGGTACAAAAGGAGGCCGACCCCGTGGTCTTCGCCGTCCCATAGCCGCCGCCCTCGCCGCCGCTAGCAGCTCGCCGTCGCCGGTCTCGCCGTCGCTGTCGTCATCGGTTTCGGTCGTCGCCGTCTTCGTTCTCATGTCCGGTCATCGAGCCCTCGCCGCCGGTGAGACGCCGTTCGACCACCGCCGTTCCTTTCCGTTCGGCCGGCCCGCCGCTTCGCTCTCGGCCTCGCCGTGTGTGTGACGCCGACATCCTCGGTCCGCGCCCGCCCGTGCCCGCGCCCGCGTCAGCGCCGACGCCGACCGCACTGCGTGCCACGACCGTTTGCCTTCCGCACACCGCGTCCACCGTGGCCCGGCCAGCGACATCGCGGGCCCGCATGTCAGCCGTGGACCGTAGACCGAGCCACGCCAGCCAGCCACGCAAGCCGAGCCACGTCAGCCCTAATCCGAGGTGGAATGCCACATCGATGCCACGTGGGTGCCACGTTAGCACGCCACGTCACCCGTCCACGTCAGCACGCCACATCATCATCTGGTGTACACGTGTCAGCCACGTGTCTGCCACGTCAGCCCTGACCGCCACGTCGTCAGCCAAGTCGGTCGCACTGTTTCGTGAGCCGAGTCCACCGTAGACCAGCTATCCCGTGCACCAGGTTCACAACACAGTGCAATTTCCGATTTTCAGCCTTTTTCCCAAAACCAGATTTTTCCGAGAGCCCGTTCTCCTTCATCCTAGCTCCGATTGACCCGATTCTTTTTCCTAAATTCATCTAAAATTGAGCTCTATCTTTTGATTCTAGTTTTGAAAATTTTGAAGTTTATTTGAATTTTATTTGAATTTATTTTGTGCCTCGTTTCGTTTTCTCTCTCGTTAGATCACGCGTTCGAAGGAGCTGAAGTAAGATTCGAGGATCAAGAGCCGTCAACTGAGCAGGACCAAGGCAACCCTGCCTACACTTTGCTCTAAAAATGCAATTTACTTCAGCTCCAAAATAATGATAATAGTTCACATAAAATAAGGTGTCAAGAAGAATAAATAGAGTCGTAAGAACAGGAAATGGCTGTTTGTGGTAAACGCATAAAGATATTGGTGGATCTATGTCGATCATAAAAAGAGAACGGTAATGAAGATTCTAGGAGAAATAAATTGGTGGAGCCTAAATGGATTGATAGGTCAGATAGAAGATTTAAATGATCTTGGAGGATTAGGGAGTTGTCAGACCCCAGATTTTACATCTGAAATCCTCTGTGATTTACTGCACTATTCCCTGGATCAGTAGATAGTGCTCACAGCTTCAGAAATGAATATCAAATACATATCATGCGGAAGCATAAATAATATGGTAAACTTACACAATGGCCGATTAGGCCGAAACCATAAAACTGCAGCAGCGGAAGAACGAAGCACGTAGAGGGAACCCTCAGGACATGCCCATAGGCAGCCAACTGGAGGTTCGCGACCTAGCCCTTGACATCTTCACCTTCTCTGTCGTCGTCATGATCTGTAGTGTTGCTGAGGCATAGTGACTTGATTCCTTGACTCTGGATTTGTTGTGAGAGCGAGAGTGAGCACACTAACCACCGTGCTCCACGAGTCAATACACAGGATGCAAATAAATAGTATGCATGGCTTGTCAAGGAAAGGCTCGGGTCGTTTTATTTGCCAGCAACTTCTCTTTTTGGTAGCATTATCATTATTGAACCCTAGTGTTATAGTGCAACCTAGGACTCCACACGGCGACTGCCATAATTGACTTAATCCACCAAAGACACATTTTCTTTACTGATTGCTGTCTAAGACTCCAAACAGCGGGTGACATCATTTAGTTAATCCACCGATCATATATTCTCTATATATATTCATCTATTCAAATCCACCAATACCTTTATGTTCCAGATTCCTAATAATCCAGTCTGCAATCGCTAAACACCAATTCTTCCCTTCTGAATTCTACTAATTCTCTAACATGATTACTTTCTGAACCACCGAAATCATTTGTATCAGAATATTCTAACAATTCAATCCTTTGGTTAATTATCCAACTCCGTAATTTACTTTGTCCATAATTAATCCTTACTTTCCATTATCTATCTCTCACTAATTCATCGGTGTTACTCCACCAAGATTGAATCAAGTTTACCTTCCAATTCTCATATCTCCATATCTCCACATATTCCATTCATCCATCTAGACCAAATCCTATTAATCCCATTAACTCCAGTAATTACCTTTACTGTCATCGCCGCCCGGCAGCGCAGCCTGTCCCGCGCGGTGTCGCACGTCGCCAGTCGCACCCCGCCACCTATAAAGCCCATGTGTCCCTCCGTTCGCATGGCCACGCTCCCTACATCCTCTCACAGAGCCCAATTGGACCCTCGTCGCGCGTAGCTCGCCGTTGCCCCTCATCTAACCCAAGTCCGGCCGCCGCACGATCCGCCAAACCAAGCCACCGTACTCCAATTCCTCGCTCCCGCACCTCCCCCAGGACGCCGTGAAGTCATCCCCGGCCTCCCCCGCACCTCTCGACACCCGTACCTCGCCGGCGTCGGCGCTCCTCTTCTGCCTCCGCCGCCGTGCGCCGCCAGCCCTCCACGGCGCACTCGGGACAGGCTGCGCTGCCGGGCGACGATGGCAGGGAGGCGGGCAGGGCATGGTGCCGCGTGGGGAAGGAACACCGGCGGTGCGAGAGGAGGCAGGACCCGGCGCGGTGGGTGCGCCGGACAGGAGGAGAAGGGGGCGGTGTTGAGGAAAGAGGAGGGGGTCCGGCGGAAAGAAGGAGGAGGAGGCCGTCTTTGAGGGGGGCCCAGCACGAGAGAGAAAAGGGAGGAGAAAGGAGAGAAAAGAAAAGGAGGGAAGAAAGAAAAAGAAAACGAAAAAGGAGGGGGGCCCACATGGAAGAGAGAGGGGAGGAAAATAAAAGCTTCAAGCAAACTTTAAAATTTGGATTTTTAAATTTAAATTGTTATTTCACATTTTAGATTATTGCTCTCTATTTTGCACATACATGTATCTATATTTTATTTCCTATCTTGCTAAACCTTTCCTTTCACAATTGTGTATATATATATATATATATATATATATATATATATATATATATATATATATATATATATAGTGTTGGTATTTCATTCATTTTATTGCTCTTTAGGTCATTATTCCCAACCATGAGATTTTATATTTTAAATCGGGTTCCTTTTCTCTTATTCTGGATCATCTTTTCAGATTCGTATTTAAAATTTTAGTTTTCTATTTATTTACACATGGGGTTACTCTTTGATGTTTAATTTGCACGCCATAAATCTCAGAAAGATTTCAGCCAAATATTCAAGAGAAATTTGAATGCCAACAAAAAGCAGGAAATGATTTTAAAATTCCATATTTTTGAAATAACTAAATTTTAAGATGTTACAGGAGTGCAAGGGAAATTGCGGGATTATGATACGGATAAATAATATGAATTCTTGGAAGAGGTTGTGAATAACGGGACTAATAGGATTTGATCATATACTAGAAGGATGAATTGAATTTCTGGGATTAATGAAGAAATGATAACGATTACTGGGGTATAATCTTGATCAATGATAATCTTGGTGGATGTATACTAATGAGTCGTAGACTTGATCACGGATATTCGTGGTGGAGGTAAACTAGAGAATTAGTAAGAGATAGTTAATAGTAAACAAGATTGATTATTGGGAGAGCAAATTATGGTTTTGGATTAATAGCAAAGAACTGGGCTGTTAGCAAACCCTGATAAGAATGATTTTGGTGGAATATAGGAAGTAATTATGTTAGGGGATTATTAGAAATTACGAGGTGAAGAATTGATGAATAGCAATCATAAGATTGGATTATTAGGAATTCATGATACATCAGATATTGGTGGATACAAAATAAAGAGAACCAAATTTGTATTAGAATGAGGAGTTAATTAAATTACTGAATAATGAACCTAAGATTGGATTTATGAATTGGTGGTGGATATTTGGACTCATATATGAGAGTGGTCACTTTGACTCAATCATTGAATGTTTTGGATAATGCAATGGAAATTATTTGATCGTTGGATCATAAGTAAAGGTATTAGATTAACATTGGGTTGTGTAATTACCAAGTTGGCAAACAGTGGATCCAAAGATCGGGATTATATGGCTATGCTGAAATTTGAGATTGGAGGAATAAATTTATGGGGAAAGTTAGGACTATGTGAGAATCAGACACCCATGGCTGGATTGATAAGATGATAGGTGATAAAGTGGGAAGCGTATAATCGGTGGATTAGATAAGTGATGACACTCGCTGTTCAGAGCTTTAGACAACAATAATAAAACCCTGATTAAGTAATAAGAGTAATGCAAAGAGCAAATTTTGGCAAATAAAACAACCCGAGCCTCTCCATTGGTCAGCCATGCATACTATTATTTGCATCCTGTGTATTGACTCGCGGAGCACGGTGGTTAGTGTGCTCACACTCGCTCTCATAACGAAATCCAGAATCAGGAATTGGATCACTACGCATTAACAATACTTTGATCTTGAAGGCAAAGAAGGTGAAGACGTCATGGGCTAGGTCGCGAACCTCCAGTTGGCTGCCTGTGGGCATGTCCTGAGGGTTCACCCGGTGTGCTTCGTTTTCCGCTGCTGCAATTTACTAATTTCGGCCTAATCGGCCCATGTGTAAGTTTACTATTTTATTTATGCTTCCGCATGGTATGATTTGATATTCATTTTCTGTAACTGTGAGCACTATCTACTGATCCAGGGAATAGTGCATTAAATCACAGAGGATTCCAGATAGTAAAATATGGGGCCCTACATACTCTGATAATTATTAATAATATTTGAGACTTTTCTTATGAATCGTGATATGTTCGATATTTCATATTTGTTTATACTGTTTGCACTAGCGTGATCCTGCACTAGTGCAGAATACACAGGAGAGTCCGGATTTGTATATTCGGGTCTCTATAATTATATATGCACAACGTCTACTGCTGGGTACAAAAGGAGGGATGGAGAAAGGAGTGCTTGCAACCCAAAAACTACATGACAAGCACTGCCGGCTAGGGTTACCTACAGCTAAGTACTAGTACTCCACCTGGGGCAGTCTCCTCCGCAGGTAGAGCAGTTCCCTGGTGAGCGTGAGCGACTGCGACTGAGAACAAGAGTGCGAACGGCGAGGACCTTGGTTGGAACCCCCAACGTATGTAGCAGGCGGTGGGTGTATGCTCTTACGAGCCGTAAGCCTATTACGGGGTCCCGGGTGAAGTGCCAGTGCTGCTCCACAGGCGACCGGAGTCGATAGAGGTAGAATACGGGTAGCCGACGCTGCTGGTGCTGCACTCACACTAGTACTGGAGCTAAAACTTGCTCTCGGGATGATGGAGTGTAGTCTGTTATAGCCCGACGGTGCCCCAACTCAGTCTCTGCTGCAATCCACTCTCGCTTAGAGAAAGTGAGAGCGGTCTCCACCCCAACCAGCTGAGCCCGGAGGATGTCCGAGTGCTGGTAACTAGAAGTCAATAGCATCCGAAGCTGGCCTATCTCCTGGAGAGCTCGAAAGTAGGAGTTCATCAGGACCTGTGTAAGATATACCTGGTAGGAAAGTCAAGGGTCATCCACTAGAGCAGGCTAGAGATCAGGGTAGGGAGCTCGATGCAGACGATGGGGAAAGCAATGAGGGAGGCATGGCAGCTCACTCCGGTCACGATCGGCAAAGCTGAGCTAAAGCAAAGTGTGCTGCATCCTGTATGGCATCGAAATGGTCACTCCTAGGGTGTGTGATAGGGATGGTGAGGGGATAAAATCCTCCATCCCTAGCATACACAAATGCCTCCATGGTCCAGACGTCACGGTCTAGGACCCTCGTCCTCACCCCTTAAAGATGGGTGGCTGGCTGTTACCAAGATACTACATCAGTTGATGCAGTAGTCCCACAAACTTGCCCTCTGCCTCAGCATGAGCTAAGTAGTCCCAGGAACACAGTGAAGAAGATCCGACCATCTACAATTTCGAACAACAAGAGGTTAGAACAGGTAAAGTTTAACAAAGTGCGGATAAGTAAAGATCTAAGAAGGATAAGTGAAGCAAGTAGTAAGCTATATTTTGTCAAAGTTTTCTTAGTTTTCAAAATTAGGACTCAAGCCTTAAGGCATGACTAGTCTAACTAGGGTTTGTACATAAATGAGAAAGCGATAGCAGAAGCAAAAAGGAGGAAGCTCATCTTTTCACAGGCAAGCGACCAGGAACACATGAGTGTGTTCGATATTAGTCCCTATGACTTAGCAATTTTAACGAAACACGCTTTAAAGAGATTTAAATTGTGCAATAAGTATTTGTACGAATTTATTAATATAGGAAATGAGATAGAAAAAAATACCATTGGACTTAATGGTGCAATTTTTTATGCAATTATGCAAGGAATACATATAATAGTACAAAAAATGCAGTGCACGGGATGCGATATGGCTCACTCATCTAAGCCATTGCTATCTCCTCACCTCGTCTGCCTCCATGTGCATGGCCTTATCTTCCAGCATATTCTGTGGGGTACGTCAGCCGGTCCAGAGATTGCGTGTCAGTTCGGAGGAGGTATGGAGATTGTTCCATTTGTTGAGTGGCCGGCGATGGTGCAGTAGGCTGAGGTACACCAGATAATGTTTGGTAGTAAGTGTCGATGTGCTCTTGCGTTGACATGCTGAATTGGCTGCCACCAGAGATGAAATCATGAACAAAGGATCTAGGAATTCCCGATGTATAGAGGAGCCCTAGCCTTCACCGTATGGTGTGGTAGTGATGCAGAGGAGCTCTGCCCACCGAAGTCTCCAAACCCTGCGTACGGTGTGAACGAGCTTTGCGGTGCATACGGTGTGAACGATGAGCTCTGCCCTACGTACCTTGCAAACCCTAGCGCTGCGCACCGCTCCCTGCAAGTAGCCGGGAGGCCTATGTCGTCATCGGTGGTCTGGCCATCACCCCCCGTTGAATTGAATGCTGCAAGATGGAACGATATTAGTCACAATAAATTTTCCGGATGTAGAATGCGAATCTCGTACCTCCTGAATATAGCAAAGATGACTAACAGGGAGCGTTAGTCTGTGTAGGGTGTGCGGGTAAAAGTGATGCATCCCGACGACAGACCTAAGGCGGGACAACGCTATGATGTTAGCGGAAGGTAAGGCATAACAGGAAAACAAAATATAGGTTTATACGTAAGTTACCTCCGTGTCGACTTGGCCCTCGAATGATCGACGGCTAGTACTACGTACCCGGCCAGACTCGGTAGGTCGCGATGGCCGATCGGTCTCGCTAGGTCACGATGACCTGGCCGGTGAGCACGGTGGCCCCACTGGGTGCTCGATGCACATGGCGTGGTTCATCGAATGACCGCAGCTTAGGTTGTCTACTATTTTTTTTGCATGCGATAGGATGTACTTGAAAGTTTTTTGCAGCGCGAGTGGTGTGTTTGGGCTACTGATGGTGGTTTTAGTCGCACTTGCGATGCCTTTGTAAGTTCAAGCTCCATTAAGTTGGTTTTGGTGGTAATGACAGATCTAATTATGAGACTAACTTGTTTATTGATTATGATATTGTTTAGTCTCATTTGGATGAAAAGGTGAAAATCATTAGAGGTATGCATTCAATATCACATTCTTATAACTTATTGCATTCCTCAGATCCAAAATATAGATTGATTTTTACCAAATAGTCTAACTTGAATATGAGCATATGTTTTTATAATACATTCTTATATACACACATTTAGGAGGAATTCACTCTATTTTTGTTGTTTTATTAGTATTGATCTGTATTCTATTTCCACATATTAAGGATCTTTACTTTGAAACTTAATCTTTGAGTATATATAGCTTGTGTAGTTCATATATACTCATAATTAGGTTGTCATCTACTTCCTCCATTATTTGTTAATGATTGGATGATTAAATGACAACCGAATGAGTAAGCTTTGCTTAATAAGCTCATCCTAGAGTATACAAGTGTTATGTACATATTGTATACTCGCAAATAATCTTTTATCTCATTATATGTTGAGATTGTCATGAATTACCAAAAAAGGACGATTGTAGAATCTAGTCCCTCCATTATATGTTAATGGTGAAGTTTGGTAATTAATGACAATTGATGTGTGAACTAATATTTTCTATGAGTTGGATGAATAGGTTAGGTTCCACAAATAATGATGAATGAAATGATTTCATGTGTTGAAGATCATCAAGTCAAGATGCAGGATGAATGATGGCTTCATAAGTTGAAGATCATCAAGAAGAAAATAAATCATGAGTTAATGCATGTCCAAGAGTAGATGACCGGCTTGTGTAATCGGTAATTCTGCTTGTGTGGTGCCGCACTTCCGATGATCGGTAGTACCGGTCGTTAGCCGGTGGAATTACCGACAGCCTGTTGTAACGGCTAGTTTTCTAACCATTGCAAAGGGAAGTGGAACTACCAATCATATAATGGTGGTACTTCTGTTAATCCTGCTTTCTCAGGGGTTTTGCTTCCAACGGCTAGTTTTTGAGGTATGGGTATATATACCCCCTTGTGACCGATTGAAGTAAGACCTTTGGCACTCTATTTCATTCTTTTGAGCTAGTGTGATGTCCTCCCCTCAATTATGCATGTGTTTCTGTAATATCCCGAACGTCGTTACGACATAAGATTTTAAATCAATCGCGGAATCGCCGGTTTTTCGGTAAATCGCGGGAAGGAAAAATATAAATTGTAGAACATTGTAAAATAAATTAAATAAATTAAAACAATTCATTTGAATATTTTGGGCTGTCCGGAAGGGTGGGCCAGCCGATTTGGGCCAGCCATCCCAAATGGGGGCCCATACCCACTCCTAAACCCTAGCACCCCTTTTATAAACCCCTCCTTCCCCCTCTCCTTTTTGCCCACCTTGGGCGCAGCCCTTTCTCCCTCTTTTCCCACGGCCACCCCTTATCCCTAGGAGAAGGAGAAGGAGAAGGAGAGAAAGGAGAAGAAGAAGAAGAAGGAAGGAGAAGGAAGGAGAAGAAGAAGAGGAGGAAATTTTGGGAAATTCTTCAGATTGGTAATTTTCCCTCATCCCAAACCCTCTGTTTTTAGGAATAATTAGGGTTCTTGGCACGGATTTTAATGGAGGATTATAGATTAATTGCCCGATTAGAGTTTATTCGCGGGCTGATTCTAGATCTATTCGCGCAGCGCGTCTTGTTTTGCGGTTTTGTTCTAGTAAACGATTTTTCCTGTGGTTCTTCCCAAAAGTAAAATTGTAGAGGAGTTCTAGATGCGTCTGCTGTAATTTTTGCGGATTTTTCTGTCGTAGGATCTGGGAGATACGGTCTCGGGAATATAGCTGTCCGTCAGGCGGGCAGTTTGTTACAGTCCGACTGTAATTCGAATTTTAAAAATAGTAGATGATTTTTATGGCTAGGGTCGTAATTGAGAAAGTTGTAGATAATTCAGATTTCTAGTTCATGTGTAATTTTCGGGATTTTAGACCTCTGTACTGTCGTGGGGACGCGATTTGGTTTCGCTGCCCAGTTTGCCAGATCAGAAAGTTTTCTCTCTATTTAGGGCATTAAATTACATCTAGTTCTGATCCGAATAAAAATAGGAGTTCTACATGAAAATTGTAGGTTTTAAGTCATGATTCCAGAGAGGTATTGTTTACTATATTTGGATCATTATTTATAAAGATACGAATTGTGAAGCAGCGCTGCTGCAGAAGGGTTCTTGCCATTTTGTTGAGCGGAGAGGAGTTTGTGCGAGTTGGGAATTTAGTTAAGATAAATTGTTGGGGTAATTGGGGTTGTTGATATTTTGTATCTAAATACCCGTTACTGTTACGTTAGTAATTATTAATTATTATTCGGAGGAGAGCGGATTCGGGGTTGCACCTTCGCTCGTTCTTCGTATTCTCGCTTAAGGTAAGTATAATGATGGTTGAAATTTTATAGTGTGATTGTTGATGAATGATGGTTTGTGGATGTTTGATCGGTATTATGAGTGTATGCGATCTTGGTTGGGATAATGACATGTTGGTACTGTTTATGGTATTTGCAATTGAAGTGGTTTATGAGAATTTATGATGCATGGATATGGTGAATGCAAGTTTTATTCATTAAGACATTCACATATATGCATTATGCTGCAATTGAAGTTGTTTATGAGAAGTTATGATGCATGGATATGGTGAATGCAAGTTTTTATTTATTGGGACATTCACATATATGCATCATGCCGATATATTGAAGTCTTGGTCACGAGATGACCAAGCGTCGAGGTCCCGTCATGTTGATGTCATGATGGGCTAAAGGTCCCCATACTTGTGGAGTATGGACAATTGGTCCCATGTCGGATGGTACGGGCATGGGTGTGCATTGACGGATGCACACTCGCGTCACCGTAAAATGCGAAGAGAAGAGATAAAGAGATTGTTGATCATATTGCATAGCATGGTTCATTATATGATTGATGGTTAAATTGTGAGATGATGTTCATGGTTGTTCTTGTAATTACTTATTATATTTGCCGAGTCGTTGGACTCACTCTTCTTTTTGTTGTTGTTGTTTGTTGTTTGTTTTAGGTACCTTCATGAGATTGGCATGCATGAGATTAAAGGAAGACTAGAGTTGTTGCACTTGCACGAATTATTCACCATGGGAGGAATATAGAAATTAGATTATTTGTTGAGTAGCTCAAGTGAGATTTGGCTTATGACTAAGAGGTTAATTTGTAACTAAGAACTAGAACTTGCTTATTTTGCTTCCGCTCATTAATTAAGTTTTATAGCTGTTCTACTTAGTATAGTTTATATTGCTTTCGATTAATTATATCTTTTGATTATGCTTGTTGGAACCTCGGAGTTAGACAATAAACAAAGGAGGTTCTGCCGAAAATTTGTAGGGTAATTTAGTTTATCTTTATTATGTTGTTAGTTTGGTAGCATTCCAGGTCATTCTTTTGGCTGGGGTGTTCGGTTAGTATCGAGCGGGTCAGTAGGTCCGTGGTTAATGAAGTATTAATTTTGACACACTAGGCAATCGTAGGTGGGAACGGGTTTGCATTGCATGTACGTTTCCGTTGATTATCATGGTTGAATATGTGCTTAATAGTTGGCTTTGTACTTGTTATGCAATGATCTTTTGGTGCCTATGATTTGACTATGTGACTGTTATGTGTGGTGATAGTTAATATCGAGAGATAGAGGTGGTAGTGCGCCATAGCCATGGCCAAGTTATAGCACTATTCGTGGTATTGAATTGGTGAGGATATTTCCTTGGGCAACTTAATTTCGAAGTTAGGAATGAGTTCTTTAGAAGAGTTTATTCTCTTCCTTAATTGAATTGGTCAATTCTTATCCAATGGTGGGAGAAGAATTTATTTTGGTATGATGGTTCATTGCAGTCGAGGGTTTACATGTGGTCTCTATCTGTTCTTTGAAGCAAATATTGTTTTTCAGTCTATTGAGACACTTTTGCTATTTGACAAAATTATTGATTTGCAAGGTTGGTCCTTTCGTGGAGTTTTATCTTGTTGTGAAACATGTCTTATTTGTTCGCTTGGAACTTTTATTAATGAAAGTATTATATTGCAAATTCGTAAACATGGGAAAGCCTTGGATCTTTGTATTTATTTGTATTATGCCACATGTTACAGTAGATGTATATTTTAATTGCGATAGCAATGTCGGTATTCTGGACTGCTAGGGCAGATTTTGGTAGACAGATGTTTTGGGGTAGTTTCGTCGGGATTCAGGTCTGGACCCCTTCTAGAAAATTGTAGAGGACTTAATTATCTTTCCAGGAAGTGCTAGAACACGTTATTCCGATTTGTGTAGCAAAAGTTATGAATTTTCTAGTGCTGCTGTTCTGCAGATCGGAGTAGTTCTGGACAGATTTTAGTAGATCGGTTTGTGCGACGGGCAATCGGGCGAATCAGAAATTCTTCATGTTAGGAAAGTTTTAGATAATTGTCTTAGCTTTCTAGAAAGGTCAAACAATCATGATTCGGACACTTGGGGTGAAAGTTATGATAATTTTAGTGCGCTGTCCAGAGAACCCAATGTGAAAATTGATGTTTTAAGAAAAGTGGTTGGTGTGGGTAGAAGATGGCCGATTCAGGGAGGCTCACCAACTAGGTTTAGTTAGGGAACTAGAATTATTATTATGATTATTTAAATTTCTATCCTATTGGATAAATTGAAATTAATCTTGTCTTCGATAATTAATCTGACCGTTCGAGATGATTAAGTAAGGAGGTGTTAGAATATTACCTTGGTAATATTGACCCTTAACATGTCTTTTATTTAGATGCTTTATGAGCATGCACAATTGCTAGTTTCATCTATCTTTTACCATGCTAGATTGTTGAAAAATGTATAAAGAAATAGATGAAGGTTGATGTATTGATTTGTAGAAACTTGTCTTACAAGCAGGTATTATTGAAGTATAAAGTCATTTCCGTTCTAATTTCTGAATGTAAGGAAGGATACAGAATATATGCTCACGATTGTTTTATGATTGTAAAACGAAGTTAGGATCGTGAATGTTGTTGTGACCAAATAATAATCAATTATTGCCAATAGTGAATAGAGTACAATCAATTTGTGCTAAGTTAGACTTGAGCATCAATAAGAATTGAATATATGAAATCTAGTAAGAAATTTATACTAGCATGTTTTGTGAGATTATCTTGCTCTAGTATCATCTTGTTTAAGAGCTTTGTTCTCTGTGTGGCTTATACATTAGGTTTTCTAGACTAAGTAGTTCTAATCTTACTTAAATATTAGAACATGATGAAATAATTTCTTATGTTTCCTTTGGAAACGTTTATGAAAGGATTTGAGGATGTGATGATGCTTGTTAAGAATGTATTATTCTGATATTAGTATGTTGGTCAATTGGTGGTTATGATGATAATATTGAATGTTCATTAAATAGAAGAATTTGAATAAATTCCATGGTACTATTTAAATCAAAAGTTTTGATAGTTGCATGCGCGATCTTTTGATCTCATGACTTATGTGGTAGCTGAAATTGTTTTAAGCAAAGTGTCGTGTTGAGGATTTTAATTAGTTCTTAAAGAATTAATGTGTTGTGGTCTTCAACTCTTCTTTTGTTGGAATTGTTAAGGTGATACCGTATTCAAAGAAGGTTGTTCTCTTTGTTAAAAGGAAAAGTTTGATAAAAGTTTTGAAGGTTGAAGTCAAGTTGTGCAATCTTTGTGAAGTGTGTTTGACTTCTTATTTTCATTGCTTAAGAGTTTATGGAGCTCAAATGACAATATTGTATTCGTATTGGTTGAGATTTGATGTTTTCTTCTCGAGGAGGCATGCGCCTTCACCGTGGTCTTATCCTTTGTTGTCCAAGATCTTTGTTTTCTTGGTTTTGTGTTTATTGCAGATGGACCTTGTGCTGAAATTTTCTTCTTTGCTTCTCCAAGAAAGGGTAAACAGTTTGGGTTGCAAAGACCTTTAAGAGGTGTATAGTAACTAGTTGGTGTAATTATGCGATTGATTTTAGTGAGATTGTGGGTGTGATATGAATTTTGAGTTGTTATCCTTAAAAGGATTGAGGTGCTTTAAGAATTATATGTCAAAGTAATTTTATTGGTCGAGGTCTTGGCTAGAATGTATTTTGTGGAGACAAGAAAGTCTCTCTGCAAATGTGTGGATGATGTACTCGGTTTAAGCGTAATGTCGAAGTTGCCAACTTGAGATAAATAAGTTGGTGTGTTGGGCGATGATTTGGAAATCCTTGGTTCAAGGAAGTTAAATTTTTCAAAGGGAATGTATTGGGAAATTATTAATATTTGAGCGATAATGTGCTCTCTTGATTCTTGTTTAATTGTGTGTGTTTATGGCGAGGTCATCGCAAATTGAGTTGTTTGTTGTGAGGTGTATTCTTTTCCGCTTAGGAAAAGAAATTGATTGTTTTGGTTTGTCGAGTGATTATCACTCTTGGCTTGTGCGATGTGGATTCTCAGAATGTCTATTTGGAGAGTGTGAATGGTTTGTTGTGAATCCTTTGTTTTGGATTGTGGTCCTTCAAGGAAGGTCATTTCTTTGTGTGTTGCTTGAGAATGCTTTATTCTTCTTGTGGTTGTGTTACATTTGTAATGATTATTGTTTGTGCTTGAGTAATGTTATGAGTGGAATCGTGGTCGAATTATTTAAAGGAGTACAATGTATTATCCGATTATAATAAATAGGGAAAAGTTTTTTAAGAAGGATGGTTTTAGCTAGTGGCTTGATAGTTTTGCGAGAAAGGCGGGATCATTGGCCGCTTAGAGTCGAGAGATGAGTTGCGAGTGCTCGGCGTTGATCGCGCGTGTCGTGGATCGGTCGAGTTGGACATGAGGAAGAGAGCCAGCAGATATACGGAGGCCCTCTTGACGAATCGGTCCGAGCGGGAGGTGACGTGGAGCTTGAAGTTCAAATATAGAAAAGGACCCAAATTCTTGAGCGAGTGTGAACCCGTAGTTGTTGTTCCTTGTGATGTTTTATCCTTGGGATGCTCTATTCTTTGATTGTTCTTTCCTTGGTTGTTCTTTTTGTCTCGTGTGTTGAGGAGCGAGATTCGAGGACGAATCCTTTTAGGTGGGAGAATGTAATATCCGAACGTCGTTACGACATAAGATTTTAAATCAATCATGAATCGCGGTTTTTCGATAAATCGCGGGAAGGAAAAATATAAATTGTAGAACATTGTAAAATAAATTAAATAAATTAAAACAATTCATTTGAATATTTTGGGTGTCCGGAAGGGTGGGCACCGATTTGGGCCACCACCCAAATGGGGCCCATACCCACTCCTAAACCCTAGCACCCTTTTATAAACCCTCCTTCCCCTCTCCTTTTTTGCCCACCTTGGCGCAGCCCTTTCTCCCTCTTTTCCCCACGGCCACCCCCTTATCCCTAGGAGAAGGAGAAGGAGAAGGAGAGAAAGGAGAAGAAGAAGAAGAAGGAAGGAGAAGGAAGGAGAAGAAGAAGAGGAGGGAAATTTTGGGAAATTCTTCAGATTGGTAATTTTCCTCATCCCAAACCCTCTGTTTTAGGAATAATTAGGGTTCTTGGCACGGATTTTAATGGAGGATTATAGATTAATTGCCCGATTAGAGTTTATTCATGGGCTGATTCTAGATCTATTCGCAGCGCGTCTTGTTTTGCGGTTTTGATCTAGTAAACGATTTTTCCTGTGGTTCTTCCCAAAAGTAAAATTGTAGAGGAGTTCTAGATACGTCTTCTGTAATTTTGCGGATTTTTCTGTCGTAGGATCTGGGAGATACGGTGTCGGAATATAGCTGTCCGTCAGGCGGGCAGTTTGTTACAGTCCGACTGTAATTCGAATTTTAAAAATAGTAGATGATTTTTATGTCTAGGGTCGTAATTGAGAAAGTTGTAGATAATTCAGAGTTCTAGTTCATGTGTAATTTTCGGGATTTTTAGACCTCTGTAGTGTCGTGGGGACGCGATTTGGTTTCGCTGCCCAGTTTGCCAGATCAGAAAGTTTTCTATTTAGGGCATTAAATTACATCTAGTTCTGATCCGAATAAAAATAGGAGTTCTACATGAAAATTGTAGGTTTTAAGTCATGATTCCAGAGAGGTATTGTTTACTATATTTGGATCATTATTTATAAAGATACGAAATTGTGAAGCAGCGCTGCTGCAGAAGGGTTCTTGCCATTTTGCTGAGCGGAGAGGAGTTTGTGCGAGTTGGGAATTTAGTTAAGATAAATTGTTGGGGTAATTGTGGTTGTTGATATTTTGTATCTAAATACCCGTTACTGTTACGTTAGTAATTATTAATTATTATTCAGGAGGAGAGCGGATTCGTGGGTTGCACCTTCGCCGTTCTTCGTATTCTCGCTTAAGGCAAGTATAATGATGGTTGAAATTTTATAGTGTGATTGTTGATGAATGATGGTTTGTGGATGTTTGATCGGTATTATGAGTGTATGCGATCTTGGTTGGGATAATGACATGTTGGTACTGTTTATGATATTTGCAATTGAAGTGGTTTATGAGAATTTACTAGTTATATACCCGTGCGTTGCGACGGACAAGAAGAATCTTAATATTCCAACATATCGAGCCGTCATGACCATATATCAGCTTTTATCAGCTCGTGTCTATCATCATCTGTTTGGTTTCCATTGGCCTACCATTATGGCAATACCTATATATAAGTATGCTTCATTGACATGAAAAATAATAAGGTTGGATATTGCTCTATAATGCAGTTTGATGATCACATACATTCATGATTTTATGCAATTGGACAGATATAGAAGTTGTAGTAGAAGAAACAAAAAAAGAAGATGTTATAGTTTATAATAAAATATCATGTAATAATACTTGAAAGAGCAAAGGTGGGAATAAAATACATGTAGATCCATAAGGTTTGTTAAAAGTCATTGTTCGATAAATATGATCGAAGTCAGAATAGTCCGTTAAATCAAAATTAGCATTTGTTGCAACTGAATGAATAGGAAAAAATTTGGGTAGGTAAGCAATCATTTAGAACATAAGATTACACGTGCGCAACTTCGTCTTGAGCGAGACAACATTTATTGCTCTAATTCTTTCGCATACAAACCAATGTTCTTGCTATAAGACGTGTAACAAACATAAATGATCGCCGCCGGGCTCCTCATGACCACCGCCGATCTCCGACACCGGAGCGTGCTCGGGTGGCCAGCCACAGCGTGGGCTGCAGCTCGGCGATCAGCGCCACCGGCCGCTCCATGTTGTAGCTGCTAAGAGAGGCGGCGGCAGGAGGAGGGGTGGGGTTGTTGGATCGGGCGTGGCGGAGAGGAGCCTTCCGCGGCCGCGGAGGCGGCGGCGGCGGAGAGGAGGAGGAGGCTGGCGATGGCGATGGTCGGTTTGGGCGGGCGGTCGAGGTCGGGCGGATAGCGCGGCTGCCACAGGCACGTCGAACACCTTGCGAGTGGCATCGGCGGCACCGAGACGGAAGTAGGGAGACGAGGAGGCGAGACGCAGCTGCTGCCGGGCGAGGCCCGAGACGAAGGCGAGCGTGTGTGGTCGGCGGACATCGCCGGCAGCGGGACGTCTTGTGTGGGTGGGAGAAGGAGGAGGGCGGCGCGTGAGGAAGGGAGGAGGTGGGAGATGGCAACTGCGGTTGGAAGTCGAGGGGAGTGGGGGGGCAATTAGATGTGAGAGGGAGAGGAGGAATAATTCAACATTTTTCATATTCTAGCCAAATCCACAAGTAAAGTTTAATTCTCCAACAGATCATACGTGCTAATTAAATAAATCTGCGTACTCTAGTAAACGAACTCAGCAAATTTCAGTCCTCCTATACACCAAACTTCTGGTTAAAGAGATTAATTGTGGAGGGCAAAATTTCAGCCCCAACAGATCACTGAAGGTATTAAAATTTATGCCATGGTACCACTATCAACATAATTGTGACAAGAAATGTGCATCAATAACAAATCCTTTCCTCTTTAATTTATATGCTATTGGGCACATGAGCACAGTCACCGGTTGGTTATTGGGGTACATCAACAGAAACTGTAACAGGTAGAACATAATAATAATAATTCATAGCCCAGGGTTGAGAAGAAAAGGAGTTACGGATGAAGATCATAACAAAAAAAGAAACACATAATCAGTGTAAAGTGCGGAGCACACAAGACACAACCAAATAAGAAGACAAAGAGTAACAAAAAGCAAGATACAAAACAATACAACCATTGCAGACCAAAACGATGCTTACATCACTTAGCCTGACCAACTCCCAAGACTCGGCCATTGTTCCTTTGTCATAGACAAGAGCATGTTCACCATGAAAGGGATCAGGAGAGTATGTAAGATTACATGACACAGATGCACATCCACATCAAGGAGCAAATAGTAGTAAAGTTTAAAACAAACCGTAGCAGGATTATAATTGGTTATAGTGGCCTCATAGAAGTTGTTGTCCTCCGGCCATCTTGTAAAAAATTTTCGGTGAATCAACAAAGTTGGATCCACAGACAGTAATGCCAGCGGGCGTGGTCTGCACATGCATCAATAAAACCGAGAAATCATAAAAAAAATTGATCTCAGAATGCAAGAAATGTGATGCGTAGTATTCTAAACACACCATCTTTGCCTTCTTGCCCTTTGTTGACGATGGCCCCCACTTTGCAGAAGATGGAACTGAGTGTGAAGGCATAAGAGGGGACTGGAGGCCTGCAGATTGCGAAGGAATCAAATGAGATGTCTTCTGCCTCTTGGCAGTCGGCCCAGGTTCTGCATTATGAAGAACTCCGCTGCCACGATGCAGACCACTCAGGGTTCCACCTCCCTATCTCAGCTCCCTGCAGAAATTTTAGAAGTGTAAACAATTAATGACGAATATGATGATTAATTGAAAGATGTGCATAAGAAAAAAAATGAGTGCTGTATGCAAAGACCTCATTCTACGGATGGACACGTCTTCATTAACCATGTTTAATAGCTCCCTGTGTTGCTCATCAGAAACTCTCAGTTCTTTCCTGAGTTCAGTAATCAAACTTTCCTTTTCCTGCGAAAAAGCATATTTATTCCTCAGCACAAACAGCAGGACAAGGAGTGGATACTGAAATTGTTAGCACAAGTTTCACTTTGCTATATGTACCCAGGATATTGCATCAGATTGCACTTTGAATGCTCTAAGAACACCAGTGTACGCCTCTTGCTCAACCCGATGTATTTTGCTCTCCAAATCATTGTGTGCTCTCACATGAGGAAATGGCCCAACAGATGCTCTGCCATTCCCACTGAAAGATCGTCCTCTTAGTCCTCTATTTTGTGTCGGGGGGAGATCATCATCTGTCGGATTCTTTGAACAAAAAAAGGTCACCACATTTCAAGCAGACAGCTCTATTTCGGAACTCCACGCACTACCCTATAAAACCCTTAAACACAGCAGCACAACACCCACAAATCACAATGCAAGAAACGGATGGAAACTACATGGAAACCAAAGGGTCTAGACCTTGGCACTGGAGGCGGTCGGGGCGGTCCTGGCCGGAGGCGGGACCGAGCACGAGGCGATCGGGCCGCTTCAGCGCGGCGGACGGTGGCAGGTTCAGGGCCCCCTCCGGCGCCCAGCTCAACTGAAGCCTGGATACTGGCAAGAACGGCCGCAGATTGGATCGGGAAGTGTCAGTTGTAACTTTGCAGGAATCGAGAGGAGGAGGAGTGGCGGGGTCGTACCGAAGTAGATGAGCGGGGCGAGGAGGAGGAGGAGGAGGAGCGGGAGGAGGGGGACGCCGCGGCTTCGGGGCCTCGAGATCGCCATGGAAGCGGGGTGCGGTGGAGAGAGCCTCCTCAACGGCGTGGGCTAACTGGGTATTTTTGCAGTTACACGCCGTTTCTTGTGTTCCCCTTGCATTTTGGATGGCAGCAGGGACGCGCGGCGTGGGATGGGAGAAGGAGGAGGGCGGCGCGTGAGGAGGGGAGGAGGTGGGAGATGGCAACTGCGGTTGGAACTTGGAAGTGGAGGAGAGTGGAGGGGCAGTTAGATGTGAGAGGGAGAGGAGGAATGTTAGATAGATGGTCAAGATTTTAATGTTTAGATCGGACGGTTGAGAAGAGAAGGAGGACGAACGGACTGTCACCAACTCCAATTTTTAAGTAGTAGAGATGATGCATGGATATGGTGAATGCAAGTTTTTATTCATTAAGACATTCACATATATGCATTATGCTGCAATTGAAGTTGTTTATGAGAAGTTATGATGCATGGATATGGTGAATGCAAGTTTTTATTTATTGGGACATTCACATATATGCATCATGCCGATATATTGAAGTCTTGGTCACGAGATGACCAAGCGTCGAGGTCCCCGTCATGTTGATGTCATGATGGGCTAAAGGTCCCCATACTTGTGGAGTATGGGCAATTGGTCCCCGTCGATGGTACAGGCATGGGTGTGCATTGACGGATGCACACCAGTGTCGGTAAAATGCGAAGAGAAGAGATAAATAGATTGTTGATCATATTGCATAGCATGGTTCATTATATGATTGATGGTTAAATTGTGAGATGATGTTCATGGTTGTTCTTGTAATTACTTATTATATTTCTTTGAGTCGTTGGACTCACTCTTCTTTATTGTTGTTGTTTGTTGTTTGTTTTAGGTACCTTCATGAGATTGGCATGCATGGGATTAAAGGAAGACTAGAGTTGTTGCACTTGCACGAATTATTCACCATGGGAGGAATATAGAAATTAGATTATTTGTTGAGTAGCTCAAGTGAGATTTGGCTTATGACTAAGAGGTTAATTTGTAACAAAGAACTAGAACTTGCTTATTTTGCTTCCGCTCATTAATTAAGTTTTATAGCTGTTCTACTTAGTATAGCTTATATTGCTTTCGATTAATTATATCCTTTGATTATGCTTGTTGGAACCTCGGAGTTGACAATAAACAAAGGAGGTTCTGCCGAAAACTTGTAGGGTAATTTAGTTTATCTTTATTATGTTGTTAGTTTGGTAGCATTCCAGGTCATTCTTTTGGCTGGGGTGTTACAGTTTCATCTTGTGAGTAAGGAGAAAGGGTTTAAATTGCATATGTTGCATCTAGAGGTGGATCGAGTATCCATTTGAGCGTGTGCATTCATTGCAAGTAATGAGAGTCAAGAGAGGGGCTTGACTTATTACTCTTGGAGTTTACCGACTACTAGACGACATTGGAGGTGTCGTGCGCGGTGATCTTCTCAAGAAGGTTGTGAGAAGACCCGACAAAGTGTGAAGGATGGAGCTCACCTACCTGGAGCAGGAAAGAGGTAGCACTAGAGGATTTGTGGTAATTGGCTTAATTCATGGAACCAATCCAATTCATTTGGGCTTACCTCAACATAGACTTGGAGAGACCAGTAAGTCTGCGAACACCATGGTAAAAAGCAGTCGTGTCAATTGTGGTTTGTTTTCTTATGCTTAATTTATAATCAAATAATTTATATTCATAGAATTAAATTGATTGCTTATCATCCTAGGATTGAAAAATCTTAACATAGACTTGTGTTGGTGCACTTAGGTGAACCTAGTTAATTTAGTCCTTATTTGTGCAAAACCAAATTATCTTAAACTTCCGCATTATAAACTCGGTTTTATCCTACGAGTTTTTGAATTGCCTATTCACCTCCTCTAGTCAGCCTCCTCGATCTTATAGCATTGCTCCCGCTCCAACTGAAGTGACATAAGAAACAGGTTCAGTAACGAGTAGTATTAATTTCCTAAATGAAATGATCAGATTTTACAACTACCTTACGGTGTCATGGCGCCGTGAAGCATTGTGGTGATCAATCAAGCGTTCTAGAATGTTGTCGGGTGTGATGTACTCCAGGCGATCTAGTGGAGGTACGATGAGTCTGCCACACGACCAGGGTACGTAGCACTGTAGGTACTCATTATATGTCAGGACGCCGTACGGACGCTTCTCCATTACGACATCTAGTAGTGCCCTGTCCATCCATGTCGTCGTCCACTTGATTGTCTGTACCATACAGACCCGCCCTTGATTGTCTACATTTCTAGAATCATCGATGTTACAGAGTAAGACATAGAAAGTGTAAAAATAACTCGGATGGAGTTTGACTGCCCAGTGTATGGCTCGCGGCAGGAATCTCCGTCTGGAGCGGGCATGACCTGATACAAACTGAACTGTCGCATTGTGCACTGTGGCTTGTAAACCTCCACTATGTACACGAACACCAGATGGCAGGTCGTCGCTCATAGGCCTGCGTCCTATAGGCATTGCACGGACAGCTCGTGCGGTGCTACACTCATCATGAACACTAGAGTCCATGGAGCCCACATGATATCGCTGTCGTGCAACAACTCGAACCCGTTGTGCCACAACAAATAGCACATCGATGGTCAGGCTCCTTTAGGCCTAATACGTGGAATAGAAGTGGACTGCAATTAATTTTTTTTAATTGTGTCAGCCAGGTCTTGAACTCAGGACCTCTTGGCTCTGATACCATATTGAGTTGCATGCACCAACCAATTCACCCAAAAGCTTAAGCTGATGAGGAAAGGTGGACAATTCACTTATACTTTAACACTCCCCCTCACGTGCAGACTCTCTTAGCCCTAATACGTGGAATAGAAGTGGACTGCAATTATTTTTTTTAATTGCGTCAGCCAGGTCTTGAACTCGGGACCTCTTGGCTCTGATACCATATTGAGTTGCATGCACCAATCAGTTCACCCAAAAGCTTAAGCTGATGAGGAAAGATGAGCAACGCAAATGGGCACCAGTATACCAGAAGCCTATAGTGGGCTTGTCTATCTGGTCGGTGAACTGACCGAACAGGTGCACTGGCCTTAGGATGGCCGGACACCCGACAAAGAAGTGCTCCTAACTCCACAGCTGCAGGAGCACATAGCAGACGGCCAGGATGGGGGAACCACCGGTGCCACTTTGGCAAGCGTCATACAACCCCCGATATATGGTGCATAGGACGGCTAATCCCTAACTGTACTGAGGCATCGCCCCAACCCTCGTGTCAGCCAAAGACATGGTGAGGCCGATGAACTCGGGGTTGCAAATATCATCGTGTGTGGCTGGAAATATGCTCCAACCAAAGAGCTGAATAAGGTACGCGATGAGGTTCGTCCTAACGACCCCAACCGGTGCATCCTGCAGGCACACACTGAAATACTTCAGCCAAGTGCGGGGACGCCACGATAACCCTCCGGGATAGCCAGGTCGAATTGATATGCCAGCCTCTCCTTCCAGCCCTCCGGTGTAGGGGTTGGAACAAATGCGTCACCCCGGAGAGGGAGAACAATCAAGAATGGGACATCCGTAGGGTCACCGTCATCTCACCCATCGAAAGTGGAATGTGTGTATCTCGGGCCTTCACCTGTCCATCAGTGCTGCCTATAGACTATCGTCGAGGGTGAACTGGCTTCTGATGGAGACTAGCCATGATGAAATAAATATATAATGGTAGTACAATACTACAAATTAAAAATTATGATGACAAAATTAAAAACATAAATACATACACACACATATATGTATGTATGCACACATATATGTATTACACAGGAAGTGCCTGCTAATACAACTGCTAACCAGTTGCGAACAATTGCGAGACTCTGGGAGAGATTGTGATAGAGAAACTGTGAGAGAGCTCGTAATTTATAGTGCGAACAAGACTGCAGTGGGCTAACGAAGCACCGATAATGGCGCGACTGAAGTGCGCGTGGGGAGACAGACGTGACACAAACCTTCCTTTCGGTGGTTTGTTCCCTCATCACGTCTGCACGAGTACTCAATTTCCATATCAGCGAAATGCCCTACAGCTCATTCCGTTCGTTCGCATGCAGATTAAACAAAGCAAACAAAACCAAATGCCCTCCCTTGTTGCCCGGTAGCCAGGCGATAGGTCATTGGAATGCACCTAAACGAGTATTAGGGGTAGTACTAATACGGTGCTAATCACCTAGAGCTCGATGACCGGGCTCCATCTGCCACGTGTCGATTCTACAGTGTCGCTGCCTGATGATCGAGCAGTAAAAATGACAATTCTATTATTGTTATATATGTATTGTCATTTCTATAAATACGAGTTGCAACATCCTTATATATGCCAAAAATTCGATGGGAGGCTGTACATGCTGATCCGTATGAAAGTCCACTTCTTGATTGAATGCCCTGTTGTTATTTTGTGGCACGTGTTCGGAGTGCTTATATATTAAGTGAAGCAATTAGTTGGGAAGAGGGTTAAATATGTGATTACACATTTATGAGGGATCAATTTCTTTAGATTTTTGCATCCGGTTGTGCTCAGTTGGTTTTTTTATGGTTTTGGCTTTTTTTTTTGCTGTAACTATTTTATTTTATACTGTAGTAGCTAGTAGTTTTTTTGTCGTAATTAAATTTTAAAATTTTTAAAATAGAAAAGAATAGGCTATTCCATTACGGACAATGCAAAGGAACACGGGAAAAAAAGAAAAGACAAATAAGCCTAAAAAACTAAAAAATTAGAAAAAACGAAATTGAAAGATAGTGAACTAGAAACCAAAATATAGAAGCTGAAGCTGAATGATTGGAGCTGTAAACTTCTAGGTATCTTATCCACCACTCATAGTGACTCCTTTTTTGAACTTCCTACGATTTTGAGTTTTGACTGAGAGGGAGTACACTCGGACTGACAAAATCCTTGATAAAGGGCTAACGGGTGAATTCGGATCCTTTGCAGTTCAAGTGTTATAGCACTGTTATGTCGTTATCTATCTCAACTTTCATATGGCAAGGTGGAAAGCCATACGCTAGCCTATCACAGACAACGCAAACGAATACGAGAAAAAAAAGAACCGACAAAAAAACTCAAAAAAAAGTTAAAAATTCAGAAAAAGACGAAATTATGAATAGTGCAAAAATAAGCTTAAGCCATATTGAACACAGCCTTAATTCTCCTAATCCACAGGTTATGGCTTCAAATACTAGAAAATCATAATAGAAAATCCATATAAATAACCTATTGAATCTATAATTAGTGAGAATCGAACTCTGATCACCTAGTCAGAGAGATAAGATGCCACGTAGAAACGAAGTGTAACAGTATAACTTTTGCACCAAATGGAACACATATGAGTACCAAGCCTGAAAAAGGGAGACGTCTCACAAGTACGGGTTCGTGAGGATATATCAACGAGTTTGAGATTGCTAACCACGCTTACCACGTGGTCTTTGTTACTGCATTTAACTTGCTTTGTATCAACATTACTGAAACAGACCAAAATTTTTGGATTTTCTTGAATCTTGGTCAAAAACTTGACCAATTTAGAAGTTCTTAAGCCAAATTCGCTTTCCTTAATTGGCTTACCACCTTCCCCATCCGTTGGTGTCATCTCAAATTCCGCCTTCATCCCTGTTTGTCCATGCCACCCGGTTAGCCTTTGTTCGCCACCGTCACCACTCGCGCTCGCCTCTGCCACTCTCGTCAACAACGTACCCTGCCTTGCCATATTTCTAACACTGCCTTTAAGACCTGTCTTCTCATCATGGTCATGCAACACTGCTGTTGGAGCCAAGGTCGCCGCCACTACCAAATCTTGCACCTTTGGCCCGATGCACGCCCACACATTTGACTGCACCGCTCACAAGCTCGCTAGTGCCAAAGAGGAGCACCGAGACTGAGGAGACACTATGACCACTGACCGTGCCATCGAAGCCATCGAAAGCTCCGAGCACCACCTCTGCTGGCCACGCGTCACCACCTCAGTGACTAGCTAAGTGCTCCCACCACCTCTCGCAAGATATAGAGTCACGCCAACCTCGCAATAGCCTCCATTGATGCCCAATCACCCAAACCCTTCCCGCGCAATTCGGGCCACCGCAGATGCCATCGCCACCGTAAGGATTCCGGTGAACCCTAATTCCCAACCCATCAATATACTTCACCAATTTCCAATTCCCTTTGCTTACAATACCACCCAAACACCCCGGACCCAGCCCTAGCCTCGCCATAGCCATCCTTCACCTCTAGGCCACCGGCGACGTGCACCACCACCATCCAAACTGTGTCATTGTGGACAGGCCAATACGAATCATCTGAGCTAGAATTTCCTTCGCCATAGCCTTCCCACCCTCTGTAGATGATTAATTGGCTTTGCTCTTCGCCGTAATTCGACCGAGCCACTACCATGCCATGGACATGGCCTGGCCAGCTTCCTTTACCGCTAGACCCCACCAGAGTTCCCCGAGCCTCGTCAAGCCTAAAAATGGAACCTTAGGCATCCCTTTGTCCCTTGCGTGCCGTCGCTCACCACCGAGAAGCCTCACCAGAGTTCCAATTTTGCTGCCACCGCTTCCCCTGTTCGACCCTAAGACACCAAGTCGAGCTAGGGATGAAGCAGGTCAAGTGGACCGCGTGTGTTTGCTTGGGCCAAGCCAGCCAGCCTAAGAGCCAAAAGAAAATCAGGCTGAGCCTAAAACTATGGCCTAATGCTATTGAACCCAGGGTGCCACTGTTCAGAACCCAACCCGTTACGGTTTAGATTCGTACTATTCACAAATCCCAATTAGCATATTTATTCTCATTTTTACTGTTTTGACCCTATCTAGACCATGCTTGGCTCGATTTAGCCTATCTGGACTCCGACAAAACCCTAAGCACCCAAAACCACCTATGTTTGCTCTTTTTGAGTTTTATTCCTCTTTTATTTTACTATTTCATTTTCCTAGCTCAGATTCTTTCAACATTGATTTATTTAATTATTCTTTTACGATAGCATCCGGATTTGCTGAGCTATACATCCTGGGAGCAGGTCAATACATAAGAAATTTAGAATCAGTTAAAGAGTTTAAACCACAAGGCAAGTCACATATTATTATCATGTTGATCCTACATTATTTAATTATTCATACATTCATTATTGCTTATTTATGCACTGTTATTTATTTAAAATAACATGATAAGTAGTTATGTCCGACCACTGAAAAAGCTTTGTTTTACTTGAATGCCATGTTCACCCTAAAAAGCATTAGTAATAATAAATTACTATATAATTAACCATGTGTAGATTAGAAATTCAAATGTTTTATAATACTAAGTGACTCAATATTTTGCTAATAGATTTATAAAATTGTGCCAAGGTTAAGGATAAATTGTGGAAAGCCACTCGGTGGTTAGAGTCCACAACCTTAACTTAGGGTTGAGGCTTTGGTATGAATTGGTGGTTTAATGCCATACTGTACTGTTGATTGTGGTTGGTTGCCTCATTTGTGAAAAGTAAGGATTAGAACCTTATTCTAAGTAAAGAACATAGAAATTGCTCAACCACAAGTGTTGACTTGTCATATCTGGTTTAGTAGCTGCTCAATTCGATTGAATATCTACAAGATGGTTTGCTTTTCTAGATGTTGGAACGACCCGCGTATAATGGGGTGGTATGAAAGCAATATCTTCTATATTTAACAACAGTAGGTACACTTAGAGTTGATTCACGGTTTCCACTTTGGCTAGTGGATTACTGACAATGGATGTCCTCGAGCCTACTGGAGAGAAGCCAGAAAGAAGAGAGCAGTGAAAGACCTTGTTATTCAACTTAGTCTTACACTAATGTGTTGCGTGTCTATAGCTTCACATTAAGAGTCTGAGATATCTTGTGGTAAAGTTAGGCAACTCTGTATAGTATAATAAATGGTATTCAAATACCTTGTGCTCTTAGTTAATGGAGTTTGTGTTTCACGGATGATTCCAATAACAAGGCATATGTAGAGTTTGGAGGATTTTAATATAAAAAATTGTGAATAACAAACCCCTTTGTTAATAAAATATCATTTTACTATTTTAAATACAAAGATTCTTTGTCAGCAAATTTGCATCCACCACTATTACATTACAACCGTGAATATCCATTTTAGTTCCTTGCATATTAGTTATATAGCTTTCCCAATGTGGTTTGCTGAGTACCTAGTGTACTCAATCTTACTTATTTTCATCAGAACAGATAATAGAAAAATGAAGGATATACCAGCTATTGTGTTAGGATTACAACTGCACTCAAACGTTCTTGTGAGATTTCTTTGGTTCTAAATATAAGTTAAGTTTTGAGTTTGGACGCCCGCAAAATATCTAAAGTTTGGATGTTATGTTATATTTTAATCAAGTTAACTCTTTTAAAATGCTCATGAGCAGCCATAATACTCTTTCTGTCCGCATCTAAACTCTTGGGTTGTTGCGGAAAATACGATGACCAGTTCCTAAAAATAGGGTCGTTACAATTACTGCACGATCATTGCTTCTATGAGAGCAAAAGATTTGGTGGTTTTTCTTGTCCTCTGCTGCAAACAATGGGTTTGTAATGAGTAGAAGTTCGATAATCGAAGATAGCGTGTGTATAGCTATTTCCTAGGAATTCTTTTACGAAAGATCATGCAAGATCACCTACCATGCCTGATGCTAGCCATGTGTCCCACACCTCCACCATTTCACCTCCCTCCCCAATCCTTATCTTGGTCACGCCTAGCCTGTTGCTCACAATGCATTGTAGTCGTTGCTAATATCCACCGTACTGCCTCATCCCATCACCTCGCCGGTGTGCCCCCATCCCCACCACTGGTCTTTTTCCCTATCTCTTTCTCCGCCGCTGACCACCCCTATCGGACTTCTTCCCCATCTCCAACGGCTCACGGCCCGCTAGATCCACCACACCCTCAATCCCTAACTCGCAATTCGTGGCTGTGGATGTCCCCTGCCGACCCCGCCCAGCTGACCTTGTTCCCATGACCAGCAGCGCCACTGCTACCTCGCTGCACCACCACCCACCAACGCCCTCAGAATGTAAGTTCAGAGGTCCTAGTGAACCTTGATTGTAACTTTAGTGAAATCCAATCCTAACCTCACGAGAGAAGAAGGCGAAAGAAGACGTTGCTCGAAGCAGCATAAATCGTAGCCTGGATCCGAAGGTCAGAAAATTTGATGATTTTTATCCTAGTGATGTTTATGGTGAAGAGATGTTGCATTACAAGCCATTGCAAAAAGTGGTGAATGATTAAGTTGTGTACGCTTTTTCTCTCAAGAAAAGTTGAGTACATGGGACTGCGTAGGAGAAGCCAACCTTTAAAGACGAAAATATTACATCTGCACTGCGTAAGAAGATGAACTCACCTCTGATGGTCAGGATTGGATGATTTTTTGATAGATTTCAACTTGGTGATGTTTATGAGAACCCTAAAAAAGTGAAGAGATGTAACGCTCCCGTTTCCGAGGGCGCGTACGGACACGGCAACCCGCAACTATTCACGCATGAACAGTTATGGAGTGCCGCGCAAGAGTATACCATTGCACGCTTACAACAAAGACCAACATATATTTCATATATGGATTAACATCCAGAGTTTTGACAGCGGGGCGTGCAAGCCCAAAGTATAATTACATCACAAAAGCTCCAGAATCCGCTTGAGCGCGGCGAAGACCTACAGCCACGGATCCTCGTCGAAGAAGAGACCCTCGGGGGCTTCCTCCACGGGGAGACCTTCACCTTCATCTTGATCTTCTAAAGAATTGATTTAGCAAGCCGTGAGCCAACAACCAGCTCAGCAAACCGCAAAGGAACCCTACTTTACTATATGCACGGATTAACAAAGGAATGTAGTATACTTGGTTTATTATCTTTTGAGTGGATGCGCTTTGCAAACCTTTTTGTAAAACTTGCTGATAAAACTACTCCTTAATCAATAGGGGTTTTCATGAAGAGTAAATTAACCATCTAACCAGATTAAAACATTCAGAAAACTACTTAAGCTTTGCTGATGGAATCACCCAAGTGACATAGCTCCAATAACCGGGAGCACGGCGTATCCGAATACCATTTAATTGACTCTGCAGAGGTTGCTCAACTTTACCCACACGATCCCTTAACTCCCGCGACAGAGTTAAGAAAGCCAGGTCGTTTCACTGCTCAAATCTTTATATAGGCTCTACCCGATAGAATTCACTCGGGTCTGGCACATGGAAACTCCCGTCCGCTTCGAGTGAATCCTACCGTTATTAGGTATCCGCGGCACAGCATACCTAATCCACTTCCACACCTCCAGACTTCTCAACGCCTGTAGAGTTTCAATCGAGTTGAGCAGCTACTAAACCAGTGTTGACAAGTCAACTCCTGTGGTTGAGCGATTGCTATGACAGTTGCTCAGCATAAGGGTTTCAGTCCTTATATTTTCACATGGCCCGCAACCTCTCCAGGTCCGCGACCACAACCTAGGGTAAACGGTGGGCGAAGACCGACCATGTTTCCCACAACGCTCTTACCCTTTCCAGCACACCGACACTCTCCGCCCTAGGATACGGTGTCCCATACCACCCCACCCTAGGGTCGGGTTTTCAAATCTACTGGCCCGCAGCCACGACCTTATCAGTAAAAGACTTTGCATGATAGTAGTAACCTATAGTGATCTAGATTAACAGATATTTATTTCTAGGGTTACAAGGCATGGCTACAAATTAAACATGGCATTTTTCGGTGGTAGGACGTATCTATATCACATGTCATTCTAAACATTTTCATTTTACTTTAAACTAGCATTTCACAACTAGCATAATGAAAATAATGTAGTAACATAAATAAACATCATAGGGCACAATATGATCAAAGGATTTGCGACTTGCCGTGAACTGGAATGATCTCGGCGAGCTCGAACGTCGACGCTTCTGGATCCTGAGATTGCACTTGAGCTTCCGGGATCTCCGAAACTAGCGCAAACACATAAAATAAATAAGTCCTAGCTTGAGAATAACCAAGCAAGGAAAAACAATCTATAAAAAGAATTAAAAAGAAATAAAATTGCATAAAATATCAAATGAAAGGGGTTCTTTGGATTTTTAGATTTTGCTGGAGATGAATTTTGGAAATTGGAGTTCACCACTGGGTTCAGGAGAATGAGAGGAGCAATGTGGTGAAATTTGGGAATTTTTGGGATTTTCTGTGATTTTCTAGGATTTATTTGGGTTTTCTGGATTTTTGGAAAAGAATAAATCCCTGGAAATTCGGTGAACAATCTTGGGCGGCCGGGCTACAAGGCGGCCCTGCCCATCACGCCGCCCCTGCCGGGCGGCCAAGGCCAGCCCCAGCGCTTCAGCGCCTCGCCCGGCCGATGGCCGACGCGTGGCGAGGGCGGGAGGTCACGATGCGGGAGTGCGACGGCTCGGATGGAAGGGGTTTAAGTGAGATCGGACGGCTGAGAACAGAGCGGGCGGGCGAAGCGGTATGGGACGATCGGACGGATGAGGAGTGAAGTGTTTACGAAGATCGGACGGCTGAGGGGGAGTGCCATCCGACGCACGGTTTTAAACGATAACGGTTGGAGGGGACGGCGGGATGCGGCCACGTCGGTCGTCTTCAACCTCTCGCCGGGCAGAGGGGCGAGAAAGGGGAGCTTGGCTTCCGGCGACGGCGAGGTCTCCGGCCGTGAGGGCACCACCGGTAGGTCTCAACGTGGGAACCCATTTCGGCCCTTGGAAGGCCGGAGAACCATTAGGGAAGGCGGGAGACCGAAGGGAGAAATGGCTTCCCGGTGAAGGAGGGTCTCCGTGATCGAGCCAAATCGGCGGTGGGTTTATGGTCGATGGGTCCTGGGCTCACATTGGTGGCGGTGGTCGGCTCGGAGGTCCCCGGGTGCCGGCCACGGAGAGGGTGTTTCACGGCGGTGAGCTTGGTCTTGGAGCTCCACAGCGATCACCGGTCGGGAGAGCAAGATTGTAATTAGGGAGTAGCAAGGGTGCTCGGGAGCAAGGAATCGGAGAATGAGGGAGAGGGAGGAAGATCCGCTCACGGGGTCGCCGGCCAGGGAAGACGGCGACAGAGTAAAGGCGGCGGGATGGCGCGGCGGCGGCCACCAAGCGGCATGGGCGCCGGCGTCCGCTGGGAAGGAAGGGAGGGAGGCCGGCAGTGGGGCCAAGGAGAGGAGGTGGCGGCGTGGCGCGGCCGCCGCCTTCGGACCGTGGGCGCGGGGTGCTGCTGTCCGAACAGGGGCAAAGGCGGTGCGGGAGGCGCAGCGCTCAGCGTCGGGGGGAGGAAGCGGGGAGGGCGGCGTCATGGGAGGGAGGCGGGCGGCGCGAGGAAGGAGAAGGCGGAAAACGGAGGGGAGCGGCGCCATGGAAGGAGGCGGAAGGGAGGGGCGCCAACGGAGAGGGAGGCGAGCGGCTAAAAGGAAAGCGCACTCGGGAGAATTTCCGAATTGGGAAAGTTTTCAAAAATTCACCAAAAATTCAGGAAAAATCCAGGAAAAATTTGGTTTGAAATTTTGGGGTCTTTCAACCTACCCCCCTTAAAAGAATCTCGACCCCGAGATTAACTTGGTCCAGGGAGTAAGTTGGGAAAATCCCGCTGCAAATCCGATTCTCTTTCCCAAGTGGCCTCGCCTGGCGTGTGATTTCTCCACTGCACTCTGCAAAATCTAACATTCCTGTTTCTGAGCTGCCTCTCTGACGTTTCAAGTATTTGCAAAGGTTCCTCGTGATAAGTCCAATCATCTTGTAATTCAACGTCGACAATGGCACTTCATCCGTAGGTGGCGTAAACATTTTCTGAGTTGGGATATGTGGAACACATTGTGGATTCGGATAAATTGGGCGGTAGTCTGTACTTGATAAGCTACTTCTCCAATTCTCCGATAATTTGAAACGGTCCCACGTATCTCGGAGCCAATTTTCCTTTGACTTGAAACCTCTTGACGATCTTGAAAGGTGTGACTTTGATATATACGAAATCTCCGATTTCAAAGCTTAAGTCTTTTCTGCGGTTATCTGCATAGCTCTTCTGTCGGTCTTGTGCAATCTTCAGCCTGTCTCTGACGATTTTGATATGTGTACGCATCTTGAGCAATTTGGGGTCCAACGAGGGTCGCTCCCTGCTTTCGACCAATTCAGAGGTGTCCTGCACTTTCTGCCATATAAAGCTTCAAATGGGGCCATCGGATGCTAGCTTGATAGTTTGTTGTTGTAGGAGAATTGGGCGAATGGCGAGCAAGTATTCCATGCCGCTCCATACACAATAGCGCAAGCTCTCAACATATCTTCTAAAATCGATTTGTCCTTTCTCATCGCCCATCCGCTCGGGTGATATGTCGAAATGAAATTGAGATCGGTGCCCATTGCTTCATGCAACTTTTCCCAAAACTTGGATGTGAATTGTGCTCCTCTATCTGACACAATCTTCTTGGGTACTCCATGAAGTGTCACAATTCGTGTCAAATATAGTTCAGCAAGTTTATCCTTCCCATACGTCTGCTTGATCGGGAGGAAGTGAGCCACCTTGGTTAGTCTGTCGACTATGACCCAGATAGCATCATATCCTTCACGAGTTTTGGGAAGTCCAGTAATGAAGTCCATGCCGATACTATCCCATTTCCATTCGGAATCGGTAAAGGTAGAATGATCTGAGGGCTTCGGTGGTCAATTTTGATCTGTGGCGGGCGTCACATTTGGCTACATATTCTGCCACTTCTTTCTTCATCTGGTTCCACCAATACTTTTTCTTCAAATCTTGATACATCTTTGTGCCTCCGGGATGGATCGAGAATTGAGAAGAATGAGCTTCGGATAAGATCAATTCTCTCAACTCTTTCTTGTTGGGTATGCAATAGCGACCACGGAAGGTAAGGATTCCATGTTCGTCTATTGCATACTCTGATGAATCTTCTTCTTGGGTTCTCTTTTTCAGTTTTTGAATCTCTTCATCGTCATGTTGGGCTGCCTTAATCTGATCTGTCAGCAACGGCCGAAGTTCTAGTGCTGTCAGGATGCCTTGTTCAGCGATCACCAAATTCAGTCGTAGTATATCTTTCTGCAATTCTGACGGATATTCTGCGGTAGTTGGCTTGCTTTGTCGAACCTTTCGACTAAGGGCATCGGCAACCACATTAGCCTTGCCGGGATGATATTGAAGATCAACATCATAATCTTTAATCAGCTCCAGCCATCTTCGTTGTCTCATGTTCAACTCTGGCTGTGTAAAGAGGTACTTTAAGCTCTTGTGATCTGAGAATATCTCACAACGATTTCCTAGCAGGTAGTGCCTCCAAATTTTGAGTGCATGCACCACGGCTGCTAGTTCTAAATCGTGTGTGGGATAATTTTCTTCGTGTGGCTTCAGCTGTCTTGAGGCATAAGCGACCACTTTTCTGTCTTGCATGAGCACACATCCCAAACCCTGTTTTGAGGCATCACAATAGACTTGGAATTCTTTCTCTGGGTTTGGCAAAATCAGCACTGGTGTCGTTGTTAGCTTAGTCTTTAGCAACTGAAAGTTCTCTTCGCATGCATCTGTCCATAGGAAAGGTTTGTCTTTCTTAAGCAATTGAGTAAGTGGACGAGAAATTTTTGAGAATCCTTCTATGAATCGGCGATAATAGCCTGCCAATCCAAGGAAACTCCTTATTTACATTCGTCTTGGGTCATTGCCATTCCATAATCATGGCAATCTTTTCTGGGTCCACCTTGACTCCATCTTCTGATATAATATGACCCAAGAAAGCAACTTCTTTTAGCCAGAAACTGCATTTATCGAACTTGGCATACAACTGATGCTCTCTCAATCGGGTCAATGCCATGTGCAAATGCTCTTTGTGTTCTTCTTCACTCTTTGAATATATCAGAATATCATCGATAAAGACTATCACGAATCGGTCCAATTGGTCCATATGCACCAGATTCATAAGGTTCATGAAATAAGCTGGTGCATTGGTTAAACCAAAGGGTACGACCGCGAACTCATACAATCCATATCGAGTGATGAAGGCTGTCTTTTCTCGATCTTGCTCTCGGATCTTGAGTTGATGATAACCCGAGCGCAAGTCGATCTTGGAGAATACTTTGGCACCCTTGAGTTGATCAAACAAATCATCAATTCTGGGCAGTGGGTACTTGTTCTTGATGGTGACAGCATTCAAACCTCTGTAATCTACACACATTCTTAATTCTCCATTCTTCTTCTTCACAAATAGAACTGGGGCCGACCAAGGTGAAACGCTTGGTCTTATGAACTCTTTCTCTTGCAATTCATCTAGCTGTTTCTTGAGTTCTTTTAGCTCACTGGCTGACGTCCGGTATTGATGCTTGGCGATTGGTTTTGTGCCTGGAACCAATTCTATAGCAAGCTCTACACACTGTCGAAGTCTCACTGGCAATTCTCAGGAATACATCCGGATAGTCTTGCACTCACCACTTGCTCGTGTGTGACCGCCAACATGTTGATCATGCGTTTTCTTGCACTTTTCAAAGACTTCTCGATGCTTTTTATCACCACCTTCGATCTTCGAGTTGGTCAAAGATACTGCTTTGTCCTCACGCCTACCTTGCCTTTGTTTTAGCTAGCCGTTTATGCCCAAAATGGCATCTAAACGACATATCTAATTGCAAAGAAATCGCTTTAAACTCTACCCTTGGATGTTTATACTTGAGTCCAAGACACCCACCGTGGGACTCCATTCTAACCCTGTGGGTTTCAACCACATAAGGTCTTGGCAAAGAAACCGAGGGTAATCGATTTTTCAAGACAAAACTCTTGAGATAAATGAATGTGTTGCTCGGGGTCAAATAAAATCGGTGTATGGAGTTGATTGGGAACATACCGCAATGATATCGGCTGCTCCAGTGACATCTTCTGCAGACACGTGATTTACTCTTGCATAAAATGTAGGCCTAGCACGGCCTCGCCTGCACTGCAGTAAAATTCTGCCTCCGCAGTGACCGCGGTCCCATTGCTTTGATCTGGAGGTACCCTCCTTGGGGGTCTTGGGGCTGCTTGTGATTTTGACTCCTGTTGTTGATTCTACATACTTGAAGCTTTGCGGACGGAGGGTAAGTTCTTTTGGGACACCGATCTCTGTGGTGCCCTATTTCGCCACAGTGGAAGCAAGCATTGGATCTGCGGGGACAACTGCTGGCGAGGTGGTTTCCTCCACAAGTGGGGCATCTGATTGCCAAAGGTGAAGGGGAGTTGTATTGCTGGGACTGTCCTGACTGACTCTTCGGCAGCATCACATACTGCCGAGGCGGTTGGGATCGAAAAGACGACGACCCCATAGTCTTGCTTCGCTGGCTTTGGTGGGAAGAGGACTGTGACTTGTGCGTTGCTTTACGCTCTCTGTAATCCTCCATCTCACTACGGGCTTCTTCGAGGTGATGAGGCTATCCACCATGTCATTCGTGTCTTGGAATTTGATAGTGAAATGTGGAATTTCAAGGACTGTTGTAGTCCAAATACGAATCGCTCATTTTCTTCTCTTCTTTATCAACATCTTCCGGCGAACCGGAAAGATGGTTAAACCGTGTAGGTATTCCATAATTGTGCGACCTCCTTGCTTGAGTGCCAAAATTCTCGGCCCGCCTCCATAATGCCATCGGGAATATGGGCTTTGCAGAAAGCCTTGGAGAATTCTTCCCAATCAATCTCTCGGTCTCTCCGGTACGCGGTAGTTGATCCACCATGTTGCAAAGACACCGCAACTGATGGGATACATAAAGCACCTTCTCTTTGTCGTCGCACTGTACGGTCTGAAGCTTCCTTTCCACGTCTACCAGCCGGTCCTCGGCCACTAGGGATCGGTAGGTGGTAAAGGTCGTGACGGGTTTTCAGGAAGTCTGCCCATCGGGTGGAAACTGGTGCACCATCCCGAGGGATATTGCCTCCACCCTGAAGGCACGGAGATCTAGGCGCTATCTGCTCAAGCATACGGGCTTGCCGATCAAGCACTCGTAGGATGTTCTGCTCTCCTTCCCGGCGGTTTTCTCTAACATTGTTATTATGTTGGCTAAGCGTCGCTTGATCGTGGCGGTGCACCACCCACCGGTCTGTCCGTCTCGTGTTGGATTCATCTGCCAATTGGGAACTGGGAATTAGCTTTGCAGCGATCTTGGCAACCAAGAGTAGATAAGTAAGATTTCGAATTTTTCAAGGCAAGTATAGGACGAAAAAGGTAAGAACGAGAGCGAAGGGGACAGGAGAAAGCTTTGAACATAGACAGAAATACTGATAATTAAGCAAACAACATAAAGATTAATGAACATAATTTTACAATATGCGTGTGGTACATGCACCACTTAGGGTTCATGGTTACACTTGCATTACAATACAAAAGTCTTGCTACTAAAACAAAATGTCGGGCTATGCTAGCGGTCGTCTACTCCTCCATATCCTCGGTATTGGGAGGGCCAAGCGGGTCATGCAGGCGGACCGAGCACGCAGATCTGCCTTGCAGCCATCCGGCGCTTGGGCCTAGACCGCATCAAGCACAAGAGGAATGGACGCCGGGCGACTCAGACTATCTCGAGCCCTCTGCGCCTCCCAGGCCTCAAAGCGAAGAAGGACTCCGAGGCGCCGAACCTCCTCACGGGCGTCCCAAAGCGCCTCCGCAAACTCGGCCTCACCGACCGCCTCCGTCGTGGCGGACGACTGCGGCGTCATGAGGGTGGCGATGCCCGCCAGTGGGATCGTCATCCTCACCGAACCTGGGACTAAAAGTCCCCAAAGTGCGGACGCGCACCGTGTCAAAGGCGTCCCGCTAGCTCACAGTGGTAGTAGTCTCTGAGGTAGAGTGCGGCCTTCTGAGCCACATCCTGAACAGCATCGTCCTCGTTCACCCGACGGGCGGTGAACCTCCGCTTCCTGTCTGGGCGGACAGGCAACGGATCAAGAACCACCCAAGCCTCGTACTCGTAGAACTGGTCCTGGCGAAACTGTCCCACAGCATGGAACACCGGGTTGAAGTTGCCTCTCGCTCCAAGATGCTTCCGCATCTCCCACACCTTACGGGCCCAACCGTCCATACGGTCGGGGCGGGAAAAGATGTGGTGCACCATCTGCCGGAAACGAAAATTTTGAAGTTAGATAGGTGAAGCGATAAACATTTGCATAAATCAAAACTTAAGCGAAGTAAACTAAGATGATAAGGTAGCAATAAGAGAGGTAAAGACAGTAGTACTTATATTTTCATAAACCCTTTTATGTATTTAAATTAGGTTTTGCGATAAAATCGCTTCTAGGTGCCTTAGGTCTTATCCTACGGTCAAAGAGCCCGCCTCGATACCACTTCTTGTAACGCCTGCTTTAGAGGCGCGTCGGACACGACAACCCGCAACTATTCACGCATGAGCAGGTTATGGAGTGCGCAAGAGTATACCATTGCACGCTTACAACAAAGACCAACATATATTTCATATATGGATTAACATCCGAGTTTTGACAATAGGCGTGCAAGCCCAAAGTATAATTACATCACAAAGCTCCGAGAATCCGCTTGAGCGGCGAAGACCTACGACCACGGATCCTCGTCAAGAAGAGACCCTCGGGGGCTTCCTCAACGGGGAGACCTTCACCTTCATCTTGATCTTCTAAAGAATTGATTTAGCAAGCCGTGAGCCAACAACCAGCTCAGCAAACCGCAAAGGAACCCTACTTTACTATATGCACGGATTAACAAAGGAATGTAGTATACTTGGTTTATTATCTTTTGAGTGGATGCAGTTTTCTTTGCAAACCTTTTTGTAAAACTTGCTGATAAAACTACTCCTTAATCAATAGGGTTTTCATGAAGAGTAAATTAACCATCTAACCGATTAAAACATTCAAAACTACTTAAGCTTTGTCGATGGAATCACCAAGTGACATAGCTCCAATAACCGGAGCACGGCGTGTCCGAATACCATTTAATTGACTCTGCAGAGGTTGCTCAACTTTACCCACACGATCCCTTAACTCCCGCGACAGAGTTAAGAAAGCCAGGTCGTTTCACTGCTCAAATCTTTATATAGGCTCTGCAGATAGAATTCACTCGGTCCGGCACATGGAAACTCCCGTCCGCTTGAGTGAATCCTACCGTTATTAGGTATCCGCGGCACAGCATACCTAATCCACTTCCACACCTCCAGACTTCTCAACGCTGTAGAGTTTCAATCGAGTTGAGCACTACTAAACCAAGTTGACAAGTCAACTCCTCGTGGTTGAGCGATTGCTATGACAGCTGCTCAAAGATAAGGGTTTCGATCCTTATATTTTCACATGGCCGCAACCTCTCCGGTCCGCGACCACAACCTAGGGTAAGCGGTGGGCGAAGACCGACCATGGTTTCCCACAACGCCTTACCCTTTCCAAAGACACCGACACTCTCCGCCCTAGGATACGGTGTCCCATACCACCCCACCCTAGGGTCGGGTTTTCAAATCTCTCGCCCGACCACGACCTTATCGAAAAGACTTTGCATGATAGTAGTAACCTATAGTGATCTAGATTAACAGATATTTATTTCTAGGGTTACAAGGCATGGCTACAAATTAAACATGGCATTTTTCGGTGGTAGGACGTATCTATATCACATGTCATTCTAAACATTTTCATTTTACTTTAAACTAGCATTTCACAACTAGCATAATGAAAATAATGTAGTAACATAAATAAACATCATAGGGCACAATATGATCAAAGGATTTGCGACTTGCCGTGAACCGGAATGATCTCGTGAGCTCGAACGTCGACGCTCGATCCCGAGATTGCACTTGAGCTTACGGGATCTCCGAAACTAGCGCAAACACATAAAATAAATAAGTCCTAGCTTGAGAATAACCAAGCAAGGAAAAACAATCTATAAAAAGAATTAAAAAGAAATAAACTTGCATAAAATATCAAATGAAAGGGGTTCTTTGAATTTTTAGATTTTGCTGGAGATGAATTTTGGAAATTGGAGTTCACCACTGGGTTCAGGAGAATGAGAGGAGCAATGTGGTGAAATTTGGGAATTTTTGGGATTTTCTGTGATTTTCTAGGATTTATTTGGGTTTTGGATTTTGGAAAAGAATAAATCCACAAATTCGGTGAATGCAGATCTTGGGCGGCCGGGGCTACTGATCACCCAGTCCACCATGTGACCGCACGGCAAAGGCCAACAGCCTGCCCAGCGCTTCAGCATCCTCATACCGTACCGATGGCCGACGCGCGTGGCGAGGCGGGAGGTGCGATGCGGGGAGTGCGGGCGGCTCGGATGGAAGGGTTTAAGTGAGATCGGACGGTGAGAACAGAGCGGGCGGGCGGTATGGGACGATCGGACGGATGAGGAGTGAAGTGTTCTGAAGATCGGACGGTGAGGAGGAGTGCCATCCGACGCACGGTTTTAACGATAACGGTTGGAGGGACGGCGTGGATGCGGCCACGTCGGTCGTCTTCAACCTCTCCGGCAGCAGAGGCGAGAAAGGGGGAGCTTCGGCTTCCCGGCGACGGCGAGGTCTCCGGCGGCCAGGGAGGGCACCACCGGGTAGGTCTCAACGTGGGGAACCCATTTCGGGCCCTTGGAAGGCTGGAGAACCATTAGGGAAGGCAGGAGACCGAAGGGGAGAAATGGCTTCCCGGCGGTGAAGAGGGTCTCCGGCGATCGAGCCAAATCGGCGGTGGGTTTATGGTCGATGGGTCCTGGGCTCACATTGGTGGCGGTGGTCGGCTCGGAGGTCCCGGTGTGGTAGCCACGGAGAGGTGTTTTCTACGCGGTGAGCTTGGTCTTGGAGCTCCACAGCGATCACCGGTCGGGGAGAGCGACATTGTAATTAGGGAGTAGCAAGGGTGCTCGGGAGCAAGGAATCGGAGAATGAGGGAGAGGGAGGAAGATCGGCTCACGGGGTCGCCGTAGGGAAGACGGCGGCGGAGCCGGAGGCGATGGGAGTCCAATCACGCTCGGGAGGTGCAGGGGAGTGACAGGAAGGGTTTGGAGGTGGCAGGGGTTCGGAAAGCAAAGGAGGTGGGGGCGGAGAGGGTATTTATACAGGAGGAAGAAGGGGGCGTGGGGAGGAAGGCTCGGCGGCTCGTGGTCAACCGGAGGTGATGGGGGCGGTGGGGTGTCTTCTCCGCTAGGGTGTGACACATTGCCCGCAGGGAGTAAAGGCGGCGGGATGGCGGGCGTGCGGCCACTGAGGCGGCATGGGCGCGCAGGGCGTCCATGCGGGGAAGGAAGGGAGGGAGGTGGCGGGTGGGGCCAAGGAGAGGAGGTGGCGGCGGCGCGGCGCCGCTTCCTTCGGACCGTGTGGCGCGAAGTCTGTTGTCCGAGCAGGGGCAAAGGCGGTGCGGGGGGCGCGCAGCGTCCCGGCGGAGGAGCGGGGAGGGGGCGGCGTGCGGGGAGGAGGCAGGCGGCGCCGAGGAAGGAGAAGGCGGAAACGGAGGGCGCGCCATGAAGGAGGCGGAAAGGGAGGCGCCAGCGGAGAGGGAGGCGAGCGGCCGAAAGGAAAGCACTCAGGGACAATTTCCGAATTGGGAAAGTTTTCAAAAATTCACCAAAAATTCAGGAAAAATCCAGGAAAAATTTGGTTTGAAATTTTGGGGTCTTTCAAGAGATGCTGCATTATAAGTCATTGCAGAAAGTGGTAATCGATTAAGGCACTATTCGTATTTACATCTAAAAACAGTTTTTTATACAGTATCTAATTTTTAAATAGAGTATTTTTTTAATATAGGATCCACTGTAAGAACTTTGTTTAAATCGACTAAAATTATACACGAGTCTCTTTCTACAAACTGTTACTATTTATAAACTAGATCTAAAAATTAATATAAACGAGACTTAAGTTGTGCACACCTCGCTAAAAAAAGTTGTGTACATCTACGCTACGTAGCAGACACTGACCTCTAATGTAACACCTGCACTGCTTAAGAAGACCGCTTTCGGGGAAATTGAAATTTGAAATCACCTCGAGCAAGAGAATGACTCGATACAAACGGAAGAGGACGGAGGATCTCTTTTCCTACCCAGTACGACGCGAGCCGCACGCGGGCCCACCTGCCAGCGGCCAGAAGTTACCGGCGCCGCCGGTTCCCACCTCCACTGCACCTCCTCCCTCACCTTTCATTCAGCTGCGTCGAGAGCTGCAAAGATATTTTTTTCCCTTCTTTTCTCTCTCCCTCCCCAACCACTCCGCTCTTTCCTTCTCTCTTTCCTCGTTATGCTTTATTAGCTTCTTCCGATCTGAGCACCACCTAATCGCTCGCTTGTCTGGACTCACAATTAACAGCTAGATCAGTTGGTGCTCTGTTTCTAGCCCCGTTCAGATTAGATTCGGTTGTCCTCCTCTTCTTGGTTTGCTGCTTGCTTGGTCCAATCGGTCCAAGGTTTTGTACTCGTTGTTCTTCCTTGATTTATTGGTCTCCATTGGCGTCTAGTTCGTTCTGTGTGTAAGGGCCCGATTCTTGCTTCTTTCCCCTTGTTCTTGAATAAAATTTGCCTTCATTTTGTCTTACTGAAGGCAGAATTTGTTCTTTTTGAAGAAAAAGGAGGAGGTGAAATCTGTGAGATACTACTACTCCTTGCTTAATTTGCTCGCCTTGTGGTGCCAAAGATGAGATCTTTGTGACTTGTGCGGTCAAATTCTCAGTAGCATGGCTCTTCTCCCTGCTCTCATCCTCCTCCTGTGCTCGTCTCTGGCCTTGGCTTCCATCTCCGAGCCAGCCCTTCCATGGACCTGTGGTGACGACCAAGTTGCCATCTTGGAGATCTCTGATGGCCGTCGCAACCTGTCCGTCAATGGGGTTTTTGTGCATGACCGTGCCCTTGGTTGCGAGAAGCTCCGGTCGTACTTTGGGAGCGGCTGCGTCCGCTGCGGCGAGCGGTCGGAGGCGTGGAGGGGCGCGTGGAAACAGTACTGCGGCGATGGGTTTGAATCGAGCTATGGTGAGGTGCTTCTTGGATCCTGCAGATTAGTTTCTGATTTCTAGCTTCAGTTGTCCTGTTGATTAGTTTCTGCTTACTAGCTTTAATTGTGCTCTTAGGGATGCCCAATGTTATTCAGTTTGATGTGTTTGTGTTGTATGAGAATTCCTGTTGAGAGAGCCAGTTTGAATAACTGAATAAGAGCTTGAATTGCGCTTCTGATGATGTTAATTGTGATCTAATTCGATTTGTTGAGTTTGCCTGGAAATTCCAGTTAAGTACATATGTTATTTTGTAGTGATTCATATTATTGTTTTATTTTTTTTGCAAAGTCATATCAGAATTCAATAATTAAATTAAGTTTCGTTGCAACTTGCAATTGCTACCCTATTGTAATACAGTGACAGGGTAAATTTAAGATATCAATAATTAAGTTTAGTTTCGACTAGTCAGAAAGCTGTGGCCTTGACATATATCTGTGGAACTTTGGCCATTTTGTGGCCTAGTGTATGTTCTGGCATGCACTAAAACAATGGACAAAGGGATTGGCCAACTCTTCATAATTGTTATCTCCTTCATATCTTTTATGGGTCATGCATTTGAAAATGAAATGAGCTAGTGGCAAGTAGGTTGGTGAGAAATATGAAATCATGTATATTTCTATGTTGCACATGGTTATGATTTTTTTCCCTGACAGTGTGGTCATGCTTGATCTAAGTATCATATGCTTTTGAGGTAAGATTTTGTTTACAGCACATGAATTGAACTGATCAAAGCAATAGTTTTCGGTACTTCATGTAACACCTGCATTCAGACATTCTGTGCAGTATTATTTTCTTGTTGTGATGTAGTTGTTAGCTGTTTCTTTTGTGGGAGTCCCACTTACTCTTCCATGTCATGCAACTTGTTGATGACAAAGATTGTTTGCTAAGATGTATTTCCTCATATGGTTCGTTATGAAATGTAGTAACTTCAGCTCCAAATATACCAAGGAAGCTTTTGAGGAAGCCCTCGGAGAATGGTGCAAAAATTGAAGATGACCCATGTGGAAACATGGGACTGCAGGAAGATAAACATGATGCCAATGATTCTTTGGAAAAAGAGGATCATCTACTTGCTGTGCCAGGTGTGATTCTCCTATGCTGTGGTCTCATGCTTCCATGCTTTCACGCCGAAAGAAAAGAAGGCAGCAGGCACAACACTACATCCATTCAGCGCAATGCTGGTGAGTCAATGTGTTATGTGTATTTAGTGATGTCCTTTGTTTTTGCCGAAAAGCCAATTCTTGTTGTCATATTGATGTTGTGTCATAAACTAAATTCACCAAATTATTGGTTGTCTAGTCTTATACTGGAGCAGGCAAATTTGAGCTAACAACAACAACAAAGCCTTTTGTCCCAAACAAGTTGGGGTAGGCTAAGGCAAATTTGAGCTAAACTTTTCAAAAAGTTCCATCACATACATGAGAGTTTGGTTGTACTATACTAGGAAACATAACTTTGTGTTGTCTTTTCCTGTCTTACAAAAGTTGGCTGCTGCACATTTCCATTTTGTCCTTTTCTCATTTGTCTTACATATTACTTTGTCCTGTATCTTGCAAGAAAATTAAGTCTGATGGTTGTTTGAGGGATGGTTCTTGTTTGATATAGGGTAGGCCATGATTTTTTATTAATGTTGCTATATAGTAATTCTGTTCTACTGATTGGTGTGGGCCATGATTTTTTTAGGAATGTTATTATTTGGTAATTCTGTTCTACAGATCATTTGGTGCAGAAATTTAATATACTACCCCAATTTTATCAGGATTAGAGTCCATATGTACTCTATTGAACATGAGGGCTGTTAACCCACTACTGTTTTGCAGTTGTCGATATTTGGATAATACTCACTCCATCTTCCTCAAAACACACCTAGATTGGTTTTTCTGTGGTATGTTGAGATTAGTATGCAATGATGATGGGTCCTTTATGAACTAGCTCAGAGTCACTATTGTATGTGTTTGCCAATTTCTAATCTACCTGCTGCTTACCAGCCCAGCTACTCCCAACTATTACGTCCATTTTCATAGTAGGTCATACCATTTCCCAACCCGGTGTGTGAACTTATGACTTATGAGGGGAATGACATGTAGTAAGCTTTGAAAATGTTATATAATAGTCCACAACAAATAGGGCAACCTCTGTCCAGTTTGATTAGCTCTCACTTTGTAATGTTGTTTCACTATTATATAGCTCTTCTCATGTGTTGCTACTCCCTCCGGTCTCTTGTTCATGTCGTTTCAGCTCTATGCACACAGAACAATGAAATAGTTAATATCCTATTTTTTAACATAGGTTGGCCCTATTAATTTATGTCTCTCGCTAACACCAATAGCAATAAGCAATTAATAGGGTTATTTGGAGAAATGCTGCCTAGAAAAACCAAAATGAAGTATTTGCAAGCAAAAACCACTTCGCTTAATATTTTCATGCATTCTATTGCATGAACTGTCTCAATTCTGATATGCACCTCTGACTGTTAAATTGTTTGCAAGATTAAATATGCACCTCTTGACTGTTAAATTGGCAGCAGTAGTACCATTGTGATTCACTGCCAAAACTTTGTTGGAATTTTGTCGTTAACAACCAGTTGTTTCTTTCCAGTTGAATCCGTTCCATCCTTTGAAGTAAGCACATCATCTGAGAAGGTCCCACCAACTCCACATCGAATACCTCCAAGTCCATCTAGATTCGCACCATCTCCACAAGTAGCTAGAGTTGGATCTGTCGACTTAAGTGTTCAGCAGATTATCAGGGCCACTCAAAATTTCTCACCTTCATTTAAGTTAGGCGAAGGAGGATTTGGGACCGTCTACAGGGCTGTATTGTCAGATGGCCAGGTTGTTGCAGTCAAGAGAGCTAAAAAGGTAATTCTGCGCTATCTACGTTTTATCTGTTGTTGTTACTGATTATTGATTTCTCATCAAATTGTGTTGGTTGTTGATGTTTTATTCACTATCTTGGGTTCATTAAGAATTTTTTCTGATGAATGTAGCACAGCTTATATAGATTTTCTGAGTGTTGAAGTATAAGTGAATTGCCCATCTTCCCTCATCAGTTTAAGTTTTTGAGTGAACTGACTTAAGCTGATGAGGAAAGATGGGCAATTCACTTATACTTCAACACTGAGAATTTCTTTTAGGCGCCAACTATGGATTAAATTCTTTGGTTTTCTACCAGCGATATATAATGGGTTCTACTATTTTTACAGGATCAATTTGCAGGTCCCAGAGATGAGTTCAACAATGAAGTGGAACTACTTGCTAAGATTGACCACCGGAATTTGGTGAGATTACTGGGTTATACTGATAAAGGAAATGAGCGTATTATTATCACTGAGTATGTTCCAAATGGCACTCTGAGAGAACATCTGGATGGTAAATTGCACTTTCTGCTATGTTCTCTTCTGTCTCATTTTGGGAGCTTCAATCTTTATATGTATTTGTCCATTCTGCAGGCCAACATGGTAGAACCCTGGATTTTAATCAGCGACTGGAAATTGCAATTGATGTTGCTCATGCACTCACTTATCTCCATTTATATGCAGGTAGGCTATCTACATTCTCGGTTGCATAAATATTAATGCGATGTGCTTTTGTGCATTTTCATCTCAGTGATTTACACCGTTTTACACTTGAGATGTGCCAGCACTGCAGCTTAAATTACCAGTACAGTAGTATTTCTGTTGCAAAAGACTGTCATTATCTAGTAGCTGTACAAAATAAAACAGCCAATTTTTAGATAAAAAATTCAAATATGTTGACACAAAATGATGGACCCAATGAATAATATGGTTGAATTACGTTGAGGAAATTTTGTAACTTTTTGGTATTAGTTATGCCAATTTTGAACACTTCTATTTTGATTAAAGTTTGCTTTTTGTAAAGTATTGTTGAAGGGACTGAGAACTTCTATATTGTGAACAGAGAAGACAATAATTCATCGTGATGTGAAGTCATCAAACATCCTGCTGACAGACAGCTACCGGGCCAAGGTGTCTGACTTTGGATTTGCTAGAAGTGGCCCCAGTGACACAGAGAAGACACACATCTCAACGAAAGTGAAAGGAACAGCTGGCTACCTGGACCCTGAGTACCTGAGAACATACCAGCTGACACCAAAAAGTGACGTTTTCTCCTTTGGCGTACTGCTTGTAGAAATTCTTTCTGCTCGCCGACCGGTAGAGCTGAAGCGGGCTGCTGAAGAGAGGATCACTATCAGATGGGTATGTTGAGTGACTTTTTCTTTCATCTCCAATTCTTGACAATCAATTCAACTTATGAGGAAGTGTGGTTACTCCCCCCATTCTCTTTAAATATCATTTTAGAACATGTACAGCCAAAAATTTTAAACTTTGACCACACTAGTTTTAGTTTGATATTGTTTTGATCTAATCGTAACAGTTCTAAAATTTGCGGTCAATTTATATGTAATAACATGGAAGCAGAACCTCTAGCTAGAGTTACCTGTAATAAAAAAGTAAGCTGAACTCTCGTTTTGTTGTCTGTCCATCATGAGAAAATGAGGGCACTTAACTTTGTATTTCTGTAGACCTTCAAGAAATTTAATGAAGGCAACATGCGAGAGATATTGGATCCGTTGTTGGAGGATCATGTGGACGACGAGGTGCTTGAGAAGCTGCTCAGCTTGGCATTCCAATGTGCGGCTCCCACGCGGGAGGACCGCCCGACCATGAAGGAAGTCGGAGAGCAGCTGTGGGAGATAAGGAAAGAGTATGGAAAGAGCGTCATGAAAGTGTGAAGATCATGGAGGACATTTGCTCTTTAAGCTTTTTCTTCAACCATGACGCGAATTCTTTGTGCCACTGTATACGCATGTGATATTATGTTTCTGAGCTGGTAAATGTGCTCATGAATAATTGTACAGAGGTCAGAGAGAGAGAACGTTACCAGCAGTTTGTATCTTCTCTATGTACTGCCTCCATGGAGCTACTGTCCTTTTAATGAATGTATATTTGTCGGAGATGTTACATTTCGTGTCTGACCTATTTCTCTGGATTGGAATAAATTGATAATGAAATAAAATTAGGCTTCAGTTGTACCAAAACCTTATGTTCCGCACGTAGCAAGGTCTATGGATTGAACATACTAGCCTCGTAGGCGCGGCGCAACGCCGCGCCAGCCACCGTACGTACCAAAATAAAAGAGGCGATAATTCGTGAGGGGTTTTTTTTAAAAAAAAAACGGGGGCAAATACGCATTTTCGGAAAAGTTAAAGGCTTCTTTCGAAAAAATAGGACACAAAAACCGGGGCATCGCATTTCAAAAATGCAAAGGACTTTTTCGGAAAAATTGAGGACCTGTAAGTAAACTGGCAGGGGCCCGTGCGCAATTTCGGAAAACCGCGGGGGGCTATCCTGCAAAATAGAGGGGCTAAAAAAACTCTAGGGACCTTTTCGCGAGAATTAAGGACCTGTACGTAATTTTGGCAAAATACAAGGGTTTTTTTGTAAATTGCCTCCCTAGGCCGTACGAAAATTCCAACGACACGCGTCCTGCGGAGGGCGGCGCGGGGCGACGTGGCCTCACGCTCGCGCCGAAACTCCCCCGCTAATAATGCTAGGGATGATGCAGGGTATATAGAATGCAATGTGATGCCTGCCAGATGCTTGGATGTACTATGGGTGAAATGAGGATGGGAGGCAGTCAGTCGCTCTGAGTCCCGTTAGTCATTTTTCTTAGACGGCGTTTAATCACTCGTTTTTAAAGTTTCATTGTGTGGCTCGTGAGTTTAATTTTGCTTATATAGTTTTTTACCTAGCCTGTTCCAAACTAGGAAAAGAAGGAAAAAGAAAGGAGGGTTATGTTAGACTTGACAAATCAACGTAAAAATCATGCCATATTTTTATGAAATGAAATCCAAATTAAATGTTTCTCACTCATACTTATAAGTTATAATTTTTTTCTTTTTATAACTGATGTGAAACTATTCCTAATATTCTCCCTCTCATACATTGGCTCTCTCATACATTGGCTGTGCATTTCCTCAACCATGAAGCTCATGGAGATGTTAAGCATCTGGCGTGGTGCGGTGCGAGAACAGAGCAGGTCTACCATGCTACGCATTTTGCTGACAAGACATCCTCAGAGAGTTATACCTGACACTAGACTAGGGCATTTTACAAAATCCGTAACCCATCAACTTCTGAGAGTTATGCCTAACGGGAGAGTCTTCTGCCCATCCAAGGAGTGTGGTTGGGATCACTCCTCGGAGATTTGTTGAATAGGGATCTAGTGAAGGTGGAGCTCAATATCGATAACAAATCTGCGATTTCTTTGTGCAAGAATCCGGTGCATCATGATAGAAGTAAACATATTGATACTTGTTTTCATTATATTCGAGAGTGTGTTGATGAAGGGAAGATCGATGTCAAATACATCAACACACGCAATCAGCTCGCAGATACGCTGACAAAGCCATTGAGCAAGATCAAATTTCTTGAGATGAGAAAAGAGATTGGCATGCGGGCTGTGGAGAAAGAATAACCAGTTTAGGCAGGTGAATGTTTAAACTAAACTGGTTAGTCTGGTAGTTCTGGCTGAGTGGTCCGGTAGTTCCGGTTTACGGAAGTACCGGCTATGTAGTCCGGTAGTTCCGGTGAACGGTAGTTCCGGCTGAAGCTTTGCGGTAGTACCGGTCCGAAGCCCTGTTTCCGCCTCGGACTGTTTTTCCGTTTTAATTCTCCGATTCTGGTTTGATTCCGTGTAAGAAAAGGAGTAGATCTTTTGTAATACTTTTGAGAGCCTATATAATGAAGAGAAATCCGAAAAGGTGCTGTGTGATTTGTACCACCAAATTGGAGTATTTCCTCTCTGATTGAAGCGTGCGACGCTTGCCTGTTCCGTCCGCGATTTTGCCTCGATCCTGTGATTTCGCTAACATTCCGCCCATCCCTGGGAAAACATGAATCCTAGTAGTGCCATGCAAGAAATTGATCGAGAACGAAGATTTCCAAATCTAAAAACTGGAATTAATCTTTGTCACCACAGGACTTATTCTAGCAATTCTCGCTTCATCATTACAATCCTTCTCTCACTTATCTACTGATGGACAAGACACGGCAGACGTACCATATCATAATACAGTAACTCCCAGACACCAACATTACAAAGGTGTACAAAGGTTCTCCATGCCATGGATACACTTAGCTGGATGCCTAATTCTCGCCTTCTTAACCACGGGCCTGACCCTATCAACGACCTCAACGATCACTACAAAGAGCAGCCTATAAGCCACAGCCATCCCACATAGCACTGCAAAATCCACCCATTTCGAATGGCCCGTCTCCACCTGAAATAGCTCGGCAATCACCTGCTCACCGCTAACTGTTCTCCGACCTTCTTGGTTGCTGCTCTGAAGCGCTAGCCCTGCGAACTCGTTCTTGTAGAACCCCTGGAGCGCGTACCTGTGGAAGGAGACGTAGTACACCGGATACTTCCACACCATCTTCGGAAGGTTGCCGGGAAGCTGGAAGAATCCGCTGGTAAGGATCATGATGCCTTGGATCCCAGCGCCTGTGATGATCCCCATCAGGAAATCTGGGACGACGGTCGCGACGATCATCATCAGGCCTTCGACCAGCATTGTGCAGGAGCAGAGCACGAGCGTAAAATACACGAAGTGGTCTGCTCCTCTCTGTAGACCGGTTAGATAGTAGGCGATTCCGCCGGGCACCGCGGCGATAAGGAGAAGGTATGGCGTGGCTGACGCTGTGTTGGAGATCAGAAATGTAGCCACGCCGTAGTGTCCATTCAGCCTTTCCCTCTTGAATATCTGAGTTACAGACATGCAGGATCGTAAGTGGGAATATCGAACAAACCGCAGTTCACGTATGAAAAATCATTCGTATGCAAACCTTGAATTATCTCATTATTTAGTTCGTACTATGCTGGAAATTATATTAAACTTATGAAATTACACTACCATTGGCAGAACTGTCACGAGCCAGTACACTTTTAAGCAACAGATTGAAGGAACCACACATTTCTCTTCGCATAATGTTTCACAAAACCAAACTTTCGAACATTGCCATCGAATCTGATGTACCTAATAGGCTGGGCCCACTCACCAGTCTCACAAGACTCCCATTTTCGTTTGCTGACATTGAGGTAGTTCCTAGGATAAGAGTTGACACATCAGCAAGATTGTGCGGTGTAGTGGGGATGAGTGGAAGGTTAGTTAGTTATTTGTAGGACATAGTTGGAGGCAAAGTACCACTGTACTTGGGTGAGGCCTTCCACTTAGGTGTCGCTCGGCTGAGCTGAAATAAACTAGCTTATAGCTGAAATACCTAAAATGAAAGTTTCTGCACCAAATGGTGCCTGTGCACTAGATATCTTCCTACAAGAACATAGTACACACTAATACACTAGAGGAAGAGGGAGCAATAAAGTATGTCAATCTGAGAGGATGTTGCATCCGTTACAAAGTACAAACCTCAAACCATAGAAGCCAATTCTCTTAGGGTGGAATTATTATAGAGATCAATTTCCCATTAATCAGTGCGTGGGATGAATCCAAACTCGAAATTTGATTCACGATCTTGTATTTTTTGTTAACACTTTGACTCTCTATATATGTTATTCCTATTTTTTTGTCTCTTGTATAGTTGAATCATACTAAAATTAATGTGTTGTTCCTCTTAAGATAATGAGATATAAAGGGATCATACCTTCATATCCTCGACGAAGGAAGGGAACCCTCCAATTGCCATGAAAGTTAGAAGGGTACCGATGAACATTAGCATTGATGATCTAGCCTGAAACAATCCGATCGAGCAATAAATATTTTTCGCGAATAACCTGCAGTGTATCTGTTAATATAACAAACACACAAGCGTGAGTATCTCATCAACTTACTTGGATCGAATCGTATCCATAACCCAAATTGTAAAATATGGTTCCAAGGCATAGACTAATGGCAACATAGATGGCCAATCGCAACCAATAGTATCCAAGGTCTCTATACATGTTCACAAATGATCGTCTGGCAAGCACAAGTGTCTTGGTAAGGAAACTAGCTTGGTTTATTCTGACCATCGTTCCTCCCTGAATTATCATGTCAAACAATACCATTATATTACCGATGTCATCAATGATCAATGTAGCATGCCCATACAAATGAACACAAGTTTAGAACACAGACCATTTCATTTATGTCACGCATTTCCTTTTTGGCAAGTTCTGAAGTAGCGCAGGATTTGTAGGAGTTCACCAAAATTTCTATTGCCTCTTGTGCAGCAGCTGGCTTGGATAGGAGTCCTTCTTCACTTTCCTGTATGTTAAAGAGCATGAAATTAAACATGTATCTATTCCTGAACATCATATATAGTGGTTCTGTTTTTATCGTTGTGGATTTCGGATGACAGTGGTAGCTTGCCATGTCGAAATCTTTGTTGACTGTCCTCAGGAAATGGTCTGAAGGATTCCTCATTGCAGGACAAGGGTAGCCATTCGAGGTAAAGAACTGCAGATTGGAAGGTGGACATTAGCAATTGGAGAAAATGAGGGAGGGGGGGCTAGCGTGTAAGCGTCTACCGACCTCTGCTGCGTTGGAGGCTGGGCCAAAGAAGATGGTCTTGCCTGCAGCGAGCAGGCAGAGGCCATGGAAGAGCTCGAACACCTCGCTGCAGGGCTGATGCACGACGGCGACGACGGTCATGCCCTCCCTGCGGGCAAGGCCTGCGATGCGGCTCATGACGTGGAAGGAGGCGGCGCTGTCGAGGCCGCTGGTGGGCTCGTCGAGGAAGAGCAGCCGCGGGCGAGTGAGGATCTCGAGGCAGATGCTCAGCCGCTTCTGCTGACCGCCGCTGATGCCCTTGCTCGACCGCCCGCCGATCCGCGTGTCCATCGCGCCGGCGAGCCCCATCTCACGGACCGTGTCGTCGGCGCGGGCAAGCTTCTCGGACACGGGCATGGTGTCCGGCAGCTGGATCTGCGCCGAGTAGTAGATGGCCTCCCGCACCGTCAGTGTGGCCATGAGCACATTCTCTTGGGTAACGTACGCCTGATTCATTCATCCATATATATCAGTTAATTCTTATCGTTTTTGATCATGGACATCGCAACAATCTCATCAGAATCCAGGAGGACCCAGGAATCAGACATCCAATGTTGGTTCGACATTTCGGTGAAATTTCACTAATTTCGTTTCTTTCGAAGGGTACCGATCAAAGAAAAAGCATTCCGCCGAATTTGTCCTCGTTTGAAATATATCTAAATTTTGGTTAAATTATGTCAAGATTCAAATGATGTTTGAATATTTTGTCCGAATTTTATTCATTTCATCTCTTTCGTTGCTCTCCCAAAATTTTTGCAAACCGGAAGTTTTTTTTCCCTGCATCCAATCCGTGGACGCCTGTTGCACCCGTTTATATGAAACATTGCTTCAGATGTAGATCGAAATGTTGTAATGCCAAGAAACTTTTTTTATACCAGTACCGAAATATTTCAAGTAAACGGTTACATTAACTGTCCGGTACATTGAAAGGATTGGATGTTTTTTGTTCAAATTTAGATTAAAATCTTACCGATGCTCCAAATGTGAGCTTGTGCCGCCGGCCGTTGATTAGAATCTCTCCTTTCTTCTTCAGGTTTAAGTCCAGTCTTCCTGTGTGTTTCCAAACAGTTTAGATTACTTGTTAATAGAAACCGTTCAGATTATTTAACATCACGGTGATTTAAAAACCTTTTTTCCACTTTGGATATAGCAACTATATTTGAAAGAATAATACTTTTGAGTTAATAGAAGAAAATTATTGAAATGGGTAAAGATTCTCGCAGTGACTAAAATCCACAACGCAGAATAGCAACCACAAGTTCTCCTTTAGATATGGAAATTCTTGTTAATAAACATTTTCTCTCTTTTAAGGATGTTAAAGTGTTAGCAATATCTAAAATAATTCAAAAGTATCTAAAATTTAAACAAAATATTGTAGTTCAAAACACCAAACATCTTCAACATATAAATTTGTATGTCGATCCATATCATCAACACAAGGGCATAGAAGCATATATGAAAGCACCAAAAAAAGTTCACAAAAAGTTACCCCTACTGTAGATTTCATAAGGCATATTAGCTTCTCAATTTTGTTCCAAAGTATAAGATGTGCAAGTAGATCGACCTCCTAAGCGTTTATGCATGAGCACCCTATCTCTTTTCGTATCATGGTTTAGAAGTACGAAAGCATCATAATTAAATCCACCAAAATGTTGTTTCGCAAACACCTCATCCTCTAGGTGGTGATCATTTGGGCTTATTTTTAGTGGCTTATGGCTGAAAAGCATCAGAATGATCGAAAAACACCGTAATGAGAGACGATCTTATTTAACATAATTAAATTTAAAAAAATTAAAAAAATATAAAAAATATGTTAGCCCATCACAGACAACACAAATGAATACGAAAAAAAAGAACGAGCAAAAAAGCTCAAAAAAAACTAAAAGTTCATAAAAAAACAAATTTATAAATAATAAAAAATAAACTAAAAACCAGAAACTGAAGCCAAAACTACCGCAGCCCTAGTTTCTCGAATCGTGGAACGTCCTTGTAGTTCAGTAGTACACGGCCTCGATCAGTACTGTTCTAGTCGTGGACTCGATGCCACCGTACTGTCCTTGTCATGGACGCTCCATCAGCAGGTCATCGTCCACATTAGGACGAGTGAAAACAGATCAGTTTTAAATACAAATAAGAATCTATATATTTAAAACGAATACGAATATGAATTTGAATATTCTTAAATATAGATATAAATATTTTTTAATATGAATACGGATATTTTTAAATACGAATTTTCTTGAATACGAATATCGGATAAAACAGATTCTAGCTGTTTTGCCGATTTTTACCGGTTACCGTCTAAATTCAAATTTTGAATCACAAAATTTGTACGGATTTTTCACGGGTTCTAGAAACGGATTGAATACGAATCGAATAGTCTCGAATACGAATATGGATATGAATATTCTCGAACACAAATGCGAATATGAATATTCTCAAATACGGATATGAATATTCACGAACATGAATATGAACATTTTCGAATACGAATTTTGCTTACTACATTTTCATTTTCTCAAATACGAATTTCAGATAAAACGAATTATCCATAACCGTTTTCCACCCCTACACATTACTGTCCCAGCTAGATGCTAATCAATTTCAATGGCCTACATGCACTCACGTCAATCTTTGAGTACGAGCGAAATTCCCCTCAAACAACATCGAGAAAAGACGTCTCATGTACTACTAGAAAAATGTCGTATCTTGGCTGTTGTAGCTTTCAATAAGTACAATCGAGAGAAAAGATCAACTCCGTATTTCCTAGACGTCTCATGTACTACTTGTGCTCACACATACACGTCGTCTTTGATATTAACACCGTCCGTAATAACTTTAACCATTATTTACCACTAGAAAAATTAACAAATTTTTGTAGCTAAAGTTGTACGTATATATTACAAATTTTTGTAATAGGCAAAATTAAAATTTGAGAAGGTTTTACAAATTTTTAAAAGGTGGTCTAACCTTAGAATTTTCAATTTCAAACGTGGTTGGTGCCGGATGGATTTATAGTAACTACTTTTGTTTCATTTTTTTCTCTTAATTTGTGTTTTGAAAGGATTTATAGTAACTACTTTTGTTTCATTTTTTTTTCTCTTAATTTGTGTTTTGTCAAAACTCCGTATTACGTTATTCCTTGCAGCGATGGATCGAGTTTCAGCTTGAAACTTTTATATGTGGCGCTCTATTGTTTTTGAATTTGTATCTACATTTTTTTGTGAGAATTTTGTTTAATATCTAATTGTGTGATTTGTGCTACATAGTTCCAGAATAATCTAATGCACGATAAAATAATGAATTACGCATAGGACGTTGTCATGAATTCAGGAACATTACAAAGTAAGAAGGGGTAAGTTTGCAATAATATAGAATTGAGATGACACAAAAGAAGCCCTAAAATAAGCGAAAGCTCGGTAACGACTTTGTTTCATTTGTTTTATATCCAGCCTCTCTATTTGGATATCCAAACGATGACAATATATAACTCTTAACTCAGTGTTAACATGGTTATATGTAGGCCAAGGGTGGATCCATATTTAGGGCCTGTTCGTATTGGTTTCTATTTAGAAAAGCTAAAAGTCAATAGAACAGCTTCTCGAAGCGGTTTATTCACTCTTCTCGCTACCGTTTCGCTCCGGGATAAGGCATAGAGTCATGGGTGTATCACCCACCCACTCCGATCGCTCCCATCATACACACACTCATCTCTCTCTCACTTTTTGCATTACTCGCTTACTTTTTTTTTTCTAAAAGTCACTTCTTTCAGTTACTACTATTCATTTTCAACTAAAAATCTTAAGCAAAAGCCAATACAATCTCCCCTTTAAACAAGGACACAGGGGTTACAAGTTTTACTAAATATGCTTCTGGTCGAAACAATAATTTTAGTAGAAAATGATATACACTACCTCTTAATATAATATAATATACTATGGACCATAGACTCCTTTCAATTATTTTTAATCCTTTAGGAGATCCCTGTCCTAGGGGAAGTTACCCCTTTAATTGCTAATAGATCTAGTTTTAGAACATGTGTCTTATCAAAATTTTCTACCTTTGGCAACTAAATAAGTAAAACTTGTAGATTGTCCACGTATAAATAATATGGGGATGACTACGGTACATAAAACTTGTAGAATGTTCACTTATCAAAACTCAGTAGACAGTTAGACACTACGGGCCTATTCTTTTTGGCTAAATCTTATGACTTTTGGCTGCGGTTTATAGCTTTTGAGTTGTTTGTGTAAGAGATTACAGAGTAACAGAAATCCACGTGTGGTTTTTGTCGATATAAATGAAGTTGGTATAGTATATACTACAATTAACTAGTAAACTCGATCTTAAAAAGATACCTCGTTTAAAAGCTAGTTACTGTAGAAAAACCGAAAAATAGTTTTTAGAAATTAAAAGGAATAGGCCCTACACTAGAAATACCTTTTTATACGATGTTTTTAGAACGGAGCCAGAGACAGAGATGCATGGATAGGTAGTACGAGCGTTACCGGCCAAGGTATCGAGCAGGGTGGTCTTGCCGCAACCCGAGGGCCCCATGATGGCCAGCACCTCGCCGGGGCGCGCGCAGCCGCTGACGCCGTTCAGGATGGTGGCGGTCTGCCCCCTGCCGTCCACCGCCGTCACCCAGACGTCCTCCCACGTCAGGGACACGCCCCCGTCACAGCGTTCCTTCCTGCCGCCGCCGTCACCCTCCTGTACGACGTCGATACCATCAAATCCTCCTCCGCCGTCGCCACCACCGCCGCCGGTGTCTTTCGCCTCGGGCGCCGGGGCCTGCGCCTGCGCCTCCGCGGAGAGGCCACGCCCACGGAGAGACGAAAGTATGGCTCCGAAAGGGAACGGCAGGCGGCTGCAGTAGTCGGCGGCGCCGCCGGATGGACGCCACAGCGGGCGCGACTGGCTCGGCGTCGGCGCCCACCGTGGCAATGCTGAGGTCGCCATGGTTGTGATCACAACTCGCACTACTCCACCTGCTTCTTCTTGCTTCCTACCAAACTAGGTCGCCCAAGCATTTTGCTGCAACCATGGCGAGCTACTATAAATAGATTTCGTTGTAGCTTGTACTCCGCTATACGTACGCTGTACGTATATAGCTGTGGTTGGAGTAGGCATATACGTATATAGGTATAGCGCCACGTGAACCATGTTTTCCGACTGGCCAAGTGTACGTGGGGAATGCCAGAGTTGACGTGTTCACGTGAATTGATTATGAAAGATGGGAACGAACAGTTGGTTAGCGCGGCTATATTAAAGCCTAAGTACTAATTAGCAGACACATAATTAATACTGCAAAATCCAAAATTCAATTCAGCAAACAGTTGGCACGGAGTACTGAGAGACCATGTGAGAGAGTCAAGGATAATATTGTGATGATCCATTGCTAAGTTTGTGAGCTAGAATTTGAATTTTGTAAAGTTTGTATTTTGTCAGGTGTTGTGATTACAGACCAAACAGTGAATAAGGGGGCTACGGGGAGGCCACAAAGGACCTGTCTAGAGCCTTACAAACCGTGGAGATAGGGAATAGATGTCTGTGCTACATAAATTTGTCTAAAAAGAGAATCCCCCCTTACGGTGCCCTAAGGTGTATTTCTATAGCCATAAGGAGACTTGTTACATAAATACCCTTATTTGGGTCTATAATTGTAGGGGCAATACTGTCTTTTCCTTTGCAATAGTCCTCACAGGTCAATCATGTGGTCTCATGATTATTGGGTCTCCTGGTGCAATGGGCCGACTGGGCCAAGGTGAAGATCATGTCCATTGTTTGAAAGTTCCCGATTTCTATGGGCCGAGATCATGTCCAATGTTACTTGGTCCCCTCATCCCTTCGGCCCATTGAATCATACTACACTAGAAGTTTCCGCAAAAACTACATTGAGCTCGGTCGTGTACACGGCTTTTGAGGGGAGGCAACATGCGGCGGCGGTTGGTATTTCGGTCATGGGACACAAGCCACCACACTAGTTACAGTGTGACGTGTGCTCCTCAATCTCGTGCTCACTACGCGGGCATTGAATGCTCTTGGATGACGCCCTTTGTGGGGCTCTGCCTGCCGTTCTCTCGTTTTGCTTTTCTTCTACAATCTTGAGGGTCGACGTCTCTCTTATCTCTGAGCCTTTCTCTATTTGTTCTCTTGCCGTCGATTTTCCTATGTCTGCCATGGTGGTGGGAGTGACCGCCGTGGCCGTAGCAGCGCCTCCGCCCCGTTGAGCAGTTGTGGCATTCAAGACAATCGCTGTGAGGTTGCCGCCAACAAGCATTGGAAGGCATCCAAGTTGAGCGATGTGTTTGTGAACACTCTTAGCCCATCCATTGCGATAGAGGAGTTGGTGCAGTGGCTCATGCGTGACGGTAAGATTTCATCTTGCGAGCGCGTTCGCCTCTTTGTTGACGACGAGGTCATGCCATGGCCATGGGAGGGTGAGATCCTGGTCTTCACGACCTACTTCGACGCCAGCTCTGGATCCCCGACGCCCGCTTTGTGGGCTACATTTTCTGGTTGTACGAGCTGGAGCTTGAACAACGTTCACTGAATGCTATGGCTCATCTCACCATGTTCTCATGGGTGACGCGTTCAGAGGCCATCGTCCCAAGCGCTGTCGTCTTTGCATCTCTACATGTCATGGGGTGCTAGCCGAAGCGGCTAGGTGATGGTCAATATTCAAACCTGTGCATCGTGAGCCTTCAACTCTGTGCCAGTGCTTCGAAGGCTTTCCCTAAGAACTTGACATAGACAAAGTGGGAGTCCCACTAGCTCAGCATTGGTTCTACTACATGATCAAGCACGACAGTAGCCTATGCTCAGGGGCGGAGCCAGAAATTGGATATAGGAGGGGCAACATGGACAACAAGTAGAGTAGAACCAATGAACCATGCCGGATTTACCAATCCAATAGTCACATATCAAAGTAATATGTTTCGCAAATTACAATGCAAAAAAATCACATCTCTATTAACTTAAACTTAGCTCTACGACTACCAGCAAGATCATAAGCCTTAATAATATCATCATTACTAATCTTTGCAGCCAATTCCTTTTCAATATAAATTATCAAACAATCTCGTAGAAATCCATCTCCCATTGTACTTCGAAGTAGCGTCTTAGCAAGTTTTATAGCTGAAAAATATCTCTCGGTGGTTGCAGTTGAAACCGGAAGAGTTAAGACTAATCTTAACAACCTGTTCACCATAGGATAAGATGAATCTTTACCAGTCTTAACTAGTCCACTTATTAGATCAGTAAGTGATGGTAATGCACTTAGGTCTGGATGGTTGTATACATCAAGTTGAAAATGTGACAATTGACACTCCAATTGAGCTCTTTCTTGACTTGAGAAATCAGTAGGAATTCTTTGGGAGGATAATAGTTCTTGGATGGCTGCAGGATAATATTTTTCCACTTCACTTTGGGAGGATAATATTCTTGACTTGAGAAATCAGCAGGATCATTAGGTGAAGTGTACTTTGTATTTTTTTAAAGGGGCTAAACCACTAATTAAACACATGTAATTAGCTACATAATAAAAGATTAGTAGAAGATTGGGGGGGCAGGCCCCTCCCAGCCCCTCCCTCCCTTCGCCACTGCCTATGCTTTACTAGGTGGATCATGGACTTAATCTCATCGCCCTAGGTGAAGCTCGATCAAGACAACAAGGTCTATGCTCTGAGGCTCCTGGCGATCATGCTTTGTCTCAATGTGCATGACTGAACGAAGGAGTTCTTCATGCTCTGTATAGCTCTGCTAGCCAAGTGATGGGACCTGCAGGTCGACTCCTATCAGAATGATGGGGTCCAACCTTTACTCATAATGTTGACTGGTCTGGGTAAGCCTCCCCCTTCGCTGAATTTTTTCGATGGTGGTGGTTATTGCTACCTGCTAAGTCCATGGTTTTGCAATTATTCTATTGGCGGAGGTGGAGCACGCAACAGCTGTGTTCCGTGTACCCTACATTCTAAAGGAACAGAGCCTTCGCACATAGGCCACATCCGGTGGTTCGCGTAGCAATCGCATGTGCGAAGCCCTAGGATGCGCCTTGCCCGAGCGTCCCATGCCTGTTACAAGTGGAGGCCGCTCCTACGATGCTAGCGGATAAGACAATGAAGATGGCCAAGGCCGTGATGACGTGGGCACTTGCGAGGCTTCATTGTTGGCTATTGCAGCCATGTCCCTTTCCTCGGTCCCTCCGACCTTCGCAGAGGGTGACTCTAGCACTGAGGAACATAGTGGCCATGGAGAGTTCAACACGGGTGACAACGCTGGCGATAGCAAAGACTGTGATGCCAGCATCAGGTACAACGATGGTGCTAGTGAGGATGGTACCACTGGTAATGATGAGAGTAATCCTTCCATCGCAATCATGCTAGATTCTAAATGGAGAGAGGTGAAGCGGCCCACGATGCGGACTGTACCATGCGCCCAAATGAAGTTTGGTCCCTGACGGTTCAGAGGCACCTGAGGGTGGGGTGGTGGCTAACCCTTCTCTGTCAGAGCTAATGGTCTCACATCCCCGGTGAAACCATCATCCCCGGTGTTGCTCGATCATCCTACGAAGCGCGCACATTTGGAGTCACCCACTCCAGCCCCTATGAGCGGGTTTTTGATTGCCATGGGCATGCTGGATGATGATGATACCAGTTCTGAAGGTGATATGCCACTGACCAGGCTGACCTGTGCGGGCCCTACTGCATGACGCCCTCCGGAGAAGGCCTCGCACAAGGCCAGGAGAGCACACCGAAGTCCGACTCTGCTCGACATGTTCTAGGTTTGAGTTTCTCCTTTTGTTCTCAAAACATCGCGTGGTTATCCCTGCTATGCTCCCTTACGTTAACACCCTTGCTAGCGGTCCCCTCTCTAGCATCGGAGCGGCATTCTTCCGGGCAGGAACTCGCCCGTGGGCTCGAAGCTGCTCTTGGCATGGGGGATGCATCATGAACTGGGACCATGGAGGCTCTTAGCGTGGAGGAAGCTTTGCGGCTCCGTATGACAGAGGCGGGAGGTGCAGAGTCATAGAGGCTCTCTTGGGCACTTTGTCCCCCTACGAGAGGTGCTTCGTGCTATAAACAGTGTCATGGAGTGCGTGCACCTGGCCCTCGACTGAAGGGCCCTCCAGCCATGCGGGATAGAACTCCTTTTCAGGGTGTTGGAGGTTAACAAAGCAAGGGTATGCTTTGTTTTATCTTTTTTCACCCCTCGTTCCGTCAATTTGCTTTGTTCTTGAGTGGGTACCATTATTTTGAGCACTCCAAGTGGCGATGCTTTGAGAGTTGGCATTCCTACAGGAGCAGCTGCAAGCTGCATAGTACAAAGCCTCCTTACTTTGAAAGGCCATGAAGGATGCCCAAACGATGCTTGTTGCTGCTCGCCAAGCCAAGGAGGAGGCTACCGCTCATATCTGCTTCTTTGACTCAGACGGTGCAAGGGCTGTCACCACTGTGAAGGCTGCTATTGCCGAGGCAAATAGTCATGCCACGGAGGAATGGTGAAACTTCCTACAATAGATCGACACTCTCGAGGAGGAGAAGGGCCCGTTGCAGATGGAGCTAGCAGATGACCATCGCCTCCGTGACTTGTTTGCTATGGTAGCATGGGATGCCATGCAATCCTTGGAGGAGACGTTGACGAACCTTGCTATTGAAGTCCCTCTGCACTCCCATGGGCCAAAAGATCTTTAGGGTCGTGTCCGGTGTATACGCGATGTGTCGGTGCTTTCCCTTAGGGTGGCTCATGCTTACAGGGACCATTGCTCACAAGTGATGGTGCAGATTCTCCTTGGGCTGCTACACGTCTGTGGGAGTTTGTTTGTTGGTAAGCTAGCAGATCTGACCCTAGACCTTCCTCTGAGGAACACAGCGACGCTCCAAGCTATTCACATGATGAGGCATTCTGTCCATGCCTTCCACAAGCGTATATGGGGATTTCTAGGCAAGGCCGTCATGAAAGTGTCACTATGGTGCACTTTGGAGTGACTATGGAGCTAACTAGGCACCTGGCTCGGAGAGCTGACCCTACGATGCCCGTCTAGTGTAGTCACCGTGAAGGTTCGTCGATAGGTGTGAGGCCATATGCTGCTGTGCAGAGCATTTTCTAGGCATGCGTATGTGCTTTCAGCGAACATGTGCTGCTTGTATTGGGATGCCCCATGGGAAAATGTTTATCTTTTGGTGACTTCGCAATCTCCTTTCGTCACTGTTTTTGGTCACTATGTTTTTCTGGACAAGTACTCGGCGGAGAATAACCCTCAATCGCGGTGTGTCTTCTTACCGTGGTCCTTGCCAATAGAGTCGAGTGGAGGAGTCTGTGTAGTTTTGGGTGGGCTTTTAGCCTTCGGCGCGCGTTCGTCCTACGATTATGTAAAGATAGAAAGCTCCAATGAGGGTCATTGACGGGTTGCCTCCGCATGATGTAGCGATGTTTGGCTTCGTGCACAAAATATATACATGAGTGTATCATGTTACTCCTGTACCGTCAGCGAGGTGTGTTGTAATATGAAGTCAGTTACAGATGCTCCATTCCCCTACCCTATGGACTGGTGGGGTCCACTAAAATTAAATTAATTTTTGAATTATTTCTTAACTAAAAATATCACAGAGACTGACAGGTCGGACCATCGGGTTTTAATCTTAATGTGGAATTAATTTCTAAAAGGAAAAGACTTGAGGGACTGACAGATGGGACCAATCACTATTTAACACAGTGAAACGAGCCCACTTGTCAGTGGATCTTAGATACTTAATCAGTTTAAATAGGATTTTTAAATGGATGGGGCCGACATGTCATAGATTTAATGGCTTAACTTAATAAGAGGGGCCCGCACACCAATGAAAGGTTAACTAACTTAGCACAACCATTAAACTAAGTAACCATGTGGTTTAAACTTAATCCTACATGGTGCAGTATCTTCGTCTCCCACCAAGGGGCGCAACGCTCGTCGCCGATGAGAGGAGCTATGGTAGCCACCGAGGAGGGGAAAAATGGAATGCTCTCCTCAGACCGCACCTACAGGCAAGGTGGCATGACCTAATTTGGCACATGGAGTGGTTGACAGTGAGCCAAGTAGTAGTTGTGCATGGCACCATGGCACTACGATGAGCTACGACACTAAAACTTGATTGCAAGCTAGGGGAACATCTCGGTACCCAAGGTGACTCACCAGTGGTGGAGGTGGAGCTTGGGGAAGGGTGGAACAAGATAGCGATGTGGACGGTGGCAATGGTGAGGAGGTCGATGAGGGTGACTTGCTGGAGGGGATGAAGAGAGGCGGCGTCACTCGGGATGGCATCAAGACTTCCATGCGATGCTCCAGGCGCAGTGAATTGTACAGAGGCACAGCAAAATGGCAAAGGCATTAGCAGTGGCTCGGTTGACCGGAGCTAAAGAAGAAGAGGTGTGGAGAGCACTTGATGGCAAGAGAGGCAATGGGGACTTGATTGGGGCCATGGGGAGATGGCTCAGGGGGTTCTATAACCAAAGGGGGAGGAGATGGCCATTGGGCGGTGTTGTGGTGGGTGAAAGCCAAGGATAGCGGTGTTGGTGCTCAATGTGGAGCAGAGCATGAAAGTGAAACTGGCACGCAACATGGGAGTTAAGGAATGGAGAAAAGAATGCAATGGTTGAATGTGTGAAGATCGGGCACACGACGCAGACGAGGAGCAGGAGCGGTGGGTGTGGGTGCAATGTGGCATAGAGAGGAGGGTCCGAGCTTGCAAAGTCGGTGCAGCACTAGGCTAGCACAAGGGCACACAGGGAAGGGAGGCGATGCATTGTTGTGACACAAGACGCGATGGCGCTAGCGTAGGCACAGTAGGCGCAGACCAGGAGCATGCACGACGCAGGCGTGGCGCGTGCGGGGTGCGCACGAAAATGGGAGGGAGTGCATGTGCTGGCGTAGGCCAGGCCACAGGCTAGATGGGCTAGGGAGAGGGAAAGATGGGTTGGGCTTGGCCCAACCGAGGATTGGGTTTGGATTTTTTAAATTCAAATTGAATTTGAGTTTGAACTTTTGTTTGAGTTCAGTTTCAAATTTTATTGCAAGCACTTTGAACTCCCAAAAATGGGATGTTACAAAGGGGGAGAGAGAGAGTGAGCGAAGGGCAGCGAACAACGGTGGCTTTGGCAAGCTCGCCAATAGCGAGGAAAGTGATGGTGTGGTCTGGACAAAATGGAAAGGTGGACTCATGGAGAAGCCCTAGGAGGTGGCGGTGGCCGGAAAGGTGGTTGAAGGCTTACTCTTGCTCTAAAGCTAGTTGATATGGGCTTAGGGAGCTATCACGAGGCTCTTGGGGCTGGGTTCCAGGACCAATGGTCACCAGAGCGGCGATGGCAAGGTTCCCTACCGTGGTGCCATGGTTGGCCATGGCATCGACTAGGTAAACTATGACAATTGGCTAAATAGACTAGTGCAAGAGATAATTGAGTCCCTAGGTGCTCACCGAGGGCTTGGATGGCATTGAGGTTGTAACACCCCAGGACCCACATTACCCTGGGATGTCGCTAAAACCACTCCACAACTAGCCAAATTACAAGATAAAATAATCTGGCAACAATTCCTAAACAAGATAGGATAAGCGGAAGCATATTCAATTAAGCAAAACAGGATAGCGATAATCAATTTAATAATTTAAATCAACCTCCAACAATCTAACCAAAGAATAGTTCATAAGTTTAACACTAATAGGTTAAAGCAAACTTTGACGAGATCGCTAGGCAAAAGACTAGAATCACTTTGTCTTTATTACAGCATAAATTTATGATCCAAGTGCATTATTGTGGTGCCGCTCTACCCTTCCCATGCATGCTCAATGATCACCTGTAGGGGGGAAACAAGGGTGAGATAAAAATCTCAGCAAGCAAACTGTTTAACAGGCTAATTAAACTACAACAGTTTAATCATCAACATTTTATTTTCCACAATGACCACGTTTATATCCTCAACCTCAAATCACCGTCAACGACGGTAAAACATTAGCAAATAAATCTTATTTGATTACTTTAAAAGCTCAACCACTACCACTACCAAAGACAATGAAGCATATTTATATTTACCTCACTACTTTATTATTTCTCACATCCACAACTGCTATCAACAGTTACTATAAGAGAAACAAATCTCATGCCATAATCACAACCCCTACCATACCACAAGGGACAAACCCCATTCCACGACCACAGCCACATTCCTTATACCATAAATAACTCACATGAGCCAATTGCACATTACAACTATGAAATTGTATTTGACTGCAAAATAACTTCACCACAATACATTGCATAGGTATGCAAATGATCTTTTCACAATGCAATGCATATGAATGCGTATGCTCCACTGCACCCTTACTCAACAAGGTAAGAGTGTGCATTGTACTACGACAATGTACAATGATGTTCATGCTATGCTCCACTGCACCCTTTCCCAGCAGGATAAGTGTGTGCATCGTATTACGACAATATACGATGTTGTACCAGTACGGTCGCGGCTAAGTGCAGCGACATCCACAAACGCAAATGTCATAACATGTTATGAATGATATGATAATCATAAACCACAAGAATTTAAACACGAAGGTCAACAACTTAATCATCACGAATACTTCCTCATAACCCACCTGTGTCTCATTAAGCACAATACCAATATTTCATAAGGTCATTGCCATATAACCCACATTCGATTCACCAAGATCATAATCCATTGATCTATAGGGAATTCTACCACATAGACCACAACATAATCATCAAGAATGCTACCACCACAACCACAAGTATTCACGAAGAATACTACCACATAGACCACAATATACTCGTAAAGTATTCTACCCCACAACTATATTGGTTCATCAAGAACAATTCCACATATCCACAATTAAACCATCAAGATCATAAACAATTGAATTCTTAAAATACTACCACATGGACCACATTAAGGAAGCATGTAACAATGACATAGCACCTCAAATTAATAGAAATAATTAATGTAAATGTAGAATAATTAACGAGTTAAACAGCAGCACAACCGCTATGTTTACTTGCCTCTATCGTTGAAGCGAAGCAATCACGTGCGTTCAAGAGCAAAACCACCAGTCGAAAAGTACCTCTCAGCACAAAATAACAGCAATGAAAATGCGTCTTAATAAGTAAAGATGTCGCTAGAACCCCGAACCAACACATAATCCTCTCCGCTTAACGATTCTTCAATCTACCCACTGCAGCAGCGTTGCTTAATATTTTTGTATCTTTAACAATATTAAGCCATTTATAGCAAATGATATATTTCTGGATTCCTCACTTAATTACCTTTACTTTTCATGTAGATCATATATTTTTATTTTGATCCTAGCAAGGTGTAACTTAATGCGTAAAACAGAGGACATTCTCTGTTCTGGTAATCTGGGCAGCCAGATTCTAACGCGTCCCAACCACAGTAAAAAGATCTAAAAATTATGATTTTTGTACAGAAGTTAGATTACTAAATTCCCTACATGTTTATCAATTGCGACAAAAATCATAAAAATAATCTACTACCCCTAAATCACACTTGAACAGTAATCTGTCCCAATCTGCACCCCTGACGGACAGAGAGGTTCCTGACCCTGCTACGCCTAGATCTCGTGGCCAAAAATTCTGAAAACAATACAGGAGATGGGTCTTGACGCTCTCTACAATTTTCCTTTTGGAAAGACCCACAGGAAAAATTGTTTCATAGGTCTAAAGTACGCAAGCAAACGCGCTGCGTGAATTGATCTACAGGCAGACAGCAGGAAATCTCTAATCGGATCATCAATCTGATAATCCCCTTCTAATCTCGTGCCAAGAACCCTAATTACTCTAAAAACAGAGGAATTTGGGATCACCTCTCTTCTTTCCTCCTCTTCTTCTCCTCCTTCTCTTCTTCTTCCTTCTCTTCCCTTTCTTCTTCTTCCTTCTCTTTCTCCTTTGCACCCATGGACAGCAGCTGTGTGCGGGAGGTGGAGGCGCAATCTGGGAGGGGGTGTGGCCAAGGGTGGGAAAGGGGTGGCGCCAAGGGTGGAAAAAGGGGCGCCGAGGGAGGGAGGGTGCGGCCACCCCTTGGGCCAAAGCCCAAGGCGGTCGGCCCACTCTCCAGGCAGCCCACTCAGAGGTTTTTTATTTATTTATTTAACGCTATTCCATAATTTTTATTTTTCCCTTCCCGCGATTTACCGAAAAACCGGCGACTCTGCGATTACTTTAAAAACCTACGCCGCATCGACGATCAGGATATTACAGAGGTGGTCAGAGATGGTACGTTAACATTGAGAAATGGTGGCAGAGGGGAGGTCCATGGCACTAGCGAGTTCCCATGAACGATGTGGTACAGGAAGGTGTGTGTGATCTTGCATGCAAGCACATGGTGGTAGTTATGTGGTCCAAACACATAGCCTAATCAAGGTGCTTAATCTCATAGCTTCGGCCAGATTTGATGCACGGTTGTGAGCTTTTAGGGCACGTGAGTTGGGCTTTTGATCTTACTGTGCTCACTAACCGAAGAGACCACCAACTCCTTACGAGTCGCCTTGAGTTCCTTGCATGCGCGTGCTGATTTCTCCTGGCTTCGGCATCCCAATGTCTCCTCACGCACAAACCTAAGACCAATTAAGATACTAGCATTAGGTAGTAGCTAGTTCTCATGTAAATTAAATCCAAATTTAATTAGGAGCGAGTTCACCTGTTTATTAATGTTTTTAGCTCGTGTTTGTGTAATCGGACCAATCGGGATGTCCTCATCAAACATGGTATAAGGAAGGCGGAAAATATTGAGGAAAGGTTCGAGCGATGGACTACACTAAGTGGCTTGGGTGGTCCAAGTAAGGCATGATTCGGTGGAACTAAAATTGGAGAGATTTACCAATACGTGGCAAACTATTGGTGCTCCTGGATGTAACAAGCATGGTAATTGCTTGCAAGGGAAGATGAAGACCAAGTCATGGACGGGTATTTTAGTAAGAAGGCCAAATACTAAAAACTATGCTGGATCAAAACTAGAGTGCTTGAGCAGTGCTTAGAAAAGCGATTTATGTCAAGAATATGATAAGAAGATCAATTGGATCAAAGGATGAAGAGTTGAGGATTTAGGCTCATGTGCTTTCAAAAGCGTGAATGAGTTAAGTGTGTGAGTAAAGCCCGTGTTGTGTGGGGTTAACATATTTTTTTTCAAATGTGCTAGTGGATAGTATCCATTAAGGTTAGATGTGGGTTGGTTGCCTCATGTATTTAACGGGTTGAGATGAAAGCCTGCAAGCCAACCACTCGAATCTTGTACTTTAGGGTTAGGGTTTGAGAAGTGTGAGTATTGTGGTGTGCTCTTTTGTTCTACATGTAGAGTGGCTATTAAACCTTCATCCTTAAGTAGCAATATATCATCTTTATTCATCTCTTATGACGTCTCCTTATTTTAGTTGACTTGCTCTTGTTCTATTGGTTTGATCTCTTCTCTCCCCTTCTTGATCTTGCTTTATGGCCAGTGTATCACCTTGACTTAACACAAGCCCAAGATGTCACCTACAACTACTATCGCTACCAACTTTAACCAATAAATAAGCATTATCAACAACTAGATGTCGAGAATAAACATTCATCATAAAACAGAACATAAATATCAGCAACATGATATACCATTAATTGAACTTAAAATGAATCAAATAATTACGAAGATGAATCATAAATAGGTCTAAACTAAGGAATGCATCAAATGCCAGTATTACGAACCATTAAGAGCTAAAGAAAAACTACTGATCATCTAACTATTACATGTATTGTCCAAACTGAATATGAGCATAATTTATTGAACTCTAAGCGAATAAAAAACTATAATTGTGCAACATCCCATGTGCTACATCCACCCATACATGCCGTCTTAAATGTTCACATAAAAACATCAACAAACCTAGAGTGAGTCCACAATTCAGCAAGTACAAAGTAGAATAATAAGCGAGGCATCAACTTATTAACAATTCGTAACCATTTATCATACCTCAATTCCTTATATTTATTCTCATTAGTATCCATTCACATATCTCACTATCTTAAATCACTTTTTACTTTTCATGAATGTTATGCAATATTCATACACATGTCTTAACTCTTTTTTTTGCATGTACTAGTATAGCGGAGTGTAACACCCGTTGGTGTTCACTCACACCCACACCCTCTTGTGCGGGGACCAATTGCCCATCATGTGTCATGTGGGGTCCAATTGCCCGCCATGTTCATGTAGGGACCAATTGCTTATATCTGCATATGGGGACCTCATCTCACTCCCATGGGTCATATCTTTCCAACATGAATGCTCAACATGCAATGCAATGATTATATTTTTAGTTATTTTTTAGTATTGAACAAGTGATATAATCATTATCCTATCACAATTCTTATCATCATGAACTTAACTTAAGCATGAGAGAAATATAAAACATGCATTGTTCTACCAATAGTCAGGGCAAGGCTTCATTTAATCAAATTTTCAAGCACTTGAATACTACTCTACAATGCACTTGCCTTTTTTTGTTGCAATGGCTAGTTTGATTAGGGGATGACAATACACCCAATGCTACTTCTTGTACAACAATTACCCACTCTCAATATAGGCCATAGCAATACAAGACAACAAATAAATGACAATGCTCCTACACGCTTCCGAAATTCACAATTCTTTCCTGTTACCAAACAGTCAACCCTGCTGTCCTGGTACTAAAAAAAATTATAATTTTCAATTTCCATATTGAAATATAGTAGACCATATTAGTTCTGGAATCTAGACAAAATTTCCTACAATATCGTAGTTGATCACATGTCCAGATTAAATCATCTAAACCCTTATTTTTAACTCACAAGACTGATCTGTCATCTTATGGACAACAGACTTAAAGATTTAATATTTTTAATCTACATATGCAACTATATTGAACTATGTCATTTTTAGAACGTACAGGAAATTATCTACCACTTTCTAGTTATTCCTAAAATTTAATTCTGCCATTAAATTAATCAAATTATTGATTTCCCCTGATAAGCACTTGTTATCTCTCTAGTTCTAACTTTAATCTCTACTTAAAAATAGCAAAAGAGAGAGGAATTCCACATCGTTACCCTAGTAAAAAATACCAAAATTTACAATCTCTTTCTCATAATTTCTTCCCCCTTTCTCATAATTTCTTTCCCTCTTTCTCCTGATCTTTTTCTCCGCCACTGCCCTTCTTTCCCCTTTTTCCCCTCTTGCTACAGGCGATGAGCGACTCAGCGGCTGTAGGCATTGTTGGCCCTGGTGTTGACTCCTCACGTGGCATGGAGTCTGCAGGCGGCCGTGTGGAGAGCAGAGCGCTTGCGGCCGGGCATTTTCTTTTCTCGCGCGTGTGGATGGCATGGCGATGTGAGCAGCAGCACGATGCGCTCGCATTGCATGCATGCGGCGTCGGCGGCAGGTGCTAGCTGGGAAGCTGCAGGCAGGTGGCGTGCTGGCTGTAGGCGCTAGATGGCCGAAGGCGAAGAACATGAACCCCGGCCCTCTTATCACAACATGACTAGGACTCAATCTCTAGCTCTTCGTATGACTCATTCCAGGAACCAATACCACTAATAATTTCAGCATATTTCTTTTTCAACAACTATGCACAGGTCCTTAAGGGCTATTTTTGGGATATTATATTCTACCCCTTAACAGAATTTAACCCTGAATTCTCCATCTTATGACTCTACTGGCAAATTCTAACCTTCCAACTCATACCCATAAAAATACTTAGGATACACATACACTCTGATTCCATACAGAAAGCTTGAAGAGCACAATGCACCTCAAGACCCTACAATACTTTTGTGCGCATGCGAATGCAACACACTTTTGACTTCTCTATACCTAAGTAAAGACATACCCACTCCTCCTTAACAAGGAACCCACTACTAAAATCACTCCGTTTTATGATAAACCATTCTTATGAGAGAATAACCTGAGACAAAGCGACATCACTACAACTTGTAAGGAGCATCTCCTTTATAAGAGGAGCAAATAAATCACAAATTGAACCCACTCCCTTCCAAAAAGAACATGCTCTGAAAATAAAAGACTTACAATGAAAACCCTCAACTTTCAATTAAGCGGGTGCAAATCAAAACCATCTAATCCAAAGGCAACTGCCACCTAATCCAAAGGCAAAACCACCTAAATTCTTAAATCAACAACTCCCTCTTTTTCTTACAAGAAAATGACTACAAATTTCAACATAAAACAAACTCAATCTCTAGCCATGAACCCTCTTATCACAACATAAAACTAAATCTCTAGCGGGTTTTGGGTTTGAGCTCCCCTCTTCCCATGAACCCCACTTATCACAACATGACTAGGACTCAATCTCTAGCTCTTTGTATGACTCATTCCAGGAATCAATACCACTAGTAATTTTAGCATCCCCTTTTCCTTTATTTCTTTTTTAACAATTACGTAGAAGTCCTTAAGGGCTATTTTGGGATAGTATATTCTACCCCCTTAATAGAATTAAATCCTGAATTCTCCATCTTATAACTCATACCCATGAAAATACTCAGGATACACATACTGTAACACCCCCGTTTCCAGGGGCGCCTGGACTCGGTGTCCCGCAACTACGCAAGCTTGGCTAGTTATGGAGTGTTGAGCAAGAGAATATCACAACAGAACATGCTCACAACAAAAGAGCCAACTTATATTATAACATAAGGTTTATCAACCGGTTTTACTGTAGCAGACATGCAAGCCCAAGCTTAATTACGTTACAGCAAAACACCAGGAAGCTCAAGCACGGCTGAGACCTAAAACCACACATCCTCATTGAAGTACGATTCTTCTGGAACGTCCTCAACTGCTTGATCTACACCGGTTTCTTGATACTCTGATGGGGTTTAGCAAGCTGTGAGCACAATAGCTCAGCAAGTCACAAGGAAAACCCTAACTTAGCTAATTGCACAGATCACCAAAGGATGGGAGTATACTTGATTTATTAATTTGAGTGGATGCACTTTTATTTGTAAACACTTTTGTAAATCCAAACCAAAGACTACTCCTTATGATTAAGGGGGTTTCCTTCAAAGTGATTATCCAACTACTCAATTTAAAACTGTAACACCTCAGGATCCACAATACCCTGGGATGCTACTAAAACTACTCCACTACTAGCCAATTTACAAGATAAATTAAACTGGCTACAATTACTAAACAAGATAGTATAAGCGGAAGCATAAACAACAAAGGGATAACAGGATAGTGATAGCAATTCACTATTTACAACATCCTCCAACATTTTAATCTAAAACATAGTTCACAAATTTAACATTATTAAGATAATGTAATCAAAGCTATGCAAAGGTCTAGAATACTTTCAACTTTATTGCAGCATTAAACTATGATCCAAGTGCATCAGTGATGTGCCATTCTACCCTTCCCATGCATGCTCAAAGTCCACCTGTAGGGAGGGGAAAACAAGGGTGAGATAAAATCTCAGCAAGCAAACTGTTTAACAGGCTATTCAAACTACAAACAATTATACATCATCATTTATAATTCCATACAACTACAACCACAATTCATGTCCATAATTTATTAATCACCATAAACTTTCATGAATCATACCTCTTCAACTTCAGATTTAATTGACATACGAATACAGTCATTTAAATATCAATTAAATGCATATGAAACATTTAGTCTTCCACATCTACAATAGATTAATCATCTACATTTAATCTTCCATAAATAACAATGTTATATCCTCAACTTCAAATCACCATCAAAGACAATAAAACATATGTATGATCATCTCACTACTTTATTAATTCTCACATCCACAATTGCTATCATTAATTAATACAAGTGAAAAGAATCTCATGCCACTACCACAACTCTTACCATACACAAGGGACGAATCCCATTGCACGACCACATCCACAATCCTCATAAGTCATACCACAAGTAGCTCACATGAGCCAATTCCACATTACAACTAGAAAGCTGTATATTCCACAAAATAATATCACCACAATATATATTCTATATGTATGCAAATGAATCTTTCCACAATGCAATGCATATGAATGCTTCATGCTATGCTCCACATCACTCTTGCTAGGGCAGGAATTGTAGTTCATCGACACGGCAATATACGATGCTTCCATGGCGAAGAGGTGCATCGACACGACAATATACGATGTCAGACGGTATTTGGTCGCGGCTAAGTGCGGCGACATCCACATATGCAAATGACATAATATGACATGAATGATATGATAATTCATTAATCACATTAATTCATCCAGAAGGAGCATTATCATGCTCTCAACTTATCCACATCCACCACATGTTATTTTCATGTCCACATTATAACCTTAAGCAAGAATTCCACATGCCTACTAGCATAATATCAACATATCAATTGATAAATATTTGCTACAATCTCCATAATTAAAATATCATGTAATCATGTCATAATATATCAAATTAAGATAACAATGTAAATTGCAAGTAGAAGGAATAACAAGTTAAACGGCAGCAACCACCGCTACGTTCACTTGCCTCAATCTGACGAAGCGAAGTACAACAGAGATCAAGAGCGCTCAGGGACAAGACCACCTGTCCATAAGATAAATCCCAGCACACAACCACAGCATACAAGCATGACATAAATATATAAAACATCCCTAGAAACCCGAACCCGCACAATCTCCTCTCCGCTCAACAATTCAACAAATTACTCTCTGCAGCAGTGCTGCTTCACAATTTTGTATCTTTAAAAATATAAATCGAAATGCAGCAAATGATATCTCTCTGGATTCATGACTTAAAAACCTACAAGTTTCATGCAGAACAACTATTTTTATTTTAATCACAGCTAGGCGTAATTTAATGCCCAAAACAGCGGAAGAACTCTGTTCTGGCAGATTGGACAGCAGTATTCAAACGCGTGCCAACAACAGGAAAGTGGTCTAAAAATTTTGAAATTTATACAGAAGCTAGATCTCTAAATTATCTACAACTTTCTAAATTACGGCCATGACCAGAAAATTCGTTTACTATTTTTAAACTCCGGATTACCGTTGGACTGTATCAATCTATCCGCCTGACGGACAGCGGTATTACCGACTCCGTATCTCCCAGATCCCACAGTAGAAAAATCCGAAAACAATACAGGAGACGCATCTGGAAGTTCTCTACAACTTTGCTTTTGGAAAGACCCGCAGGAAAATTCGTTTTCTAGATCAAAATCGCACGATAAGCCGCGCTGCGCGAATCAATCTACAGACATACAGCATCTAATCTCTAATCGGGCAATTCATCTATTAACTACCTTTATAATCCGTGCCAAGAACCCTAATTAATCCATAAAACAGAGGATTTGGGATGGGGAAAATTACCTAGATGAAGAATTTCTCCAATTTTTTCCTCCTCTTCTTCTCCTTCCTTCTCCTCCAATGGCAGCAGCTCTTGGGGCACCCATGGCAGCAATAGGGGGGAGGGGGAGGCACCCAAAAGGAGGTGGAGGGAGGGGGTGGCGGCTGTAGGGAGGGGATTTATAAAGGGGTGTTAGGGTTTGGGAGGGGGTACGGGCCCCCATTTGGGCTGGCTGACCCAAAGCGACTGGCCCACCCCTCCGGACAGCCCAAAATATCCAAATTAATTATTTTAATTTATTTAATTTATTTTATAATGTTTTACAATTCATATTTTTCCCCTCCCGCGATTTACCAAAAAACCGGCGACTCCGCGATTGTTTCAAAAACTTACGCCGTAACGACGTTCAGGGTATTATATTCTCCCCACCTTAAAAGGATTCGTCCTCGAATCTCGCTCCTCAACCCACGAGACAAAGAACAATTAAGGAAAGAACAACCAAAGAATAGAGCATCACAAGGATAGAACATCACAAGGGAACAACAACTACGGGTTCTCACCCGCCTCGAAGAACTCAGGTCCTTCTTTTACATTTGAACTTCAAGCTCCACGTCACCTCCTGCTCGGATTGATTCGTCAAGAGGGCCTCCGCATATCTGGTGGCTCTCTTCCTCATGTCCAACTCTGACGAGTCCACGACACGCGCCGGTCAACGCCGAGCGCCCGCAATTCTTTTGTCGGCTCTGAGCGGCCAACAGATCCTGTCGTTCTCACAAAAATTTCCCGCCACAATTATCAAGCCACTTATCTAATACCATCCTCCTTCTTAGAATATTTTTCTCTATATATTATAATCGGGATAATACATTGTACCCCTTTTAAAGAATTCAACCACAGATTCCACTCAAAACATTACTTGAAGCACAAACAATAACTGTTACAAATGTAACACAACCACAAGAAGAATGAAGCATTCTCAAGCAACACACTAGCAACCAGCTCTCCTTCAAAGGACCACGGTCCAAATCAAAGGATTCACAACAAAATCATTCACACTCTCCAAATAGACATTTGGAGAATCCACACCGCACAAGCCAAGAGAATCACTCGACAGACCAAAACAATCATTTTCTTTTTCCTAACTGGAAAAGAATATACCACAACATATAACAACTCAATTTGCAGATGACTTCTGCCATAAACACACAGTTTAACCAAGAATCAAGAGAGTCTATTACTGCTCGAGATATTATTAATTTCCCAATCCATCCCCTCTAAAAAAATTAACTTCCTTGAACTGAGGATTTCCAAATCATCGCCCAACACACCAACTAGTTGCCATACACCTATTAAAAGACTTTGCAACCCAAAGAGATTACCCCTTTCTTGGAGAGGCAAAGAAAGTAAATTCCAGCACAAAGGAAGATGTTACCATCTGCAATAAACACAAAACCAGAAGAAATAGCAATAAATCTTGGACAACAAAAGATAAGATCACAGCTGAAGGCACATGCCTCCTCAAGAAGAACAATATCAAATCTCAACCAAAAAGAATGCAGTAATGCCATTCGAGCTCAAGAAGCTCTTAGGCGGCGGAAATAAGAAGTCAAACACACTTCAAAAAAGATTGCACAACTTGACCTCAACCTCCAATACTTTTACCACACTCTTTCTTTTAACAAAGAACAACTTCCATTGATTACGGTATCACCTTGATAATTCCAACAAAGCGTCATGAGATCAAAAAGATTGCGTACACAAATCTCAAAACTATTGATTTAAATAATATCATGGAAGTTATCAAACTATTTTATTTATACAACATTCAGCATTATCATCACAACCACATACTAATCGTCATGCTAACATCAGAATAATACATTCTTAACAGGCATCATCATATCCTCCAATCCCTTCATAAACCTTTCCAATAGAAACATAAGAAATCATTCCATCGTGTTTCTATTATCTAAATAAGATTGCAACTACTTGATCTAGAAAAACCTAGTGCATAAACCACAAATCAGAACAAAGCTCTTAAATAAGATGATACTACAACACGACCATCTCACAAAACATGCTAATATAAATCACTTATAAGATTCCATATATTCAATTCTAGTTGATGCTCAACTGTAATTTAGCACAAATTAATTGTACTCTAGTCATTACTGGCATTAATTGATTATTATTTTATCATAACAACATTCATGATTCTAACTCCGTTTTACAATCATAAAACAATCATGAGCATAGATTTAATATCCCACCTTACGTTCGGAAAATAGAACGAAATACTTTAAACTTCAATAATACCAACTTTGTAAGGCAAAATTCTACAAGTCAATACATCAACCTTCATCTTTTTCTTTATACATATTTCAACAATTTAGCATGGTGAAAAAATAGATGAATCTAGCAATTGAACATGCTCATACAATATCTAAATAAATGACAGATTAAAGGTTAATATTACCAAGACAATATCCCAACGCCTCCTTACTTAATCATTCCAAATGGTCAGATTAAATACTAAAGACAGTAGTACTTCAATTTACCCAAAATGATAGAAATTTAAACAATTATAATAATCATTCTAATTCTTTTTGCACACCCTCAATAACTCCATGAGTTCCAAACATATATAGACAAATTCTAAATCACAGTTCTTCCAGAAACTATTACAAGGTGATATCAAATTAATAAACAACACTTCCGATGATGCTAATTAAAATTAATTATGCAACACGCTAACATATCAACTTGATGATTCATACCTTATGAATTAGTTTATATGATTACCATTTTCCACTTAAGCATAGCAAAACACCATAAATGGTTTTAACACTCTCTTTCAAAATGAGTGAAAATAAACTTCGACACTCAAATTAAACTAAAAGAAATACATAGATCTAAGACCTTCACATATTAATGAGTTTTGCAACTCAAAAGGGGGTGTTAGGGTTTGGGAGGGGGTACGGGCCCCCATTTGGGCTGGCTGGCCCAAAGCGGCTGGCCCACCCCTCCGGACAGCCCAAAACATCCAAATTAATTGTTGGAGAAACAGGGCGACGAAGCACGGTGGTGGACAATGGGGTGGCACTGGTGCTAGAGTTCTACGGTGATGCATTTGTCAATTCGAAGCATGAAATATGTAGAGGATGTGCTAGTGATGGTGTAATTGCAACGAATCGAAGAATGGCTCACTGGAGATGATGAATCGATGACAGGGTGCGGAAACGGCTGGTTTCGGAAAAATCTTGATTCCCATTGATTAACTGAACCAAATACTTAGGAAGACAATGTTTGGAAGCTCTAGAAAGTTTACAAAAGTATAGAAGAGAAGCAATACAATTACGAGAACATAATTTGAAGGCTTGGCTGATGGGAAACTGACAAGTAATCAAAGGATTCGAGAACGACGGTTTTTGGTCATTAAATTTTGAAACTACCAAATAAAAGGAAATGGAAGAATAAATGGAAAATAAAAAGTTGGGAATTGATGCTTGAGTAATTTGGATCATTTTCAATTTTTTCACGAGGTGGAGATGAAGTTTGGTTTGAAAATTAGCTTGGATAAAGAGTACAAGATGCTAAAGGTAAATTGTTCAATCAAATAAAAGAAAAAGGCATCATCGCATCATATCTTGAAAGAATTTCGAAGTTAAACTAGCTCAGGTGAGAAAAGAGCTGGGATGGGTGATCTCTGGGAAGCTAGAGGAAGTTTATGGATGTTATGACAAAAAAAATCATAAAACATATCTGCCTAGAGCCAACCGGGCCGGGCCGGACTAGAAATATATGACGAAATGGCATGTTTACATGACGTTTACCAAAACATGCATGACGATTATAAACATCATTAATTATTACATTCCATGTCAATAATATTTTTTGTCATTGAGTTTATGACGAAAATGCCTTGTCACGTCACTAAATACAATCTATGACGCACTTTCTGTGATGATGGCCGCGACGCCTCATTTTTGTCATAAAATATTTTTTACAACAAAAAAGTGATCTTCCGTGATGATTTATGATCATCATTAAAGCCCATATTTGTTGTAGTCTAATTTCAACCTCTAGGGCTCCCACAATAAAGTTTCAATAATTGGTAGGGAAATCCTTAAATCTGTTGTCTAAAAATCTGACAATCCATATATACTCAATCATTATACACTAATAGCTAAATACAATCTCCACCAATCAAACTTTTAAAAAGATTATAACTCCAAGAGAGATTCACTAAAGGTCAAGTCATACCATCTAATAATCCAAAAATCATCATCACTCAAATAACTACCACATCGATCAAATTACTTCACCAATATTAGATTCTCACTAAACCACACCATCCAATTTTGTCTACAAAATCCAACAACTTACACAATCACAATATTCTACTTAATTGATTAGAATTCTGAACTTTTGATAACCTCAAATAATCCATAATATATACCAACATATCATTATTCACTATCCACTATGAATTCTTCTAGCAACTACAATATGATCATTTTGCTCCAAAAATAATCATGGCCTAAAGTCAATTTCTCCCTATGAATTATAGTATAACATCAAATCATCATTCTATACACACAATGCCCTATAAGATTGTATACTTAGTTACTCCTTGTCAGTTGCCACTATAAATCTTAAAGAACTTCATAACACGAATTATCTATTACCTTCACAAGAAAAACAAATAAGATGCAATAAGAACAAATTCAGGAGACCAGAAAAATGATAGCAACTTGCAGCAAGCAAACACCTAAGGAAAAAGAAATTAAATAGCAAGGTATTTTTTTAAAGTCAAAATTTCATAAAGCTCTTATAAACCATGGGAATTATCCAACACTTCGCTGAACTTCTCTTCGATACAACATATAATATAACTTTTTCATAAGTCATATACTCTGAAAGCCCAACAACACAAAAACTCTAAAACATTCCATTTAAATAACACCACAAAAAATAATCAAATTCTCTTTTTTTCAAAAAGAATCAACACTGTCCCCAAAATGCCTTACCGACGAGCTTAATATCATCAATTTACTAAAACTCTTAACAAAAATCATCAAAATCCACTACTCCATCATAAAACTCCTAGGACTCACTAAATGGCTTCATACTAATTTATTTTCTCATCCTCAAATTGGGAATCCACCCAAACTTCACACCCTTACCTCAATAACCACTTTACTCTAGAAGATATTAGTGCACAAATCAAAATATTCTACCAAATTTCTTTTATCAATTGTCAACTATTATCCAACAATTCCACAAGCATATAAACATGGGACACTTATTAAAATCTAGCAATTCGACTCTTTAGTGATCCTTGACACCAAATCCTAACACATAGCAATTGTACTCCAACAATTTTTGTTAACAATTGGCTTTATCATGAAATCCAGTTGCTATCGTACTTCTATTCATAATCGCATGGACATGTACAACCACCAATTCAACTATTCCATATTGCATAATCCTGCTAAAACATTAATAATCAGAATCTCATAATCATCAAAGTCTCTCATGACACTACAATAAATTTTGACCCTATCGGTATGGCTAGAATAACTTATCCAAAACTCCTCCCCTAAGAATTCTATATTCACCAAAATTCAGGTTTCTGAACCCCTTTGTACGCAATGCCCACAATTAACCATGTTAAGAAATAAATCTAGCAATTTGATATGATAACCAAGTATACATAGTAGAGGTACTTCTAAAAGTAATATCCGTCAATACTTCATACTTCTTTATAATTCGTTAATTCCTATTAGGAAAGAGCATATTCTTAGTCACTATTCACCATGTAACTACTCTAAGGTCCCATCAAATTTAATATGTATTTCTCCTAGGAATTTTAATTAAAATCAACTATACACCATGTCATCTACACCATTTAGCCTCTCACATATCTTGTCTCTTAAATCCCATGATTACGACAACTCATCCAAGCACAAATCAAAAGGGTTTAAATACTCTTCTTCATAGAAAAGACAATTAACTTCAATCACTCAAAATATTCGAAAAGGACCACATAGGTTTAAATCTCTCTCGAGATAATTGAATTCGCAAAAGATATTTTCCATTCCCATAACATTGAGCAAATAAACCAATCCTATTTCTCAACAAAATAGCAAAACTCCCATAAAAAGAAAGATCTTGCAATTAAACAACTTTCACAAGTAGTAAGAATAGCTCAACATTTGGAGAAATAGCAATTTCTCCATGAAACAAAATGGTGAATGAAAGCACAAACCCACATTGTCAATAACCAACCAATGAAAACTCATGGAAGGAATAATAACTCACCCCAAAGAACGAAAATGACCAACCGAATCTCATCACCGATCATTTGTAATTAAGATTATCCAAAGAAACCTCATCAACACTCATGCACCACGTATAGTGGTACCTCCTGGCCATCCCACGGCTACAACCACGACCTCTATCTTTTAGCATCGCTATCCATCTCAATTAACTAATCATCCAACACAAACATAGACAACAACTCAATATTCATTAACAATAAAACAATTAACGGAAGCGTAAATGTAATGCATGACCCAATCCCTTCCTACTGTGCTGCAGTGTGCCAAATTTCTATTTTAAATTAATCATCCTAAGTCAAAATTCAGCATCAAGTTCCCCTAAGTCATTTTATTATTATGGTTATTAGTTTCATTAAATTACCAAACCTATTTAAAAATTTTAGTTGATTAATCAAGTAAGTTATTAAGTTAATCACCATGGACCTAATGCCCGCTCTGACACAAACCATACCACCCTGGCTTAACACAAGCACAAGATTTCACTTACAACTACTATTGCTACCAACTTTAACTAATAAACAAGCATTATCAACAACTAGATGTCGAGAATAAACATTCATCATAAAACGGATCATAAATATCAACAACATAATATACCATAAATTGAACTTAAAATGAATTAAATAATTACCAAGATGAATCATGATAGGTCTACATTAAGGAATGCAACAAATAGCAGTATTATGAACCATTAAGAGCTAAAGGGAAACTATTGATCATCTAACTATTACATGGATTGTGTAAATTGAATATGAGCATAATTTATTCAACTCTACGTGAATAAGAAAACTATAATTGTGCAACATCCCATGTGCTACTTCCACCCATACATATCGCCTTCAACGTTCACCTAAAACCATAAAAAAAGTAAGGCGAGTCCACAACTAAATAAGCACAAAGCAGAATAATAAGTGAGGCATCATCTTATTAGCAATTCATAACCATTTATCATAACTAAATTTCTCATATTTATTTCCATCAGTTTTCGTTCACATATCTCACTATCCTAAATAACTTTTCACTTTTCATGAATGCTATGTAATACTAATGCACATTTCTCAACTCTTCTTCTGCATGTACCGGTATAATGGAGTGTAACATCCGTTAGTGTTCACTTATTCCCGCACTCTATTGTGCAAGAACCAATTACCCGTCATGTGTCATGCAGATGCCAATTGCCCGTCATGCTTCATGCAAGGACCAATTGTCCATATCTAATAATTTCAGCATCCCCTTTTCCTTTATTTCTTTTCCACCAATTACGAACTATTCCTTAAGGGCTAGTTTTGGGATATTACACCAAGGACATGTAAGTGGTAGAAATGACTTATGGAGATCAACTCCCATGCATCTAGTACCAGGTCTTGCAATATTTCGATGTTTCCTGATTTTGCTTAGATTTTTTACCTTATCTTAAAAGTTCTTGATCAAGTTTTTGCTTCAAATCTTTAGGAAGAATAGTTTGCTATGACATATCGAAACTCATCTAGAGCCATAGTTACAAGAGGCAAAATTTATAAAAATTTATAAATTAATAAGTTGGGATCCTGAGTTTACTATTTTTTCTCCGAAATTTATAAAAAGAATGAAACAACAAAAGAGTGAAACTGTTATGACCATAGTTGCACGAGGCAGAGCAGAGCACACCACAAATTGCGTAAATTGTCAGGGTAAACACAAGCGAGAGACATTGAGCCACTTGTGTGGAGTTTGGACGCTAAAGACCAGGGCCTGTTGCTATATATGAATGTGATGGCCTGGACGGATCCCAGACATGTCAATTGGCATTTCCCCAATTGGCATTTCCCCAGTCCATGTTCCAAATTAATTGTATCTAGGTGATGTTTTTCGTGGTGATCCAGTTGTCGTTGCCTTGAGGTACTTTGTAGGTGTTGGTGCCGTGTTCTTTAGGTTATCTCGGTGCTTGGAGTTTCTCGCCGTATAAGTTGGTGTTTGTATTCTCCTCTCCCCGACTACCCCTTCTGCCATAAAAATCACTTCCTAGCTTTTGTTTATAGTCACCTTCATGGCATAGAAAATTAATTACTTCCCACCTATTTGGCTCCCAGATATTGGCCCTCGAATTATGCAGTTCGAATTTAATTATAAAGATATAGCTGTTTGGCTGCAATATATATAGAATTGAATTGATGATTCCAATTGATGATTCCAAGCTAATTCCAAGAGGCATGATAGAGCTAGAAGTAATTCCTAACTTACACCTTTATTTATCTAGAATTCATTCTATAAAATTAAGTAAAAGTTCGGTATTTAAATTTCAATCTCGTGTTTACACCATAAATTTTTCATGAAATGAACTAAAATTTATTGGAGATGATTCAGTGTGTATATAAGCTAATTTGTGCATATTGGTGGGCCTAGATACATATGTACCCCCACAACCTTTAAACAATGATTTCGTAAAACTACAGTATTTGAAATTTTAACCTTGCATTTGACTATAAATTTTTCATAAAATTGTCTAAAATTTGTTAGAGATAGTTTAGCGTGTAGAAAAGCTACTTTGTGCATATTTGTCGACCTAGATACACAGGTGGGCTCTACAGTCTTGAAGAGTTTCAAATAATATCCAAACAAAAAATAGATTTTGAATTGGCTTGAATCAAATTCAAACATAACTAGAATAGGATTTGGAATCTAACTGAATGAATTGAATTTAATTATAAGCGGCCAACTGGGTGCCATATTGATTTGATGTGTCTGGAAGAAGACCTGCATGGGAGCTAGTCTCCATGTTTGCCCCAATCTCTATCACCCATATGAATCACGCAGATGCAGCCACTAGGACAGAAACTGGTACACTCACAGCACAATAATTTCGTGATATTGCTACTGCACTACGATAGCGCGCGATGAAGCAATGAACGTGACATGTATCTGGATTGTACCTCAGGATCGGATAGACTAATTATGGCTTTCATTTGAAATTGAGTAGATATGCAAAGGATTGCCTATATATATAAATATACATACACACACACATATTAATATATACATACACACATATATATACACACATATAAACATACATATATACATATATATACACACACAAATATATATATACACGCTGAAATGAGGTACCATGGTGTCTAGGCATCATGATTTCAAATGCATGAATTAACCCAATTCGGGTGTATTTTTAAAAATATCAGTTTTAGGGTATATGCTCATCTATAACAATTCAAATGAAACGTATACCTTTGAAAAATATACTCGATTTCAAAGTTTCGAACGAATTTAAATCGCATGCTTTGCTAACTTATATATATAATCAGCACATAACTACAATCAAATTATCATAAAAAATGGCAACTGCAATTCGAATTTCAATCCAAACTTGTTTGAAGTAGTTAATAAACTAGTTAAGCTTAACATCCAAACAAATTTAAAATTTTTCACACATGATACCTAGGAAAAATAACTATTTTAGACTATGGTGCACATGCACTATGATGTCCTAGTAAATTATATGTACATATACATACATACATACATATATATATATGTATGTATGTATGTATACATACATATATATATATATATATATATATATATGTTGTAGGGGTGGTCCCCACCTAAGCCCAGCTGGCATGTTAGAAGACTGTAAAGCACAAAATGGAACATATGTAACGACATATGTACGTTCAAGAGGGATACCTGTGTGTAAGGGCATAACTGTAAAGTACTCCCCCATGTGAATATATAAGACGGTACTGGTCATGGGGAAGGCCCCAAGCATTGCTCACCTAACTCTCCACTACCATCTATACTGTTTGGTCTGTAACTACAACAGTTGGCGCCATCCGTGGGGACGACAAGAGCAAGCTCCAAGACCTGAAGAAGGATGGCACCAAAGAAGGCTTCATCATCGGCAGTGGCGAAGAAGAAGAGGAGCGCAAAAGAAGCGCTCGGGGACGCGTCGGCTGCAGGTGCGGGCGATGGCGTCGTGTCTACAGGCGCGAGCGGCAGCGCCGGCGTTGCGACTGCCGACCCCGACGCTCACGGCACGACGGTCGTCCCAACCGCTGGAGCGACACTCGGCACGGGTACCGAGCGAACCGCCCCTTCTGCTGCCTATAGTAGTAATGCCAAGAATAATCGTGGTCTAGGATTTAATTTTGTTGAGCATGCCAAGAATAATCCTCCTAAGGTTATTAGGCTTCTTAAACCTGGAAAAATTAAAGTAAAACTTGAACCAAAACAAACTGTGTTTAAATCTGCTGGCTTTGTGCAAAAATCATTGAATCATGTTATAGGTGCTAGCTCATCTTCTCAAAAAAATTCTGGTATGTTAAATTTCAATGCACCTATTGTGGAAGAGATTGACACTTGCATAAATTTTTCTTTAGGCGAGATAAGAAAGAGAAGAAGAAAAGATTGAATGCTTTAAGACAAAAATGTGCAATCTCTTTTGTTCCTAGAGCAAATGCGAATGCTAAGTTTTTAAGGAACTTTTCTGATGGCTTTAAATCTGCTTTCACATGCTAGATTGGGATTTAATTCAAATAATTCATGTTTTTTTGGCATTCTGATCACCCACATGCACATGATTTTGGTTCTAGCTTTATTGCTCATGTTCGTCATGTGTCTCAGTACTGAGTTCCTAGATCTTATTTCGTTAACCCCAGTACTGTGAGACCGATGTTTCTTGTGATGTAAGAATAGCTGGCAAGGATGGGGAACATGAGCTCGATTGGGTTCCGGTCTTTTACCTCATTGCTTGATTGGAACACTTGATGGTTCTTCACTCTCTTTGATGGCTTTCAAGAGATTTCACTTTCTGAGAGAACATGTGAAAATGTGATGTTGTCCTACATCTTGTTAGATTCTCAAGTTGTTGATATTCACACGAAACCGCATGATTCTTCACGTTTTGCTCATTTGCAAAGTGAGTTGAGGGTATGCCATCCAATGGGATTATTCTGAGGGGGAGTTTGTTGTTTAAAAATTTCAAAAGTTTTGTTTATTATATTTGTCAAATAAATCAACAAGTCCAAGCCATTGAAATTAAATAAGTTGTAGTGCTCTCTTTATCATATTTACTCATATACTGTGTAGCTTTGATCATAACCGGTTATAATTAATTTGCTATACTTGAACTAAAATATAACATGGCAGAATACTTTCACTAGATTGATTATAGATAGTACTCTACGATGTTCATCGAAAAGGATTAGCTTGATTGTGAGACTTATTTTAAATCTTGGCTATGAGACTTGCATGTTTCATATTGCGATCTTTTTACGATCACTCATTTTGGCATGTTATAAAAAAATGGGAAAGAGAATAATTAAAAAGATGTATACTTTAAGCATGCCATGGTAAACAAAAAGAAAAAGGCACAAAAAGTGTACAAATAAAAAGAAGTATGCTTCAAGCATGCACCATCTAAAATAAGTATGCTACAAGCATTCTATTATAAAAAGAAGTATGCTACAAGCATGCTACATCCCTATAAATTGAGTGTAGAGCAACAGGTTGTTACATGAGACTGCTAACTCGTTTGGATTTAAATTTCGCTTCACTTTTAGGCTCTGACTTTTCGTTGTGATATCTCATTGTGCTCTTTATAATTAGTTTGGTCATTGGTGAGATGCCTATTATTAATACAAATTGCTTAATCATACTCAAGACTGGTTTTGACATTGCTATATGATTAGAGAAGAACTTGTGCCGGAAAAATATTCTTTGGTGTTTGCATGTGCAGGGTGAACATGGAAGCGATCATGGTCGGTGATGAGTTGAACTGGGACTAGGATGGGAGATCCGAGGTTCAGACAGTCAAGGAAGTCACAAGATGGTCGGGCTTATGCTTGGGGCATATGGAGATCAGAGATGGATGATACGTGTTGGAGCTACGGAGGTGCGGTCCGGAGGCTACGACATGTGGTGGATGATGCGTGGAGAAGCTACAGGAGGTGCGGTCCTGGAGGCTTCAACATGTAACGCGTTAGAAAAGTTGGAATTTTGGAAACTTCGTGTTTGGAAGGGTTTCGGGTCCCTTTGCTGTTGAAATTAGATTATAACTCGTGGGCTTAAGCTGAGCCCATGTTTTGGACTCTAGACTATAAATAGAGATAGGGTTAGGACTAACCTTGTGACTTTTGGTGAGACTAATTTCATGCTAGGGTTTAAGAGTGTTAGAAGAGAGCATTTTTGTAGTCACCATGATTTAGAAATAATAGATTTATTGGAAAAAAGTTTTAATGGCGTCTCAATTCGATTAACACGTCCAAGGCTACGATGGAAGGATTTAATGGAAGTGAGCGGCGTGGCGTCATATTGAAAGAAAAAAATTTCTGGTCGGTGGATCGAAGTTTTTAGCGGCGGTCGTGTCGTTTTTGGCGTGAAAAAAAAAATCATGTGTGGAAGCAGATATTGCTTTGCTGATGGTTGTAAGCATTAGCCGTGATCTTGTATAAGACTGGTTGATGGAAGTTGGCGGCGACATTGCATGCGGAAATAGAATAGAAGTTGCGAGCGGCTGACTTGCCCTCTCTCGTTTCAACTTCAGCTTCTGCCTTCTAGTTTATTTATTACTATTCATAAAATTTATCTTTTTTTGAACTTTTTGTCTTTTTTAAGCTTTTTTGCTGGTTCTTTTTTTCCGTATTTGTTTGCGTTGTCCAAGATGAGCTAACATATTTTTTCTATTTTTAATTTTTTTAAATTTAATTAAGTCAAATAAGCCATTTTTAACTACATAAAAATTTTAGCGGTTACATTGCAATTTTAGCTATAAATCATAGTTTTTCAGCCCAATCGAGCAGGCCGCATGCATGAGCTTTGACGCAGGCGCATGCAGATTAAAGGAGATAGGAAAAGAGGATTAGAGAAGAGCGGAACCAACAGAAAAGGTAAAGATTAATATTTTTTCTTCTTATTTTTTCTAGCTTTTTTTTTTACTTTCTGTGATTAGCAAAAAAACAGTAGATTTTAAAAAAGACTTTTACTGGATGCTGTAATTATTCATCCCTTTTATTGCTATCGATGACCCTACAGTAAGTTTCGAGGACCGAATGCAACTATGACTTATCTCTCTTGTAGACAATGGCGATTGCCGCCCCTTCTGCTGCTGCCTGCAGTAGTAATGCTATCTGCAAGTACAGTGAGTTTCTCATAATCTGCGCAAAATGCTTTCCCCTGATCGAAAAGCATTTTGTAACAAATCAACTCTGAGCAAGTACGATTTCTACCGTTATTTATTGTGTAAAATCCCTTGAGCGCAAACGTGGATAACTAAAATCATTGCGTGCTTCAATTCGACAACTGATATTACTCAGGTCTGTGTTACTGTGTAAAGCAGAATTGTTCTACTGGGGAGAGAAGTGTGCGGATGGTGAATCAAAATACTTTGGAAATAGATAAAGTCAGTAATTAGAACAGCTACGTTTTAAGATTCATTTACACATATATTATATAGACTTTTAGTCTACACTTGCAGTTCAATGACAAACAAGTAAAGCAAGCACCAATGGTAGCTAAATCTGGCAAGCAAAATTTGATGTATAACAGCACAAGCCGTTTGAATACAACATATGGACTGATGTGGCAGAACCAAAATCATCCATCAGAAATGTCATCAGCCTATTTTAAGGGCAAGCTCTCGGGCCCTGCTAACACGGGACTTAATTTTCTTGTTTCCTGCAGAAATAGAACTGGTTCCTGCAAATTCCTGTGAAATTCCTACGTTTCAAATGGGGTCTCAATTTGAAAATCGCGAAAGCTCCGCCAAAATCAAGAACCGTTGTCCTACATAAAGCCGGTTTACCACTAGTGCACTGCGTACTAGCTAACAAAACCAAAAAGGTAGTGACACACAAGCAAGCAAGGAGGCATATAGAAGCAAGCAAGGAGGCAGGACACTACTCTGCTATGCGATGACAACTTGCTAGTGAATTATACACTCTTCCCGGGCCGAGTGCAGTGGGCTGGGCCATCACATAGCCGGATAGGCCAGAGCCCAGAATAAGCGAACACGACTTGATCCATCCCCAATTCCCTGCAGGCCACAGCCACTCCATCCATCCCTCGGTCCATCCCCAATTCCATACCGACGACTCGTGCGTGCGCCACGGCGGCAGAGGCGCAGAGCAGTAGGCCGCAGCGGCGCAGCCCGGCAGCCGGCAAGGGCGCATTGCGCACTAGGGGCAGGCCGGCAGGGCGCAGCCGCCGGGGGGCACAGGACGCGGCAGGTCAAGGGTGCAGGGGGCGCCGCCGGCAGGACAGGGCGGCGGGCGCAAAGTGCACTGGTGCAGGGATGGAGCATGGTTCAATGAAGTTTCTTGAGAGTTACATGCCCCAAAGAACAGCAAGTTTGATGTTAATAAATTTACTTGACTTACTAAAATTTAGGATGAAGATTTATATGTTGGTGATCATGCAATTATAAGAGAATCAACTTGAAATTTACATTCTTCACATGAGAGAACATATTACATTTGCTATTTATCTAGATCTTGCATAATTGGCTATAAAGATAGTTAAAACTAAAAAACATACAGTTTTTCTATTGGTTTATAAATTCATTGAGTTGGCTTATATGTTGCCGGTGTCAACGGCAACAATTGATAGATCCTTTTCAGCAAGGAAAATTATATAGACTGAGTTGTGCATCAAGAATCCTGATGAATGGTTTAATCGTGTGCTACACCAAGTGAAAAATATTTAAAACAATTGATGATAACATGATTATCCAACGGTAACTTACATCGTAGTCGTAGATTACCACTTGGCGGTATGTTTTGATATTTTCTAATGTCATTTTTTGTATTTTATATGATTGTTACACTAATCAACATATCTTTGTATTACAAAGTGCCATTAATGTGTGTGGATTGTACTTTTGTCATCATAAAATATCTACATAATTAAGTTTCGGTAGAAAGATACTACCATGGTTTTATACATTTAGTTTTTATGTATGCACAATCATATATATATTAGAATTCAAGATTGCTTTTAGTTTAGAACTAATGGAATTGTTAATTTCGTATGCATATATCGACTTATCTATAAAACTAGCTGAATGTCCGTGCGTTGCTACGGATTTTAAAAAATTTTAGAACATATTTGTATGCATGTTCTAAAAATTTTTACCATCCATTAGTTTCAGAACATATAGAAATTTTACCATCCATTAGTTTCAGAACATATAGTATGGTAAAATTTTAAAATCCGTAGCAACGAGCATTCAACAAGTACAAGATTAAGCAATGAATGAAAAATACAGCATATACTCTACAATGCAGTCTAGATGAAATCCACCTTGACCATTAAATCATGGACAGAAAGATATTTTGATGGGAAGGTGGGAAGATTAGGTGGGGCCACATGTCAGCGCTGCCTTTTGCGAGAAGGGGTGAGAGAGGCCGGACCAACCATCAACTTTTTCTTTTATAATAGTAAAGATATTAGCTACAGTAAATTATTTATTTCTTTGCTCCGCCTCTGCGGTGGACGAGATCGAAGACGGAGAGGAAGCCGACGGTTCACTTTAGCCAGGCATCTGCCACTACGTTAGGAATAACCGCGTCCAGATGGTTATTCTTGGTGGCGATAATTTCCCTCACGGCCGTGCAACCAGCCGTTAGGAATAACCGCGTCCGGACGGTTATTAGCCTTCTCCTGATGGCTTTTAGCCATCGCGTAAGACCTGAAACCTGGCAGTGATGGTGCAAGTATCAATTTGGGTGGTTGGATAAAATAAAGTGCATGTGATTCAACTGAGGCTAATTCCTTATCTTTTTCACCATGTGAGTAAGAATGTGAGTTGTGTTTGGTTCTTTATAACCAGCAAGCTATAATCAATTATTTCTCTTCATGCAATAGATGAAGTTCTCGTAATTTTTGTGCTCTTGTCTATATTTGCTTGTGTTCTTGTTCTTGCATGTGGTGATTTGGTTCTTTTCGTGCTCCTCTTAATCTTATTGTGATCCATGATGTGTAAGATGAAGCAGTAGATCATTGGGATCAATTTTTGTCCATCTAGATCACTCCTATAGCAAGAATAGGATTTTGTCTGATTTTTGTCTTTCTTGATCTAAGATTTGTGATTCTATGATTGTGGTCTTTCTAACCCAAATCTATGCTTGGATTATCTTACTAGAATATGTAAAAGAAGATCTGAAAGTTCTCATGGCTTAGATCCTTATAAGGAATAAGTAATTTGTGTTTTAGGATTTTGGTGTGTTCTGGTGACCTAGATTATGATTTCTTCAATAGGATAGAATCAAGTCCAAGAAACTCATATTTATTGATTTGATTTGCTTTTTGACACCCTAATAAAAGTCCATACCAATTTAGTAGCATTTGAACAAGATTTCATCAAGATCTATAAATTTGGGGCTTTGTCCCAAGTGGTTTATACCTGGAACGATGGAAGCGGTTCTACCGTGCTTTGCATGGCGATACTACCGGGGTGGTAGTACCTGCTTTGGGCGAGTGGTTGTATCGTCCTCCCTTTGACAGTCAAACTGACTAGCAGCGGTCATACCGGCCCTATGATGGCAATATGACCTGACATCTAAGACCTGGTTGTTGTATGTTGTATCTTTTAATCTTAAATCTCTTTAAGTTTTGAGTAGAACGTGTAATATATGAATTTGATGACTATGACAGCTATTTGACTAAAAATTTTGAATATTTAAAAAGAAAAAAAATATAAATCATTCACCCCTGATTGTTCGTAACGGTCCAATAGCAACTTCACCTATGCTAGGGTTAGGTCCATCAACCACATTTAGGTACATCAGCCGGTTGAATATATTTTTCTACACGGCTGATGGATTATTCTTCTATTTCTCCAAACACAGACAACCGGTTCTGATATGACAGGAAATTTTTTTTTTGCCGATCTCACATTTGGAAGATGAAGCAATCAAAGAGTATGATGGGATTTGGTAAGACGGTGACGGGAGAAAACAAAGAAGATGGCATCAGGAAATGAACCATGAATTTCAGTGAGAACGATGATGCATGAGTTGACATTTTGATCCAATGAATGAGGACTAGGGTGGCGACCACGCAATCTCACGACAACTTTAACCGATGCTATTCCTACCAAGCAACGGAAATCCATCTGCTAGCTAGAAACGAAATAAGCTGTATCTGCCAAAAAGAAAAGGAAAATAGAAAAATTCACGTATAACCTTGACGTTTAGGAAGATAAAATTGACATGACGGCAGTTGGATTATCACCTGTTTATTTTTCTACTTGTAGCTGAATTATTATAGATTTGCCCTTGTTTTCTTTCCCTCTTTTTTTTTTTGTATCAGATGGAGTAACACGTTTATCGCAACTACTACACGAATCTAACAGTGTTATTGTCATGTCCCCACCTTTACTAATCTTCTAGAACATCTATACACTTTTTGTATCCATACATTACTATTTTATTTTCTAGAAATTAGCACTTTTAGTTTGCACGTTCAGGAGGCGAGGTGATCCAAGTTTAAAATTTAGGTAGCAAATGTACAAATTTCTCCTTTTTTTTCCAGTTAAATTCATGCACCTATGTACGTGTTGCTTGTTACTTCGTTGTGTTTGACAATTATATATATGCTTGCTAGATTTTCAACAAAGTTGTTAAGGTGGTGAAGAGGAACTACATTCTTTTTCTAATTATCATGGCAGGTAATCGACTGATTTTGTATGTGTTTGTGAAAACATAGCTGACCGGTTTACAGCAAAACTAAAGCAAGTGATCAGTAGAATATATATGATGATGTTCGGCCCGGCAGATTAGGTGCATGACCAAAAGAAGGATGCTAGAGGACACTGAATTTTCAGTATAACCCCAGCGCTGCCATTACCAAATCATCAGCATTGACAAAAGGCGGTTCTCATGAGTCCAATCCATGTATAAGAATTAGCCGCTTGGAAGAAACTATTTAGCGCAAATTTTAGGGTTCGCAAAAATAAAATAAAATTTTTTAATGCATTTTTGTTTCCTTGGCTCTTTATTGAAGTTTTTTTGGAAAATTTGATTTTCAAAAACAAATATGCTTAGAATGCAATTCAAATTAAAACTAAAAAATTATAGTAAAAAAAGGATCAAAAGTTGGCATGAGAAAACTTATAGTGGAAACCATTCGAAAAGTCCACAGGTATAATCTTGGCACTAAAAATAAATATTGAAGCCAGTTCTGAAATTACCTAAATCAAATAAGTAAATTTAAATTCAAACAGAAGGCTTCTCAGATTTTTCTAGGAAAATCCAGAGAAGATAAGTCCTGAAAAACTTACACAATCATTCGCTCTATATTAGGAGCTTTCGCAAGGATTTTCATAATCTTTCGAGCTCATCTAATGTGTCCAACAATTGCCCAAACCCTTTCTCCCTCTCTCACTACCGAGTGCGGCCCACTTGTAGTATCTTTCTTCCTGTTAGATATCTGCACCATAATAGGCGTAGAATGAACCAGTCGTAGGTGTCGACCATGTTATGTCGACCACATTGTGTCAACCATGTTGTGTCGACCACGTTGGTTCGACAACGTTGTGTCGGCCACATTGGTTCGACCATATTGTGTCGATTACGTTTTGTCGATCACGCTGTGTCGACCACGTTACGTGCCACACGTATCTTTCACTTGCACCTCCAGCAAGCAGCCTAAGAAACCGTGAGCACATGCCACTGGCTTTTAATGACATGCTCATCGTTTTGATAGCACATTGTTGTTTCTCCTCTTTGTTGAATAGCCCATGCCCTATGCTCTCGCCTCGTCTTGTCTCCATCGCGAATTCCGTCGGCCCACCCTGCCGTTGTGCCGTGACGACGTGGCCATGCCCTGTACCGCACTTTTCCTCCGTGCATCCTGAATTTCTACCCAGCTTTGCACCACGACTGCTACGTTGGCCCTTGTAAGCTTCGACCTATTTGCCTTGCTCGAAAGCTTCGGCCGATTAGTGGGTACTCGAACGCACGAATACTCGAACACACGACTGCTAATGTCAAGATCATAACCAACAATCCTGTCAGGCCGCCTCTTTGCACTCGCTGATGTGCTAGGCCCGCTGACAGGGTTCGTCTTCCACCACACGCGCCTGCGCTAGCTCAGTCATGGTCATGGCTCGTGTTGCACCCGGTTTCTGACGCTGCGCCAGTAGTTTTTCCTCTGCTGCTGCCAACCCCGCCTATCCGTCGCCTCAACTCGACGAATTTCTTTCTCCTTGTCCTCTTCCACACCTTGTGTTCCACGACGAGTATTCGATCGCGCTATTTAGTTGCACTCGTGAGAACTCGTGCTCCGCCCTTAGCCTTTCCATACATATAAAGGCTCCCATCTGCACCATTTCTCTTCAGCTCACCCTCTCGATCGGTCTCTTGTGCGCGTTTCTTGAGCACCTTGCTCACTAGAACACCAAGAAAATGAAGTCGTTCATGACACTGATGAGCACGCCACTGTTTTCTATCTACCCTGGTGATAATGTGCCTACCTCTTCCTTAAGCACTCTACTCATTTGATTGACCTTCTGTGCAGTGGAACACTCGGTGGATCCCTCGAGGTAGGCCTTCTTCTCCTTCTTCTCTGACCAGGACACCACCGTAAGACTTTCTCTCTCCGTTGTGCTGTACCTCAATTCCTTTCACCCATACCTCCGCATGCATGCAAGCAAGCTCATGCGCACCCTTTTGTAGCTTCTCTATTGCTGAACATTGTTGTTGCTGCCAACGAGGTCTTCAATGCTAGCTTCTTCCACTCCTTGTTGTGAGTTGTCATCATCTTTGGTGAGCCCCTCCTCCCTCGTATAGTAATCAAAGTCGAAAAGAGAACTAAAGTAATCGAAGTCAAAAAGTAAACGAAGGTAGTCGAACTCAAAAAGAAAACTGTAGTAGTCAAAGATGATAACAGAACCGTAGTAGTCAAAGTTGAAATCTTCGACTGCTGGCGTGGTCATGATCTTTGACCGCTGGTGTGGTCGTGATCTTCGACCGCTGTCATCAACGTGATCTTCGACGATAGTAGTGTCGAGATCTTCAACCACAGCCGGTGTCAGGATCTTCAACCATAGTTGGTGTTGAGATCTTCAACCGTAGCTGGTGTCAAGATCTTCAACCGCTTTCATTATCAAGATCTTGAACATAGCCATTGTCGAGATCTTCGACCGCTGCCGTTGTCAAGATTTTCGATTGCATCCCGAGTCGAGATCTTCAACCGTTGCCGGCGTCAAGATCTTCAACCGCTGCCGTGTCCAGATCTTCGACTACAACTGAAGTCGAGACCTTCGACCACTGCCCTGTCGAGATATTCGACCGCTACTGAGTTGAGATCATCGATCGCAGCCGGAGTCAAGATCTTTGACTGCTGCCGTGTCGAAGTCTTCGACCGCTGATGCGTCGAAACCTTCGACCACTGATGTGTCGAAATCTTCAACCGCTGCCATATCGAGATCTTCAACCGCTGCTGGTGTCGAAAACTTTGACTGTTGCCGTTGTCAAGATCTCTGACTACACCCGAGTCAAGAGCTTCGACCACTACCAAGTCAAGACCTTCAACCGTTGCCATGTCGAAACCATCAACCGCTACTGTGTCGAGATCTTTGACTGTAGCTATAGTCAAAATCTTCAACTGCTGTCGTGTCGAGATTTTTGGCCGCAGCTATAGTCAAAATCTTCGACCACTGTCGTGTCGAGATCTTCAACCACTGCTAGTGTCGAAACCTTCGACCGCTGCCGTTGTCAAGATCTTCAACCATAGCCGATGTCGAGAGCTTCGACCGCTACCGAGTCGAGACCTTCGACCGCTACCGTGTCGAGATCTTCGACCACAACTAGAGTTGAAACCTTCAACTGCTGCCGGTGTCAAAATCTTCAACCACAACTAGACTCGTAATCCTCAACTACAGTAGATCGGTCGTAAGTGCAATAGAACGGTCGTAAGTGTAGTAGATCGGTCGTAAGTACGGTAAATCGATCGTGAGTGAAGTAGATCGGTCGTATGTGTCGTGATCGGTAGTCGGTAGTCAAAACCTATAGAACGTAGTCGATAGTTGAAACCTACAGAACGTAGTCGGTAGTCGAAACCTACAGAACGTAGTTGGTAGTTGAAACCTGCAAAACGTAGTTGGTAGTCAGTAGTCAAAACCTACAGATCTTAGTCGGTAGTCGGTAGTCGCAAGTTACAGTATCAGGTTGCTAGTCATAAGTTACAGTACCCTATCGAAAGTCATAAGTTACAGTACCCGGTCGATGCTCATAAGATCTGTGTGGTCGAAGACCAGTAATACCGGCTCTGTGTGAGTGGTACAACTGGAGTTGTGAAAGGATCGACATAGTCGAAGACCTATGTGGTTGAAGTGTTGTGGTCGGTAATTGGTAATCAGAGCGACCGAGTACCGTAGCGGTCAGAACATCCGAGTATCAAAGAAGTCATAAGTCATACTTGTAAGGCCAGTAGCCACAATGGTTGTAAGGTCGTAAGCTATGGTGGTCATGAGTTGCTAGCTACCGTGGTCGTAGGCTTCAGTAGCGGTAGATAGAATTGAGTAGCGACCAAAGAGTCCTGTACTCAATTCAGGAGTCAATAGAACTCCGTAGTGGTCGATGAACATTAGTAGTCGTAAAGAGCATTGTATCAATAGAGATAATTCAAACCCAGTCGAGGAACTCTGCGATCAGCTATTCCTAGCCCTCTTTGAGTTAAGAAGCAGAATGTTCTTGTGAATATTCCTTCATCTCTAGTATGTCCTTGTTTTCCTTCCCAGCAAAGCTTCCCCGCCATCCCCTCATTCACTCAAACTCCATTCGACTATGTCAAACATCCCTCATATTCTAAACCTTCTCTTACATTACCAAACTCAACCCGAATAAAACTTAATGAAGTTATCCTAGGATTTATTTGGATCTTTTGCAGTCCTTTATATTTATTTGGTCTTTTGATCGCTTATCGTGTAATTAGAAGTTGAAGTCCCAAAGGAGCACCAACTCGAGTAGGATCAAGACAAAGACGAAGACCAATAGCTTCAAGATCATTGACTGAGAAGGTCTTGAGTAAGATCAAGACCACGGTAATTTAAGCAAGGTAAGCACCTTCTTTGATCATGTTGATCCCAATATTTCAATTATTGTATATTGTTTGCAAAATCTAGTATGTATGCGTATATGTTTCATTAAAAATTGCTATACTATGGGTAAAGATATTTATGACCACTTGTGTGCATTGAACCTCCCTTGCAGATTTGATATTCCTCACTGTTGTAACCCTTAGGACATGGTTAGATATAGCTAATGTCAAAATTTAGGTATACAACTTGAGTACATGTTCTAGATGCTTAGCCAAGCACTAGTTTCTGGTAAGCTTGAATTTTCGAACAAGTTTACACATGGGCATGATGATTTCAAAATGCTCGATCAGAGGAGGAATCTTTGTTACTTTGGTATCAAATAAAATTAAAAATCTAGTTTTTGGACACGTGTGAGTTATATGATACACTGTCAAAAGTGATAGTGAATTTCACATGAGAGGGAATCTTTCATGTACATAGGGGGAGATTCTTGCCCGGGTCAATTAATGTAACATCTCAAATTTTGAGTTTTGAAAAATTTAATTTCAAATTAATTATTTTAAAGTAATTGGCTTTTATTTGGATTTTTCTGGGCTTTTCTGGAGTTTATTTCAAAGTTTAAATCAAGAAAATGTATTTTAAATATTTTATAAAAGCCAAAAAGTGTTCATTTTATTTTTCCTAACCTTCCCAGAATTTTTAAATAAATTTTGAGAATTTTCTCGAATTAAAATTAATTTTAAAAGATAAAAGAATTTTATAAAATTATTAAATGCAAATCTGGAATTAAAAATATTTTAATAAGTCTAAAATGTTTCCAGGAATATTCTATAATTTTTCTGGAATTTTTAGATATTATTTATTATTTTTCCAAGCAAATATATTGTTTCTAGTATTTTCTGAAAATCTAATCCGAAAATAAAATCAATTAAATCTCAGGCTGCCACGTGTCGCTCATCCGACGGTCGATACCCCTTCGTTGGATTTAATCTAAGCCATACACTTTCATTAAAATCCAACGCGTGAGATTGATTCACTTGCCACGTGTCGCCAATCCAACCACCGCACCCTTCATTCTCTTTTCTCTCACCGACGAGTGGGTCCCACCCGTCATATCCTTCTTCTACCTCACCTTCTTCCTCCTCCCTACACTCTCTCTCCCACCATTAATGCCGAAATTTGAGCTCATGATTTGGTACTTTCTTTTCACATTAATTCCGATTATGGGTGAAATCAAACGCCTAATCACGCCTCCACTCTCGCCGTTTCCGCCTTTAACTCCTTTAAACCCGCCACCGCCCTTCTCCATGCCATAACTCCGTGGCCGAGCCGCCACTTTTCCCTATAAAAGCCCTCCCGACACATTTTTCTAAACCCCATCCTCACCTCCACCTCTCCACCCTTCTACTGCTGCCTCGCCTTCCCGAGCCCGCCACTAGCGCCACCACCTCTTCTCTCTCCGCCGCCTCCTCCGCCGCCCGGCCCCGCCACCACCGTGAGCTCGCCGCCCTCCCTCTTGCCCGCCGCCGCCGCCGCCGCCTCGGCCGCCGATGCCTTGCCGCCGCCGCCGCCTCCGTGGGGCTGCCCAGACACGCCTGCGTGGCCGCCACCTCACCGCCGCCTGTGGCGCTGCGTGGCCGCCACATGTGCGCCACGCCGGTGGCATGCCACCTCGGCTCGAGCGCCGGTCCGTGGACTCGGTCCACCGTGGACCGGGCCCACGCGTCAGAATTTTCAAAATTCAAAAATATGATGACGTCATAATTATGGTTTTTCAATATAAAAATAATTCGGGAAATCGGCCCTTTTCTTTTCTTTCAATTAAATCTTCCCGAGGTCATATCTTTTTCGTTTTAACTCCGATTTGACCCGTTCAAATTTCTAAATTTTTCTAAAATCATAATCTATTCAAATATACATTCTTTTTCAATTTTTGAATTTTATTTGATTTTATGTGTATTTATTTGCTTTGTTGCTTTGTCTTTTTCCGCACAGAGAACCGACGTCGTCAAGACTTTGCTTGACCTGCAAAGAAGACAATCAAGAACTCGCACACGAAGGCAAGTCTCCTTTGAACATCTTGAACCCATGTTTGAGAAATGTTTTAATTATTTTAAAATTACTGCATTGCTATGTACATAAAATGATAACTCTTGTTTTATAAATATTAGTTAATCCAACTATTGTTATACCCTCAGTTGATGTTGAATGCCATGTACCATTGACACCCTAGGATTTCCTTTGTCTCAATAATGAGATTATTATATAACTTTGGTAAATATTGAATCGGTAGTAGAAAGCTTAGTCATGCAACATAAACTTTTGTAACCTTGGATTGGGAAAATATTATGTCTTTGATTTAGACTTTTGCTTAGAAATTTAGTGGCGATTGATGTTGCCACTGATCTTTAAAATGAAATAAAATGTGAGAGTTGGTTTAGACTGGGGCGGATGGTAAGTTTGGTTTGGTGCGGATAGCACGAGAACTTGTACTGTGTATGTTCCGCCCTAGTCAATTAAGGACCGACGCTTGTGTTTGTCCAGACTGAGCACTACCGTACAACCACATGTCTATATGGGTACGACCTAGCTAATTAACTTACAATAGTCTAGTTTAGGTACCACCAGTGGCAAGTGGGTGCCAGGGATTTACTGGTTACTCACAGTGAGGGATGTGGATTTTGTACTCATACAGGCGCAAGAGGGGCTTCATGCTGGTGGATTTAACCCTTCAGCGGTGAAACCTCAGCGGGTGGTGACTAGCTAGACTAGAGTAAGGTAAAAGCTTTGTGATGAATTATCTGGGTCTCATACCAAAGGAAGCGTGTTGACTATTAAGATAACTTATCTCTTGTGAGTAAAGTGTACAACCTCTGCAGAGTGTAAAACTATTCGAATAGCCGTGCCCACGGTCAAGGGCGGGCAAGGAATGCATTCACATGGTAGATCATTGTTTTGGTTTTAAAAATAAAAGATTTGGGAACCGGAAGTGGATGGAACTTCCGGGGTTGTCTGGCGATTGTAGCCGGTGTGGGTGGTGTAACCTGTTTTCTTGAACTTGGGGCGCTTAGCCAAGACTTCAAGTGTTGGTGGTTGTAACCTTCACTTTTTATCTTGATAGATTTTGTGGAATCAAACACTTTGATAAATTGATGCCTTTAAAGATAATTAATGGTATTTAATATAAAATGCTGCTTTGTGCAAAAGAACCATATAACCCCCTTTGCTAAACCTTGCATCTAATGCATTTTCCCAAGACTTGCGGAGTACTTTATGTACTCACATACTACACTTAAAATAATACCCAGAAGAGTATGAAGCTCAAGATGGAACGTTCGACTACGGAGCTTATGGATTCGACGAAGGCTTTCAGGAGTTCTAGGTCGCGCTTCCCACCAATTGCCCGTGGCGAATTGATAGGGTCTTCTCATTGGATTTACTTTTGCTTCACTGTGCTTTATCTTTTGTGTGAGTGCGAGGTCTTGTAACCTCGTTGTAATAAAGGTCTTTCGACCTGTACTCTCTTTATTAATGTAATTTCGTTGTTGGCAATGTAATCATCACTGTTTAACTGTGTGCACTAGCTTTGATCTGGGACTAGTGCTGTAATACACAGAGGGGCTGGATTTGGAAATCCGGGTCCCGACAATTAAGGACCGAACACTATTGCCGCACGTCTAAGTCACACCGTACAACCACATGTGCTATATGGGATCTGACATTTAGTTGATTAAGTTGTCTAGGTCTAGCCTTGCATTGTGCTAGGTGTAGCTATAGTGAGGGCACTCCGGCTAGGTTTGCTCGTAGAGGCTCCCACACCACGGTGATGGGGCAAAACTTGCTAATACAATGGTGAATACCCACTTAGGGGTGTACCTAAGTGAGAATTTGAATGCCCTCTTAGGGGTGTACCTAAGAGAGATTCAGTGTTCATTGGGCTGGTGCAATGTTAGGACTAGATGATCTAAAGGCTATATGATAATCAACTTTTGTCACACACTAAAGGAAGCGTGAAGTTGCTGATAGTATAATTGATTATCCCTTTTGGATAAAGTTGTACAATCTCTGCAGAGTGTTAAAGCTATTTAAATAGCCGTGCTCGTAGTCATGAGCATACTTGGATGTAGCCATAATGAGTATAGTTTTTATTTTCAAAATTGTTTCGTTGAACATATGGGATGGCATGTACGCGTCTTCCGTATGCCATACCCATGGATAGGAATTATGCGATGTTCTGAGCCAAAGAGAGCTGCGAATGGAATATGATCTACTGCTATGGAAATTATATAAATGTTATTTCATTACAAAGTTAAATGTTCTTTACAATTCTGTTGTAAATTACTACTTATTGATATTGCAAATAAAATTTTGTTTCATACTGAAAATAACTTAGAATAGAGTCATCCTTTGATAGCCTTGTACATATGTATAAATTTGCAGTACACTACAAGTCTTGCTGAGTACGTATTGTACTCAACCTTAGTTAAATTATTATTGATCAGAGAATGGAGAAAGATACGTGCCAGACGACGCGTACTTCGTCCCCGGGATTGGGGAGTCCGACGATCGGTTTTTCTAGGGTCTAATCCTCCAGTCAGTTGCCTGTAACTATGGTGACATACCATTGGATGCTTCTGCTTACTTATTTGTCTTCCACTGCAATTTATTCTTGACAATGGTATTTACTTGGCCACCATATGCTGTAAACCCTTTATACATCACTTATGTATTCATCTCTTTATCATAAATTAAATATATATGATATGTATAGATGTGATATCAAAGTTATAAATATGTATACTAACTATTAATTATAGGACTAGTACATAATACACATACTGTGACTCTGGTCTCCACAATTACATTGATGTCACATAGAGCAAGTGGCTGGATATATGTTCCACTTGTCAACCTCGTACACACATGATTTAGTTTTCTAATTATTCATGTATCTTTACAGCGATACTGACCGAGCGAGCTTATTTACTCTAAATGAACACATGTTTTGAGGAAAACCTTGGGGACCCCGAGAGGTGGCACAAATTGTTGTTTTCCCATGAATTTAGTCGCACAAATGGTGCAACGTGTTGACCTAACCCCGGAGGAAAACTTACACATGAATAAACAGACAAGAATACAAATAAATTGCCCCGGTTATAACTGTGTAGCGAGTTTTCTGAATTTCTTTGTTATCTTTCTCTTAACTAAAATTAGTTATAAGCTTCCTCGTTATATAGATTAATACTTTTCGACTAGCATACGTAATCACACTTCAAGTTGATTACAACTTCAACTTGAGCAATACATAGGGACGGACTTTACTGCGTCTCGCACTCATACTCACACACGTAACAACAAGATTATTCTAACAATCACTTTCTTAATCTTTGTCGTTTGTTCTTCATAGGCAATCGGTCTCAACTACGACTTACCCAACTAGCACTCGACTCAGAACGACCAACACATCTCCTCAACATCATGAACTCAACTCCACAAACTCTACTCAAGATGACGAACATATTTCATCAACATCCAGGATTCAACTCCACTTACTCACCAAAGGACTAGAACACATCCCCTCAATATTTTGGACTCAACTCAGCATCATCACGGCAGGGTCGGTTCATCGTCACTGAGAGCTTTAGCTAAAGCGTTTTCTCCTCTTTCACATGATTGGCGCCAAGATGCATTGTCTTCAACGCCTTTCATGCATCTTTGACCGTATCCTTTTCAGCCAGTAGGAAACGCGTCTCCTTTGTGATGCCTTGATAGATAACTGTTAGTGCCATCTAATCCTTATGCTCATCGATGTTGACGTTCGCGACCACGTCCTATATTTCTTGAGCCCTCATATATATTTTTATTTTGATTTCATAGGCTATATAATTACTCATCATGGACATCAGGTAATACAGCGAGATGACAAAACTCTTGTTCACTATCATACCTAATGTTGTCACTATCAGTGACACTATTTTTCAAAGAGCACAGCACGATCTTAGATATTCACATATTTAGAATCAGACACCGGACTTTTTGCCGCTTTTTTTTTTCTCTCAGTGCCCTTTTGTCTTCTGGCGTAAGTAAACGTCTGTCTCTGTGCTGCCTCAGGTCCCGTGCTCCTCTTCTTTTTCCTTGGCGCAAGTGCGGATGGAAGTCGCTGGAACTTGCTCTCTAAGCTGTTCCTGTCTGATTTCGGTCCGTTCTTTTCTTCGAAGTTGATGACTTTTGATTTTTATTACAGTATCTAACTATTAAACAGAGTATTTTCTTAAGATGGGGTCTACAAGTTAAATGATATATACGTTAAAAGTCTAACATCTGTACCATCCAAAATCGCAAGTAAGTATATCTCTCTCTGTAATCTGTACCATAAACAACTAAAATTTAAAAAATTTAATCAAAAACTATAAATTATAGCTGTTGTCAAACAGGCCTGAACGAGGGACAAAAATCTTGGCGCCATCTGCTGAAGCCGATGACTTGGACCGACGGACCCGAAAAACCTTCTGCTTCGCTGCCTCGAGGAAAGCAGCGATTTTGCTGCCTCCCATGCGCCCGAGACGCGATTCGTGGAAAGATTTTTTCTTTTGTTCGGATCTCGTCTGGGCTCTAATAATGGCCTGAGCTTGATACCTAATATTAGCCCAATCTCTAAAGAAAACTTACACAATAAACAGAGAAAGAACACAGAAATATTATTTGACTGTAATTGTGTAGCCGAATTTTATGAATTTTTTATTCTCTTTCTCTTAACTAAAATTGGTTAGAAGGCTCCTCATTATGTAGTCTAATACTCTCCGACTAGTATATGTACTCAAATTTTAAGTTAATTACGACTTCAACTTAAATAACAAACAAAGATATATTTTACTATATATTGGATTCATATTCCCATCTGCAACAATAAGATTATTCTAACAAAGGGAAGGAGATTGGAAATTATTCGCTGTCCAAGAACGGCCGATTGATGCATTTTGGCATGTAACGGCTTGCCCTTGTGACACTCGTGTTTTACTGTTGTTTGCCAAGGCTCCAATGTTGGAATACGGATATGCTACAGTAGTTCAGATTAAAATTTTCTACCATCTAAACCAGGAAGCCATATAAGTAAGAGATCATGGATCGTTACTACTAGACGTACAGTGCAGCAGAAGTAGTTCCATCTTGATCGCTCATTTCTCCGCATGTTTCGTAGTAAACTCGAAAGTTACTTTTATGACCACCCAGTCACGTAGTATTTGGTAACCCCTAAGTATCCTAGATACACTATATATGAGACCAACTGATGACACTTAAGAATATAATAACGATCTCGGGTTTAAGGATCCTAGATACACTATGTATGAGACCAACTGATGACACTTAAGAATATAATAATTCCCGCCGTGTCTCATGGTGGGTCAATCCAACATCATATTCTCAAACATGTGTCCACATTATTGATTTGATATCCCATATCCATGATCCGTGAAATATGATTATCAATCAATATATGTGCTGATCTATAAATCATAATTGTCCCACATAATGATATAATATCAGAGATAATTTAGAACAACATCAAAACATGAATAAAGAGTTCTACGAACAAGTCACATACTTGTTGATCAATATGAAAGACATTTATTCAAGAGACAAAATAACATATTATTCAAAAGATCATAAATATAGAAGTGATACAATCATCTCCATATTGCCTCTAGGGCATACCACTAACAATCTTCCACTTGCAATAGAATCAATCATACAAGTATCTAATACACATAGCTCTTATGTGTGCCTCATGTTTTGGCTGTGGAAGAGGCTTTGTCAATGGATCAACAATATTTAAATCCATGTGCACTTTGCATATCTTAACATCACCTCTATCTATAATCTCGCGAATGAGGTTAAAACGCCGAAGTACGTGCTTAGATTTTTTATGTGATCTAGGCTCTTTGGCTTGCGTAGTAGCTCTACTATTATCACAATAGAGATTCATTAGATTAGAAGCACTAGAAACCACACCCAGCTCAGAAATGAACTTTTTTATCCAAACAGCCTCCTTTGCAGCTTCGGAAGCCGAAATATACTCATCCTTCATTGTAGAATCGGCAACCGTCTCTTGCTTGGAACCTTTTCAACTCACTACTCCTCCATTAAGACAAAACATAAACCTAGACTGCGATCGAAAATCAACTTTGTCGATTTGGAAACTAGCATCAATGTAACCATTTACGACTAGCTCTTCGTCACCTCCATAAACAAGGAACACATTCCTAGTCCTTCTCAAGTATTTTAGGATGTTCTTTATCGCTATCCAGTGACCTTCACCTGGTCGGACTAATATCTGCTCATAACACTTAGAGCATATGACACATCTAGGTGTATACAAAATATGGCATACATTATAGACGTAATGGCGGAAGCATATGGAATCTTACTCATCCGGTCTCGCTCATCTAGTGTCGAAGGACATCGAATCTTGCTAAGACTAATACCATGTGACATAGGCAAGAAACCCTTCTTGGAATCTTGCATTTTGAACTGCTTCAACACTTTGTCAATATACTTATCTTAGCTCAATCTAATTAGCTTTTTAGTTCTATCTCTATAAATCTTTATGCCCAAAATATATGCTGCATCTCCTAAGTCTTTAATAGAGAAACTATTTTTTAACGAAGACTTGACAGATTCAAGCATAGGAATATCATTTTCGATCAATAATATATCATCGACATATAGGACCAGAAAAATAAATGCGGTCCCACTAGCCTTTTTGTAAACACAAGGCTCTTCTTCATTCTTGATGAAGCCAAACCCTTTGACTACCTCATTAAATCGAATGTTCCAACTTTGAAAAGCTTGCTTCAATTAATAGATAGATCTCTGAAGTTTGCATATCTTTCTAGCATTTTGGGGATCAACAAAACCCTCAGGTTGTGTCATGTACACATCCTCATTTAGGTTTCCATTTAGAAAAACTGTTTTGACATCCATCTGCCATATATCATTATCGAAATATGCTGCAATAGCTAGAATGATCCAAACAGACTTAAGCATAGCGATAGGCGAGAAGGTTTCATCATAGTCAACACCTTGAATTTGTTTGAAACCCTTCGCCACCAATAGTACCTTATGGATATGAACATTTCTATCCATGTCTATCTTTCTCTTAAAAATCCACTTGCACTCAATAGTTTTCACACCATCGGATGGATCAACTAAGTTCCAAACTTGATTATCATGCATGGATTGAATTTCAGATCTCACGGCTCCAAGGCATTTCTTATAGTCTGGGCCCATCATTGCTTACTTATAAGTCTTAGTTTCATCATTGTCCAACAACAAAAATATCATGTCGATACCTTATCAACAATTGACGTGGCCTTTTTGACCTACGTGGAGCTGGTGCCTCTTCCACAGGTTGTACAATATCTTGTACAATCTTTAGAGGTTCAGTAGGAGTTAAAACATTTTCTGATGTCTCTTGAATTTCTTCGAGTCTCACCGTACTCCCACTAACTCCTTTTGAGAGAAACTATTTCTCCAAAAAGACATTATTTCAAGCAACAAACACTTTGTTCTCACCCCTTTTTATAAAAGTAATGTCGTTTAGTTTCATTAAGATACCCCCACGAAGAAGCATTTATCAGATTTATGTGTAACGTCAAAAGCTTTATTTATACTTCACATCACCATATTTTGAGAAAAGATAAACCGAGACACTTCCCAGTCCATATCTCATATGGTGTCTTCTCCGTTGCTTTTGATGGAACGTTATTTAATGTGAATGCAGTTGTTTCTAGAGCGTACCCCCAGAAAGACAATGGCATATCAGATTGGCTCATCATAGACCGAACCATGCATAACAAGGTCTGGTTCCGTCGTTTAGACACCCATTCCATTGAGGTGTTCCTGACGGAGTTAGCTGTAGAACAATTCTACATTACTTTAGATGATCACCAAACTCATGGCTCAAATATTCACCTCCACGATCTGATCGTAGGGTTTCAATTGTCTTGCCAAGTTGATTTTGTAACTTATTCTAAAATTCCTTGAACTTTTCAAACCAATCAGACTTATACCTCATTAGGTAGATGTATTCATATCTACTAAAATCATTGGTAAAAGTTATGAAGTACTGAAGATCAAATGATTCAAAATTAAATGAGTTCAGAAGACCATCTTTATGGAGTTTCACCATGCGCTTCTCATTTACGTGACCCAAACGACAATGCCAAATATAAGTGGAATTCAAATCATTAGGCCGAAACCTCTTAACATTAATGTTATAGACATGCACATCCTCAATATTTAATCTATTTGTCAATAGAGCATGACCAAGCATATCATTCAAATAAATTGAACAGTAATTGTTCTTTATTCTGAACTCATAACATTGTGCTCCCAAACATGAAGCAGAAATAATATTTTTACTTAAGGCATGACCATAATAACAATTATTCAATTCCAAAACTAATCCTGAGGGTAAAAATAATGGTAAAGTGCCAACAGCCAACGCAACAACTCTTGCTCCATTGTCTATGTGTAGATCGACATCGCCTCTTGCCAAACTCCTACTCCTTTATCAGCTCCTACATCGAATTGCAAATATGAGCAACCGATCTGGTATTAAATACCCAAGAACCAATATGAAAAGTAGCAAGATTTATTTCTACAATATTTATACCTGAAGTAGAAGTCTTGCTTACCTTCTTCTTTTCTAGTTCTACTAAGTACTTCTTACAATTCCTCTTCCTATGTCCAGTCTCTTGGCAATAGTAACAAATAGCATTAGGTGCAGCACCAAGCTTAGATTTGATACTCATGATCTCATCTTGAGTTTTGCCCATGCCCTTTCTTTTGCTCCAAGCTTTAAGACTTCATTTTGAAGTTGGTAGTCTTCTGAACCATCATCACATGATTAGAGCTTTTCTTAATGCTCCCCTCTGCTGACTTGAGCATCCAATGTAACTCGGTAATTGACTTCTCCATGCCATTCATATGAAAGTTCACAATGACTGTCTCAAACCTCGGAGGGAGCGACTGGAGAATCATGTCAGTAGCCAACTCTTAGCTAAGGGGAATCTAAGCTTTTTCAAACTCTCAATGTATTCAATCATCTTGATAATAGAAAGGGCTAATCGAATTTCCTTCAACTAAGTTGCACGCAAACATTGACTTAGAGGTGTTGTACCTTTCAGTCCTTACTTGGTTCTAAAACATACCTTTAAGATACACAATCATATTGTAGGCATCTGAGTACTCATATTGCTTCTGAAGCTTAGAGTTCATGGTGCCAAGCTTGAGATAGCTAACATCAAGCGAGTCATTGTAATATTTCTTATACTCATTCCTTTGAGCACGAGTAGCATCTTCAGCTGGTTCATCTAGATATAGAATTTCTAGAACATATTCCTTCTTTTCTTGCTTAAAAATAATTCTCAAGTTACAATACCAATCAATGAAGTTTGTTATATTTAGTTTTTCTTTCTCAAGAATAGATCACATGTTAAAACTGGGCATGTAGAAAGTAGATGGTGGCATTGTCTACAACATAAAAAATATATGCAAAAATTCAAAACTATGTTTATGTGAATTTTTTCATTAAATAATTTAATAAAAGACATCCCCACTATATGTTTAAAAAGCATGTACCCTCTAATAACATATAGTGAATCAAGATCCATATTTCACTAAATCTTATTGAGCTTTGGCATCACTGCTAGAAACCTAACAACGTAGGAAAGCAACCCCTTACTAATTGCATCACATGTAACTCTTGTTTATTGAGTGACATCCATATGTCATGGCCTCAACACTTGCCCCTAGGCCCAAAACTATTTTGATAGCATAATCAAGTTAAACCAATATTATCATGAAGTGTCCAACACTTTACCCTATCTCATTGAGATAAGTAATGGTACCCTACTTGGTAGACCTACCAGTTAATGATCAAAATTTTGATAGGTGCAACTATTGAAGGGCATCAAATTTTACTTAATTTTTCTATAGGGATACTATTCTATCATGTTAAAAATACCCAAGATAGTAAAAACATGAATAATAGTATAACAGGAATATAAAAATATTCACAATTAAATCATATCAAATTGTGATATAGATGGCTCTTAGGACGACAATCTCCATCATCAGGTTTCCTGTCCACCGAGCCATCAATGCTTGAGTTCACCACATTCATCTACATAGCTATTACTCCTAACAGCTAATAATGAATTACATATGAAATATCAAGGATCACAAGTCGACACACAGGCTGTTATACAATAATATGTAGCCCATGGCTATAAATCAACATGACACGCATGCCATGAAAACTCATACATGTATCACATACACAATGGGCCATACTATTTACACAACCTTGTAAAAATGAGTTATGTGCAAAATCCAATTCTATCACGCGATATGAACACATAACACCTATAATGCACGATACGATTACCTATCTCCGCGATCCCGTTAACCGGTTAGCGGGCGGGGATCGAAGGAGCAGTGCCTTTGGAAATTTTTTTAGGGACATGAATCCTATTCATGAAACTGCCTTTGAAAATTTCATCGGATTAACCACATTAACCCAATTCCGAACCAACTTGATCGGCTCGATTTTCCGTTGATCAATTATATTGATCGGCTCAGGAAGTTTCTAGAAAGAATAGCAACACGGTGCTATCAATTCATACCTTCTTCGAACCCATCTACTACCGCCAAAACTGATTGATCTTATCAACTAGTGCCTAAATCAATCCAATAACATGAACTGATGTAAGGTATCATATCAGACCAGTAATAGATCTAATCTACCACCACCACATATCAACTATATGTGACTAATCTAGATCAAATACTACACATGATGGTTCTGATACCACTATTGGGATATGGGTAGGCTACACTAGCGTAGACTAAAATTTTCTACCGCGTAAACCAGGAAGCTATGCACGTAAGAGATCACGAATCATTACCACTAAACGCGCAATGCAGCAGAAGTAGAGTTGAAGTAGTCAATTCAACGAAGAGCACGCTGATATAGTGGTAGTAGTCGATCATTCTCCGGTCAACCGTCTCCTTCTTGTGATTGTCTTGATCAGCGCCGCAGTCATAGGAGCACCTCTACTAAGGTCCACACGTCCAGGGATGGAACATCGTGTATCGACGTCCTAGCACCAGCGCGCACGACAGGGGTTATGAGAGCTGATGGCTAGGGTTTTGATGGATGTGTTTTGGGATACTTCCCTCAACCCCGCACCTCTCCTTATATAGCCTTCAATTGGATCCTTATCGGATACGAGTAGAGATCGTATCCCACTCGGAGACTATCATTCGAACCCTTATCGTTCTAGCCCATTAAGTGTGTGATCTTATAGGTTCATGTATATTTGGCCATAGGCCGAAAACTCCTTTCCAGTCCATAAGTCAGTAGCGGTTCCTAGTAAGACATAACGACTCCTAAACATACATAAAGATTATATCGGACGAACCTATATAGTGTTTATATACCGATCCCTTTGCCTCATGATACCAGATCGAACTTAAGGCGAGAAGCGTGCCATCCTACATAGCTCGACTCCTCAACTACATTCGGCATGTCCATACACTTCCTTAATCCAACCACATCGAGGGGCCCAGAGATATCTCTCCTGTTATATAGGAGGGGCAAATTACATCTTGATCGCTCATATTCCTCCGCGTGTTTCATAGTAAATCCGAAAGCTACCTTTATTATCACCCAGTCATGGAGTAGTGTTTAATAACCCCAAAGTAAACTATTACACATGTAGAAAACAATGACGATTTCAGATCTAATGATCCTACACATACTTTGTATGAGACCAACTGATGATACTTAAGAATATAATAATTCTCGCAGTGTCTCATGGTGGGTCAATCCAACATCATGTTCTCTAACATATATCCACATTATTGATTTGATATCCTATATCCATGATCCATAAAACATGATCATTAATCAATACATGTGCTAATCTGTAAAACATAATTATCCTATATAATTATATAAGATCAAGGATAATTTAGAATAACATCAAAACATGAATAAAGAATTCCACGAACAAATCACATACTTGTTAATTAATATGAATTACATTTATTCAAAGGACAAAATAACATATTATTCAAAAGATCATAAACATAAAAATGATACAATCATCTCTATGATTACTTTTAGAGCATATCAGTAACGTCCATAAACTTGCGTTTGATTGTTTCTTCGATGGAAATTGGGGTTTTGTCCCTTGTTAGTTAGACAAGAGCAATGCGAGGTAAGAAAAAACAGACAGGAGCTATTTATTTTTCTAACAAGATTTGTACAAAAATGGCTCTTCCACTAAGTTCGCAAGGTATTATCAGTACATATACAATATCTAGAGCTAAAAAACATAGCTATTATTTTTTTTCTTTCTATGTTTACATTAGTAATTTTCTCATATTATTTCCCTCTTATTTCCTTTTAATTAGGATAAGATGAATATCAATGCGATCAAATACGCATGACTAACCTCTTTTTTAATTGTCTGGAACACATCAGAATTCTTCTATTGATATTTCATTTTGTTTTTCCTTTGTGCAAACTGTAACTGTGCGACTGCTTCATATTTTTCTGCGTCCAACAAATAAGTGCACACCAAGAGAGCAATGTCACCTATGCTCCCAGCCCGCCCACGATAGAGTCCACTCGGCACACGCGCTCTCCTAATAATTTTTAGATGCACGTATGCATGTGCGTTAAGTAGGACAGCGCGTACTCGTCCTCTAAAAGCTATTTGAGTCTTTGAATAATTTTCTAGCATGCGTACGAGATGCGCATGCGTGTATGTACATATGGTGTAAGTGTTATGTGTGTGAGTTGTATGTGTATCTGTCTTGTACCGTAAAAAACTAGCTACACGTATATATGTTAGATCGGATCTGCCTGTATAGATAGGTTCAATCGGGTTTATTTCCCGTGCTCTAGGTATAAATGGTCTGAACACAATTAAACCTACAGGCTATCACATGCAAGCTTTAAAACAACAGTTTTATAAGTGATATTAGGCTTTCTCTCCTAAAAGACTATTCTAATAGATGAGATATCTCTTATACTTATAGGTTATGTTTTTTCTTTTCACAACTATTTTTAATATTTTTCTCCTCACATATTATTATGTACTTTTATAATCGTAAAGTCCAAGGAGACGTCAGAGAACTCAAAGTACAGAGAAACATGCAAGATTCAAAGAACTTGAAACGCGAAGAGAAACACACAGGCAGGAACTTTTGCGCTGCAACAACCGCACTTTTTCTTTTATTGGCATCAAGAGGTTACATTTTTGGCAACTAATAACATCTTTGGCAACTAAAGATTATATCCTAATTAGCCTACAAATACGCCATGATTATCTTCCATATCAGATCGCCACGGTTACCATATACGGCGCTTACCAAATACACAAGGTTCTTGTTCAGGGAGATGGCCGATTTGTTATCAATATTGAGCACTACCTTGCCGGGGTTTCGATTCATGAGATCGCCAAGAAGGCGCTCTAACCAAACACCCTAACACACTGCAGATCGATGCTGCTTTTATGTACTCCGCTTCACATGATGATAATGCAACAACTTTGTGCTTCTACGACAGCTAGCTGATCAAGCTAGAGCTAAGGAAGAAAGCGACTCCAGTCATGCTCTTGTGATCATCAATGTCGCCGGCTATGTCACTATCGCTATAACACCCACTAAGAGCAATTCTTCTCATTCTTTTTTATTTTCATAGCAGTAGCCCAAATCAAGTGTCCCTATAACATACCTCAGTATGGGCTTGACCGTAGCTGTCGGACCTGGATTTTTCAATCCAGAATCCTATGTGCTTCACTGCACTATTCACTAGATCAGTAGATAGTGCACACATGTACATTGCTGCATCATCTCATACATCGCATGGAACATAATATTACATATCCAAGTTTGAAATTACACCACGTTGGGCGAAGTTTGTACGAGCCGAACATGCTAGATGTTACATTTCAAAGAACAGCGGAAGCGAAAACAAAAGCGAGACCACAATCCACAGGCAAGCGACTGGGGGGTAAATGTGTGCCATAAATATATATACTATCTAGACTTAAGTAATATATATACCTATGCACACACAACTCCGATTAGTCTACTTTTCTAGGACCAAACAGCGAAGAAGGCACCCTAATTTCCATCGTGATCTTCTCCATCAGTAGGTTTAACAGATTTGATGCATGCATAGGGATTTACAAGGGGTGGTATATTATGGTTATTTGCATAAAACGGCAATATTTGAAGTAAACATCATAATTATAATAAAAGTTGAATTTGATACAATAATTAAAAACAGAATTTAACAAGATAATAACGTTAGTGAGGCTCCAACCAACACTAACCTATTCTTGGGTATCCCACCTGGACCATCTTTTCCAAAGATAACCAAATTTTTCCATAAACCATATTTTATCAAAACCAAAGTCTAATCCGTGAAAAACTTCACTCAGCTTGCCCATGACCGTGGGCACGGCTATCCAGGATAGATTATACACTTTGCAGAGGTTGTACAGCTTTGCCCACAAGATATGATAATCTCATAATGTCGACCATTACACGTTTCCGTAGGCGTGCGACTGAGAAAATCATAACAAGGTCTTTACAATGATCCATTGTCAACATAATCACGCCGCCACTAAGGTTTCACGACAACATGAATTCACATGTTGGAGCCCCCTCTTGTGCCATGTGAGACTTCTCACGGCCTACGCCGCGCCCACATTCAGCCTATAGCGAGATTAAGTTGGAACTTCATAAATTATTCGGCCAGGTCTGTCCCATACCAGACTTGTGGTAGTACGATAGAGCTTTGCAATAGTAGCTCACAGACCGGTCCTTTACTGACTGAGGCACCAACCACATACCCCTTGTGCCTGGCAATCAACATTGCGTCACCAAACAACAATGCATGCCACCAAGCACCCACCACTCTAATCATTTGCCTAAGTATAAACCAAGTTTTATACTTTGTTTGAAAATAATTTCATAAACATTCTTGACTCACCAAAGTCAAGAATTCAGTTTTAAAGTTTATCATTTCATGTGAAAGATTATCCCAAACCATAATCATTCTAAGCATGGCTAAGCATTTCTATAAAATTCCCAGGTAATACTAATGTACCAACTAGGTTTTCAGCTATGGTGACAAGGCATATTTGTTCAATATCAAATTTGGATATACACAAAGGAGTTGGGCATAACTATAGTTTAAACTGAATTTAAACTAGAGTGAATAAAATTACGCATGCATAATAATTTTAAAAACAACATAAATAATTTAAATTACTGAGAGCAACATGATCAAAGGTGTACCTTGCCTTGCTCGAGGTCTTGCTGCGATTCGTCGAAGAAAAACTCTCCGAATTCGTCGTAGTCTACACGTGAAGAACCAAAAGAAATTCAAACAAAAATCAAATAAAATTCAAATATTCAAAAAAAGTCCAGAAACAGGTAGTTCATGATTTTAGAAGAATTTAGAAATTTGAATGGGTTAAATCGGAGTTAAAATGTGAAAGTTATGGCTTTCGGAAGTTTAAATCTAAAGAAAAAGAAAAAGACTGATTCTCTGAATTATTTTGTACTGAAAAATCTCTTGATGACGTCAGCATCAATTTTAATTTTGGCTGAATTATTTTTATACTGAAAAAGGGGTTATCTCTCTGACAAGTGGGACCGGGTCTGTGGAGGAGGTGGCGGCCGAGGTGCTGACGAGGCGGCCATGCGGTGCCACGCGAGCTGCCACACGGACGCGCGCGCTGACGCGGCGACCACGCGATGCCATGCGCTAACGACGCGACGCCGACCGAAGGCGGCGCTCGGGACCCAAGGGTCACCGGCGGGCGGCGACGCGGGGAGGGCTCGGGAGCAAGAGGAGGAGACGGGAGTTTATTGGTACCGGTGGTGGCGTACGGCGATTACCGGAAGACTGTCGGCGACGGGTCGAGACGGCAACGGCGTACGGGTGTCGGCGGTGGTTTCACTCGGCGAAGGGGCGGAGGATGATCCCCGGGGCACGAGGAAGATGAAGACGACGTCGGGGAGGCGCGGGAGTGACCGAGGCGGCGGCGATTGTTCACCGGAGCTGAGGGCGGCGGCGAGAGCGAAGAGGCACAGTGCGGCGACAACTCGGGCACAGAGAGAGGGTTTTGACAGAGGGGAAGGAAGGGCGGCGCACGAGGGTCCTCGAGGAGGGTTTTATAGGCGTAGGCGAGGAGTAACAGCCGAGCACGAGTTCACCGGGTTAAGGCGATCGGAAATGGGCGCAGCGGCGTGATTGCGGGGATTTAAGGAGGGAAAATGGCCGGCGGTTTGTGGGGAGTAATTAGGCATTTAAATGTGCGCTCAATCAGGAGTAATTAAGGAAGAAATGGCCGAAATCAACAGTTCGGTTGGGGCGGTAATGGCGGCGTCGCGCTGGGGAAGAAGGGATGGAAGAAGACGGCCTGACACGCGGGCCCGCATGTCGGCGAGTGAGGAAGAGAAAAGAGGGAGGGACAGACGGTCGGATGGGCGCCACGCGTCCGAGAATTAAATCGAGACCGCTGGATTCAAACGAAAGGGTAAGTGGATGGGAATGGACCAAATTAAATTGGGCGGGTAGACAGATTGGATCTGGGCCTTACATGTGTCATCGCGACGGTGATTTGGATTTAGAATTCACTTTTAATTTTCAGAAAAGCCAGATAGCTTTATAAATACTTCAAAAATAATATTTAAAGTCTGAAAATTCTAGGAAAATTCATAAAAATTCCTAGAGACATTTTAGACTTAGGAAAAATATTTCCAACTTAAATTTGGATTTTTAATTTTTATAAAAATACTTTTTAGCTCTCAGAATTGATTTTAAATTTTACAAAATTTATAAAAATACTATAATTCAAGGATAACTTGGAAAGAGTAAAAATAAATTCTTTTTGGCATAAGGAAATACTCAATTTAAATTTTCTTACTCCAAGCTTCAATAATAAAATCTAGAAAAATCCAAATAAATTTCAGAAAAACAAATAAAGGCAAATAAAATTTTTGGGATGTTACATCCCGACATCTAGAATCTTGGTGCGGTGCTCCTTGTAGGTTAAGTCACTCTCTAGATCGATTGCTTCCATCGGGGTTTGATCTTCTGGTACTCGAAGACATTTCTTGAGCTGGGACATATGGAAGACATTGTGTATATCTGCTAAACTCGCGGGTAGTTCTAATTGATAGGCAACTTCCCCTTTCTTGGCTACAATCGGGAATGGTCCAAGATACCGTGGGGCGAGCTTGCCTTTGATCTTGAATCTTCTAACTCCTCACAAGGGTGATACCTTTAGGTAGACATAATCTCCAATTTCAAAACTCAAGTGCATTCGCCTCTTGTCTGCATAACTCTTCTGTCTTGATTGAGCTGCTTGCAGTCTGTCCCTAATCAGGCGGACTTTTTCTTCAGCCTGTTTCAATGTGTTTGGTCCAAAGATATAGCCTTCTCCTACTTCTGACGAGTGCAAAGGGGTCTGGCACTTTTTTCCATGTAAATCTTCGAATGGGGACATCAGCAGGTTGGCTTGGTAACTATTGTTGTAGGCAAATTCTGCAAATGGTAGACATCGGTCTCAATCTTTAGAGAAATCCAGAACGCAGGCTCGAAGCATGTCTTCCAATATTTGATTCACCCTCTCAGTCTGACCATCTATTTGGGAATGATAGGTAGTGCTGAAATCTAGATGGGTGCCGAGAGCTTCATGAAGGCTAGCCCAAAAGTGAGAGGTAAACTGGGATCCTCTGTCTGACACTATCCTCTTTGGCACACCGTGCAAACACACAATGTGAGACATATATAACTCTGCTAGCTTGTCTCCTTTGTAGGTGGTCTTGACAGGGATGAAGTGTGCGACCTTGGTCAATCTATCTATTACAACCCATATGGAATCGTACCCCGATTTGGTTCGTGGGAGTCTAGTGATAAAGTCCATCCCAACTTCTTTCCACTTCCGTTGAGGTACATGTAATGGCTGTAATAACCCTGCTGGCCTCTGATGCTCGGCCTTCACTCTTTGGCATACATCACAACATGCCACATGTTCAGCGATATTCCTTTTCATGCGTGGCCACCAGTACGATTGCTTCATGTCCTGATACATCTTGGTACTCCCAGGGTGGAGGGAGTATGCAGAGCTATGAGCTTCCCTAAGTATCAGGTCTTTAAGGTCCTTCTGGTGGGGTACAAAGATATGTGTCCCGTATCTCAGAACACCTTGATGATCCATGTTTACTTTAGGAGCCTTTCCTGCTTCCATTAATCTTTTAGCCTTAGAGCGGTTGGGTCTTCTTTTTGTGCGGCTATAATCCGCTCTTCGATACTTGGTTGGATCTCCATGGCCGCTATAGTACCTTGCTTTGCTATCTCCAGATTTAGCGCCCTTAACTCCTTATATAACTCGGGCTGTTGCTCTAAGACCATAAGATTATTGCAGTAGGTCTTACGACTTAAGGCATCAGCTACCACATTAGCCTTGCCTGGGTGACAGTGAACACTTAAGTCGTAGTATTTGATCAACTCCAACCATCTCCTCTGCCTTAGGTTCAGCTGTGACTGTGTGAAGAAATACATGAGGCTCTTGTGGTCAGTATATATGTTACAATGGTTACCAACAGGTAATGCCTCCAAATCTTTAATGCATGCACCACTGAAGCTAACTCCAAATCATGAGTCGGGTAATTTGCTTCATGAGGGCGGAGTTGCCGGGATGCATAGGCCACAACCCTGCCTACTTGCATTAGTACGCATCCAAGTCCTTGATGTGAGGCATCACAGTATACCTCAAAGTCTTTGCGTACGTCTGGTAGAACTAGCATAGGTGTGGTGGTTAGCGTCTTCTTTAGCTCTTCAAAGCTTTCTTCACACGCCCTTGTCCACTCAAATTTCTGTTCTTTCTTGAGTAGCTGTGTCAAAGGTCTAGCAACCCGAGAAAATCCTTCTATGAACCTTCTGTAGTATCCTGCTAACCCAAGAAAACTTCTCACTTCTGTGGCATTAGTGGGTTGCTGCCATTCCAGTACTGTTGCTATCTTGGATGGGTCTACTAACACTTCCTCGACAGTTACTATATGGCCTAGAAAGCTGATATCTGATAGCCAAAATTCACACTTGCTAAATTTGGCGTATAGCTGGTGTTCCTTCAGCTTTTCTAGCACTAAGCGTAAGTGCTCAGCATGCTCTTCTGCATTCTAGGAGTAGATTTGAATATCGTCGATGAATACCACCATAAACTTATCTAGGTACTCCATGAAGACCTTGTTCATAAGATTTATGAAATAGGCCGGGGTATTTGTTAATCCAAAAGACATGACTGTGAACTCGTACATGCCACATCTAGTGGTAAAAGATGTTTTTGAAATGTCTTCAGGCCTAATCTTCAGTTGATGATAACCCGACCTTAATTCAATTTTGGAGAATATGGTTGCTCCCCCAAGCTGATCAAACAGGTCATCTATTCTAGGTATGGGATACTTATTCTTGATGGTTACTTCATTCAAGGACCGGTAATCTACACACATCCGGGCAGTGCCATCCTTTTTCTTCACAAAGATTACCGGGGATCCCCAAGGTGAGGAACTCGGCCTGATGAAACCTTTGTCTTGCAGCTCATGGAGTTGTTTCTTTAGCTCTTCTAACTTGTCCACGGTTATCCTATATGGTCTCTTAGAAATGGGGGCAGCACCAGGCTTTAGATTAATGACAAATTCAAGATCCCTGTCTGGTGGCATGCCGGGCAATTCTTCGGAAAACACTTCCGGATAATCTTGTACTATTGGCATTCCTTCAGAGGCACATTTTCACAATAATAGACCGCACGGCCCCACCGATACGGTCGATCCACTCTTACCTCTATGGCTACTCCAGGTAACTTGGATAGCTTTACTCTCCTAGTGGCACAGTCTATTATTCCCTGGTGTCTTGCTAGCCAGTCCATCCCAAGTATGATGTCCAGGGTTTGGGTGGGCAACACTATTAACTCTGCTAGGAAACCAGACTCTCCCATGGTAATTTCTACCCCAGGGCACACTAAGGTGGCATTGATGATCCCAGCGGGTGAGCTAAGTGCCAATAGTTTCTTTAAAGGGTAGGTGGGCAGCCCAAGCTTATTCACAAATCTCTTGGCTATAAATGAATGTGAAGCCCCAGAATCAAAGAGAACATGTGCTGGTGTTGACTTGACAGAGAACGTACCCAGCAAAACTCCTACAGCCTCCTGAGCCTCCTCTACAGTGATGTGATTGACCCTCCCACGGTTTGGAGTTGAGGCAATCCTGTTGGATTGAGGGGTCTGATTCCCTTTGCTGGGTGCTGATGCTTGGCCACGGGCAGGGGTGGTCCCTAGGTTGAATCTCACTAAAGTTGTTTGCCGCTGTGGGCACTGGCTGATGAAGTGTCCCCTTTCTCCACATCCATAGTAGTTCTTGGTGGCAGCAGGGTTGGTCCCAACAGATTGGCCTACAGGATGTGGAGTATAAAAAGAGTTGCCACTTGGACAGGGTATTGGAGTGGGACTCTTAGGCTGGGTTGATCCTGCGAAAGAGGGGTTGTTGAAGAACTTCTGAATAAACCTCCCCAAGGGCCGCTGAGCCACTTGCTTGCACTTGCGGTTGGCTTCCAGGTTTCTCCTCTCATTCTCTAGGATTAATGTTTTATTCACTAGTTGATGAAAGCTGGTGAAGTCCTGTACAATCAGGTATACTCAGAGCTCATATTCATCCCAACGAAGAATCTTTCAATCTTCTCCTCCTTATCCGCCACATCCTTAGGGGCGTAGCGAGCGAGGTGATTAAATTTGGTGAGGTAGTCACTGACTGACATGCTTCCTTGCTTTAGTGTGCGGAACTCATTCTTTTTCATCTGCATTACTCCTGCTGGGATGAAGTTTGCCTTGAAAGCTACTTTGAATTTTGCCCATGGGATGAGCTTCGAGCTAGTAGGGGCATCCTCATATCCCTTGGCAGCAAAATAGTTCTCCCACCAAGCAGCTGCGGCTCCTTGCAGCTGGTGGGTGGCGAAAACTATTTGATCCTCCTCTGCACTCTTGGCTAAATGAAGATTTATTTCAGTATCCCTTAGCCAATCTTCTGCTTCTTGGGGTTCGTCAGCCTCAGCGAAGGTAAGCCGCCGCATTCTTAGGAAGTCACCCAAGTCGAAGCCGTGACTGCTAGTGTTGGACTGCTGGCCTGTAGGAGTTGGGTCTGTTGCGCCATGATTTGTGCCATTGATGGGTTGGCTCGCGGGGGTGGGAGATCGACTCCCTGATTCGGGCCTCTTCCCCTACCAGCGGGCTACGTTTCTTAGTTGGCCTCTACTTCGGCCTGCATGTCGGGGTTAGCACTGGCCTGGGCATGGGTAACTCTTTGGCTGGCCATCTGTAGGTATAACTTTACAATTTAAATACTAGTTCTAGCCAAATGGGGAAACACAAATCCATACATCTACACAAAGAACCAAACGAACAAGACAAACGACGAAAACAACTTTTTAACACAAGGCCATACTTGGCCATACATTAGCACAACATAAGTTCACATAGTTATGGTTACAGACCGGGAAACTAACATGACTTACTACTACTATAATGGGGATTAGTGCTTGCTGACACTACACAACATTCAGCAAGCACTGTACTAAATCATATACTCCTCCATGAAGCTGGCGCCTGTGTAGGAGGGGCTGTAGACTGGGGCTGGGAGCGGGACCGGCTGCCGCTGAACTCCGAGGAGTCGGAGTAAGAGTGTGAGCTACTACAGCTGCGACGGGTCTCTCCCAGGCGAAGGGCTGACTGGCGGCCTAGTGGTCGCACGCTCTTGAGCGCAGTCACCCTCGTGCGGGGCCCACCAGCCCACGGCTGGGGTGGGGCTGGGGCTGCGGTGGGTACAGTAGCCTGCTGTAGCTGCGCGAGTGCGGAGGTCTTCTCCTCAGTCCCCATGACCCGAGTGAGGTCTACCGGATGTGTGAGCATCGGGTCATCCTCCATCACGGGCATGAAGGTCTCATTATACCTGGCACCTTCCCGACGAGACGGGTAGTAGTGGAATGGTGTATGCTGCAATGAAGGTCCGTGTATATCGCAAAGCCGAGCTGTGGCTAAGCGGGCGACATCCTGGAGGGCTGTCTTGATGGTGCTCCTCTGGTGCGTGGTCTGGAAGACATGGGGTGGATCTTTCTCATCCTTGGCATAGATGAAGATCTCCACCATCCATGACTCCACTCCTCCTTCAGTGGTCTTTCAACCACGGTATATGGGCTGGCTTTTGTAGCCCATATAGTGTAGTAGTTTGCGCAAGATACTCGCAAACTCTCCCTCGTGTACACCGTGTGCCAAATAGTCCCAATGGCCCTCATCTGCTGCTCCTACCATCTATAAATTTACAACACTACTATTAGTATCTTTTTGAAATATCAATTAAAAAGGTGGAGTAAATTAGATCTAGGAAGGATAAGAAAGGAAATAATACACTACATTTTTAGAAATTCTTTTTATAGGTTTTCAAAATTGTGATCCTAAGCCCTTCCTAATAACCACTCTATGGCTTCACTCTACAGTCGTATGCTCTGATACCAGCGCTGTCGGACCCGAATTTTTCAATCCAAAATCCTCTGTGTTCGACTGCACTATTCCCTAGATCAGTACATAGTGCACACAGGTACATTGCTGCATCATCTCATACATCGCATGGAACATAATATTACATATCCAAGTTTGAAATTACACCACGTCGGGCGAAGTTTGTACGAGACGAACAGCTAGATGTTACATTACAAAGAACAGGGGAAGCAAAAACAAAAGCGAGACCACAATCCACAAGCAAGCGACTGGTGGTAAATGTGTGCCATAAATATATATACTATATAGAGTTCGGTAATATATATTCCTATGCACACACAACTCCGATTAGTCTACTTGTCTAGGACCAAACAGCAAAGAAGGTGCCCTAATATATATTCCTATGAACAAAGAAGCTGGGGTGGCTTCATGTGCGTAATGGTCTTGAGTTCCTGTTTTTGAGGTTGGTAATGCGAGTGTGAGCACAATCCACCATGCTCAGTGAGCCAATACATAGAATGCAGTAGATAGTATGCATGGCCTATCAAGAGGAGGCTCGAGTTATTTTATTTGCCAGAAATTGTATTTTGAATTACATTACTTAGAAAACTTCCTACGACCGAACAATTTCAACCAAAGCACAATGTGTGTAAAAGAATGCTTTATTACCAGTGATCTAGAGACCATCCACCTTCACATGATGTCTATACCATATGCTAGACTTTCAGCGTTATAGCCGCTTACATTATCACTGAGACGACACCCAGGGCAACACCAATTAGGGCTTCCTACATTTGTGCAAACATTCATCAATATGATAATTAAGCAAAGAACTAGACTTCTTTCTACTCTATTTCAGCATTAAGATTATCATCCAAGTGCATTTGTGCGGTGCCACTCTACCCTTCCCAATGCATGCTCATGGTCCACCTGTAGGGAGGGGGAAGTAAGGGTGAGATAAAAATCTCAGCAAGCAAACAGTTTAACAAGTTATTCAAACTACAAACAATTATACATCATCATTTATAATTCCATACAACTACAACCACAATTCATGTCCATAATTATTAATCACCACAAACTTCCATGAATCATACCTCTTCAATTTCAGATTTAATTGGCATATGAATGCAGTCATTTTATCCACAATTATATGCAAATGAAACATTTAATCTTCCATAACTACAATAGATTAATCATCAATATTTATTCTTCCATAATAACAATGTTTATATCCTCAACCTCAAATTACCATCAATGACAATAAGACATATGTATGATCACCTCACTGCTTTTTTAATTCTCACATCCACAATTGCTATCAACAATTAACACTAGAGAAAAGAATCTCATGCCACAACCTCAACTCTTACCATACGCAAGGGACGAATCCCATTCCACGACCACATCCACAATCATCATACCACAAGTAGCTCACATGAGCCAATTCCACATTACAACTAGAAAGTTGTATATTCCACAAAATAACATCACCACAATATGTTGCATATGTATGCAAATGAATCTTTCCACAATGCAATGCATTTGAATGCTTCATGCTATGCTCCACATCACTCTTGCTAGGGCAGGAATTGTAGTTCATCGTATTATGGCAATATACGATGCTTCCGCGGGCGAAGAGGTGCATCGTATTACGGCAATATACGATGCTGTACCGGTACGGTCGCGGCTAAGTGCGGCGATATCCACATATGCAAATGACATGATATGACATGAATGATATGACAATTCATTAATCACATTAATTCATCCACCAGGAGCATTTTCATGCTCTCATCATCTCCACATCCACCACAAGTTATTTTCATGTCCACATTATATCATTAAGCAAGAATTTCACATGTCTACTAGCATAATATCAACATATCAATGTTTGCTATCATCTCCACAATTAAAATATCATGCAATCATGGTATCATGTATCAAATTAAGATAATAATGTAAATTGCAAATAGAAGGAATAACAAGTTAAACAGTAGCAACCACCGCTACGTTCACTTGCCTCAATCCGACGAAGCGAAGACCAACAAAATTCAAGAGCGCTCAGGGACAAGACCACCTGTCCATAAGATAAATCTCAGCATACTACCACAGCATACAAGCACGACATAAATATATAAAACATCACTAGAAACCCGAACCCACTCAATCTCTACTCCACCCAACAAACCAGCATAATACCCTCTGCAGCAGCGCTGCTCCACAATTTTTTATCTTTAAAAATATAAATCAAAATACAGCAAATGATACCTCAATGGATTCATGACTTAAAAACCTACAATTTTTATGTAGAACTCCTATTTTTATTCGGATCACAACTGGATTTAATTTAATGCCCAAAACAGAGGAAGGACTCTGTTCTGGCAGATTCGACAGCAGTATTCAAACGCGTGCCAAAGACAGAAAAGAGGTCTAAAAATTTTGAAATTTATACATACGCTATATCTCTCAATTATCCACAACTTTATCAACTACAGCCATGTCCAGAAAATTCTTTTACTATTTTTAATCTCCGGATTACCGTCGGACTGTACCAATCTGTCCGCCTGACGGACAGCGGTATTGACGACTCTGTATCTCCCAGATCCCACGGTATAAAAATTTGAAATAAATAGAAGATATGCATCTGGATGTCCTCTACAACTTTAATTTTGGGAAGACCCACAGAAAAATTCGTTTCCTAGATCAAAACCGCGAGACAAGCCGCGCTGCGCGAATAGATCTAAAATCAGCCCGCGACTAAACTCTAATCGGTAAATTGATCTATTATCTACCATCAAATTCCGTACCAAGAACCCTAATTAATCTATAAAACAGAAGATTTAGGATGAGGAAAAATTACCTAGATGAAGATTTTTCTCCAATCTTTTCCTCTTCTTCTTCTCCTTCCTTCTCCTTCTTCTCCTTCTCCTTCTTCTCCTTTTCCAAGAGTAGCAATGGGGGGAATCACCTTGCGGAGGGGGGAGGAGGCGCAGCCAAGAGAGAGGGGGGCGAAATCTGGGTGGGGGGCGACTAGGGGTGGAAAAAAGGGAGAGAGGCCAAGGGAGGGGGTTTATAAAGGGGGTGTTAGGGTTTGGGAGGGGGTACGGGCCCCCATTTGGGCTGGCTGGCCCAAATCGGCTGGCCCACCCCTCCGGACAGCCCAAAATATCCAAATTAATTATTTTAATTTATTTTATTCATTTTTCAATGTTCTACAATTTATATTTTTCCCTTCCCGCGATTTACCGGAAAACCGGCGATTCCGCGATTGTTTTAAAAACTTACGCCGTGACGGCGTTCGGGATATTACACGGTAGGTCCCATAAGTTGTGCGGGATGTTTTTCCCCTATGCGCCTAGCAGCTGGCTACCAACACTACTAACACGCCGCAGAAAACTTCACCCTCTGCGGGTGTCCCATTCAAGCCGTCACACAGTCAGCCGCTTGCACTACCTCACCTCCTCCACTGATGAGGATGACTTTCAGGGTCCGGTAAATTTACTAAGCCAAGTTGTAATTTACAGACTTGTGGTTGTACTTGTTTTGCATAGGAGGTCATGACAAGATTTAGTCCTTAGGGTTATCCGAGCGGTTCTACCACAAACCACACTCTCGTGCACCGCTGCACCATACCCCCGAATCATCTGCCCAGATAGATAAGCAATTTTCAGATTTTTGGGGGTATAAAATAATCATATCAGCATATACCAGTCATTACCACCATGACTGTCCAACCAGTTTTTATCATGATTAACAATGAAGCTTGGGGCATTTAGATGCCCCCGAGTGTCTAAGCAAAACTAAGCATGGCATATCATTACAGACTTATTTTCGAAAGATTACCACTATAGTTTTACTAGGGTGATAATGTTCACATAACCGAATCTTGCAAGGAATGTATTACTAACAAGCTCATTAATGGGTATGTAACTAGGGGATTGAAATATAGCATATACTTTAGCTCATAAAATAACAACATGCAGTTGATAATTTAAATGGAAATAAATTTGCATAAACATGGGTTCAAACATGATCAAAGTATTGACTCACCTTGGTCACAGTGAACTGGTTCTGGATCTTCCCGAGCAGCTGCTTTAGCTTCTTCTTCTTGGACCTCGTATGCTATTTTAACGTGCGCGAAAATTTGGATAGAAATAAGCAAACCAAACAACTCTTCATAGAAAAATTCAAATGAACTATAAAATCTTTGGTCTCTGATCCATTGGTTATTTTTTTTATTTTAGATGAATTTAGAAATTTGTTTCGCTCAATTCGGAGTTAAAATGAATTAGTTGTGACCATTTAAAGTTCTATGTTTGAACAAATTCGAGAAATTGCTAAAAGTCTGACAGGCGGGACCCATGGCCGATTCTCTGAATGACAACGTGGTCGTAACGACTACGTGGTCGTAAATACAACCACGTGATCGTGAGTTCGACCGCTCGGTCATAAACGACTATGTGGTCGTGGTTTCGACCGTGTGGTCGGTAACGACCGCATCGTTGATTTCAGCCGCGAGGTCGTTTTCGACCGCATGGTCGTAGTTCGACCGAGAGTGATCGTGGATGGTACTGAGTGATCGTAAATGACATGTAATGGTTGTAAATGGCACAGAGTGGTTGGGTGGGATTACGACCATGCCGTGAGAGTGTGAATGTAGTTGGAAAAAGGTTTCGACCATGTTTTGATGGGGTGAGCGTGGTTGGTAGACTTTTTGTGTTGTCGTAGGGAGCTACGACTATGAGATTTAAACGTGGTTGATTGTTCAACCGCATGGTCATGAATGATGACGTAGTCGTGAGATCGATCATGAGAATGTTCACATGGTCGTAAGTCGAAGTTACGACCGCATGGTCGTAAATGACTATCTCGCGCCCCGGTCTCTTTTACGACCACCAATTCTTTGACTATGGTTACTACAGCAGTTCTTCGACCACTACTTAGGCCTCACGACCCCTACCGTGGTCACTATTTCGACCACGGCCGCTGCGACCATGACCACGTGCGGTCGGCAGTGAGGCGGATTAACCAAAGGGGCAGCATTTAGGTGGAGTTGGGAGTATACCTCAACGGTCGATTGGGCTCAGGGAGGTCGGTGTTGGTCTGGCGGCGGATGGCGGCGGCGGTCAAAGTAGACGTACGGTGCGGGCGCAGTTCAGGTGGAGGCTGTTCCGGTCGAGGGCGGGGATGACGTCGGGATGCTCCGGGGGTGCCTCCGTGAGAAGGAATTGGACTCCAGTGGCGGCATGGGGGGCAGTTGGGTGGTCAAAGCAGGGGGCGTGGCAGTCGTACAGCTACAGCGGTAGAGATTTGACCTCGAGTCAGGGAGTAGGCGACGCAGGGTATGGGAAGGGAGACGGGGTGGCAGAGTCGTGCGGTTAGGCTCCGAGTCGATAGGCACAGCGCACGGCTATTGAACGGTCAACACCGAGTTAATGCTGTCACAGGCGCGGTGACACCGGAACAGAGGAAGCGACGGGAGTAGCAGCTTGCTGCAGCTGACGGAGGCGGTCAGGGAGTAGGTGGCGGTGAATTCAGGACCTGACCGGCGCGACTGCTTGGTCAAAAATGCAGTCTCCGTGGCAGGGCGACCGGACGGGGTGACAATGCCTCCCCATAACTTCTAGGAAAGGTTCACTGTCTGAAAATGACATGTATTCTCGTTCCTTTGTCGACCTCACCGCTCGGCTTCCTCAAGATCATAAAAAACTACAAGTCACAAACCGGCCTAGAGTGAATACTCGACTGCGTTCCATCGCCCTCCAAAATATGGGAGGAGCTTTAGAAGAAGGGGTGACAGAACTCAATACACAAAGTGATGATGTTTCTAGTGCTGGTTCTTCTTCACTAAAGAACCATCCAAACTCGCCTCCCTACCAGGAGCTCAACCCTCCATTCCATTAGAAGGAGAGGATCATCTTGATGATATTAGCACAGTAGTAGCACGTATGGCATTTGATGAACAAAATAAAGGTACTCAAATTGATGAAAATATTATACCCCTGACCAATGCTGACGGTGCAACTGGCGCAAAAACATCGAGGTCGCAGGGAGTCAGTTTAGAAGAGCAAGTGCATGAACAAAGGCAAATGATGGAACAATTATATGCCAAGTTTGATAGTCTCCTGGAAACCATGATGGGTTCTGGGCAAGGAATTTCACCACAAGTAGCACTTCAAGTGGGTAAAGACCCACAAATCGAAGAATTTGAAGCTATTGGTCATAATAATACTATAGCCCATAATGAGCAGGCATGTGTGTTGTCTAGTACTCATCCTGGGCCACGATCTATCCCTACTACTTCCACAACTATGGCGCCCATGATATTGTAGAAGACTTGGTGAACAAAAAACTTAAGCAGATCGCCATTAAGCAAGCGCCTTCGTCATCGAAAAGTGAGCATGAGAAGCCTTATGAAGCCTACCATGACATGGTGGCCTTCCTGGCGGGTTGGCATCTGCAAAGTTTCGTCAGTTTGATGGAACTGGCGATGCGAAGGAACATTTGGCTTACTTTGAGGTAGCTTGCGGCGATACCGCCAATGGCTCATCACTTCTATTACGGTAATTCTCTAGATCTTTGACTAGCCCAGCCTTCCATTGGTATAACCGTCTACCGACTGGGTCTATCAGCAATTGGGTGGGCATGAAAGAATTCTTCAAAAAACACTTCGTCGCCATGAAGATAGACTTCTCAATTGTGGAGCTAGCTCAAGTTTCTCAAAGGCGAGATGAGAGCATTCATGATTATATAATTCTCTTCTGCAACAGTTATGTGCGCATCACCACAGAGATGCATTTAGAGGATGCCATTGAAATATGTGTCCATGGAATGCAACAACATTGGTGATGCGGATACGCACACGCTTAGCACTTTTCAGGCGAATACATTATTTAATTGGAAAGAAGTATTGAGCCGCATTAAATATTGTCAGGTGAATTTGTTTCTAAAGGAGTTTCTTTTAATTGATGATGAACTTGGAATACTACATCATGATATTATTTTACGTATTCTTAGGTATGATTCATGTGAAGACTTGGGAGAGCAAAAGGGAGGAGCACAAGGACTAAAATTACAAGTTTTGGATAAGATTTACAAGCCAAATTCGGATCTCCCACGTCCTCAATCCAACTCAAACTCGGATTCAACTCAGAATTCAATTCGGATTCGGTTCGGGACAGCCTGACAGGCATTTACTAAAAAGGCCATAACTTTCACAAACGGAGTCCGATTCAGGTGTTCTTGTACTCGTTGGAAAGATAACTTCAAGGGCTACGCAATGGATCTGGCCTCACCTCCAAATTCATCACGGATTAAAAGTTATGACCGAAACATTATGATGGTTTAATTTTAGGTTTTTCCTTTTGTGTGAGTTTGTTTCCAAATACATGTAGGAATAAGTTGGAGTTGGTTTAGGACTCTTGGCCAGCCATGAGGTGGACAGGGTACTATATATTGAGGGTTAGACCCCCATTGTAAGGGAGACCACGTTTGAGAATAATGAATCTACTAAAGTTAGTTTGAGTTTAGCATTGCTACCGAAGTTCCATGGGGAATTTAGAGTGATTTTCTTCAATCAAGATCGTTCAGCCTTTCCATTGGGAATTGGGTGCACGATAGATCTTCGCTTGGTGGTCGGCGAAATCAACACGAGTGTGGTTTGGCGGATTAAAGAGTGTTCGTCCCTTGCATTGGCATTGGAGGATCATTGCGATTCATCAAGACTCCCGTGAGTATCCATCCTCGTCGAGAAGATCGGGCGACCCGTATCATCTTGGTATCGAGCGGTTTACTCGGTAGGATCTTATCCCTTTAAATTTCAGTTTGTTACTTGCGTCCTATAGTCCATAAACCGAAAACACAAAAAAAAAAATCCAAACCCTAGTTTCGCATTTGCTATTTTTTCGTGAGTTTTATTATGTCTTGATCCATTAGAAATTTTGTTTACGTGCTGATCGTTCGTGTTTATTTGCGTAGCTTAATCTTTGTGTCCAATCCAAAATTCAAACAAAATATCCGATAGCTACGATGCGTGAACAAGATCTTATGCAAGACCGTGAACGATGATGCTACTGAAAGGTCGCGAAAAAAAAAATTAATTCGCTATTTTTATTTCATCAATTGAGACTAGTTGTTGAATATTGCATCTAGGGCTGCTCTTGAGTATTCTACATCTTGCTGAATATTTGTGACCTATGCAAAATCAAAGAGACAATTAAACCTAGTTCGCCCTTGAAAAGAAGAAGAAGAAGAACAAGAAAAAATTGCTAAGAAAAAAAGAGAAAAAAAACATTGGCCGAATCTAGGATGAGCTCTTAGTCCATAAATTCAGCTTGTGTATTTAATTCCTTTGAGCAATCTTGTGCCCTTACATTCATATCATTGCAATTGGCTAGCGTCTCTCCTAGTACTTGGTGCAAAACGAGCTATCTAATCTTTAATTTCATATTGCCTCTAGTTAGCTCATTCCTTTTGTTTGCATCGAGTCACATTGATCTTTGCGTGTGCGTTCATATACTTCACTTAAATCTTTTGGATCAGCACTTAGGCAAAATATTCTAACTTGGATTATTACTTAATTTTACAACATCGAGAAATCAGATCGTGTAGGATAAATGCTTCCTAACCAAACTCCACAAAATATCCTTTGCCGTGCAATTGTGAGTCACTTTTAAATCCGCTTGATCATCACTTGTTATTATAGCACCACCAAGTGTAAGTTTCTTTTAGCCTCAATTCACGTCGGAAAGGTAAGAACTTTACTTGGGAGAGGAATAGTGAGATTGAGTGAACTCCACATATTGCCCATATATTTGTGGTTTTGGTATCTTCTTTGTACAATCTAACCATGGCAGGTGGAGAAAATAACTATGGTGATGAGATTAAAGTGGGTATGAAGGATTTCTGCATTGAGCTCAATCAACAAATGAAGGTGATACATAAAAACATCGTGAATGATATTGTGCGAGCACTTCGTCCACAACAAGAAGAAGATAGCTTTGTTCCTTTCTATGGCAGTGATGATCCAGAGGAGTATCTTGAGTGGGAATGGCAAATGGAGAAAGTGTTTAGATTTCCAAAACTTTCCAAAGAACAAGAGGTGAAACGTGCCACGAGGAGTTTGAAGACTATGCTTATAGTTGGTGGCAACAACTAATTGGAAAACAATTCATTAAATCTTGGTCAGATTTGAAGGTGTTCATGAGGAGCGAGTTTGTGCCATCCTACTATGCGCAGGAATTGCTTCACCATTTGGAGAATATCACACAAGGTACTAATCTGTCCAAGATTACTATTTTGAACTCGCAAGATGCGATGTGTCGTGCGGTGTCACTAGTCCATCAAGAGAGAGGCATACTTCAAAGGTGGCTTGAATTCTGAGATCGCCGCTATACTTCAACATAAATATTTTATTAACGTGCATGATCTTGTGAATTGTGCTATCAAAGAGGAGAAGAGACTTATGGAGACACGTACATCACGGTTCAATCCATGTCCATACTTCACTCTTATGGTTCCAATAGTGTGACACGTGCGAAGATGACCGAGCATGGGACTTTCCTTCGTAAAGGAGACATCTTGTGCTGCCCCAATGATACATACAACAATTGAGATGCATCAAAACCTATGTGAGAATGAGAGCCACATAGCCAAATTGAGAGATAGTGCTAAAAGAGTGAGTGTGTGATTCCACCATATGTGAGTTTGAGAGCATCCAAACCGAGAGTGTGAGAGATACACCAAAAGAAAAGAGAGAAGTGGAAGATGGACAAAGTGAGGTTGATTTTGAAACTAACACATTAATATCTACTTCTAGTGTTGTTTCTCACATTGTGCAGGTTGATATTAAAGAAGAGGAATCAAATGTTCAACAACTGGCACCATTGGAGATAAACGATGAGGAGATAATCATAGTTAAAGATGAAGTACTTGCTGATCCGTTGTTACATCATGATGATTTAATACCTACAACACCTACATCAATTCAAGAGAATGATAGAGGTAACCATATTGGTTCTAAATTTATTTGTGAACAGGTGAGTAATTGTGAGAACTCATGTGTTCATTCGAAAATTCCATGTTCTGAAATTTCTTTGGTCAATTTACATAATGTGGAATTAATTACTCATAAGGAAGTTCTTTCTAGAATATCTCCTGATGATTCTTTGTATTATATTATGTTCGATGACCCTAAAGAGCTATCTAGTGTCATTGAGAATGTTGCTGAAATTGCATATTTAAAATCACTAGTTAGTTCCTATGCCTACACATATAAGTTCAATTTGATCGGAGATTATGGTGTAGATGACAACTTTTATGTTTATCGAATATGCATTACATGTGATAAGCTTGCCGAGTTGAAATTGCATATTTTGGACAAACAATCTTTTATACCACGTCATGATCACAATGAGATGAGGTTTAACAATAGTGCTTACTGTTTACAAAGATTTCTTGTGCCTACTTTTTCCTCTTTCGATGAACAATCATGTACAAATAATCGAGTAGCGCAATTGAAGCAAGGAAGGCACTTAAAATTTTATTTTCCATATTTGAACCGTTTGATCTGGTTTTGCCCATTAATGACTTGTCCACGTGCCCAAAGTCGAGGACGACTTTTTCTTATGGGAGGAGAATGGTGTGAATGAAAATATTGCAATGTATGCATTTGATAGCTATTGTAGTATCAATTGGTTTGTGCAAAATAGTGAGGATGAGAATTACACAATAATTGATTCATACATATACCACGCATATGTGTTGTTCTTTTTGCTTACTACACATCCAGGTAATAGTAATGTGAAAGACGAAAGTGGTGTAATCGACCAATACATATACCATGCATACACATTGTATTCTTTGTTTAGTACAATTTCAGGCTATCAAAAGCCGAGGACGGCTTTTCTTGAAGAAGGGGAGGATGATGCGGATACGCACACGCTTAGCACTTTTCGTGCGAATACATTATTTAATTGGAAAGAAGTATTGAGCCGCATTAAATATTGTCGTGTGAATTTGTTTCTAAAGGAGTTTCTTTTAATTGATGATGAACTTGGAATACTACATCATGATATTATTTTACGTATTCTTAGGTATGATTCATGTGAAGACTTGGGAGAGCAAAAGGGAGGAGCACAAGGACTAAAACTACAAGTTTTGGATAAGATTTACAAGCCAAATTCGGATCTCCCACGTCCTCAATCCAACTCAAACTCGGATTCAACTCAGAATTCAATTCGGATTCGGTTCGGGACAGCCTGACAGGCAGTTACTAAAAAGGCCATAACTTTCACAAACGGAGTCCGATTCAGGTGTTCTTGTACTCGTTGGAAAGATAACTTCAAGGGCTACGCAATGGATCTGGCCTCACCTCCAAATTCATCACGGATTAAAAGTTATGACCGAAACATTATGACGGTTTAATTTTAGGTTTTTCCTTTTGTGTGAGTTTGTTTCCAAATACATGTAGGAATAAGTTGGAGTTGGTTTAGGACTCTTGGCCAGCCATGAGGTGGATAGGGTACTATATATTGAGGGTTAGACCCCCATTGTAAGGGAGACCACGTTTGAGAATAATGAATCTACTAAAGTTAGTTTGAGTTTAGCATTGCTACCGAAGTTCCATGGGGAATTTAGAGTGATTTTCTTCAATCAAGATCGTTCAGCCTTTCCATTGGGAATTGGGTGCACGATAGATCTTCGCTTGGTGGTCGGCGAAATCAACACGAGTGTGGTTTGGCGGATTAAAGAGTGTTCGTCCCTTGCATTGGCATTGGAGGATCATTGCGATTCATCAAGACTCCCGTGAGTATCCATCCTACGTCGAGAAGATCGGGCGACCCCGTATCAATTGGTCGCTTGAGATGTCTCGACGAAAACCCAAGGCTTTCAGTGCCCTCAGTTCAGTAGTGGCAGCCACAAAGGTAGAGTTTGAGAAATCTTCTCAAATTATTGAGCTCTACAAGAATGCTAGCGCTTTCGATCCCGCTAAGCGTTTCAACTCGACGGCCAAAATGACCCACAATGGGGGCAAAACTAAGGCATCAGCAGAAGTCAACATGACAAGAATGTCTTTTACATCATAAGGCCGTGTCCCTACTTTAGGGGCAAAAATGAGCAATTTGGAGACAAGCAATGCTCGTCCTTTCAAGAGTTATTTAAGAAATAGTATGTCTTTCGGTGAGAATTAGTGAAAGACATGTTTGAGCAATTAATAAAACACCATGCCTTGAATTTGCCAGACCCACGGAGGCCTGAACAAGTAAATATAACCAATAATCCTTTGTATTGCCCATATCATCGATACATTGGTCATCTGATTGAAGATTGTTTCACCTTTAAAGAATGGCTTCAAAGAGCTATTAATAAAAAGAGAATCAATTTGGATCCAGATGCCATTAATCTAGACTATCGTGCGGTCAATATGGTGACCGTGGAACCACGTACTTCATTAAGAAAAGATAAAAAATCATGGATGCCGCTTACGCAAGTGGAGCATCTGATAGTTGATATGGTTCCTACATCAGAGGCAAGCCCCGCGGCTCACCGAGATATATTCTCTGCTACTTGCGAAGGGTCGTGGAAACTAGTGCGCCAACGCCTACATCCCAAGGACTTGTGGCCGCGGCAGCGTCATCCAGTAATGCCAGCAAGTGACATTTTAATGATAAGGAGACAACCTGATCTAAGTCAACGGTGATTTCCTGGTAGGTTTGTCCCAAGGTCGGAAGGAGATGAACCCTTTTCACGTCCAAGATGTGCGCTTCCTACTTTGGCACAATTCTTGTTGCAAAGTTGTGGCAAGCAACCTCGGGAATAACTGAAGAAGTGCGAGAAGAGGACAACGCTATTCCATCATGCAAAATTGCTACCTATAATGTCATCTTAGACCTGCCGAGCTCTAGTTCTGAGATATCATTCACCTCTCACGAGCATGAAGTACTTAGAACGGATGCTATGTCAAAAGAAGTGCAAACAGAAGAAGTTAACATGAACTTGCGGGGAGGTAAGTTCTTGCCTGATCCACCAAGTCGAAGCTAGCAAAGGCGGACAAGGTCATCAGTACAAAAGAAGCACCAAGCCCAGAGGGAACAAGCGAAATATCTTGCCATTATGAAGCCTAATGTAACATCCCAAAAATTTGGATATTCTAAAATATGAAATTTTCAAAACTTTTCTTACATTTTTGCTGGCATTCCAAATTTCTTCTGAATAGTTATTTGAGATCTTCCGAGTTTTGAGGCGTGCAAATTAATAGTCAAGGGTAATCTAAAAAAAATTATATATATAATTCATAGCAAAATAATATCAAAATCAAAATCCAAGGGCAAAATTAAATAAAATAGAAAATAGAGAAATATTAAATTTTGTATCTACATAATTGAACCAAGATTTGAATTAAAATTGCAACAATTGAAATCAATAATTTTAAACATGAAATAGAAATTAAAATTTAAAAATTCAGATTCTAAAATTGTGCTTAAATCTTTTCCTCTCCTCTCTTCCTTCTCTATGGCATGTGGGCCCCCCATCTTTCCTTCTTCTCTCCCTCCCTCCTCCTCCTTTCTTTCTCTCCCTGCGCGTGGGCCCTCCCTCGCTTCCCCCGTTTCTCTTCCTCCCTTCCACCTTCGCCCGCTGGCCAGCCGGCTCCACTCCCACGTCTGCCTTCTTCCTTATTTCTTTTCTTTCTTCCCCCGAGCGCAGCGCCTCCTCTCCCTCCTCCCTGTCTTCCCTGCTCTGCGTCGCCTCCTGCCGATGCGACGCGCGCGTGGTGCAAAAGCTGCAGCACTGCCAACCTCTGCTCTGCACACGTCGCTCGAACATCACCTCCGCGCACCGAGCCCCGCGCCGGGCAAGGACCGGCAGTTCCTTCGCCGCCGCCCGGTCCTCCGCACGTCCCCCGCCCCTCTGCAGCCATAAGGAGCCTCCCGGCCTTCCCCATAACCCCACGCCTTCCCACTCTTTTTCCCCACCTCCACTTCCTCCTCCGCTGTGCGCAACGCCGCCACCACCATTTTCACCGCCGCCACCTCCACGGTCGTTCCCCTTCAATTCCCGCCGATGGAGCACCCCCTCACCGCGCCAGAGCTCCGCCGACCGCCGGCCGAGGCCCTCGCCGCCTTCCCGCTGCTGGCACAGCGCGCCACCGCCACCCGACCTCGCCTCACGCCGTCGGCTCGCCGTGGTTCCCCTCCGGCTCAGCCGTTGGTCCGGTAAGATTCCCCTCCCGTCCCTGCAGCTCACGTGCGCCTCAATTTTTCTTCTCCTCCACGCTGGCGCCGTCGCCCCATAGCCACCTCGCCATCGGTCGCTTCGGGTTGCCGCCCACCCGCCTCGCCGCCGCTCCGGTAAATACGCCACCACCCTCATCCTCCCTACCTACCCTCGAGCCTATTCCACTGGTCTTCACCTCCCTCCGACTGCCCACCTCGTCGGTGACCCCGCTATTTGCCGAGCGCCGCCGAGTTCTCTGTTTTGAGCCGCTCCCGCCACTCGCCTAATCTAGTCTAAACTCCCCTTCTTTGTTGCAAAGGGGCAGTCGCCCGGTTGGTCAGCCCAACCGCGTGTTAAACCGCATGTCATGGGTTGGATTCTTCTCCCCGCACCTTTTTGCTTCATTTTTATTTTACCCATTTCAATTAGGGAATAAATTAAGGAAATTAGGAAATATGTAGGAAACAAATTAAGGGAGCTAAGATAATTAATTATGTTCAACTAAAATTTATGTATACATCAAAATATAGGAATACATGCGTATTAATAATTAAGTGATTAAAGAAAATCGAAAAAATTAATTCAAGAGAGCTAATAAAAATTGAATAGGATGTAAATGAAATTATTTAAGAATTCCTATTGAGTTGGTTATCATAAATATGGCTTGAATATTTATTTAAAAGACCAATTATTAATTAAAGTCATTAATAAAAGGTGACTTGGTTAAGTATTTAAATGTAAGTTAAAAGATATCCAAGTTAAAGTTAAGGGAATAAATTGGGTATTATGTTTGGCTATAAAAACAAGATTTTAAATTAGAGATTTCCCTTAATTTTAATTAAAATATATGCCCTAAAAATTTAACATACCGTTGTTAGACAAATCTCCCTAGTAGATTTAATTAAGTAGCTATATTAATATATGAGCCCGTATGACAAGTCTTGCTAGATAGATAAATTTAAACTAGAAATAAAGCTAAGCCTGATAATAACCGAAGTATAGCTAAAATAATAATGGTGTCATTAATTAAATCTTAACAATAGATTTAATAATGTTGAACATAAATGTATATATAACAAGCCAGGACCTATATAAATGAATCCTAATTCAAATTAAAACTATGCCTAGTGATAACTAAGTGTACATAAAATATCGTACCACAAAATGTTGTAAACCCAGACTATAACATTAATTCGGTAAACTAAAAATTGTATACATTTCTTAAATATAACATATGCCCTGAATATAGCGATTGACCAAAATAATGCTCCGCTAATCTCGTGCACTGAATCATAAGTCTAACCTGACTCATGGAACTTCCTTGATAAATACAAATATAACAAAAGAGATTATTAATAAAAAGACCGAGTCATCGTATTCTACCACCGACCTTGCCTGAAATCACCAGAATCACCCATTAACTCATAATAAAACTAAATTAAGTACATTCGGACTTATTCGGATCTTTTAGTTATTTGCTTTTATTTGCATTCTGTCGTTTGTCGCGTAATTAGAAATTGGGAGTCGTGAAGATTCAGTGGATCAAGCGAGGTCAAGCTCAAAGAGAAGATAGAGACCAAAAGCTTAAGAGAAAGCATTGTGTGAGCTCAAGACCGTGGTAAACCGCGCCAGGCGAGTCAATACTTTGATCATGTTGAACCTATATTTTCTGCAAATTACTTTGGTTTAAATTATCAAATTGCGTGCTGTTATTTTATAAGCAAATACATGTTTAATTCAAGAATTTAGTTATATGCCCAATGCTTGCCTTGAATAATATTATGCCCTTTTTGGAATAGTTGATTATGTGAACTTTGTCGCCCTAGCAAAATTATGATATTAACCTTTCGAAAATAAGCCCGTAATTATATACCATGCTTAGTACTGCATAGATATTCAGGGGCACCAAAATGCCCCAAACATCACTTTTAATCATGAGAAAATTTGGTTGGGCAGTCATGGTGATAATGACTGGTATATGTTCGTTATAGTTATTTTATGCTCTCAAAAACCTCAACTTGCTTGAATATCTGGGCGGATGATTTGGGGGCTGGTGTGGTGCAATGGAAGCACAAATTATGAAGTGTGGTAGAACCGCACAGATACCACTAAGGACTGAATCTTGTCATGACCTCCCACGTAAAACAGTGCAACCACAAGTCTGTAAAATACAACTTGGTTAAGTAAATTTATCGACACAACCGGATTCATCTCACTGGTAGTGGATAGAAGTGGATAAGCAAGGGCAAGAGAAGGCCTAAAGGGACACCGAGTGGAGGGTGAAGTTTTCCAGTCGTGCTAGCCGAGGGAGTGGAGCAGAATAACGCTAGTAGTGTGGGGAATATCCCGTGCATAGATGGGAACCACCGCAAGTGGGCAGTTTCCCATAAGGTGAGATGACAAAAGGGACTAGATATTTTGAAAAGTCACTGTGATGGTTTGCTCAACCACATGACTAAGGAATCGTGTGGGGCAATGAGTTGATTGTCTCTTGTGGTGAAAGTGTACGAACTCTACAGAGTCAAAACTATTCGAATAGCCGTGCCCACGGTCATGGGCGGACATGGGAACTTAACCAGATATAGTTCTATTTCAAAAACTTTGTGGGTGGGAATGGAAAAGTGGAGGGCAGTGCAAGGCCCTGATTTGAGTTACCTTGGGTGTCGCCCCAGTGATAATGTAAGCGGCTATAATGCTGAAGGATTAAGCATATGGTGCAGATGCCATGTAACGGTGGATGGAATCTGAATCGCTAATGATATTGCATTCTCGTACACATTATGTTTTGTTCAAACTGCTAGGTCTCAGGAAATTTCTATGTATTATATTTTTCAATGATGATAATACTTATCACCAAATAAAAGGGGCAGGAAGAATAAACAGAGATGTAGAGAAGGAGATAGTTGTTATGGCAGAAATATATAAGATGCCAGCGTGATCATGTCGACCATAAAAGGGGAATGATAATGTGGATTCTGGGAGTAAATTGGTGGAGTCCAAATGGATTGATAGGCTAGATAGATGATTTAAATGATTTTTGGAGAACTAAAAAGTGCAAAGGAAATTGCGGGATTACGATATGGATAAATAATATGAATTCTTGGAAGAGATTGGAAATAATATGATTAATAGGATTTGATCAAATACTAGAACGATGAGTTGAATTTCTGGGGTTATTGGGAAATGATAACGAGTACTAGAGTATAATCTTGATCAATGATAACATTGGTGGATGTACACTAGTGAGTCGTAGACTTGATCACTGATAGTCTTGGTGGAGGTAAACTAGTGAATTAGTAAGAGGTAGATAATGGTAAATAAGATTGATTATTGGAAGGGCAAATTATGGTTTTGGATCATTAACAAAGAATTGGATTGTTAGAAAGTCCTGATAAGAATGATTTTTGGTAGAATAAAAAACAATTATGTTAGGGGATCGCTAGAAATTACGAGGTGAAGAATTGACGAATAGCAATCACAAGGTTGGATTATTAGGAAATTATGACACTACAGATATCGGTGGATACAAAATAAAGGACACCAGATTTTCACTGGAATAAGGAGCTAAGTAAATTGTAGAATAATGAGCCTAAGATTGGATTTATGAATTGGGGTGGATATTCAGACTCATGTACGAAATTGGTAATCTCAATTCGATTATTGAATATTTTGGATAATGCAATAGAGATCATTTGATCGGTGGGTCACAAGTAAAGGTATTGGATTATAATTAAGTTGCGTAGTCAATAAGTTGGCAATTGGTGGATCTGAGATCAGGATTATACGATCCGGGTGAAATTTGAGATTGGAGGAACAAATTTATGAGGAAGGTTAGGATTTTGTGAGAATCAAACACCCATGACTGGATTGATAAGATGGTGAGTGATAGAATAGAAAGCGTATAATCGGTGGATTAGATAAGTGATGACACTCGTTGTTCGGAGTTTTAGACAGCGATAATAACACCATGATTAAATAAAAAGAATAATGCAAAGAGTAATTTTTGGCAAATAAAACAACCCGAGCCTCTCCTTTGATTAGACATGCATATTAACTATTTGCATCCTGTGTATTGGCACGCGGAGCACGATGGTTAGTGTACTCACACTCGCTCTCATAACAAATCCAGAATCAGGAATCGGATCGCTACACATCAGCAATACTTTTGGGTCTTGATGGCAAAGAAGGTGAAGACGTCAAGGGCTAGGTCGCGAACCTCCAGTTGGCTGCCTGTGAGCATGTCCAGAAGGTCCCACATGTGTGCTTCGTTCTTTCGCTGCTGCAATTTACTGATTTCGGCCTAATCGGCCCATGTGTAAGTTTACTATTTTATTTATGCTTCCGCATGGTATGTATTTGATATTCATTTTCTATATCTGTGAGCACTATCTACTGATCCAGGGAATAGTGTAATAAATCACAGAGGATTCCGGATAGTAAAATCTGGGTTCCCTACACCTAACTTGGGCCGGTTTCGCAGTGGATGATTTGGAGTCTACAGACATCATGATCTATGGTTTTGACAATCAAGGGAAATCCACGCTTGGAGCTATTACGCTGAAGATACAAATGTCCACGTTTAGCTTCAAGGTACGATTCTTCATCACTGAAATAAACACATCATGCTCGGCTCTCTTGGGTGGGCCATAGATTCACAAGTATCGAATGGGGCCCTCTACTCTGCATCAATGCTTGAAATTTTTAGATGGAAAGGGGACGCAACAGCGTATTGCCAAAAATATTGCTCCCTACACTATTCAAGAATCACATCATGCAAACGCAAAATATTATTTCCATGTTGAAGATTCCGTTCGACAACTAGGGCGAATGATGTCGATGGCTAATATTCTGATCGCACTAGGCTCTTCATCAACCCGTGAGGTGAAGTGACTCCTCATGCTATGTTCTTCCACTGGTGCAGAGAATCCCTCCCCTCAAAGTCATAAGAATAAAGGTAGTAATTGGATATCTTGGGCCGGTAGTCATGAGGATAAGCCTTCATCCTCCAAGGAGACAACCAACTCCGCGAGACGAGGTGCCTTTGCTTCTGTAGCTACTCCATTGCTGCTGAAAGCAAGGACCCCTGCGACAACACCGATTACATTGAGGTCTGCTAAGAAACCTCCGATAAAGCTTGCGACTTCTTCGCTGGGGAAATCTTCATGCTCTATGATGCCTTTAGAACATAATCCTCTAACTTCTATAAGCGCTACAGGTGATGGAGGCCGCAAATTGCTCATGACTAGCAATGATACGCCGCCCGTGATTACGCTACGAGCACGTAGGAATCCAAAATTGGAGGCCACACCCATTTCAAGCGAATCAATTAAAAGAAGAGGGGCGGAGGTAGAAGATGTGACAAAGGGTGGTTGTGATGTACAACCCCCATCACTCTACGTGTCAGTGACTACTCCGCTAGAAGTCTGGGCCATCCCAAGCACCTCTAGTTGCACGCTTTCAACTATTTTCTACAAAGTTCCTCAAGTATAACAATGTGAAGCTATATTCGAATTCCCTGCCCGTGCTTTGATGCAAAGGAAGTAATGTAGATAATGAAGGTTGAGCCTAGGATGGCTCAAATTTTACAGAAGGCCGGATTCACACTTCGACGGAATCAAAGAATGCCACCACTGCTAGTTGTATGCGAGGAATGGTAGGATCAAACAGATAATTTTATAAGAAGAAGACGCAAGTCTCAGCCAAAGTATGGGGTTGGCTACATAAGACATCACTCCTTTGATGCAGAAGATGAAGAGTTCAACAGACATCATGATGCTTTTTGCTGCACTTTATCTATCACCACAAGAGATGACGTTGAAGGTCGACCCTATCGTAGGGCATTGTCATTTGATGCCCTTGCTAATGAAAAAGAAGAAATGCTTAATGTTGCCCCCGCTCCTCAACAGCTCGAGGATGGAGGGCAGCCTACTATTGATGACCTGGTAGAGAGCAACCTGGGGACCGATGATGATCCACGACCCACCTTTGTTAGTGCTACTCTAACAATCAAAGAATGGGAGGACTACCGAAGATTCTTGATGGAATACCTAGATTGCTTTGCTTGGACTTACAAAGAAATGCCAGGGCTTGATCCTCGTTTTGCTACACATAAGCTGGCAATTGACCCATGTGTCCGATCGGTTAAACAGCCACCGTGTCGTTTACAACCAAACTTTCAAGACCAAGCCATTGCTGAGGTGGATAAGATATCACTACAGGCTTTATCAAGGAGGTACAATACCCCTGTTGGCTTGCCAATATTGTCCTAGTCAAAAAGAAGAATGGACAAGTGCACGTGTGTGTAGATTTTTGTAATCTAAACCGTGCCTATCCTAAAGATGATTTATCTCTTCCTATCACAGAAATTGTTATTGATTTGACCACTGGCCATGGTGCCTTGTCCTTTATGTATGGGTCATCAGGTTATAATCAAATAAAGTGGATGTGGCGGATGCCATCGATACGGTATTTAGAACACCAAAAGGCAATTTTTACTACATGGTAATGCCATTTGGCCTAAAAAATGCCGGCGCTACCTACCAACGTGCCATGGTGTACATTTTTAGTGATCTTATATATCGCTCAATGGAATTTTATGTTGATGATCTGGTCATAAAGACCAAAGACTGCAAGCATCATCAGGAGGATCTCCGAGTGGTTTTTGAGCGCTTGCGCCGCCACCAGCTTAAGATGAATCCACGTAAATGCACCTTTGTTGTTCAATCTGGCGCTTTCCTTGGCTTCGTTGTGCAATACCGTTGCATAGAGATCCATCTGAAGACAATCAAGGTGATCCTTGAAATGCCACCTCCAGATAATTTAACAAAGTTGAAGTCATTGAAAGGAAATTGGCATACATATGGCGCTTCATAGCTAATCTCTCGGGGCACATCCAACCGTTCACAAAACTTATGAAGGTGCACCATTCATATGGGACAAAGAATGCCAAAATGGGCTCGACAGCATCAAGAGATACTTGCTTAATCCTCATGTGCTGACAGCTCCTATAAAAGGGTGCCCTCTCATCCTCTATATTGCAACGCAGCCTGCCTCATTAGGCACTTTGCTAGATCAACAAAATGATGATGGAAAAGAAGTGGTATGCTACTATTTAAGCCGCATGCTAGTCGGCGCCGAGCATCATTACTTGCCCGTAGAAAAACTTTGCTTGGCCCCGGTATTCGCTTTGAAGAAATTAAGACATTATATACTAACATATAAAGTCTAGCTTATGCCTAGAGTGGATCCTACAAGGTATGTGTTAAGCCATCTGATGCTTGCAGGGCGACTAGGTAAATGGGCCCTGCTCATGATGGAATATGACATTACCTACGTACCTCAGAAAGCAATAAAGGGCCAAGCCTTAACAGAGTCTCTAGCAGTGCACCCTATGCCAGATAGCTCTTCCCTCCTCACTCATCTGCCGAATGAGGAAGTGTTCACTACGGAAGTTGAAGCACCTTGGGACCTCTACTTAGATGGATCCTCTTGAATGGAGAACGATCCCGATGGTACTCCAAGGTAGAGAGCTGGTATGGGATTGGTGTTTAAAACCCCTAGGGAGGGGTGATACATTATTCATTCTCACTCCTTAAAGAGGAATGCTCTAACAATGAAGCAAAGTACGAGGCATTCATCTTCGGTCTTCTATTAGTACTCTCCATAGAGGTACATTCTCTACGGGCTCATGGCGACTCAACTCATTGTTCAACAAGTAAATGATATCTATGAGGTTCGCAAGCCAGAGCTCATGCCATATTATAATGTCGCTCAAAAGCTTATGAAGAAGTTTGATCACATCGAGGTCGTGCATGTTCCACGTAGTAGGAATGCGTCAACAGATGTTTTCGTTAAGCTCGCCGCAGCACTTGTCCTCCCGGAAAGTGAACCTGCATGGATAACTGTTGAAGAGAGATGGCTTCTCCCGGTTGTCATCGAACATATTCCGGTAGAAGTCAACACTGTGGTGACCAATGTCCCCGGTGAAGACGACTGGCACAAGCCATTCATTGATTACTTCAAACATGGGAGTTTGCCTGATGATTCAGTACAAAGGCGCCAACTGCAATATCACCTCCCTTCTTACATCTAAACGCTAGTGTCCTCTACAAACGATCTTATGAGCAAGAGGTTCTTCTCCGATGTGTCGATCATAGAGAAGATGATCAAGTTTTACGGGAGGTACACCAAGGAATCTGTGGTGGTGTCGGACTCGGATTTAGCAACTCGGAATCCTCTTGTGATTTTACCACACTATTCCCTAGATCAGTAGATAGTGCTCACAGATACATTACTGTATATCAAAAACATATCATACGGAAGCGTAGACAATACAGTAACAACTTACTCATTGGCCGATCAGGCTAAAATCAATGAAATGCAGCAGCGGAAACTTCACACAGTGGGACCCTCAGGACTTGCCCACAGGCAGCCAACTAGGATTCGCGACCTAGTTCTTGGCCTCTTCATCTTCTAGCTCTACCGATCCCCTTAAGGCACCGTAGGGCTTGATTTTCTTTCTCTTATTGACTGAGTAATGGTAATTGAGCAACAGCGAGCACAACGGTACTCAGCAAGCCACTACACAGAATGCAAATAATAATAGATGCAAGGCTGTCAAGTGAGGCTCAAGGTTCCTTTGGTTTCCAAAAGCATTGTTTGGAAAATACAATAAGTAGAAAAAACTCCTAAGACTTAGTGGTTTTAACTAAAATAGATTTTCCAAAGTTGACATGAGAATGCAATATTAATGATAGCCCAGGTTACATCCACCTTTTATAGTGTATGGTTACCTCCACCAAATGCTAGTTTTCATCAATGGAGTACGGTTCCCTCCAGGAAAAATTAAAGTCAGAGTACTTCCCTCCGATAGGTTTTTATCCCTCCCACAAAGGTTTTTGAAATAGAGCTAACTCGAGGAAGTTCCCATGTCCACCCTTGACTATGGGCATGACTATCCGAATAGTTTATACTCTGTAGAGACTGTACATCTTTATCCACAAGAGCAATCAACTCAATGGACCTACGCAATTTCTTAGTCATGCAGATCGAGAGATTATCACGAGGCCTTTACAATACCTCACCCTCTAGTATCTCACCCCTATGGGGATGCTTCCATAGGTTACGCGGGATGTCCACCATAGAGTAGCGCAGTCGGACTCCACTCTCCACAAACGCTAGCCTTGGCAATGTCACCTCTATCTGGTGTCCCATTCAAAGTGGGGTTCTTATTACCCTCCTACACCAAGCCTCCATGGGATGACTAGAGGGTCTAGCAAATTATTCAGCCCAGCCTACATTTTGCCAGCTTGTGGTTGCACTGTTGTACACGGAGTGGTCATCACAGGATTAAGTCCTTAATTTGTCTAGGCGGTTCATACCACAAACCACAATTTCTCATGCGACATCAGCACCAGCCTCTCTTACCATCCGCCCAAACAGGTATAGCTGGTCTTTAGGGTTTTGAGAAGCATAGATCTAGTTGTCACAAATTATCAGTCACTTACATCCCATGACTATCCCAAAATAAGTTTTTATGTTTAAAGATTGATGATCAGGGCAAACTAGTGCCATGGACTTGACAAGACTAGCATGACATTTAGTATGACTTATAGCTAGTAAAGTTATCACTAACATCTATGGTGATGAGGATCAGGTGATTCAAGTGTCAAGGATAGCATATTAAAATTATTCCAATATCAAGTAGGCATGTAGCTATCTTAAGCTTTGACATATATTTGCATAATAAATTAAGCATGCAATTTGATAATTAAAAGAAACATAATTTTGCATAAAATATAGGATCAATATGATCAAAATGATGACTTGCCTTGCTCGATTTACCATGGCCTTGGTCTTACTCAAAGCCTTCTTAGTCAGTGGTCTTGAAATCCTAGTCTCCATTTTTTTTACCAGAATCTTGATCACATTCGAACTTGTCGTCTCTTTGTGGCTTCGGCTTCTAATTACACGACAATCGATTGACAACCAAATAAAACCAAGAACATAAGAAACTCCAATTAAATTCAATTGAGTTTATTTATAATTTGCTATGATTAAGGATATGAGAGAAGATTTGGCAAGTTACGGGATAGAGATGGAGTCAAATGAATTTTTGAGTGGAAGCGAAGTGACGAAGTAACTTCGTCGGGAAGGATAAAAAAGAGATTGACATCGAAGGAATATTCACAAGAATATTCCGCTTTAGATTAGAGTATGACTGGACATAGCCGATTGCAAGACACCAAGGCTCGATTTTTAATTTAATCACTCCTTTAATTAATCTATATTTATTAACGAAATTCCATGGGTTATGCAAGACCTATGGATGGATGGGAGAGATTAACCGGGATACAGGGCTTTACTTGTCGGGGGTTAAAGACTTAGTGTTTTTAGGATACGGGTTCCACAAATGATATTTATAATGCGAAATGGTTAATTTAACTTGATAGCTCAAGATGCAATATTATCTGGGACTGCAGCTACCAACTTAATGAACCATTATTTTTAATAACTTAATTAAAGTATGGAGTTGGTCATTTTAGTCTAATTGTTATTATGAGAAAAGTTAATTATTCTACCTCATTAACAAAATTATTAGAAATGGCACCCCTTCTACAAGGTTTGCCTTTAGGTTATAGCTTACAATATTTTTATGATAATTATCTGATTATGAACAAGATCGACTTTATTTTTAAATCTCATTATTTAAAGTTGAAATATTTTTGATCCTATTATTCCAATTACATCCCTTATTCATTATTTATCAATAAAGATGGGTCTCACGATCTTGAGATAGGCAAACAATATTTATTAATTTATGCGGCGAAGTTTTGTTACACGACTAATCTTTAATTTAAGAAGATAACTTTATATGATAGGATCCAAGATCAGCTTTTGAGCTTTTGGGGCCAAGTCTTCAGAGCATTAAAAATTTTCTTTGAATTTTATTTTTAGGATAATGAGAAAATTCAAATTCTTACTTGTTATTTCTGGGTTAACATGAAATTAATTAGGGTTAAATCTTTTTAGTTTGCATGGACCTTTTTAATTTATTCTCTTCGCAATGTAAATGAGGTTGCTCATTTGAATATTTCTTAGCTATGAAAGTTAAAGTTTCTAGCAATGGGTTGTAGGAATACAGGAGACATAACATCGCTGAATGCTAATATCTAGCTAGGCCCACCTATCAAAGGAAGAAAAAGGGAGAGCTACTCAAAACACACGGATGCTCGGTCGGCTGAGAACAGAGAGCAGCGGGAGGGAGTCGGCCAAAACAGGGGAGGCATAAGGCTGGGTGGCGGTGGCGGCGGCGTCGGTGGGGATCGGCCAGGCAGGTGCCCGCGGTGCCCAAAATGGGAACACAAGACCAGATGGCAGCCGAGCGAGGTGATGGGGCATGGCCAGGAGGCACCATGGCGGGCCGGCTGTGGTGGGGAGCGGCTGGGTGTGGGGAGGCCGTCAACGGTTGCAGTGGCCGGAGGGAGGAGGGAGAGATAGGGGGAGCACGAGCAAGAGGGAGCTTACCCAAGATGTCGGTGGAGCCGGAGGGAGGCCGAGGCGGGTTGGCGACATGCATGGGAGACGGCGTGGTTGGGTCACCGCGGAGGGGGAGCTCGGGCGACGGAGGACGTCGGTCGGCGGGTGCAAAAGCCTCAGGGCGCTGAGGGGATGCTCCCATAGGAGGGAATTGAACCGAGAAGCGTCGAGGAGGGAACGACGGAGGAAATGGCGGCGTCGACTAGGTTGGAGAAGAACGGCCACTGCGGCTCATTCCAGCAGTGGAACTTCAATTAAATGGAGGGAGAGGTAGAAGGTATCTAGGGACACACCGTGATGCGGATTGATTGCCACGGGATTTCCCGGAGCGTCTAGGGCGGTGTGAGGCGGCGACAGTCGGTGCGGCACAAAAGCGGCTCGGTAGCACTCGGGGTCTTCTTATAGCCGGATTACTAGCACTGTGGCGGTGTTGTTGTTGTTGACTGGCAAGCAGCGCGCATGAAAACATGGCCATGCAGGCATAGGGTGTCACGGGCATGGCGGCAAAGGCGTGGCGGGATTCCCGAGCGTGTAGGTGGGGTGCAGGGCCGTGGGACGAGATGGCGAGGGGATGGCCGACAGCAGGATTCGTCGGAAGCAATGGCTCTGAATGCTGATGCTTGACGGGGTCAACTCCTCGGGCAAGCGTGAGGTTGTGGCACGATGTGGAGGCAGCGGATTTGGACCGAGCGTGGCGTGGTGGCCCGGGTTGCCATCCAGCATGGTGTGGTCATGATGCATGGCCTGTCAGCCGGGTTAGCGCCTGAAGCAGAGGGAGGCGGAAGAACGGAGGGGCGCCAGGGTGGGCCGAAGGTCGGGGAGGAAGATCGGCCGGGCTGACGGCAGGCGTGCGGGGGCGCTGGAGCTGGGCCAGCTCGGTGGCGGACGCCAGGGGCAGGACGAGGAACGAAAGGAAGAAGGGGAGGGAAGAGAAGAGTCGACTGGGCCATGGCGATGCGAGGAAAAACAGACCGGGGGCCCAAGAGGAGTTTAGTTCATTTTGAGAATTTCATAATTTGATAAATTGGCTAAATTAATTAGGTAGGGAAAAATTTTAATATTAACTTTAATTTCAATTTCAAATCTTGATTTTGAAATTCCACATTCCAGTTTTGAAATTTAATTTTGGACTTAGCAAAAGAGGCTTGAGATTTCTTTCTGATTTGATTTTCATAGACTCGGTTCTTGTTTCAAGATTTTGATTTCCTTAATTGAATTTTTAGCAAAGAACCAAAATAAGAATCTTGAATGAATGATGAAAATTTTAAATAACACCTGAAGTCAGCAAAAGATTTTAAATTATTCTTATTTTTAAATGCCCCCATATTTGGGATGTTACAGGTGGGCACCAAAGCAGGCCGAAAATGTATCACAGCATCAGGCTAGCAGGATATTATCGGCCCGGTATCATGGCTGATTGCCTCAAGGTGGCCAAATCGTGTCATGGCTGCCAGATTTATGGCGATTTCAAGCACATACCGTTGGCTCCTCTTCACCCCACAGTTCTCTCTTGGCCTTTTGATTCATGGGGAATAGATGTTATTGGGCTCACTGACACGCCATCGTCCAAGGGGCATCATTTCATTTTAGCCATAACTGACTATTTCTCCAAATGGGTAGAAGTTGTGCCCCTACGAGAAGTAAAAAGTGACAATGTGATCAATTTCCTGGAGAGGCACTTTATATACCACTACAGGGGTTCCGCACCGTGTAACCTCTGACAACGGTAAAGCCTTTACATCCCACAAGATGTAAAGATTCATGTCCATGTACAAGATTAAGTGGAATTACTCCACTGGCTATTACCCTCAAGCCAACAGAACAGCCGAAGCATTCAATAAAATCCTTGACAAGATACTCAAAAAAATGTCAATAGGCATCGAAGGGATTGGCACAATCATCTCTTTGAAGCTCTGTGGGCATACCGTGTCACTGTCCGTACCCCAACACAATGCACCCCCATACGCTCTTATTTATAGGAGTGAAGCTGTCTTACGACTCAAAGTACAAATACCCTCATTACGAGTGGCTATCTGTGATGAACTCACTCAAGATTAGTAGATCCAACTGCGATTCCAGGAGCTCTACACTCTGGATGAGGAGCGACTTCATCTTGTTCAGAACATGGAGATGTGTCGCCAAAATATGGTGAGAGCCTATGACAAGCTGGTTAGGCCACATGTTTTCAGGAGAGGCGAAGCGATGCTCATACTGCGATGCCCCACTGTGGACACTCATAAGACAAAGGGGAAATTTGAGTCAAAATGGGAAGGGCCATATTTTGTCGAGCGAGTTTACGAGGGTGGTGCCTATCAGCTAATTGATCATCAGGGAGTGAGGCCGATGCCTCTAGTCAATGGGAGGTTCTTGAAGAAATTCTTTATTTAAAAGTATTTTCCTTTCTCTTCATCCTAAAAAAATAATAAATACAAAAAAAGGAAAGGGGGCTAGTGACTTCAATACTTGCTGGACCCGAATTTTTCAATCCAGAATCCCCTATGAATCACAGCACTATTCCCTGGATCAGTAGATAGCGCACACAGGTACATTGCTGCATCAATACATACATCGCATGGAATACAATATTACACAATAATATTACATAACTGGGTTTGAATTACGCCATATCGGGCAACTGTTTTACATAAGGGCTGAACAGGCCACATGTTTACATTACAAAAGAACAGTAACGGAAGCAAAAGCAAAGTAAGGCCTTTAATCCACAGGCAAACGACTGGGGGTAAATGTGTGCCATAATTATATATATACTATCTAGACTTAGGTAATATATATACCTATGAACACACAATTCTAACAAGTCTACTTGTCTAGGACCAAACAGCGAAGAAGGCACCCTAATTTCCCTCGTGATCTTTTTCACCAGCAGTAGGGGTGTCTTCATAAGCATAGTGGTCTTGAGTCCCTGTTTCTGATGTTGGTAATGCGAGTGTGAGCACAAATCCACCGTGCTCCGCGAGCCAATACACATGATGCAATAAATAGCATGCGTGGCCTATAAGGGAAGGCTCGGGTTATTTTATTTGACAGAAATTGCTTTTTGAATATATTACTTAGAAAACTTCCTATGACCTTGCAGTTTGAACCATAACATAATGTGTGTAAAAGAATGATTTTATTAACAGTGATCTAGAGACCATCCACCTTTACATGATCTCTACACCATATGCTAGACTTTCAGCGTTATAGCCGCTTACATTATCGCTGGGATGACACCCAGGGCAATACCAATCAGAGCTTCCCACTGCCCTCCACTGTTCCAATCCCACCCACAAAGTTTTTGAAATAGAACTATATCTAGTTAAGTTCCCATGTCTGCCCTTGACCGTGGGCACAACTATTCGAATAGTTTTTGACTCTATAGAGTTTGCACACTTTACCCACAAGAGATAGTCCGCTCGTCGACCCACACAAATCCTTAGTCGTACGGTTGAGTAGACCATCACAATAACCGTTCAAAATACCTCGCCCCTTCCATCATCTCACCCTATGGGTCGCTCCCACTTATGGTGGGTCCCATACGTTGTGCGGGATGTTCTTCCTCTGAACGACTAGCAGCTGGCTACCCACACTGCTAGCCACCACGGAAAACTTTACCCTCTACGAGTGTCCCATTCAAGCCGTCACACAGATAGCCACTTGCACTACCTCACCTCCTCCACCGATGATGATGACTTTCAGGGCCCGTTAAATTTACTAAGCCAAGTTGTACTTTACAGACTTATGATTGTACTTGTTTTACACAGGAGGTCATGACAAGATTTAGTCCTTAGGGTTATCTAGGCGGTTCTACCACTAACCACACTCTCGTGCACCGCTGCACCATACCCCGATCCATTCACCCAGATAGTTAAGCAATTTGAGGGTTTTTGGGAGCATAAAATAATCATACCAAAATATACCAGTCATTACCACCATAACTTCCCAAACCAGTTTCTCATGATTGAAAGTGATGTTTTGGGGCATTTTTGGTGCCCCCGAATATCTAAGCAATACTAAACATGGCGTATAACTATGGACTTATTTTCAAAAGGTTACCATTATAATTTTGCTAGGGTAACAAGGCTCAGATATTAAAATATTCCAAAGGAAGTATAATACTAGTAAATTGAATAATGGGCATATAACTAGAAGTCTCAAACAACATATATGTGCAAATGGAAATACAACATGCAATTTGATAATTTAAACAAAAGTAAATTTGCAGAAAATGTAGGTTCAATATGATCAAAGTATTGACTCGCCTTGGTCATAGTGATCTGGGCCTTGATCGTCAAGAGTAGCTGCTTTAGCTTCGGCTTCTTCCTCTTGAGCTTCGTACGCTATTTTAAAGTGCACAAAAATTCGGATAAAATCAGCAAAGCAAACAAATCCTTCAAGAAAAAAATCAAATGAACTCTAAAACTCATGATCTTGGTTCCATTGGTTACATTTTGATTTTATATGAATTTAGAAATTTTTTTCACTCAATTCGGAGTTAAAATGAATTAGTTATGACAACGTGGTCGGTAACGACTACGTGGTCGTAGCGACTACGTTGTCGTAAATCCGACCACATGGTCATAGGTTCGACCGCACGGTCGTAAACGACTATGTGGTCGTAGCTTCGACTACGTGGTCGTAATTTCGACCGTGTGGTCGTAAACAACTGTGTGGTCGAGAGTTCGACCGCGTGGTCATAACCGGCTGTGTGGTCGAGAGTTCGACCGCGTGGTCGTAACCTACTGTGTGGTCGAGAGTTCGATCGCGTGGTTGTATCTTCGACCACATGGTCGTAAACGCGTCTGAAGCGGTCGTAAACGGCATGGAGCGGTCGTAAATGGCACGGAGTGGTCGTAAATGACTATGGAGTGGTTGTAAGTGCTTTTGAGCGGTCGTAAATGACTTTGACTGGTCGTGGACGACACGGAGTGGTCGGGAGGGGTTATGGCCGCGTGGTGAAGAAATGAACATGGTCGACAAGTGCTTCAACCACGGTGTGAGTGGTCGAAGGGTATTTTTGTGTGGTCGTAGGGGAGCTTCGACTACGAAAAAATAAACATGACCGCGTAATCGACCGCATGTGTAACACCCCAGGATCCACAATACCCTGGGATGCTACTAAAACTGCTCTACAACTAGCCAATTTACCAGATAAATTAACCTGGCAACATTTAATTAACAGGATAATATAAGCGGAAGCATAATCAACTAGTAAATAACAGAATAATGAGAACAATTTAATATTCATAATCAACTTAGCAATAATAACCAAAGGAACAATTCCAAGTTCAACATTAATAAGGAGAAACATTCATCAATATGATAACTAAGCAAAGAACTAGAATTCTTTCTACTCTATTTCAGCATTAAGATTATTATCCAAGTGCATCTGTGCGGTGCCACTCTACCCTTCCCAATGCATGCTCAAGGTCCACCTGTAGGGAGGGGGAAGCAAGGGTGAGATAAAAATCTCAGCAAGCAAACAGTTTAACAAGTTATTCAAACTACAAGCAATTTAAACATCATCATTAAAATTCCATACATCCATAATTACAATTTATGTTCATAATTATTAAACCACCATAAACCTTCATGAATCATACCTCTTAAATTTCAGATTTAATTGGCATATGAATGCAGTCATTTTATCCACAATTATATGCAAATGAAACATTTAATCTTCCATAACTACAATAGATTAATCATCAACATTTATTCTTCCATAATAACAATGTTTATATCCTCAACCTCAAATTACCATCAATGACAATAAGACATATGTATGATCACCTCACTACTTTATTAATTCTCACATCCACAATTGCTATCAACAATTAACACTAGAGAAAAGAATCTCATGCCACAACCTCAACCCTTACCATACACAAGGGACGAATCCTATTCCACGACCACATCCACAATCGTCATACCACAAGTAGCTCGCATGAGCCAATTCCACATTACAACTAGAAAGTTGTATATTCCACAAAATAACATCACCACAATATGTTGCATATGTATGCAAATGAATCTTTCCACAATGCAATGCATTTGAATGCTTTATGCTATGCTCCACATCACTCTTGCCAGGGCAGGAATTGTAGTTCATCGACACGGCAATATACGATGCTTCATGGCGAAGAGGTGCATCGTATTCGGCAATATACGATCTTTGTCAGACGGTCGGTCGCGGCTAAGTGCGGCGACATCCACATATGCAAATGACATGATATGACATGAATGATATGATAATTCATTAATCGCATTAATTCGTCCACAAGGAGCATTATCATGCTCTCAACATCTCCACATCCACCACATGTTATTTTCATGTTCACATTATATCAATAAGCAAGAATTCCACATGTCTACTAGCATAATATCAACCTATCAATGTTTGCTATCATCTCCACAATTAAAATATCATGCAATTATGGTATCATGTATCAAATTAAGATAATAATATAAATTACAAGTAGAAGGAATAACAAATTAAACGGTAGCAACCACCGCTACGTTCACTTGCCTCAATCCGACGAAGCGAAGATCAACAAAAATCAAGAGCGCTCAGGAACAAGACCACATGTCCATCAGACAACTCTCAGCACACAACCACAGCATATAAGCATGACATAAATATATAAAACATCGTTAGAAACCCGAACCCACACACACTCCTCTCCGCTCCACAATTCAACATAATACCCTCTGCAGCAGCGCTGCTTCACAATTTCGTATCTTTAAAAATATAAATCAAAATATAGCAAATGACACCTCTATGGATTCATGACTTCAAAACCTACAATTTTCGTGTAGAACTCCTATTTTTATTCGGACCACAACTAGATGTATAATGCTCAAAACAGAGGAAGAACTCTGTTCTGGTAGATTGGACAGCAGTATTCAAACGCGTGCCAACGACATCACAGAGGTCTAAAAATTATAAAATTTATACAGAACCTAGATCTCTAAATTATCCACAACTTTCTCAACTACGGCTGTACCAATCTGTCCGCCTGACGGACAGCGGTATTTTCGACTCCGTATCTCCCAGATCCCTTGGTATAAAAATTTGAAATAAATACAGGAGATGCATATGGAAGTCCCCTACAATTTTCCTTTTGGAAAGACCCGCAGGAAAATTCGCTTACTATTTTTAATATCCGGATTACCGCCGGACTGTACCAATCTGTCCGCCTGACGGACAGCGGTATTGCCAACTCCGTATCTCCCAGATCCCACGGTAGAAAAATTTGAAATAAATACAGAAGATGCATATGGAAGTCCCCTAAAACTTTCCATTTGGGAAGACCCACAGGAAAATTCTCTTACTATTTTTAATATCTGGATTACCGCCGGACTGTACCAATCTGTCCACCTGACGCACAGCGGTATTGCCGACTCCGTATCTCCCAGATCCCATGGTAGAAATATTTGAAAGAACTACAGAAGATACATCTAGAAATCCTCTACAAATTTTCTTTTTGGAAGACCAGCAGGAAAATTCATTTTATAGATTAAAACCGCGAGACAAACCGCGCTGCGCGAATAGATCTAAAATCAGCCCGCGACTAAACTCTAATCGGGCAATTGATCTATTATGTACCATCAAATTTCGTGCCAAGAACCTTAATTAGTCCATAAAACAGAGGATTTGGGATGGAAAAAAATTACCTAGATGAAGAAATTTTTCCCAATCTTTTCCTCCTCTTCTTCTTCTCCTTCCTTCTCCTTCTCCTTCTCCTTCTCCAAGAGTAGCAATGGGGAACACCTTGGGGGGGGCGCAGCCTCAAGGGGTGGCGGCTGTGTGGGGGAGGAGGGAGGGAGGGGTGCTAGGTTTAAATGAGAGAGGGAGGGAGGGTGCGGCCAATGGGGTGGCGCCCCCCTGGGCTTTTGCCCTTGGGTGGTTGGCCCACTCCCCTGGCGGCCCAAAACTGAATTTCAAAATAATTTTTAATATATTTTATTCCTTTTCCAAAGTTCTACTATTTATATTTTTCCCTTCCCGCGATTTACCGAAAAACCGGCGATTCCGCGATTGATTTAAAAACTTGCGCCATAACGGCGTTCGGGATATTACAGCATGGTCGTAAATGGCGACGTGGTCATGAATAGCTTTGTCCACAGCCGAGTATTTGCGAATGTGGTTGTATGGAGTTACGACCACGTTAGGGAGGAGTGAACGTGGTCGGAGAATGATTTGACCACGTTGGAAGCGGTCGGAGGGTGCTTCGACCACGTGTGGCGGCGGCGAGGCAGAACAGAGGACAACGGTTGTGGTGACTCACGGCACCAGGGTTCAATTAATCAAGAGGTGAGCATCATGGTGGGCTTGGGAACTTACCTCAGTGGTCGGTACGGCTCGAGAGTGGCTGTGGTGAGCTGGCGGCGTGCGACGGCGACGATCGAAGGAGTCGGACGGCGCAGGCGCAGTTCAGGCGATATGAGGTCCGGTTGAGGGTGGGGACAGCGTCATGATGCTCTGGGGTGCCTCACTGGAACAGAATTGGAATGTGACGGTGGCAATCGACGATTGGCTCCTTGGCCGGGCTTGGGGAAGAAGAGACCACCGGCGGGCTGTGGCACTCGGGAGGCCAATTCTTTGAAGTGGGAGACTTGGTGGAGTGGTGTGGTGCAATCGGGAGCCCTGGGCGAGGCTTTATAGCCACGGAAAGGCAGTGGCGGCATGGGGGAGGGGCAGTTGAGCGGTTGAAGCCAAAGCGTGGCGGTTGAGTGGCTACAGCGCTAGGGATTCGGCCTCGGGTCAGAGAGTGAGCGACGCAGGGCATGGCGTGAGGTGATGGAGGGGCAGGACCGTGCGGTTAGGTGCGGAGTTGACAAGCACAGTTGCACAGCTACAGGGCGGTCGACGCCGAGCTGAAGCGGGCGCAGGCGTGGTGACGCCCAGAACAGGGGAAACGACGGGAGCAGGAGCGCACTGCAGCTGACGAGGGCGACCGGGAGCTGGTGACAGTGAAATTGGTGCCTAACCAGCGCGACCGCTCGGTCAAAAAGGTCGGTCTTCTTGGCTGGGCGACACGACGGAGTGAGTCTACCGGGCAGTTAGCGATGACGCGCGCGGACGTCGGGAGTGGGAAGGGTGGGTCCCTGTGACGCGAGAGCGAGACATGCCTTCGACCGCCGGTCCGAAGGAGGTGCAGTCGTAAAGACGGGCTACCGTGGTGAAGTGGGCTGCGGGCTTCCATTTGGCGAGGCAGAGAACGGCTTCGGCCATGGTTGAAACAGGGAGAGAGAGCAAGGGCCGGCTGGGCCTAGCTGAGATTTGACCCATGGCACTTTTTATTACTTTCCATTTCTTTTATGATATTTTATTTGTTCCATTTTTCATAAATCAATTTTTAATTTGTTGGAACCTCAATCACAAAACCAAGGACAATCCATAAAATCTTCAAATATCGACAAAATACATTTCAAAACAATTCAAGGGCTACACATTTCCCAAGGTCAGATTTTGAAGATGTTACAATACCCTTCCCCTAACCTGGTGTTTTCTCTTTTGGACAACAATGTCCCATAACAAAAGGTTTTCCCCACAATACGTCAAGCTGATGATCAAAGATTCGATTGCCCCAGGACTTGGGATGAAACGTGCTTTACACCCATCGCATGGCTTACATGCCAAGCAGTTACTACTGGGGACAGTGAAAAGCCAGCTCGAGTCATTCTCGGGTAGTGAGGTTAACATATCCCTCATTTTCCCAACACGCCTCAAGACCTATGGAGACATCAAGCCCTACAGAAGACTATAGGGAAGAGCATAAAAGGGATACCTGGCCAACACAAGTTCGGTTTAGTGTGCAGCCGCTTGCCACCCTGTGAGGCATATTAACAAGTGACGAAAAAACAAGCCTATGAGGATCATTTAGCCCATAAAGGTGGATGGCTATTCTCCAAATTCTTGGCAAGTTATCCCTTCAGAAAGTAATGCATGCTCTTTTGAAGAAGCTAGTTCAAGTTCCAAAGTTAAGGAATCGCAAAAAAGAGGATGCAAAATTCATCCTCACAAGTGAAAAGGGGTAAAAAAATCCCACTTCAAACATCCAAAAAAGTTCTCCAACAATCAAAGGAGAAAGTCCTCTCAAAGTTGAAATAGTTGGAAAGAGGAGGGTAGTCATTCACCATCCTCAGCAAAAATAATGGCAATATTTCCATGCCGTTTTCCCAAAACCATTCTTCCCATTTAAGCCCACCTAAGTCTCTTGGTTCGATAAGGCAAAACGTTGGGATGTTCACTGTCCTCCGGTAACACTGTTTCCCCCTAAAACATGAACACTCACCATGGTTTTGCAGTGTACAACGGTTAAGCTCTCTATCAGCCTTATCCAAGGTAGCTCCTATAGTTTGACGTTAAGTGGGAGAACCAACATGTAAAAAAAGAAGTATTTGCCAAGCTCTGTCTTCCTCTGTTTTTTTCTCATTTCTTCTTGGCCTTTTCATGACATCTATGAGTCTTTAGCTCGATTGGCAGCCGGCAAATCCCAACAATATGAAGTCGTTTTAGTCTCTAGTTTAATTGTCGTTTACTTCGGTGCAACAGTGGCGACTCATCGTTTTGGGAGCAATGTAGCACGCCAGTGCGGCTAGTGCGAATTTGTGAAACCCTTCCACCTAGTTGGTATGACACCTAGCAGCTACACGGTCACAACTAGGTTGATAACATTCCTTCAGTATGTGGCATAGACTTTCGCCGCAAATTGAAGATGATTTATGGCATGGTCTTTCGCCTCAAAACATGTATACTATGGCATGGCCTTTCACCTTCACAAAAGTATACTTCGGTATGGTCTTTCGCCTCGACGCAACTATATGGCATGGTCTTTCGCCTTGACAAAGCTCTGTGGCATGGTCTTTTGCTTGCGCACAGCTATGGCATGGTCTTTCGCCTCAACACAGCCATGTGGCATGGTCTTTCATCTCAGAACAAGTATGCTATGGCATGGTCTTTCTCCTTCACAAAAATATACTCTGTCAAGGTCTTTCGCCTCAGAACAAGTATACTATGGCATGGTCTTTCACCTTCACAAAAGTATACTCTAGCATGGGCTTTCGCCTCAGAACGAGTATGATGTGGTGTGGTCTTTCGCCTCGGCATAAGTACATGGTGGCATGGTTTTCCCCTCAACATGGCTATCTGGCATGACTTCTCGCCTTGACACATATATTCTAACCTTCTGTGTTTCTCTTTTTCCTCTTTTGTGTTTGTACTAACCTTATCAGGTCTGACTACACAATGTTCGGTTTCCCGATCACAGTACTCGGAGCTGTTGCTCGACCACATGGTACTCAGAGCCGCTGTCCAACCACGCAGTACTCGGAGCCACTGTACTCTTTGACCGTATAGATCCGACCATGTGGTACTCGGAGCCGCTGCTCGATCACGCAATACTCAGAGCCATCGCCCGATCACGCAGTGTTCGGAGTCGTGACACCCGACGGCTAAGAAAATCCGACCACGCAGTAGTTGGAGCCACAGCCCAACAGCGTGGAACGTCGGCCGATTGATCACACAACATGGAGGATTGCAGCACTCGACGACCGAGCAATTTCGTCCAAAAGCCAACAGCGATTCTTTGACTACCCCCCAACTTCAACGTGTACTCGAATACACAGGTATTTGGCATACACCAAGACTATTTCTAGCATTATCAAAATATCGGCCCAATCAATAAATCATATCGAACACTCGGCAATAATTTCATTCAAGAAAAATTAGTAGATGGTTACAAACTTGGTCAACACATCTACGCAGCATGACTCGAGGAGCATTGAAGATGCCCTTACTCTATGATAAAGACAAGATGTAAAAGCTAACTGCACTCTATGGCACGAAAAGCGGATCCGACTTGATTTTAAGAAGCAAGCAAAGATAAAGATGCTAGAAAACCTAAAACTATCAAAGCCTGCTAAGAAGGTTTGGGCATGCCAAAATATGGGTTACACATATAAGACATGATGGCTTCAATTTTCGGCGGCGCCTGGGATACGAGCTGATCCTTCTGTTTGACAACATGCTCCACGTACATCTTGACGTCGTTGCGGCGTCCTTCTAGTCTCACAACACGCTCGGACAGATAATTGATAGCGATGGGGTGAACTATGATCATGTCTTTGTTGATATTTGCAAGGAGATGGAGCTCCGCTTCACGTGCCCTAGCATTTTACACCTCTTTTTCTAGTCTTTCAGCTTCCTCCCGCCACTTTGTCAATGAGGAGTTGAGCTACTAACTATGCTCCATCAGTTGTGCACCCTCACCTTCAACAAGCTTGAGCTCTTGTGATACGCCTGTGCATGCCAGCTCGAGTTGTTGTAGTAAAGAGTGCGCCTCCTACTCAGCAGACATGATAGTTGTCTCTTCAAAACCTGTTGAGCTTGTTCTTCTAGTTAGATGCTGCTTTAAATCTTCCAAGTCGGACATCAGTTTTACCCAGTTTTCAGGGCGAGGATCTTTATAGTCCTTAAGCCGCTCACATGTCGCCATCTCAATCAATTGAGTGATGCGAGTTTTATCGAGGGGTTTTTGTTTCAGGTATTCATGAATTTCATGTAAATCCATGTGTACGCTTCCAGCATGAAGAGCAGAAAGGAAGTCATTGGTCGGGAGGGTAATATCTTGCTGCTTGCAACATTTGTCGTTAGGGTTGCGGATGGAATCAAGAGTGAACCTTGACCCATTGGATATGAGGGTGGATATGTGTCCATCTAGATTCCTTTTCAACCTCTTGGCTCAATTAGATAGTGAGTCTGAGTCGGAAGAGGTCGTTGTCGGATTGGCTGAATTTTTTTTTGCAAAGGTCAAGTTTATTTCGCTTCATGAACAATAACAAAAGATGCAAGTACTTACAGAAGGGGTCAGCTTTTGAGCGTGCTCCGTTCTCCTCCTCAAGATGATATTCCACCGGGTACTTCCTTTTCTTTTCAGCCAGCAATGCTTCGGCAAGACGAGGCTGATGGCTAGTATTATCAAAAGATGTCTCCGCAACACACGGGGGAAAGATCATCCCGTCGAGTACGGAAGCATGGAGCACCTGAAATGCTCTCTCATCAGTAAGGCCAATCTCCTCCAATATGTCCACACTAACATATGGCCACTTAAGCCCAAGATGTTGCAATAAGCAATAGGGTGATGTATAAGGTTTCTATCGAAAAGAAAAGGGGAGGTGAACGAACCTCGGAAGCCCCTTGCGGGTCCTTGCCGTCGGGTGCAGTATCAGTCATCGCCAGTGCCCCTTGTGCTCAGAAGAGTGTTTTGAGTTCGATAGTGTCACATCAGATGAGACACTCAAGGAAGGCGAATTGATTAGTGAAGGAGAACAGTCGCGTGGGCTATAGTCTCTAAAGGACGGTGTTTTCAGTCACTCTTTTTGTGGGTAAATGCAGGCGGTGGACCAGTCAGTGCAGATTCCTTGCCGTGGTCAGCAATAGATTTGACCAGCCATCTTTCTTTCCAGCCAGCAGGAAGTCCACGGGTCAAGTCGGAGGTACAACTTGGCTATCTCACGACAGGGCCATCGGTTGACGAAGAGGACGGCCCTGATGCTGTGGACCCCTTCTCGATGTATTGGTGCTAGAAGAGGCAGCAAGCTCTGATCGCTCGACGGTCTTAGTATGACGGTGGTTTTGACACTTCGCCACAGGGCCTGACCCTCGCTTGTCGGAAGCCGAACGCTTGTTGTCACACTCCATGGTCTTGAGGAACAAAAAGTGGATCGTGATGTTCGCCCGAGAAACTGGTAAAGCTCGCTCGAAACTGACAACATTGGAAGCAAACCCCGGCACTTATAAAGAGCTACTCGTATATGTAACATTGGGAGAGGTCCGAGTCCACATATGACACGGGTAAAGAAACAGACCACGACATGAGTAGTGCTTTCCGGTTTTAGTCCAAAATAGTATTACCCAGTTAAGTTCGTTTCGCTTTGTGCCTCAAACTTAACTCGGCGGGGGGCATTTGTTTGATGAGTTTTTGTGCAAAATGGTTGGCTACGACTACACTACGTCAATTAGACTGATACAACCATGTTTAGCCAGTACAACCATGTTCGTGATCACTAGGGGTATTGAGTACTGCTTTCAGTCACGCGTATTGACCACGTTGTGTCGATCAGACTAGTACGACTACATTTCGATCGCTGGGGGATCGAGTGGTTGTTTTCGATCAGTTGAGTTGACCGACTGATACGACCATGTTGTGGCACACTGCGTCAACCGTCTATTATGACCACGCCTACTCGAGCACTTGTTACAACCACATTCTTGCAACCACATCTTTGACCGCCTGGGTATCGAGCACGTTCTTCGAGCACGATTACGATGTGTCGATCAGACTAATATGACCGTGTTGTGCAGTTCGACCGTGGTTGTAGACCAGCAACAACAAGGCATGGTTGCATCGTATCCTCATCCAGTTGGAGATAATGCTTAACAAATCTTCGATATAAATGCAGAATCCCAGAAGATAACTAATCTGTAGCCAATCAGGAATCTTATCTCAATTGGAACCTTATCTCTGATTTAAACGGCGCAACTGACACCGTGTTTGAGTCGTATACGGTACCTACAGCCCCCTCCCAAGCATATGAAAGGGGAGGTAGAGATAGACACAGGAAAGGGCAAAGCACACCCCCGCAGATGGATACAAAGGAAGAAGAACTGCAGACGCATACGAGACGGGGCGAAGACGCAAGCACACCCATAGAGAAATAGAGGAGGAGGGAAAGAAGAAGAAGGAGAAGTCATAGGGATTTGAGGCACCAATCAATACAAGCCCAGGCCATGGCATCTTATGTTGAGAACGGTAAAAATATCCTCACCTCTCTTTTCTCTGCATCTTAATCTGCATATGATGAATAGCGGCTATGACGATAATGTAGCCAAGCAACTACGGTCGATCAGGTGCTCTGGGCCTCACCGAGATATGGCTCATGACCCTTGAGGAGGCTCCCGATCGTTGACCAAAATCAATGCCTCCGATCGCTCCAGAAGTCGTGCGCCCCCGATCATCGGCCAAAGTCAGATATCTCCGACCACCGTTTGAGATCAATACCCCTAAGGAGGTTCCCAATCACTGGCTGAAGTCAGCACCTCCGATTGCTTCAGAAGTCGTGTGTCCTAGGTCGCTTCCCGAAGGCTGGCATTCCTGACTTCTGTTCGCAGTGGAGCACCCCGATCGCTTCTGAAGCTGTGCACCTCCGATCGCATCAGAAGCCAAAGTTCCCCAATTGCTTTCCAATGGTGGGCGTTCCTGACCTTTGCTCAGGTTGAGCGCTTTGATTGCTTCCACAATCGTGAGCCCCCGATTGCTTCCCAGGTCAGGCCCCTCGACTGCTCGCAAAGCCGGCCACTACCGATCGCTTCCGAGGTCAGGTCTGTCTCCGATCATGTTGCAAAGCATGTCCCCAATCGCTTATCAAATCCAAGCAATGACAACCGCTACCGATTACTTCAAAGTCGGGCGTGTCTCCGATCGCGTCGCAAAGCGTGTCTCCAATTGCTTCGCAAACCCAAGCAACCACAACCGCTGCCGATGACTCCCGAAGTCGCGCGTGTCTCTGATCACTTCGCAAAGCTGAAATCCTCGACCGCTGTCGATCGCTCTCGATTTCATGCACCCCGATCGCTTTCCAAGTCAGGCCCTTCGACCGCTCATAAAGTCGAATGCCTCAGATCATTCTATGAGTAGGTGTCTCTGATCGTGTCGCAAAGTCGGGCCTCCGATCACTTTGCAAAGTCGAAGTCCCCATCCGTTGCCGATCGATTCCAAAGTTGGGCCTCCGATCGCGTGCCGAAGCTAGGATTGTCGATTGCTTGCTGAAGTCAGGGTTTTTCGATCGCTTGCCGAAGTCGGATCTTCAACTGCTCCTTGAAGCCGAACGCCTCCAACCGCTCGTTGAAGCCGCACGCCTCCAGGTGGTCCTCGAAGATGGACGCATACGACCAATTGCTAGAGTCAAGCCTCTCTGACCACCTGTGGTACACCAACTTCTTCGGCCGTAGATCGCCGATCACGGTGCTTCAAAACTCCAACGAGTACTTCCCTACATCTAGGCTTCATGAGTGCCTCGTTCAACTCAATGTGCTACAATACTTTTACGAGTATGCCTTACGACCATGGTGATGTCGTGATGTTCAACCATGGGGCTACAACATTTTTTACGACCATGGTGACTTCCGTCCTCGGATGTTTCTCGATGCGTTCGGCCGTAGTGAGTTTCGACCACGACTGTCTTCTGATGGGTTTTGACCACGTGGATTTCGACCATGGACGTTTTCCGAGTGGTTTCGACCATGATGGGTTTTGACCATGGTATGGGTTTTGACCACGTGGATTTTGACCACAGATGTTTTTCGAGTGGTTTCGACCACGATGGGTTTCGACTACGCCAGTCTTCCAGTGGGTTTCGACTACTGTGATTGTTCGACCACAGATGTTTTCGATGGGTTTCGACCACGGTGGGTTTTGACCACGGTAGTCTCCTAATGGGTTTTGACTATTGTAGCTGTTCGACCACAGACATTTTCTGATGGGTTTCGACCACGGTTGTTTTCCGACGGGTTTAGACCATGGTGGGTTTCGACCACTATGGATTTCGACCACGGCTTTCTTCCGATGGGTTTTGACTACTGTGACTGTTCGACCACGGATGTCTTCCAGTGATTTTCGACCACGGCTATCTATTGATGGGTTTCGACTACTGTGACTATCGACCATGGCTATTTTCTGATGGGTTTGAACCATGGTGTGTTATCGACCCCAGATGTCTTCCCATAGGTTTCAACCATGTGACTTCCGACCATGGAGATTTCTCGACGAATTCAGGGACTGTTCTTTTCGGCTGCGGCTTATGGCTTTTGGCTGAAATTTTTGAATTTTTGCTTTCTGAGTGCAGATTACGGAAAAATAGATACTCGCTTGCAATTTTGACAGGTACGGATGTTGGGCTTTTAACGTGTAGATCGTTTAACACAGAGACCCCATCTTGAAAAAATACTCCGTTTGAAAGTTAGGTACTGTAGCAAAAGCCAAAAGCCGCCGGCTTCGGAGGAAAAGAACAGGCCCTCAATCTGAGTGATGCTCGACCACTAAGTGCTTCTTATGGGTTTCGACCACGGTTGTTTTTCGATGGATTTCGACCACAGACGTTTCTCAGCGGGTTTTGACTCTAATGAATCTTGACAACGGATAGTTTCCTATGGTTGTCGATCACATTGATACTTGACCTCCATGGTCTGCTCTACTAATTCTTCCGCTCAGGCTATACCTACGACACCGATTCTAGCCGCCATTGTTGTCAGATTGGTCATGCTAGACGTTAATCATGCATACTTTCAATCACTTTTGTTGTGTCTGTTCGATACTAACGAGGTCAAATGGCATGGGCGAGCGCGGTCAAGTGTGACGACCACGCTATCAACAACCCTATAGACCGACAAGGCTATGGATAATGCCAACGCCCATACCTTCATGAATCATTTATCCCTTGCATGAGGAACATAAAGCGAAGACTGAAGACGGCGACCAATGCGCAGCTTAATCAGAGGTTTTCCGTGGGTTACCCTGCGGATGTAATTAATTGGAGGCATTCCGAGGCCCCAGGAACCAAGACACCATATCGTCTATGTCAGATCTACTATGCAAAGTAGGCTACGGAGTGCACATATATATAAAGGGATCTGTAATTTTGTTCTTCTCAAATGAATGAATAAAATACATGTTTTCCCTATCTTTTGTTATGTTTATCTATTTTTTGTGTACTTTAGTACACTGGCACGCCCGCATCTTATAACCCTAGGGCCAGAAATTCATGAGTGAATTCTCGCATCAAACATCATGCATCAGAATCGAGATATGCCATCAAACACACCAGCTGCACGAGGTCATTATTGAGGATGTACAACCTGTTCCTCACTCTCTTGACCCGAACAAGTTGTTGTCCCTGGCGATCAAACATGTGCAGGTGACCATCGTCCAACATGACCTTGCAGTTGTGCTCCTCGAGCTGACCCAAGCTGATCAGCTTCAGGATGTAGTACACATCCATCAACACCTTGTGCTCACTCGTGCGTCTTCTGATCAACACCATGCCTTGGCCACCTATGGTTACTGCTAAACCATCACCGAATTTCACCGTGCCTCCAATCGATGTGTCAATCTCAGTGATCTGCTTCCTACAATAGTCAAATGATTGCTAGCTCCCATGTCAAGGTACCAGACATTGCCATCGTCCTTCTTATTCACTCTGAGATGGAGTTGAATGTTCTCCTCCACGAGCGCCACCACATTGGTGGTCTATTCCTTGGTCTCCATCAACTTGCATGCCTCAAGCATCAGCAAAGTAGGTCCATTGTCATCCTTCTCTGCCACATACGCCTTCTTCTTCTTTGGCTTGTGACACTAGGACGCAGAGTGCCCGTAGATCCCACAATTGAAGTACTTAATCTTCTCTTTGTCAAATTTTGCCTTGGGATCATTGCCAGATTTTTCTTCTCCTTGGCCGGCTCCTCACTAGCTCTTCATGCTATGGCAACGGCCATTGCCATGCCCAAAGCTCTTTTTCACGCCACTGTCAGAGCTCGCATCACCCTTTTTCCCTTGAGCAAATAGTGCCTCCCATTGCGCACGTGATAGCATCAATTGTTTGCCCTCCTTTGAATCACCGAAGCTACCTCGAACCCTTTCATCATAGGCCTTGTACCAGCCTACGAGATCTTCGATCGTGAGTGATTTGAGATACACACACTACTCAATCGACATGATGAGCTGCATGTAGCATGGCGGGGCTGCACGAAGAAGCCATCGGACGACGTCGATCTCTTCTGGTTTCTTCTTGAATACCACTCACCAAGGACGACACCCTGGCAGCAAATGTTTCCACCGTCTCATTGTCCTACATCTTCAGTCCCTCATAGTCCCTTTTGATGGTTTGCAAGTTGACCTCCCGGACACGTTCGTGCCCTCGTCTTGATCACGTCCCACGCCGCCTTTGCTGAGTCCTTTCCGGTAGGGGATGGCATGAGACTCTTCGGGATTGCCTAGTAAATCACGAACAACGGCAGGCGATCCTTGCGGAATTCCGCGTCGTCGTTCTTGTATGCGTCGCTGGTCGGTTCTACCACGTCCCACACCTCCTAGGCTTATAACATGACGCACATCTTCATAGCCCAGATGATGTAGTTGTTGCATGTGAGCTGTGGGTAAGCCATCGGTGCTAGCCTCTCTTTCTTCACCTCTGAGGCCTCTCCGAGCTCAGTCGCAAGTCATCCTCCCGCCATGATCTTCAACCGTGAAAAACACCCACGCTCCTGATACCAAATGATAGATCGGACCCTAGCCACATACTTAGGTCCAACCAGATTTACTCCCTGGGCTCCAGGTCCAAACAGATTGAACACAACTAAGCACACGGGCTGTTGCATGCGAACGCTAAAGCACCAGCTTATAAGTGGTACTGAGCCTTCTCTCCTCAAAAGATTAGTCCAATAGATGATGTTTCTCTTACACATATAAATTATACTTTTTTTTCACAACCGATATGTGACTATTTCCAACGATACATCATCCAGTTCAATTTTTTTTGCTACACGCCTGATAGATTATGCTTGTATTTCTCTGAACACAGTCAACCGATCCTGATATGACAGGAAAAATTAAATTTTTGCCGATCTCACATTTGGAAAAGATGAAGCAATCAACAGAGTATGATTGGATTTGATAAGACGGTGACGGGAGATAACAAAAAAAGATGGCAGCAGGGAATAAAGCATGACTTTCAGTAGGAAGGATGATACATGAGCTTCAACAAAGTTGGTTGTTATGATGAGTCCCATTTGTACTGTCACAGATCGATTTTTGCTGAAAATTTGAAGACATTGATTTTTTTTCGTATAGAACTTTGTGAGATATCTGCATTCTAATGATGACTGTATATGAAACAAAGCCAAATTTTAAAAGAAATTTGAATTTCAATTGGATTTGATTTCCTTTGAACCCTAGTCTAATTCAGCTCAAATCTCAGCTATCCAAGCTACAAATTCTCACTGGCATTGACTCAACGGAGGATTTTTACGTCGGCAATGTTCACCGTTTGAAAAGATCTCACCGCCACCCCTGTTTTGCTGCCGCCCAACCTCTCCCGCTCGCTCTTGTGCCTTCTCGCACCATCTCGCTGCTGCCACTTCTGTGCAGCCTGTTAGAGGCCATACCCCCTCTTAAATGCCCTGACCGCATGTCAAAGCCGCCGACCACACTCGCCATCGCCGCACCGACCTCCCTGCTCTCTGCTCTCTTTACTCTCACAGCAGATTCAAACCACCTTTGACCGTCGCAATGTCGTACATTAGTCAGCTAATACCACCCCCTTAGCCAGCCGCGCCGCACCTCCCCGACCCACTGAGTTCAGATTTAAAAGAAGTCACAATAATGAAAATTGAGCTGATTTATGATTTTTGTATCTTTAAGTAGGCTCAAAATCTGAGGATGCTATAATTGAAACTTTTGATCCTCAGACATTAATCTATACTGACAAATTTTCTCAGATTTATTGGCCATTTGAAAGTCAGTTTTTCAGGAAGCTTTTGTAGGCTACTTGGAATGCAAAATCAGGAAATGATCCACATGTTACAAGTGCCTTATATACACATGATATCAAGCTCCTCATGCTCTAAATTGATATTTAAATCCCTCATAATGCAATAATCAATGCTATTTGTGTTAATTGACTCTTTTTGGTGGTTAATGCCAAATGGGGGAGAGATTTGAGATAATAGCTTTCTTGATATTGGGGGAGATAAATTAAATATTGTGATAATGCCAAAGAAGTGAGAAATAATAGAAATACTATTTGCTAATAGGGGAGAATTATGATAATATGTTTATCAAGGAGAAGTTAATTGAATGATGCCAAAATGTGAAAATGTTAAAATTTTAACATTAAATGTTGATTAATGCTTTCACCTTCTCTCATGCACTTATTTTTCATATCATTTAGTCATTTTCACCAATATGCTATTATCATAAATGGATTTGTCATAAATCACCAAAAAGGGGGATATTGAAAGATCAAGCTCCGGTTAAGTTGGTTTTGGTGTTAATAACAAATATCATAGTGTGATTTTAATGATAATATCATATATCATTATGCTGTTTTAGTGATATTGACAAATACATATATGAAACTAATATGTCCGTTTAAGTTTATTTATGATTAGTCTCATTTGGATGGAAAGGTGAAATCAAAGAGGTATGCATTCGAAATTATTCTCTCATATATTAGTGCATTCCTTAGATCCAAAATATAGATTGAACTCCACAAATTATTCAAAATGAATATGTGCATATGTATTCAATATACACACTTGTATGCACACATTTAGGGGGAGCTCTTTATATGTTTTGCAGTTTCACAAGTAATGATCCATGCTTCTCTAAATATGCATATTTGGGTATTTTTACTTTGAAATACATTGTTGGGTATATATAACTTGTGTAGTTCACATATACTCGTGTAATCAGGTTGTCAACTAACTTCTCCATTATATGTTAATGGTTGAATAGTCAAATGACAACCGGATAAGTAAGCTTTGTGCTAATCTTAGAGTATACAAATTGTTGTTGTATACTCGCAAATCAATTTTTATATCTTATGATTTATGGAGATTGTCACGAATTACCAAAAAAAGAGAAGATTGTTGAATCTTGTCCCTCCATTATGTGTTAATGGTGAAGTTTGGTAATTGATGACAATTGTTTTGTGAACTAACGGTTTCCATGAGTTGGTTGAATAGGTTAGGTTCCACAAATGAGGATGACTTGGGATGACTTCATGTGTTGAAGATTATCAAGTCAAGACGTGAGAAAAAGATAGATTCATGAGTTGAATGCTATCAAAAGGATGAAGGCTTCATGTGTTGAAGGCCATCAAGGTAATGATATGTTGATTAAGCAAAGACCATCATGTGTTGATTAAGCAAAGACCATCATGTGTTGATGGAGTTGATGTGAAAGATGCATTATGTGTTAATGCATATCATGATGTTGACCCAAGGCAAAGGTATGACTAGCTAGGGTTAAGGATGTGTTCCTAGTCTTTTACCGGTCTTGGTGTTTGGTTGGAAGACCGGATTGCTAATATAGGTTGCCGTACTATTAAGAGGGGTCATGACTAGTAGTTTGAGTCTCATCATGTGTTGATGGTTCATCCTCACCTCACTAGCTCAAATTGACATGAGGCTTGTATTTGCGAATGTATTTTGCAAATAGTTGAAGCTCATGTGTTGAACTTCATTGTGACATGGAACTATGCATTGCGAATATGTTTTGCAAGTGCTTGAAGTCCATGTGTCTATTCTTTGTAATATGAGGCTTAGATTTGCAAATGTGCTTTGCAAATGGTTGAAGCTCATATTTAATCCTTGCGTCATGATTTCAAAAGTGTGCAAATGTGTTTTGCAACTTGTTGAAAATTATGTGTGATCCTTGTGTGTATGATATCATAGTTTGCAAATGTGTTTTTGCAAAATCTGTTGAGATATCTGCACTGCTCAGGAAAAATCGGAAGTACCGGGGTTGTGCGAGCGGTACTACCTACGAGCGGAAGTACCGGCATGTGTTGAGCGGTACTACCGGCTCCCGGAAGCTTCGTATCCCGAGCGGAACCTTTTTTCCATAGAGTGCCGAGTTTGGGCTCGATTCGAGCGGAAGTACTGCGCCGACTTTGCGGTACTACCGGCGAGCGGAAGTACCGAAAAATGAACGGCGGAACTACCGCTCTGACTGTGTAACGGCTAGTTCAGAGGCTCTGACATAGCCGTTACAGCGCGTCAGAACTGGAGCGGTACTACCGGCCGTTGGTCGGCGGTACTACCGCTCGTCCTGAATTTTTCAGGACTTTGCTCCAACGGCTAGTTTTTTGGTGTGGGGTATTTATACCCCCTTGAGGCCAGTTGGAGATGTTGCTGGAGTATTCATTTATGAACCCTTGAGCTAGTTTGAAGTTCTCCACTCAATTGTGCATGTATTGCACTTTGTAAGAAGGGAGAAGAGGACTAGAGTGCATGTGTTGCCTCTAGGTGAGGACTTTGTGTCCGGCGAGCTTGTGCATCCATTGCACGTGGTGAGAGTCAAGTGAGGGACTTGACTTGTTACTCTTGGAGTTTGCCGACTCCTAGACGGCGTTGGAGGCGTCGTGCGCGGTGATCTTCTCAAGAAGCTTGTGAGAAGGCCCGGCGAAGTTGTGAAGGTAGGAGCTCACCTACCCGGAGCGGGAAAGAGCTACGACTAGTGGATTGAGGTGTTTCGGCTTAATTCGTGGAACCGGTTCGATTTGTTCGGGCTAACCTCAACATGGACTAGGGAAGAGCGGCAACTCTCCGAACACCACGGTAAAACATCGTTGTGTCAATTGTGGTTTGTTTTTTTATACTCAATTTATTTTCAAGCAATTTACATTCATAGAATTAAATTGATTGCTTGTATACTTAGATTTGCAAACCATTGACTTAGGCTAGAATTTGGTGCACTTAGGTGAATTAACGTATTGTAGGTGTTATTTGAGCTAAACCAAATTGATTTACGCTTCCGCACTATATACTTGGTTTAGACTAATAGAAAAGGTCTTGAATTGTTAGTATTAATTTGTAGAGAATTTTTAAGACCGCCTATTCACCCCCCTCTAGTCGGCCTCCTCGATCTTACAACATGCCACGCGCCACCGCCGCCATTGCCCAGCTACTGTGCCGAACCGTCTCTGCCGCTCTATATAAGTCCCCGAGCCCCTCCATTCGAAGACATCGACGCTTAGGGTAAGCGAAACACCCCAAAAGCTCCGACAACCTTCCCAATTGCCGACATCACTGGAATTCACCAACGCAAGTCCAAATTCAATTTTTTTTCCTTCGATCAATTATTTTCCAATTACCTTCGTCTATAGCCTCCTCATGCCCCCATGAATACCCCCGAGCCACTACCTTAGCCTCCCGAGCCTCCCTGTTTTCTGCCACTGAGGTCCGCCGCATAGCCATGGCACCTCGCCATGGGTAACCCGACTCCGACCACCCTTGCCCAAACCACCACGTCCCCAAGCTCCCTCTAACCCCCAGGATGCTCAAATAATAGTGCTACTACTCTATAGACCCCTAGTACTCCCTGTGCCATTCGAACAACACATGGAAGGAAAGTCTCGCCACCGGCGAACGCCGACTCCCCTGCCCCCGCTAACCCCAAAAATGGAATCCCAGTAGTGCCAGAAACCCAACCATGGTCTCCTTTTTCGTCGCAAAACACACTATCCTCACCAATCGCCATCGTCATTCCCCCCTGTTTCTCTGTCACGCACACGTCCAGCCGAAGAAGATGAACAGTAACGGTATGTTACTGTTCACCTGACCCATTAACTCTGAACCCATCCCCCAATGAACAGTAGTGGATTCAGTGCGACCAGACCCGTAATAAATAGTGCCTAGACCCGTTACTATTCAACAAACCCAAAAATACATACGTATACCTACTTCGACCGTTTCGAACCCGCCGATCCATTCCCCAGCTCTGTTTCACCTTTTCGGACCCATATAAACCCAAAACACTTTTTATTAGGATTTCTTGGATTTTCTTTCTTTATTTAATTTCTTTATTCCTAGCTTAGCCATTCAAGCATGGAACTAAGTTATATTCTTTTGCTTTATGTTAGCTCCCGACGTCGAAATTCAGCCGGACTAGGAGGGAGAAGCTCAAGATCAAGAATAAGAAGAATTTGAAATCGTTGAATACTTAGACCCGCAAGGCAAGTCACATGTCTTTGATCATATTAAACCTACATTTTTTTAATTATTTATTTATCAGTACTTTCATTATATTATTTATATGTTATTATTTCTTATATAATAAGTGTTTAGAATGACATGATATTAGCTAATGTCCTACCACCCGAAAAATCCTTGCTCAATTTGATGGCATATTTACCTTGATAAGACTTAGTAATATTAAATGTATTATTAATGTAATCATGATAGTTTATGAACTCAATAAATTTTCCACTACTAAGAGACTTGGCATTTTGCTGATAAAATTTTAAAAGTGGCTCTAGGGTAAGAAAATTTCATGGGAAGCCATGAGTTGGCCGGGTCCCATGGCCTTATCCTAGGGTCGAGGCATGAATCGGAAAGGTGGCAGTGCAGTGGGCACTAAAATATGGGTTTTTGGGTGGAAGTTGCCTCAGAGAAAACTAAGGACTAGACCTTTATGCCAAGTGAAGAACATAGCGATCGTCCAACCACAAGCGTTGATTCGTCAAACCTAATCTAGTAACTGCTCAAGTTCGATTAAATATCTACAACTGGTGGGGGAGACCGAGGGAGAGTTTGTATGGGAGGTGGTTAACCATACAACAGTAGGGCTGCAACAAATCAGGCGAGGACGTGTGGGCCACTCGAGTTTGTTGAGATCAAAAACCTACTGGGTAGAGGCTATATAAAGAATTGAGCACTGAAAAACATTGTTTTCTTAATTCTGTTAGGAGTTAAGAGATCTTGTGGGTAAAGCTGGGCAACTCTACAGAGTCATAAATGAAGAGTATTCAAATACGCTGTGCTTCCGAAAAATGAAGCTGTGTTTAATGGGTGGATCCAAAAATGAAGCATAAGTAGATTTGGAATTTGACTAAGATTGGTATTCAAGTTGTAAAACCCTGTTCTCCTTAAGAAGATTATGATTTTATGTCTAAAACTTGTTTACAACTGAAATTGCATCCACGTAAAATAATGAACTACTTTACCCCACTCCTTGGTAAATCCTTGCATGTAGTTAAATAGTACATCCCATGTGATTTGATGAGTACGGTGGTTTGTAATCATACTTGCTAAAAATAATAACAGAAAATGCCTAGCAAGAGAATGAAGAAGTGTAACATCCTAAAATGTAAATCCAAATTAATTTTTAGAAAGCAATTGGCTTTTATTTGGATTTTTTCTCGTTTTTCTAGTTTTATTTCAAAATCTAAAATAAGAAAATGTATTTTAAATATTTTATTAAAGCTAAAAAAGAGTTTATTTTATTTTTCCTAACCTTCCCAGAATTTTTAATTAATTTTTGAGAATTTTCTAGGATTAAACATAAATTTTAAAAGATAAAAGGAATATTATAGAATTATTAAAAGAAAATCCGAAATTAAAACTATTTTTATTAAGTCTAAAATATCTCCAGGAATATTCTATGAATTTTCTGGAATTTGTAGATGTTATTTATTATTTTTCTAAGTAATTATAATGTTTCTAGTATTTTCTGAAAATTTAAACCAAAAATTAAATCCGAATTAATCTCGGACCACCACGTGTCGCGTCCAGATTGAATCCATCTCTCTCTTCGATTTAATCTCGGCCCTCCATCACAACATACCCCTTCACTTAAATCCAACGGCCGCAATCTTTTCACTTGCCACGTGTCATCCATCCGGCCGCCCCATACCCCTTCACTCTCTTTCTCTCACCGATGGGTGGGCCCCACCCGTCATTCCTTTCTTCTACCTTCCTTTCTTCTTCCTCCTCTCACTCTCTCTCTCCTCCATTGATGCCAAAACCGAAGCTTCAATTCCGGTCGTTTCCTTCGCTCAAACTCCCGATTAATTGCGCAATGAAAGCCCCAATCACTCCTCCACTAATTGCCGGCCGTTTTCTCCCTTGAATTCCCCCATTCACGGCCGAAAATCTCGCCATTTCTCTCTCCGGCAGCCAGCCCCTCATCCTCCGTTCCCCGCCTATAAAAGCCCCTCCGAACCCCTCTTCGGCACCGCCTCCCACCGCGCCTTCTTTTCCCCTCCTCGCCCGAGCGCCCTGACCACCCGAGCGCCGCCGCCCCGTACGCCACGGCCGCCGTTCCCCTCTCTCCGCCGCCGGCCTTCCTCCGGCCACCTCCCGAGCCGCCACCGGTACAAATCAACTCCCGCCCCCTCTTTCTCCGCCGCCCCTCGCCGGCGCGGCGAGCGCCGTCGTCGGTGGCTCGCCGCCCGTCGCCACCGCCCACTCGGCCACCTCGGTAGGCCGCGCCCGCGTGGACGCGTGTCGTGGCGCCGCGTGGCCGCCAGCGTGTGCGCCGCGTGTGGCGCCAGCGTCTTGCCGCGTGGCGCCACATCGCCGCGTGCCACTTTGGCCATGGCCGCGTTGCGTGGACTCGGTCCACGGTGGACCGGGCCCACATGTCCGAATTTTTGAATTTCAAAATTTTCCTGACGTCAGCATTGCGTCATAAATCCTTTCTTTAGAAAAATATTTCACCGAAATTAAATTACTTGCTGACATCATAATTATGAATTTTCAATACAAAAATAAATCGGAAAATCTTTCTTTTCTTTTTTCTTTCAATTAAAACTTACCGAGTCCATAACTTCCTCATTTTAACTCTGATTTGACCCGTTCAAATTTCTAAATTTTTCTAAAATCATGAAATACCCAAATATACACTATTTTTCAATTTTTGATTTTTATTTGAATTTATGTGTATTTATTTGTTTTGTTGCTTTGTCTTTTTCGCGCGTAGAATCCGACGTCGCCGAAGATTTTGTTGACCCGCAGCAAGAAAGTCAAGACATCGCACACGAAGGCAGGTCTTCTTTGAACATTCTGAACCTATGTTTGTGAAATATTTTTGATTATTTTAAATTTAATGCATTGCTATGTTACATAAAATGATAATTTATGTTGTAAGAATAATAGTTAAACCGATAATTGTTATGCCCTCATTTGACATTGAAAACCATGTACCTTTGACACCCTAGGATTCTTTTAACTCAGTATTGAGATTATTAATTCTTTGCTAAATATTAGAACGGTATGAAAATGCTTAGTCGTGCTAAAAAACTTTTGTAACCTTGGAATGGGAAATTATATTTCATTGATCTAGACTTTTGTTCAGAAATTAGTGACGATTGGTGTTGCCACTGTACCTTCAAAATTAAAAAAAATGTGAAAATTGTTTTAGACCAGGGCGGATGGTTGGATTGGATTGGTGCGATTAGCACGAGAATTTGTCTAAACTAAGCACTACCGTACAACCACATGTCTATATGGGTACGACCTAGCTGAGTAAATTACAATAGTCTAGTTTAGGTACCACCAGTGAAAAGTGAGTGCCAGGGATTTACTGGTTATTCACAATAAGGGACAGGGATTTATTGTACTCATATTGTGCAAGAGAGGGCTTCTGTCTGGGTGGATTTAACCCTTCAGCGGTGAAACCTCAGCGGGTTGTGACTAGCTAGACTAGAGTAAGGTAAAAGTTTTGTGATAAATTATCTGGGTCTCATGCCTAAGGAAGCATGTTGGCCATTAAGATAACTTGTCTCTTGTGGGTAAAGTATACAACCTCTGCAGAGTGTAAACCTATTCGAATAGCCGTGCCCACGGTCAAGGGCGGGCAAGGAATGCATTCACATGGTAGATCATTAGTTTTGGTTTTTTTAAAGTAAAAGTTTTGGGAGCTGAGAGTGGTTGGAACTCTCGGATTTGTCCTGGCGGATGTAGCCAGTGTGGGTGGATGTAACCCGTTGATTTGAACCTTAGCGGTTAGAACCAGTGATCTAGTGTTGGTGGTTGTAACCTTCACTATTTAACTAGATAGATTCTGTTAAAACAATTACCTTATTTAAATTGATGCCTTCCAAATATCTAATGGTATTTGAAATAAAACATTGCTTTGTGCAAAAGAACCATATAACCCTCCTTTGTTAAACCTTGCATCTGTTGCATTTTCCCAAGACTTGCGGAGTCTTTATGTACTCACATGCTACACTCAAAAATAATACCCAGAGGATTATGAAGCTCAAGAAGGAAACTTCGACTATGGCGCGTATGGTTTCGATGAAGGCTTTCCGGAGTATTAGGTTGCGCTTCCCCAGTCAATTGCCTGTGGCGTATTGATGGGTCTTCGCCAGAGTTTATTTTGCTTCCGTTGTGATTCGTGTGTTGCGAGGTCTTGAAACCTCAGTTGTAATAAAGAGGCATTTGAGTTTGTACTCTCTATTATTGTAATAAAGCGTTGTTGGTTATGTATTTATCACTGTTTGACTGTGTGCACTAGTTTTGATCTGGAACCAGTGCTGTAATACACAGAGGGACCGGATTCGGAAATCCGGGGTCCTGACAAGAAGTCTATGAGAATGACATGGAAGCATTGTACGAAGTAGATGGCACTTGGGATTATGGTTGTTCTACGCTCAGGCCTGCCTGTGGTGTATTTTGGTTTTGTATTGTGCTTAAGGGCCGCTCACCCCCTGTAATACTTGGTTGTTAAGCCTTTATCTTATAATAAAGTTGGCTTTTGTTCTTGAGCATGTGTTGGCAATGTTGTACACTCGACTGATGTAAATCACAGCTGAACAATCCTGGGCAGTTGCGAGTGATTCATGGCGTCCCAAGAAATGGGGGCGTTATAGAGTGGTATCAGCACCCGCTTGCTTGACCGTAGGATAACCCTAAGTGTATTAGGTATATTTGGAAAAACTATTTTAACCGTAAAAATGAATTGCATAAAATATAAATAATAGTCATGTATTACTCCTTTCCATGTCTACCTTATCTATATTAGCCTTATTATATAAGTTAAGTTTTTTCGAATTTTTTCTATGATTTGGTGCTTAAACTAAAATAGTTTGTATGCTTCCACATAAATCATAGTTTGCATGAGCTTTAAAAAAATCTTGGTTTGAAATTAAATATGTCCCTTTAAAACATCGTATTGTTAGCGATGTTTTAGGACTATAGGTACTAGTAGTATGAACTGTTAATGCTTTTTGTCAATGTTGCTGTTTTTTCAAATTTAATTTTAAACATGTTTTTTATAAAAATAACTTTATTTCCGACCTCGATAGACAATATCAATAAACCTACCACACCCTCTACCTCGATAGGCCCTCCGGCACATGGCAAGCGTCCGGGCCAATGGTCTGCTGAGCTACCGTGCTGCGGTAGCGGCCTGCCGAGCCAGGCAAGACAGCTTCCGAGCACCAGTAGCTCAACAGACGCCCTAGCGTTCGTGCATGAGCATACATTGCACTAGGCAGCAAATAGCACGCTATTTGATCAATATGCAGGGCCCCTCCGATCAAGACTGAAAATTTCTATAGCACTAGGCATCTTCCATCTTACTTAGTTTTGTGTACAGGACTGACGCTTTTCTCTCTCTAAATCGAACTCTTTGTAAATGAGGAGAGAAAGATCACTTGTAACACATTTATATACAATATATTCGTATAGTTATTTGTCTGTAATTTTTTGTTGAGTCCCCTTTGGTACCATCAACGGTCCGCGAATCTATAGTTGTATCGACGACACAGATGATACTTTAATTATGAACCATCACAAGCAATAGTGTTAAACCGTACTTCAGTGCTGTTTACTTCCATTAGTACTGTTTTACATCAGTGTTGCATTTATTACTAGCGTGTAATGTTTCACCAAACCGGTGTCGGAAGTGGCTGCTGAGCGAGGAGCGCGTCGAATTCGAGACGGGGACTTTTTTTTACTAGATGTCTAGAGCCAAATTAAATAAAAAGTGACAAAATGCCAAAAGCGTATACAGCTCCAGTAGTACACGCTAAGCCTCGCCTGTGCTTGATGGCTTATTTGGTAACGACTACGGTTTATAGTTTTTAACTAAAATATTTGAATTTTAGCTGTTTACGGTATAGATTATAGAAAGATACTTACTTGCGATTTTAGATGATACAGATTTTGGATTTCTTATGACGTGACGTGCCTTGTGTGCATATTCTGACCGAAATAAGCAAATGCCAGTGCACCAAGAAGCGTTGCATAGAGGTTGGTCCTCCAAAATAGAGATATATGCCTGTTCAAAACGATTTTTGTTGTTTTTTTTTTGCTATAACATTTAGTTTTTGGTCTCACTATAAATAGTTTTGGTTTCTGATTTTTTTTCCGGTTTCTCATATATTTAAGTCAGAAGTAATTTAGAACATGTCAGTTTCTAATTTTGGTTTTTTGTTTTTATTTTTTGTTTTTTCTTTCTATTGTCTATAGAGATATAATAGTATTTTCAATTTTTCCTTCATTTTTCTTTATTTGAATGACTCAGAAAAGCTAACAGCTGATATAATACAATTTCAGCCAAAAGCCAATAGTCCATAAGCTTAAGCTCTTTGGGGTGGCCCCTAAGTTGAAATGTGTACTATAGCGGTTGTTAAATTTTGATTGAGATATTTAATTAATGAAAAACAAAAAAAAAGAGAGAGAATAAAACAAACCGTTATATCACCATGCACAATACAAAAGCAAAAAGAAAGCAAAGGAAATAAAAAGAGCTAGTGTCTAGTGTCAGATCGATCAACTACACTTAGGTACATCAGCCGGTTGAATGTATTTTTTACACGGCTGATGGATTATGCTTGTATTTCTCCAAACGCATTCAACTTGTTCTGATATGACTGGAAAAAAATTTTTTGCCGATATCACATTCGCAGAAGATGAAGCAATCAACAGAGTATGAAGGGATTTGGTAAGACGGTGACGCGAGACAGCAAAAAAGATGGCAGCAGGAAATCAAGCATGATTTTCAGGAAGAAGGATGATACATGAGTTTCCAAAAAGTCCATTGTTACGATGAATCCCACTTGTACTGACACAGATGTCACCCAGGTTCGGCTCCTAACACGGCAAACGACCACGACAGGTAATCATATATTTTAATCTTGAACAGTAAATCAATCGTAAGCAACATAGTCATAGTCAGCTCTGCTCTAAAGAGCGTTTTTAGATGATTTATAGCTAAAAAGTATTGTAGCTAGCTGAATACGAGAAAAAAGATGTAACTGACGGAGCTTTATTTAGTATAATTAAATTTAAAAAAATTAAAAATAGAAAAAAGATGTTAGCCCATCACGTATAATTCAAACAAATACGAGAAAAAAGAACAGGCAAAAAAGCTCAAAAAAAACCAAAAATATAGAAAAAAACGAAATTTATTAATAGTGCAAAATAAGTCAGAAGCCAGAAGCTCAAGACGAAATGACCGGGGCTAACAGGTCGTAAGCGACAGTGAACCGGTCGAAGGTCGTAAGGTCATCTGCTACAGTACCGATTGATGGTCGTAGCTATAATACTTTTTCGTGGTCGTAGTTTCTGTACCTAGTCGATACTCGATAGTCGTAGACTCTTCTGATCAATACTCGATACCCGTAGACTTTGCAGACTGCTGTCGTTGTCTTAAGCTTTTCGATCGGTTGTCGTAGACCTTGCGATTGGTAGTCGAAGGCTCTACGATCAGTTGCCGTAGGTTTTATGATCGATACTTGTACACTTCATGGTCGGTTCGAGTACTCCAACTCTTACTATCTTTGAGTATTTTGAGTGCTCATGTTAGGCCAACGGTATGACTGGCTGGTGTATGGTGATCGGTGAACAGTGCTCGGAGGAACAATACTCGAAGGATTTGGTACTCGAAAGATGGAAGTACTCGATGGTCAGATGGTTGTGGTACTCGGTAATCAAAAGGACTTGGTAGTCAGAAGAACTCAATACTCGATAATCATGGTTTTCGCTATCGTGGTCAGCGATCTGTTGTCGTAGGTGTTGCAATCGGTTGACGGAGACTTGTGGTATGTGATCAGTACTCGTAAGCTTTGAGTAAGCGTTGAGATAGCAATCTGACTGGCTATGTTCAGTGGTTCGATTGGTTGTAATGAGTGGTCTAGAGTTGGTGTTTGGGAGAGGTGAAAATTGTGGTCGTGGACGACCTGGTTGTTGTTCGTGGTTAGTTAGGTTCTTGTGTATGGATAGACAAGAGTGAGTTATACGTGGGTGTGCTAATGTTGGTCAAGTTGTAGAGAACTTGTGCCAGAGAAACATTCTTTGGTCTTGCATGTGCAGGTGGCCATGGAGACAATCATGATCAGTGACGAGGAATACCGAGACTAGGATGGGGGAAGTCTAAGGTCCAGGCGATTGAGGATGTCACGCGAGGTGGTCGGGCTCATGTTGAAGCACATAGAGATCAAAGTGACGATGCGTGGAGAAGAAACGGGAGGTACGGTCCCAGAGGCTTCAACGCATGAGGATGATGCGTGGATAAGATACAGGAGATGCGGTCCCAGAGGCTTCGACATGAGAGGTGATGGTGTGTGATGAAGATACAGGATGTCCTGTCCTGAAGGCTTCGTCATATGGAAAGTTAGGAGTTGTGGAGAGCATCCATAACTGGGAGGATTAAGAGTTTGAATAAAACCTGTGTTCTGAAGGGATTCAGGCCCCTTGGGTTTCTGTAGAGAAAAGTTTTTGAGTCCGTATTTGAGGTGAACACAGTTTAGGGCTCTAGTATATAAAAGCAGGCAAAGACTAAGCGTTTTAGCCGTGGTTTTGAGGTGGCTTTTTGTGCTCTAAATTTTAGGGGTGCCGGGAGGGTACTTTGTAGCTACTAACATGATATATAAGTAAAATATCAAATCTGTTATCAATGAAAGAAATCACTACCGACGTTGTCTCGTTGTCTCAATCGAAGCACGACAAGTTTTTCTTAGCACTACTTTGCTGTGTTCTCGTTGGTGTGTTATCGCATCACGATCTTGCGATCTACAAGCGCGGTGTTGTCTTTGGCTTGTTCTTGTTCTAGTGGTCGAAGCGATCGAGAGAACATAGCGTTCTAGCAGTCGAAGTGATCAAGCGGACGAAGTATTCGAAACGATCGATGCTTTCGAGTAGAAGAAGATTTCGACTACGTGCAAAGGAGGTTAAGCGAGTAGTCGAGCGAGCAATTGAACGACTTGTAGTCAAAATCTACATCTAGTAATTTAGATTGTTTTTCTTCTAATTTGAGATTTGTTTTCATGTATCATAAGGTGGAGGCAATCCTTCACCTCTCTGATTGTGCCATATGATCCTACATGAACACTCGTTTTTCTAAAAATAGCCTTATTCCCGAGTTTGACGGATAACACCTATCATCTGCTACACCCTCTAGCTCGACAGGGCCTTTGATGCACGACATGCACTAGGGCCCATGGCACACTGAGCTACCATACTGCGATAGCGGCTTGTTAGGTCAGGTAGGCTCGGTAGCATGCTGTCGAGCGCTGGTAGCTCGATAGATGCCCTAGCGCTCGTGGATACGCATGCATTGCACTAGGCAGCAAATAACGTGCTATTTGATCAGTGCCCAGGGGCTCTTCCATCAAGACTGAAATTTTTTATAGCGTGCTATTTTTCAATTTTTTTAAATTTAATTATGTTGAATAAGCCTCTGTCAGCTACAGTGTTTTTTTTCAGCCAACTACAGTGTTTTCAGCCATAAGCCACCAAAAATAAGCCGAACTGAACACCACCTTAGTTTTGTGTAGCGTATAGGACATTCGGACGCTTTCCTCCGCCTCTATAAATCCAACTCTTTGTAAATAGGAAGAGAGAGAGGTCACTTGTAACACATCCATATATAGTACATTTGTATAATTATTTATGTGTGATTCTCGTTTAGTCCTCTCTTTATATTATCGACGGTCCGCAAATCCGATAGAGCATGCCTGTAAGTTTACTGTGTGGAGGTTGTATCAACGCACAAATGATACTTTAATTATGAACCATGACAAGTAATAGTGTTAAACCGTACCTCAGTGTTGTTTACTTCCGTTTGTACTGTTTTACTTCAGTGTTGCATTTATTACTAGCGTGTAATGTTTCACGAAACGTGTGTCTCCATCTAAAGAACAAAATATCCTGTAACAAAACTAAGCAAGATGGAAGATGCCTAGTGCTATGAAAATTTTCAGTGTTGATAGAAGGCGCCTGGACACTAACCGAATAGCGCCATTTGCTGCCTAGCGCAAGCCGCTGCTGCGATTTGGCGAATTTTAGTCATTTTTAGCTCATGTACTATATTAATATTAAATTTGACTCTCAAACCACCGTAATATCAAATCTAGCCCTCTTCCCGATCGCACGACTCTAAAGACATGACATATGTTAGTCGTACGGTCGGGAACCGCATGACTACACTGTTCATCGTAGTCGTGAGGTCGGGGATCGCACGACTACACTGTTCACGATTTTTTTATTTTTTATTTGCTTTTCGGTAAAAAAAACTCCCCAACCGTACGACTAACATGTGTCACCCTCTCGGAGTCGTACGGTCGGAAATGGGGCTAGATTTGGAATTACGGTGGTTTAGAGGCCAAATTTGATATTAACGTGGTACAAAAAGGTTAGAAATGACTAAAATGCCGATATGGCAGCTCGGCAGGCCGTGGGCCCGACGTCTGACACGGGCGCTTGTTGCCCTGTCATTAGGGCTGTAAACGAGCCGAGCTTGAGCAAGCTTGGTCTTCCAGGCTCGAGCTCGGTAGAAGCTCGAGTCGAGCTTGAGCCGAGCTCGAGTTGGGGTCCGAGCTTGAACCTGGGCTCGAGCTCGGCTCGGCGTAAGCTCGAGTAGGTTCGAACTCGGCTCGGTGAAGCTCGATAACAATTAAAATAATTTATTATGCACTATTTTTCAATAATAATAAAATTTTAAGTTCGAGTTCGGCTCTAGTAAGCTCGATAACAGTCAAAATAATTCAAATATACACTAATTTTCAATAATAAGAAAAACTCGAGATCGAGTTCGGCTCGAGTAAGCTCAGTAAGAATTAATATGTATTACTATTTAAGCTCGAATCGGAGCTCACGAACTATTCGAGGTCGGCTCGGTGAAGCTCGCGAGCTTGAGATCAAACTCGAGTTCGGCTCGTTTAAAGTTTGAACCGAACTTGAATCGAACCTAAAACGAGCCGAACTCGAGTAGCCCACAAGCTTCCAGTTTTTTTACAGTCCTCCCTGTCACGCGTCGAAGGATCTGCCGCGAGCCAGGAGGGCGTGATAGGAATTTGAAGACGTGACTATTTTGCTAAAATAGATGTCTAAAGCCAAATAAATAGATAAGTGACAAAATGCTAAAATAGTACACAGTTCCTAGTGGTATATGCTAAGCTTCGCCTGTGCTTGATATGGTGAGCCTCTGGAGTTCTCGTGACGTCACGTGACTCATGTGCATGTTTTAATTTGACAGAAATAAGCAAATACCAGTGCACGAAGGAGCGGTGCATAGAGGTTGGTGCTCCAATATAGTGATATATGCCTGCTCAAGACGATTTTTGCTGGTATTTATTTTTGGATGCAACGGTTGATTTTTGGCCTAGCTTTAATTGGCTTTGTCTTCTGATTTTTTCTGATTTCTAGCTTATTTAAGCTAGAAACTATTTGAAATATATCGATTTTTAATTTCAGTTTTATGTTTTTATTTTTTGTGTTGTTCGTGGAGAAATAATGGTGTTTTTAATTTTTTTCTTTATTTACCTTAGTTGAATGTCTCAGAAAAAGCGGATAGTCGCTATAATATAATTTTAGATAAAAACCAACAGTCACAACCAGAAGCCATAAGCTTAAGCTCTTTGGAGTGGCCTCTTAGTTGAAATATGTACTATAGTGGTTGTTAAATTTTAGATGAGATATTTAATTTAAGAAAAATAAAGAAAAAAGAGGGAGAATAAAAAAACCGTTATATCTCAACGGACAGTGCAAAGGAAAAAGAAAACAAAGAAAAAAGTCACGTTAAGAAACTAACGTGTTTAAACGGCTTTTAGTTTCTGAAAGGAAGTCAGAAACAAAAAAAACCGTTTTAAACAGTACCATATAGTACTATATATAATCTCATTTAGATTTGAAATTTGCTAAATTAGTCAGTTTTATTAAACACGCTAGAGCACGCTAGTGTTCCTGTATGCTCGAGCATTGCTAGTTTTCCCTTCTAGTTTTCGTTGAATTTCTGAGTCACGTTTAGCATGTACATGAGTTTTTTTTTTTACGAGATGCATTGGGAGGAATCTTGTGGGTTTCCGAGTAGGACGGGATCCCAAATCATAGAGAATGCATGGGCTATGAATCGGAACTTCAAACATGCCCACCATTAGTCAAATATATATAAAGAAAATGATCACGCTTTTTGCGCACGTGCGAAACAGCAGGGACGCCCAACACCACCAAACCTTCCTAGCGAAGGTTCAGAACCCCAAACGTCATGTGCAGCCAAATTTTCTGAAACCCGGTGATTCCTCTTCTAGAATCCTTCCAACCCCTTGCTTTTTCTTACCAAATCTTGGACTCCTTTTGCGCACTAGTCTTTGTGTAACGGGCATCCTGCGTTCTTTCTTTCCACGCTCGCTTGAGCTACACACAAATTACTTTGGACAGGCTTTTGGTGCGACGTGTTACACCTACTACAGCCGGAGCAGGTAAGAAACATATACTAATAGACAAACAGGTGTGTCTAGTCATCACCTGGATATTTTCTTTCTAACAATTATTCAGATTTGAGACCGTTAGGTTAGAGATCCGACGGCCCCTTTTTTTAGAGGAGGGAGAGATTTTTTGGAGGGGGTGAGAGAGAATTTATGGCCGTTGGATCTCTAATTCAATTGTCATAAATCTAAATAATAGTTAGAAAAAATATCTAGATGATATTTATCAACACCCTAGACGAACATACTGATCGAAGATCTATATCCTAGCTCCAATAACAAGGCGACATGAATCCTCGCCGAAAGAAAGAGAGAATGAGAGAGACAAAGATGGGATATAGCAGTGCAAACCATGAGCCTGGTGAAATAATGCAAACACTTTTGTAAATACTTACAATAATTATCCTCCTTTCTTTAAATATATGCAGTAGAATCCTTTCCCGTTTTTTTCCAAAATATGCAAATATTTTTCCATGGTATGAAATTCATTTTTTTTTGTTTGAACAACAAATCAATCTGAAAATTTTCCAATAATTTAGAGGACAAAATCTATTGACCATTGCATCACCCTTCAAAATTTGAAGCTTAACCTCAGAAATGAGTTAGCAGAAAAGAAAAGGAGCCGTACTTTTTGCAAGGGAATGAAAAGGAGAAGCTTGATACGAACATTAACTTTTGTCCTTTCCTTTTTCCGTTTTAATTCAACTTATTGTTTGTAAGGGATCGATTATCTTCTTTTTTTTCCAACCCAAATCGTATTTTAACTTACCTTCGTCCATTCTAGGAACTTTTCACGTTGATTTGATTCTCAAACCAAAGTTGTTTGCACGATCGCACATAGTTCTTAGGGAGATTTAATTTGGAACTCAATATAGCCCACGGGATCAGTACATGGATACAAGTAGTTGCCTTCTGTAGGTACGTGCACGCCATCCATGTATATATACCAGCTAAAGGTGCATACACACTTAGCTAATTGCACTCCACGGAGGCATATCATACAGTGCATTAATTCCAAACATATAATTAACGTCGTACGTACGTGGTACGTACAGCACCGAATATTACTCACGCATGCATGCACCAATTAAAGTGCATACGTGTACATATATGACCGATGGGGAAAAAAAAGGGTTATATATATAATGAGCCGACACACACAGCATGCAGTAATTAATATTGGAATCATGAGCTCGTGAGTACGATGTCGTCCTGGTCGCTGGGCGGGAGCACGGGCAGCATTCCTTTCTCCTGGAGGCTCTTCACCGTCTCGTACAGGCACTGCAGCACCGGCACGAACTCCATCCCCAGGTCCTTGAGCCTCTGGTTCGAGAACCTGTAGCCTTTCACCGGAGGGTTCACCTCGTCCTTGCACCTGTGCATGCATGCACACATGCCATTATACATATATATATATATATATATATTCACCCAAACAAGAATGCAGATCAAAAACCTTAAAAGAGACCGTAAAACTACTATATATGCCAAATGCTGGAAAGAAAGAAAGAAAGAAAGAAAGAAAGAAAGAAAGAAAGAAAGAAAGGGACAAGATATATCTTGCGTGCGAGCGTACTTGGTGGGTACGGGGTACTCGGGGAAGAGCTTGGCGAGGACGCGGCAGAGCTCGCCGCGGTGGAGGGTGCTCTCGGCGCAGATGTAGCGGCCGTGCGCGCCGGGGGCCTCGTACACGCGGACGTGCGCCTCGGCGACGTCCTTGACGTGCACGTACGCCTGCGCGGCGTTCACGTACGTCTTGGCCGACCCCGTCAGGTACTTCATCACGTGCTCCGTGCTCGCGTTCACCGTCGGCTGCAGCAGCGGGCCGAGCACCAGCACCGGGTTCACCACCAGCAGCTCCACGCCGCGTTTCCGCGCCACCTCCCACGCGCCCTGCTCGGCCACCGTCTTCGCGTAGCAGTACCAGTTCTGCATGCACAGTTAATAATAAATATCCTTACTACTTCGACACAGTTAATCTATGTCTGGTGCTGGAGGTAGTATTTCCTTGTGATTAATGCTCATAGAAGTTTGGATTTTCTCGATCGAATAATCTGAAAAAAATGTTTTTTCTACTAAGAAAGGACTGATTCAGGCCTTAATTAGGTACTGGTTGGTCGCGTATCTGGGCGCACGTTTTCAACACGTTGGTATTAGAACATAGAAATATGTATCCAGTGTTAGCTTCTTGATGCTTAATGAATGTATATGGACCATATGTTAGCTTATTAAATGGCGCTTCATGAGCTTGTGTAATTTGTGGAACAAAAAGTCATTGAGATGAGGATACACCGATACAGAATCAATGGCCCGGATCAAACATAGTTGGAAAATAGAAAAGTGTTCCTTTTTTGAGTAGTGCTTTAATGCTTTCCTTTCTAATAAGTTTGGTCTCAGCTACAAAGGATCCGGGATATATATGCGGCAGTAGGTACAGCAAAAGTATTTGAAGTGGTTAAAATGGGCCGCAAAGAATTGTCTAGTTGGTGTTTGCCGCATTGACCAAGAAACTACACCCCATGACCATGCGGTTCACAAATCAACGTCGACGTCCATTTTATCCTCGTTTGGTGAAGTTTGTCATGTGTGCATCAACAAAAGCGTATTAGCAAATCATGAGCAGGAATTATCTACACTACGCTTCGGAGGTTTCAATTAAGGATAATCAATTCTTTCAGTTTTTTCGGCCAAGCTAATTAGCTCTAACGAATAATGTGCATATCTCTGTATACCTCCGTCCTCTTGCAGTAGTCGAGGTCGCTCCAGCAGGTGTCGTCGACGGGCTTGCTGGGGTCCCGGTAGGGGTTCATGTACACGGTGCCGATCGACGACGTGAACACCACACGCTTGATGCCGGTGTCGGCGGCCGCTGTGATCACGCACCTGGTTCCCAGGATCGCCGGCTCGATCATCTTCTCCTGAGAGTTTAGGATTTCGCAAGAGTTTTTTAATAAATCGATCGGTTCGTTAGTTAGTTCCAGAGAAATCATGCAAGAATGTGCTGCTGAACCGTACAGGGTCGTCGGTGACGGGGGAGGCGGCGTGGAAGACGCCCTCGCAGCCGGCGAACGCCGCGACGAGGCTGTCGGGGTCGAGCAGGTCGGCGCGGAGGAGGACGAGGCGGTCGGCGGCGCCGTCGAGCGCTCTCAGGTGGCCGTTCTTAGGATCAACTGATGAGAATGCGCACGCAACGACGCAAACAGCACGTACCAGTCAGCAACGCTTCAATTCGATGTTTGCGAGATGGACGCGTACGAGCCATGCACGTACCAGGGTTCCGGACGGTGCCGCGCACGGTGTAGCCCTTCTCGAGGAGGCTCTTCACGAGCCACGACGCGATGAACCCACCGGCGCCGGTGACGCACACCGTCCGGCCGTGGCCGGGGAGGGCCGGCGCGGCTGCTGTCTCAATCAGCATCCTAATTAACTTTCACAAGGATACGATCGAGTGTTGCTAGCTAGCTAGTGCTAGTGGTTGGTGACTAGGAAAGCTAGCTAGCGACAGGTACCTGTGTTGAAACTGTTCTCGGCCACTACAAACTTGTCAGGCAAACCAGGCAAGTGATGCATATGCAAGGAAAAGGATGCAAGCCTTGCGGCTCTATTTATAGAGGTGACACACCGATCGAGAGCTAGAGTGGTTCAATACGGTTGGAAATGGGGTGGCCCGCATGATGGACAGGACGGTCGTGACTAGCCTGCGAGCAGTTGGTGAGAAGCTTTCGTTTACTTACTGCTGTGAATTATACGGCCTAGTTAATTTACAGCGCATATATATTGAGAAGCTTCTATGGTTAGGTATATATGCATGTCAGTATGTGCTGGGAAAAAACTATACAATGCCATTCTGTAATGCATGCATGCCTCTAGCTACTCCCTTATAATGCATTGTGTAATAGAGTGCATCTTTAATTATTTACAACGTCGATGCATAGAAAATATTTAAAAGGCTTTTTAATTATAACTCTTCTCTAGACAGGAAAAGGACGCCTTTATTATATTTTAGAAAGTTCTCTATATGAGGTTTGTGCATGTTGTAGTGATATTTAACAAATTTCAAAACTCAGCTACCAAGTCAATGTTTTAAATCCAGACTAAACATGATAGGAGCGTTAGCGTGAGTTTCCTTGTGCTCTTTTCTTAACAATTTCCAGTTTTAGTTGAACAAGTCGTGGTTCACGAACCTCGATGGAATAGTCATTTGCCATGTAATATTATAACCATTAGCAAGATACTACACTCTAGAAAAAAAAATTGAGAGGATATATCACTGCTACAGACAGTCCTATCACAGATGGTTTGGAACTGTCATCACAGACGGTTCCTGAACCGTCAGTGTTTATCTGTCAGTGATAATAGGTGGTTATCACAGACGGCTCTCAAGCCGTCTATGATAACTCACATTACAAACGGTTTGTATACAAACCGTCTGTGATATTGTGTATATCACAGACGGTTTGGAATAAAAAACCGTCTGTGATATTCGCAATATATGAACCGTCTGTGATTTTAGCGTATCACAGACGGTTCTATATATGAACCGTCTGTGATAGTCGTAAATTTTCACAGACAATTCTTAATACGAACCGTCTGTGCTGATGCGTATCACAGACGGTTCATATTTCCAACCGTCTGTGATAGTTCACTCTATATTTCTGCACGTCCCGCCTCCCTGAGATATCTCAAAGGGTATTATTACCCTTATAGGGTAGGCAACACCGAGTGAACCCCCTGGCTATCAGCGCGATCTCTTTCCCCTGCTCCTCGGCGCGTTCGAGCCCCGCTCACGCAGGCGCGAGGTCGAGCAATTCTATTAAATCCGTCGGCGACATGTGGGTCCCACACGCCGACGCACTGCTGCGACCACCGGCGGTCGGGCCCGCTTGTCGAGAGGCGATGGGGGGCGTGAGCCACTGCCGTCTAGGTGAAACTCCACAGACGGTTCTTAAAACGAACCGTCTCTGTTGTCTAGATTTAGCCTCTTTTGTAGTAGTTTGTATCACAGACGGTTTTTACTTACGAACCGTCTGTGTTAATGCGGAGTCAGAATGTATCTCGATCGTTATACGAAGCGTTTATATCATTAATGTTTGGTATATGAACCGTCTGTGCTAAAGGTTAAATATACGCGCCTAATCCAGTTCTTCTACGTACGTACATACTGTCCTCTAGCTACTCATCTTCTTCTAGAATTCTCAACGTACGTACAATATGGATTCTACTGTTCTTGTGATCATCTCCTTCCTCTCATCTGTTCATCAAGAGTTGTTCGGCCGGAACCTTACACAGGCGGCCTGCAATTTACATCTAGAGCAGCTTCTCTGCACATGCCCTGCTCTCCTTCCCCAACTTTCTTCCATCCGTCAGCTCGACCTGATCATCCGCCGTCGACGGAGGTGTCTCGCTGCCGCTCAAGAAAGGGAAACATCCCTCACCCTGGTTCTTCTACACAATGTGCACAAAGCGGAAGAAGCTATTGTGGCATTGGAGAGACTAATGGACAGCATTGCCGTTCAAACAGAAACGGCAGATTCTGAGGAATCTTATAATGCTATCCTCTACGAGATTATGACGTACGCTACTAATCATTTGCCACTGCTGGAGGAGGAAGTGCTGAGGACAAGGACAATCTTAACGGCGTTCGAGAACTCAGCGGGTGCTCTTCCAAGTCCCAAAGTCGAAGAAGAAGCGTACGAAGCCCAGAAGATTAGAATCTGGGAATCTCTTTATCTTTGCGACTTTTGTAATAAATTTGCCTCGAATTGAAATTAATAAATTTGCCTTTTATTTGTGATCCCCTGTCTTTGTACGAATTTGATTGGTTGTTATTGTGACAGACGGTTTTTTATTACAAACCGTCTGTGATAATTCCAGATTATCACAGCGGTTTATAATCTGAACCGTCTGTGTAATAAAAGTATCACAGACGGTTCATCAGTAACAACCGTCTGTGATACTCGTCTTCTCCTACGCCGCCTACACAGACGGTGTCCAAATTAAAACCGTCTGTGTTAGTGTCGGTCACAGATGGTTTGATGTGATTGGCCGTCTAGTATTAGACTTTCTGTATTAGCACACGGAAACACAACAACACATTCAGATCTATTACAGGATAACAAGCTAACGAACCATTCATGACACAACGGTGCCGCTGAAAAAGACACACTTACGACACTTTCGGCAAAAGTGTGTTGTCCAGTGACCGCCGTCTGCGACGGGCGCTAGCTCACAGCGGAGGGAGAAGCAAATTTTTGTTACGAATAACAAGCTAACGAACCCTTCATGGCACGACGGTAAGGCTGAACAAGACACACTTACGACACTTACGGCAAGGGGAGATGCATGAAGGAAAGCTAGCTAGTGGATGAACTCACCCGTGACTAGTACCGGTGGACATGTAGATGGGGAGTTATTAATAAGGGCCGAGCAGTGGGAGGAACTGGTGCCTGTCATTCGATGTGGAGAGAATGGACGAGTGAGATCGAAATCCAGGGTATACACCAATTATCGGTTATCGATCGATTACCACAGACGGTTATTAAAATTAACCGTTTGTGTTGTCTCGCTTATCACAGACGATTCGTTTTAAGAACCGTCTGTGAAATTTCACAGACGGTTCTTAAAACGAACCATCTCTGTTGTCTCGCTTATCACAGACGGTTCGTTTTACGAATCGTCGTGAATTCCTGACGGTTCTTAAACGAACCGTCTGTTATCTAGATTTTCACAGACGGTTTCTATTATAAACCGTCTGTGAAAATATCACAGATGGTTTCTATTATAAACCGTCTGTGATAGTTTAAGCACAGACGATTCTATATGAACCGTCTGTGATGTAGTTGTCCAGTTTAGCCTCTTTTGTAGTAGTGATACTGCAACTGTTTTCACTTGGACCATAAGTGAGCCATCGTAGGCTTCTAGAAAAGTAGATGGATTCCGTGCTTTAATTTCTTGACGACCAACGCCTTTCTGGACGATCACGTGCGATGTGAACGTGAGAAATGAGACTCGGATGCCTTCGACTTTACTGCAAACTTCCTTTTATCCTGGACGTCTTTTTGAAAAAGATCGTACTCTAGTGAGTATAGTGTCTCTTGGCATGCTCAATGCTTAGCTGACTATAGGAAGAAAGCAAAGGTAGAAATACAAACAACCGGATAAAGCAATAAAGCTCAAGCACGCGCAAGATCTCACGGACCAAAACGAGCTACTTTGCCTGTATGGACGGCACGGCACAAGAAGAAAGCAAGCACTGGTCATGCTGATTTTTTTATTTAAAAAATGTGTTTTACGACCCTTTCTTGCAAGATCAAAACCCCAGGTTACAAGCGGTAGTGCCGCTCGATTAGGCTGAAACAAGCTGACTTAAGGCTGAAACAAGCTCGTTTGTAGCTAAAACTGCACTGTGGCTGGCTGAAATTACACTGTAGCTGATAGTAGCTTATTTGACGTAACTAAATTTAAAAATAAAAAAAATAAGTTAGCCCATCATGTACAACGCAAACGAATATGGAAAATAAAAGAACCAACAAAAAATCTCAAAAAAAGCTAAAAAGCCAAAAAAAGACGAAATTTATGAATAGTAAAAAATAAGCCAGAAGTTAGAAGCTCAATCCGAAATGAGCGGTATGTCCATTGGGAACCCATCCGGGCCTGCTGCTTCTATATTGTGTATGTCCATTCTATTTTAGACCACTAATATACACTAAAGTATCACTACAATAGAAATGGCCACATAGACGGTTTTAAACTGTCATCATAGACGGTTTTCTAAACCGTGTGGATGTATGCATATGTGATAATAGACGGTTATCACAGACAATTTTCAAAATAGTTATTGGCTGGGATTGGGTGGGGAGGATCGCCGGGCCCAGCAGTCAGGGACATAATTATCGAAGACAATATATATATCGGTACAGTATAACCAACTAGTCTCAAAAGATGAAATAGCAAAGTTTTATATGGCTTATATATATATATATATATATATATATATATATATATATATATATATATATATACATATACATATATATATATATATATATATATATATATATATATATATATATATATATATATATATATATATATATATACATATACATATATATATATATATATATATATATATATATATATATATATATATATATATATATATATATATATATATATATATATATATATATATATATATATATATATATGCTCGTTTGGAATGTTTTGATGAGTCAACAACTTTACAGTTGAGGCGAACCTCAAATTTCTAAGGGATGATCAAAAAATTTGGCAAAAACATAAACTGAAAATTTGCAACGTAAATTTAGGGCTAAAGATGACTGATTTTTGTATAAAGAAGATGAGGGAATTTCACAATGTATAACAAATTTCACTAGGTGATTGAGCTTAATTGTTCATGTGTATATTTGTTTATGGATGGATAATTTATTTTATTTATATTAATTGATTTGTGGAATGGATATTTTGTTTCTGAAATGAATGAATGTGAATTGGATGTATTATACTGCGTCGATCTGCTAGCTTGTTTTAAAAGGCATGGCTAGCATTTCCTGACGCTAGCCAATAAACAGAAATAGATTTAGGGGTAGAAGTGAATAGCACAGACGATTTTTAGGTAAAAAACCGTCTGTGATAGTTGATAATCACAAATGGTTTTTAACTAAAAATCGTCTGTGATATTTGCACCACAGACGGTTCAAAAGCCGTCTGTGATGACCTCGTATCATTACTGACCTATAATTTCAGACGGCTCACAAAATCGTCTGTGATGACGTTTCTGAACTGTCTGTGATACGGTTTTCTGTAGTAGTGGTTCATCGTAAGTTCTTGTACTTTTTTCTTTTTATATTTTTGCACTTTGGAATGTTCACCTTTACCGCCTCAATTTATGACCACATCAAACCGACCTATCTTGCCATTATTAAACCACGAACTTCACTGGACCAGTAGATCCATTTACACGTATGGAGAGGGTAAAAGATGATAAAGCACTTGCTGGTATCATGTGGTCATCACTTACTACGGGAAATAATTAGTATAAATAAAGTCATTAGTATATTTGAAGACGTGTTTACAGTGGTTCAAAATGAGTAGGTGAACTTCCAACGTTTAAAGCTTATGAACCATGCGTACATATCTCATGGCTCTCTCTGCTCATCATCTGTTATCATTGCTCACATACATGCATGACTGCTCATTTTGTGCTCATATACTTGGGTCCATGATCGAACTAGGACCTACTCTTAATTCACTAGTTCTATTTTCATTTTTATTTATCGTTTTGAATATCGATACGGTCTTTAATATACGTATTTGATCAGTACTTTTTCTAATTATATGTTAGTAGTAAAATATTAAAAATATAATAAGAAGAACGAGTTTTGGTGACAAATCTAGTAATATCATTTTTTATATGATAAATTCAAATACTTTTTGTTTATATTAACCATCAAAGTTTTTAAATGATTGACTGCATGTATTCTAAAATAATATTTTAAAAAGAACGGACAGAGTAAGAGGTTGTGTTTCTCGTTTTTGCCATTCATACATGAATAAATGTTCCCTTCGGTGCTGAGTTTTTTTATCAAAACCTATAAGAGGCCATCAGACCCATCAGAACAGGCGAGCAGGATGCATGCTAGATATGTGTAACACTCCAGCTGTTTATTTCACATTTTAAATGTAAAAAAATTTAAAATATTAAAATTAAATTAATTTGGTTTAAAATAAAATAAGAGTTTTGTTTGTGTGAAATTTGAATTTTTTTGCCCTGATTTTTCTACTTTTAAAAAAGCTAGATTTGAAAAATGATTTGAAGTAAAAACTTAAAAATATTATTAAATAAAATGATATTTTGATTTTCTGTAAAAATCCTATGTCAAATTAATTATTTGGATTAATTTGCCTTTTATTTGATTTTTCTGAGTTTCCTGGAGTTTTAAAATCTATTTTGAAATTAAAAAGTAGTTTTAGTATGAAAATATAATACCAACATAAGTTGGAAATATTTTATCTAAGTCTAAAATATATCTAGGAACTTCTGTAAATTTTCCTAGAATTTTTCAAATTTATTTCAGACGTGTCACCTCAGACGTGCCCATAAAAATATGTTATTGTGATCATATACATCCCAATTAGAATTGAATGCGAAAAGGAGCCGGTGGGCGAAGAAAGCGGAGTCGGGGAAGACGGAGAGTTCAATGCGACATGGTGGGACCAGGAGAGACAGGTGTCATGTTTTTATTTGGTCTGTACATAGTAATGTGTTGTGAACACAGCATGTGAGCCGAACCCTTGTAATACCAGCACAGATGCGATTTTTAAATATGTAACTAGGTAGGCCTAGCATATTGTTACATCCACCAACTCAATAACGAGAACAAGGTTTCTGCCGGCTAGACGTGCCCATAAATTTGTTCCTGTCAATCCGTGAAGATATTCGAGTGTAGTGACTGATAGCTCTTACCTATTTGCATTTGCATGAATCACAAAAATAAATAGAGACGATATAATTAAAAGGCTCTATACAAGAAAGGCTTAACCAACAAAGGGGATCAGGTACCTCACAACCACTAAATAACTAGAAGATAACCATATAACCTTTGAAATGTGGGTGGTATGACTTTAGCAATCACCATAGTTCCCTAGTGCAAAATGCATTTCAATCTTTGGGTTAATCTTTTTACGTGAAGCAGGTTGGTTGTGAGTGTGTGGTATATCTGATGTGTGAATAGAAGCCTATATAGAGCTAGAACATTAAAGTTATGTAACTCATTAGTAATATGTCCATGTATTTTAATTAATACGTGCATTAGTAGTATATATATACCATGGTCGAGAGTTCAAATGTAGTAACCTCTAGGTTACTACATTTAAACCTAGTGCAAAATGCATATAAACCTAGTGCAAAATGCATTTCAATCTTTAGGTTAATCTTTTTACGTGAAGTAAAAACAAAAGAATAAGTGGGGTTGGCTGTGAGTGTGTGTGGTATATCCGATGTGTGAATAGAAGCCTATATAGAGCTAGAACATTAAAGTTATGTAACTCATTAGTAATCTGTGCATGTATTTTAATTAATACGTGCATTAGTAGTATATATATACCATGGTCGAGAGTTCAAATGTGGTAACCTCTACTTAAATACTTTGGGGAGAAGCAAAGATAAAAAGTCTGTATATGCATGTGTAGGTCCATCGTGGTGGAACTAGTTTTTGCTAATTTTGGACGTACACCATTGTGTACAAAACATCACAATTTCCATGGATCGATTCATTTAATTTGTAAACGCATTTGTTTTATTATCAAATGCCAAGCCAGAAATGAATTAGTGTGATCTAATGGCCGGTTCAGCCGGCACACAATACGTACGTACTCGAACGATAACAGACTGGAATACAGTAGAACAATACTGATTCCAGAAATATATATATAACGTAACACCAGAAGATATATACATGCATCGTACTTACATACCTTATAGGACATGTTTGGAATACGGAAATTGTTCTTGATTCCTATGAGAATAGGACTGTTTTCTACGAATATTTTGCAAAATTTCTTTGAAAATCTTGCGCTCCAAGTAGGCCGGCCGCCATTTATCATGTCTGGGAAAGAGCACCAAGCGGTTTTTTTTTATGGAAAACGCTGGAATATCGGTCAAACAGAGCCCTAGCTAGGTTAAATATTTTACATGTGCCGGGGTTGGTGTCCACAGGTTGGTCTGCGCTGCTCTTAGGACTTGTATGGATCGGAGTTAGTAGCCTGAAAGATGGGAGGTAGCTAGTTTGCCAAAAAAAAAAAAAAAATTTCTTGTCGAAGCGTGGCAAGCAACACGTTTCGTGGAGGCCAAATTGGTCACCACGAGATAAGCAGATTTATAAATGGTGGGGTGGGTGTTGACAGTGGGACAAGGTTGCTCGGAAAGTGTATGTGAAAATGGATACAAACCAATCAGGGGCTTGCAAGTGTCCGACTTTTCTAACATGTGTGTGTGTGGCAAAAAATCTAGTTTCGAGTTGCCTAGAAATATATAGCTACGTCATCTCCAATAAAGCACGGGTAAGAACTAAGAAGGGAACTGATACATGGCTATCTTGGAGTCTTGGACATCTAATTCTTCATGTGTGTTGCAAATTATATTTATTTATACATCATTGAAAATTAGGTAAAAATCGGCAAAAGCAACCCACCAAGACCTGCCTCTCCCAGACGTAGAGCCTTCCCACCAAGCCATATGCACATCTATTCTTCATATGTGTTGCAAATTATATTTATTTATACTTCAATGAAAATTAGGTACCCGGTTTGAATTTTTTTCCGGCCCATCGATGGTAAGACTTTCCATGGTCCTACCGCAGCTCCTATGGATTGGAATGGAGAAATGTAAGATAGGGAAATAAAAAATTCAATATTAGAAACAGATTACTTTAAAATAAATCTTTACTATTATAAAAATGTGAGATGGTGGTCGTCGGTCCGTTCTCCCTCCTCTTTTCTCAGCCGTTCGATCAAATATCATCCGTCCAGATCCGTATATAGGTAATTCTTCTGCTCCTTGTAGAATGATAAATTTTAAAATATGTAGTACGATAAATTTTAAAAATCCATAGCAACATATGGGTATTCAACTAGTAAATAAATAACATTGCTCGATTTATGACGTACTACGGGTTGCACAAACAAGGTAGTTAACTACGAATGTTGGTTCACATACACCAGATTTTTCCATGTAAAAATGATTAGATTCCTCCCGGCCTTCGCTCGTTCACAACTGACGACACACATATGATATATCGCCCATCACTAACACGTAGCCACGTAGTAGCAAACTCAACACGGTCTTTGTCGCTGACTTGCTCGTTTCGAGGGTTGGTAGCCGAGGCAGACACGGTATGTTTGACGAGAGTTACAACAACAGACAGAGCTCAAACTACAAGATTTTGAGTATTGTAAGAACACCATCACCTCCCATGAAGAATCCAGTGAATGCTACACGCTTTGTCACTAAAAAAATACAGACCTGCTAAAAATCGGGCCTCCGCTTTTTTAATTGCTACACTTGCGCTAATACGATCGAATAATCACACGGTTTGATTGTTTGTATTAAACATATCATCGTAGTAACCCACGCAAGCATGCTTGACGCATGGTTGCTTCACCCAAAAGCAGCGAGCTGCGTGGAACCTGTCCAAAACTGGTTTTTAAAAATCAGGCAGTTTTGGCCCTAAAACACCGCCTAACTTGATCCCGGGCCATCGTAGGCACTGTATATTAACAATTTTGTTGGGAGAAAATCAGGCAGACTCAGGGTTAACAATTTTGTTGGGAGAAAAATTTCGGAGGTAGCGAAATCACCGAAATTTAGGAAATTTTGATTTGATTTTGCCGGAATTTTGGTAATCTGAATTTTAACTTTGATGAAACATAAGAATTTTGAGAGAGAGGTTATCAAAGATGGTAGAGATAAGCTAGATATTGGATACACATGAAATAGAGAGAGGTTACTCTAATATTTGAAGTTCATATCAAGATTTGAATTAAACTCAAATTTTGGCCTTACAAAATAATTTCCGAGGGGGCTGAATTTTTTGAAATTTCGGTGAAATTGTTAACTTTCGGCGGAATCTAATTTAGACTTGTCCGAAACATCAAAACTTGACAAACTCATTTGAAAGTTAGGTAAATAATTACACTCTTACACCCCTTCTTATCCGTATCCGTATAAGATTCCTTGATGGAAAAGTCGTCGAATCCTCTTTGGATTCCTTGATGGAAAAGTAGTCGATTCCTCTCTTGCAGGTTGTCCACAAATTAGGAAATTACCAATAGGCAAGGCCTGTAATCAAATAGGCACATGTACCTCATCATAATTTTATGTCGTTTTAGTCGCTATCTTACTTCTTGGAGGCATGGGTTGGTCGGAAGATTGTACGCATGAGCTGTTTGACATAGCTTAGAATAATTAGTTCCATGTAGCTAATAATCGAAGTTAAAAAAGTTCCATTTTAAGAATATTCTACAAAATTATGAGACCACGTAGAGATCACTCCATGGTTATTATCCAGGCGCTCAGACCGATATATGAAAGACCGGTCTAACTGCTATGCATGTGTAGTCAGACCAGCCCCTACATGGTGGTCCGACTGGGGGCCTGAAATTTGTGCTGGAATGGCAAGCACGGTTTGACTGCCATTAGGTAAGCGATCAGATCGACCATATGAGCTTTTGGAAAATAGAAGCTAAACACTTATGTAGGTATGTATAAGGATGAACTTGCACTAGATAGCATTGCAAATTGAAATTGGGCCTGAAAGCAGATAGAGTTTAAAGAAAAGTCTAGAGGGGGTATTTCTGGTGTTGAGGTGCGGTCTGATCGGCATGCTTGCAGCGGTCAGACCGGCCATGCAGTTTCAGTAGGCCGAAACTAGTTGGTTGAATAGGGAACTAGTTCTAGGAGCTTGGGATTGGTACATATGAGTTGAATATTTTATGTTTAGACTAATGTGGGTCAAGTTTGAATGAGCTTTGCTCAAAAATGATTTGCTTAGTCTATTGTTGTGCAGATGGTTCTGGAGTCAACTATAGTCTATGATGAGGTGGACCAGAACTTGGTTGGGAGAACTAAGGTCTAGAGCGGTCTTAGAAGTTAGGTGAGATAGTTGGACTCAACAAAGATGCAACGTAGACAGGGACCATAGAAGACACAATTGGTCAAGATCAAGTGGGACATGTGGTGCGCAAAGTGACATAGACCCGTTTTGCAAGCGAGGACGGTTCGGTGGCATCTTGATGCATTAGAGGCTTACTAAAAAGTTATTGGAACCATATGGAAGAAGGCAAAGCATGGGTTATGCTTCGATTCAAAGGAATCGGAAACGTCAATTGAAGGGCATTATGGTCATTTGCCTAAACTTGAAAAGTAAGCGGTTTGCAAAGCCACGGCGAGGGCCTAAGTAGATTAGGTCAATGATACTCCATAGAGAGCAAGGCATGATGGATTTGGGAATTTGAATCATCGGATGGTTTGGGTCGACATAGGTCGATGTATTATTATTGTATGAAGCATGTTTTGACTAACATGAGTCAAGTTATGAAGAAATGTGCCTAAAAATGATTTATTTGCCTTTGAATATGCAAAGTCGCTTGGAGTCAACCATGGTCAATGACGAGGATTGGGGCTAAACTCATGGCGGATTTGAAGCCCAGAACGATCAAGGATGCCAAGTGAGATGCTAAGCTCAAGCATGGCACCAGAAAGATGATGAATGTGGAAGACGAGTTTGAACGGCGGGATGGCACCATGTAGCTTGGATGGTTTAAGTGAACCATGGTTCAGTGGAATCGGGACGGAAAAGACTTGGCAACGCATGGCAAGCTAGTAGTGCACCTACACGTGGCAAGCATGGCAATTGCTTGCAGTGAATGGTGATGACGGGTCAACGAAGGTGTAGGATGGAATACTGCAATTAGAGGGGGGTGAATGAATGTCGCCGCTTGTTGGAGTCTCCTGACAGTCGGTGAAGATTTTGACCGCTCGGTGGTAAATTGACCGATCAATCGCTCTACACACGACTACTTGATTGATCGATTTGTTCGACCGCTCGCTCAATCGCTCTATTGACCACTCACTGTCGTGAGATCCAATCTACCTGCAATCACCAGCGCTCTTCAAGCAAATCAAGAACCAGATTGATTCAAGATTATCTTTATTGCAGAATTTCTATAAATTTACAAAGTGCCCTCACAAGTACTCATAAAAACCCTCTCGACGAAAGCCCTCTCAAACCGACACAAGCATTCTCCCTAAAGCCCTATCTAAAACCACACAAAAACCTTACATTAACCTATAACCTCTCCCTATTTTTATATTATAATGTGCCAAACCATCTCTACCTTAGACACGGACTCAAAATTTAATCTCTTCCAAAAACCAAGGGACCCGAAACCTTTCCGAACACGGGTTTTATTCAAACTCTCAATCTTCCTAGTTATAGACTCCTTCCATAACTCTTAACTCAACACGCGACAAAGCTTCCAGGACAACACCTCCTATATCTGCATCACGAATCATCTCCTCACGTATCAAAGCCTCTAGGACCGCACCTCCTGTAGCTTCTCCACGCATCACCACCTTTGATCACCATATGCTCCAGCGTGAGCTTGACCACCTTGCGTGACATCCTTGACCACCTGGACCTCAGATTTCCCTATCCTAGTCCCATTCCTCCTCGTCACCCATGACCCATCAGACACGAGTACTCGAGGTACTCGAAGATCATAAGAATTGAAGTACTCGAATCCTATGAGTACCAACCATGAAGCCTACAATAATTGGTTGCAAAGTCTAATGCTACAAATCATGAAGCCTGCGAGTACTGACCATGAAGCCTACAGGAATCGATTGCAAAGTCCAAGACTATAGATCGCGAAGCCTACGACTACCGATTACTGATGAGGTAAGGCCGTTCTGCTGTGGTTGATTGTTGCCCTAAAAACTCCAGCAACACAAGTGCATCGACCCGAACTTTTACAAATGCAAATTCCAATGCAATCCAAATGTCAATTATTCATCATCAATAAAATGCACGACCACCACATGGTCTAACAATATCCCCTTGATGAATACATTGAGAACACCTCAAAACTCTTGATGACAAAATTTGCAAAAAGAAAATTTAAAGCCGCAGACCACAGACCACAACAGACACTACTGCAGAAAGGCTCATCACAGACGGTTCAGAACCATCATCACAGACGGTTTCTGAGCCGTCTGAATTTGTGTATCTGTGATAATAGGTGCTTATCACAGACGGCTCTTAAACTGCCTTTGATAATTAGAACTGTCTGTGATATATCAAGTGTCACAAACGGTTCTTTAATATAATCGTTTGTGATATATCAAGTATCATAGATGGTTTTTAGAAAAAAAATCGTCTGTGATGTATCAAATATCACAGACGGCTAATACCAAAATCCATTTGTGATATGTCATATATCACATACGGTTCGCGAACTTAGCCGTTTGTGATATCCTAGATATCATAGACAACTAATACTCAAAACCGTCTATATAGCTATTTAAAAACCTATATTATTTCTTGTTTTTCAGCTAGCCTTAGGAAATGCTAACTATGCCATTTGAAAACAAGCAAATAGATCACATATATAGCACACGATAATCATTACATAGATCTCAGCTTGGGCTGCCTGGGAGGTGGGCCAACCACCCTTGGGCCAGGGGCCCAAGGGGGGTGCGCCACCCCTCCCCCATGCCGCACCCCACCCTAACACCTCCCCCTTTTCTTTTAACCCTAGGGGCCCTCTCCTCTCCCCATCCTGCCGCACCCCCCCTGCCCTCTTCCTCCACAGGTGGTTGCGCCCCCTCCCCAAGAAGGTCTCCCCCATTGCTGCCCTTGGAGAAGAAGAAGAAGGATAAGGAAAAGAAGGAGAAGGAGAAGGAAGGAGAAGAAGAAGAGGAGGAAAATTTTGGGGAATTTCTTCAGATTGGTAATTTTATCTCATCCCAAACCCTCTGTTCTTAGGAATAATTAGGGTTCTTGACACGGATTATGATGAAAGATTATGGATTAATTGCCCGATTAGAGTTTAGTCGCGGGCTGATTTTAGATCTATTCGCGTAGCACGTCTTGTCTCACGGTTTTGATCTATAAAACGAATTTCCTGCGGGACTTCCCAAAAGAAAAATTGTAGAGGACTTCTAGATGTATCTCCTGTATTTTTTTCAAAATTTTCTACCGTGGGATCTGGGAGATACGGAGTCGGCAATACCGCTGTCCGGCAGGCGGATAGATTGGTACAGTCCGACGGTAATCCGGAGTTTAAAAATAGTAAACGAATTTTATGGCCTTGGCCGTAGTTGGTAAAGTTGTAGATAATTTATAATTTTATCTTATGTGTAAATTTGGGAATTTTTAGGCCTCTGTACTGTTGTCGGCATGCGTTTGAACGCGGCTGCCCAATCTGCCAGAGCAGAGTTCTTCCTCTGTTTTGGGCATTAAATTACTACTAGCTGTGATTAAAATAAAAATAGGTGTTCTCCATGAAAATTGTAGGTTTTTAAGTCATGAATCCATATAGGTATCATTTGCTGTATTTCGATCTATATTTTTAAAGATACGAAATTGTTAAGCAGCGCTGCTGCAGAGGATAATTTGTTGAATTGTTGAGCGGAGAGTAGTTTGTGCGGGTTCGGGTTTCTAGCGACGTTTATAATTATTATGTCATGCTTGTATGCTGTAGTTGTGTGCTGAGAGTTGTCTTATGGCAGGTGGTCTTGTCCCTGAGCGCTCTTGATCTCTGTTGTACTTCGGTTCGTCGGATTGAGGCAAGTGAATGTAGCGGTGGTTGCTACCGTTTAACTTGTTATCCCTTCTACTTGCAATTTACATTATTATCTTAATTTGATACATTATGCCATGATTGCATGATATTTTAATTGTGGAGATGGTAGCAATTATTGATAAATTGAAATATTGATAATTTTGCTAGTAGGCATGTGGAGTTCTTGTTTAATGTTATATTGTGGAACATGAAATTAATATGTGTTGGATGTGGAGATGTTAAGAGCATGATAATGCTCCTTGTAGATGAATTAATGTGGTTTATGATTTATCATATCATTCATGTCATATCATGTCATTTGCATGTATGTATGTCGCCGCACATGCCGCGACCGTACCGGTACAACCTCTTCTCCCGCGGGAAGCAATTCCCTGCCCTGGAAAGAGTGAAGGAAGATAAGCATTCATATGCATTTATTTGTTGTTTAAGTGACTGCATCCATATGCCATTTTGCATTCATATGCAATCTGTGGTGGTGAACATATGTTGTGGAAAGTTTTATTTGCATTCATATGCAATATGTTGTGGTGAAGTTATTTTGTGGATTATTCAACTCCATAGTGGTAATGTGGAAATTTACAATTTCATTGTGGTGTTGTGGATTTGGTTCATGTGAACTATTTGTGGTATGAGGATTGTGGTTGTGGTCGTGGAATGAGATTCGTCCCTTGTGTATGGTAAGGTTTGTGATTGTCGCATGAAATCCTTTTCTCATATTTATATTAATTGTCGATAGCAAATGTGCATGTGAGAAATAATGATGTATTGAAGTAAAATATACATTTGTTTTATTGCCTTTGGGAGTAGTAGTGGATGAGGTTTAAAAGTAGTCAAACAAGATTTATTTGTTAATGCTTTACCGTCATTAATGGTGATTTGAGGTTGAGGATATAGACATGGTTAATTGTGAAAGATTTAATGTTGATGATTAATCTATTGTGGTTAGGGAAGATTAAATGTTTCTTTTGCACTTAATAGAGGATAAAATGACTGCATTCATATGCCAATTAAGTATGAAATTGAAGAGGTATTATTCATAGAAGTTTATGGTGGTTTAATAACTTTGAACATAAATTGTAATTGTGGATGTATGGAATTATAATGATGTTTAAATTGCTTGTAGTTTGAATAACATGTTAAACAGTTTGCTTGCTAAGATTTTTATCTCACTCTTGCTTCCCCCTCCCTACAGGTGGACTTTGAGCATGCATTGGGAAGGGTAGAGCAACACCACACCAATGCACATGGATTTTGTCTTAATGCTGAAATAAAGTCGTAATAATTCTAGTTTTGCTTAGATATCCTGTGGAGGATTGTTTCATCTTTTAATGTTAATTTAGAACTGTTCTGTTGTTATTATGTTTAAGTTGATTATGAATATTAAATTGTTCTCTTATTTCTGTTGTTGTCTAGTTGTTTATGCTTCCGCTTGTTTTATCTAGTTTATTATTTGCTGCCAGTTTTGGTTATCTTGTAAATTGGCTAGTTGTAAAGTAGCATTAGTAGCATCCCAGGGCATTGTGGGTCCTAGGGTGTTTCAGAACTCTCTAGTCTTGTTTATGACCTCCACTACAAAGAATTAGGAGAGCTTTTCTCGAATTTCGACGAGTTTGCCACGATCGATTGCACTTTTGTTGAATTCCATGCGTTGTCGCTAGAAGTAGTGTTAATTCATTAGCATATATATATATATATATATATATATATATATATATATATATATATATATATATATATATATATATATAAATTGATAATCACAAAATAATTATTGGCGATTGACAAACCTCTGGATCATTCGTCTTAGCGTCCAAGATTTTCTCTATATGATGATGGCGTAGAAGCCACATACGTTGCCCTGTAGCTGCTAGTGGCACTGTAAAAATAGAATTACGTAGATAAGTATTATTAGTTCTAGGGGTATTATAATGAAGTGTGATATATGATTATTGTGTTATAGCGGGTACTGAAAATTACGTCCTGTGTCATAGTGTGGCAGTAGATTCCTTGTGTTTCCCTCCCTAGGCAACGTAAGTGTTGAACATCTACGTGATTCCAAAAGGTTAGTCTCAGCTATTGCAAACGAAGGGAAGACTATAATAGAGTTATGTATGGAAGAAATGAATTTACATGTCAATTGTTTGTTGGACACGGGTGAAGTCATGGTTGCTCCTAAGTAGAGAATCAAGGTATATTATCTTACTCCACTTTGGTACAATCACAATTAGAATCCAGTGACCCCTAGTCATGTATGTCACCATAGTGATTAATCCTAAGTTCATGTTGCGTATAAAGTATAAAGTGAAGCACTTACCCCTGGTTGAAGGGTACCATGATGTAGTCCTTGTTACTATGAGCAAGAAATCCCCTCGTTATGTAATCTTGGATGAAGGATCCGTTATCATTGATGGATTGCCTAGAGACCAAGTGTGGGTTGAGGAAACCCACCGGTTCTCGCTGTCACTGGACTTGTTGGATCATAGATCTATACATAAGTAATGAGTTATGATATTTATCAGTGTTACGTGAATATAGAACTTGATTATACAGTACACTTATAGTGTTTAGCATTGTAGAAGTGAGATGTCGAGTTCATCGAGGTTGAATAGTAAGAATGTCTTCGAATGTCACGATGAAGTAGCCCGAATCATGGAGGAAATGCGCCTCCGTGTATCTCACGGTGAATCCACTGTTCCGGTTTGGGTTCATGTTGGACCTCTGCATGTACCAGGTATGCAAAGTTTCGCAAACCAGTCCAAGGCTGGGTGTAATAGCCCAGCTATTAATTCCAAAATTTTAGTGAAAATAATTAAATTCAAAATAAAAACAAGTGTTCTTTGGTTGCCTAAATTTTAGAGATTTTATTTGCCTGTTCTCAGCTTTTAAAAAGGTTTTTTCTAAAAAATAATTTAATGAAAACATGAAAATATTATTAAATAAAGGCTATTTTGAATTTATATAAAAATTCTATTTCAAATTAATTATTTTAAAGCATTTGGCTTTTATTTGGATTTTCTGTGTTTTTTGGATTTTAAAAATCAATTTCAAAGCTAAAAAGTATTTTTGTAAAAATTAAAAGACGAACTTTAAGTTGGAAATATTTTTCTTAACTCCATAATATATTCAAGAATTTTGTGAATTTTTGTGAATATTTGGGCTTTATTTGCTATTTTCTAAGTGTATTTGAAAGTTCTTAGATTTTTCTAAAAATTATAAAACAAAATTTAAACCCAAACTCTCTCTGGGCTGACACGTGTTAAGCATAGATCGAATCCACCCCAATCAATTTAATCTCGGTCGTCTGTTGCCACCTACCCCTTCATTTCTCTGCAGAGAGCTCCGATTGCCTCCTTGCGCCCTGTGGTGAACATCCGGCCGTCCGCTTCCCTCTTCTCACCTCTCCCACTCGCTGACACGCGAGACCCACGGCCTTCTTCTTCCTTCCCTTTCTTTCGCATGCCGACTGCCATGGCCACCATTACTGTGCCCCAGAAGCTCTTAAATTCGTCTGTTTCTACTCGTTTGATCGGGCAATTGCTGCCATTATTAGCCTTATTCACTCCCTCTTCATTCCCCCACACTTGTCCATTTTCCTCTCTTTAAACCCCACCACTACCTTGAACCGGCCGCCAATGGCCGCCCTTACTCCATCGAGTAACTACTAGCATTCTCCTCACCCCGAGCTCCTATAAAAGCCTCCTACTCCATTCCTCCCTCAATCTTAATCCTCAGTGCTTGAAGTACCGAACTTGTCTGCTTCTCCCTTCACTCGCCGGTGGAACACCGGCAAGAAATCACCACCGACTCAGTCACCCTCGCGCCTCGCCTACGTCGTCTGCACCTTCCTCATCATTGTGTGCACGTCCTCCGCCCCTCCACCGAGCAAGCCCGCTGTCGGAGAGCCCTCTTCGCCGACGCCCTCACTCCACCGCTGCCTCCTCCACACCACCGACCGCCTTTAGCATCTACACAATGTATAAAAGAACACCTCGGGATCTCCTCTCTCTTTTGCACCCTTGCTGACCATCGTCGAGCACTGGAGCTCCGACAATCGCCATTCCCGAAGCGCCACAGAAATACCTTTTGACTCCTGTCATCCTCGACCACTCTCAAAACTCTATAGCCTCCAACCACTCCAACCGCTCCGACCACTCTTTAGACTTTGACCACTCTGTAAGCCTTTCAACCACCAACTTTCGACCATAGTCAGTTTTTGACCACTTCAATCCTTTCGAACAGTCCTTCCGACCATTGCTATTGACCGCTGCTTTTGACCACTCCATTCGACCACATCCGCTCTTGACCTCTGCCGCTTTTGCTTTTGACCACTGTCGTCTTCGACCACTTCGACCACTCCGACTACCTCTGACCTTCGACTCCGACCATTGCAAGCCGCCAGCTAAAGCCCCCGACCACTCTTTGCACTCTATGGATTTCTACCACATGCGTTCACGACCATAGTCTCCTCGGACCGCAGTCATTTCCGATCGTAGTCGCTTCCAACCGGTGTTGCTTTCGATGGCAGTTGCTTCCGACCCTTGCCGCTTCCGACTACTAAGTTTCGACCACACTCCACTTCCGACCACAATGCCTTTTTCGACCACTGTACGCCTTCCGACCACGATATATCCTCGAGTCCTCCGACCACATTAGCTTTCGACCACACAAACTTTTCGACCACCGACCACTCTGTATCTTTTGCCCACGCAAAAAACACTGTATCATCCAGCCATCCAACCACAGTTACCTTCAACCACGACAGTGCGTGACCTCGGCTGCCTATTCGACCACGACAGTCTATTCGACGACCTCCTCTTTCGACCGCTACCCTGTTCGACCATAGCATCGATCCAACCACGGTAGAGCTTCAGACCACTTATATCTTTCGACTACAAATAGCCTTCGACTAGTTGTGGACCACTACTATACCTTCTCCAACCACTAAAACTTTTTCGATCACTATAACTTTTTCGACTACTGTAGCTTTCGACTACGGTAATTTTCAACCACAGTAAAATTCCTGATTTTCCTTTTATTTAGATTCAAACCTTTAGAAGCTCATATTTCTTCATCCTAGCTCCGATTGGACCCCTGAATACTATTCATCTTCCTAAAAAAACCAACAGGCAGCACACAAACACCATTTCTCTCTCTTTCTCTCCAACCAATTCACAAACCAAGCTTCATCTCCCCATTGCACCAAAATGGAAAATTGTCCTCATAACGCAAGCAATCAACTCCATCCATTGCTAGCCAATTAATTCACAAACTTAGAAACTGATGTTGATTCATTTCGGCCGTTTCAATTCATTTCTCTTGATTTTTCCCTATAAATAGGAGCTCCACCTCGCGTTCTACCCTGAGCAAACCCTTGGCCATCATCTATCACCATGCAAAAGCACTAGAGAAGCCCCAAGTCGAACCGTGTGTCGGCCTCCTTCCTCCACCGTGCCATCTATGTTTCCGGTGACTTTTTCAAACTTCTAATCACATCACATCATGTTCCCAGTACTCCTCTTCCAATTCCCTACCTCGTTTCGCTTTTCTCATCACCAGGTTTATGCAAAGGTTTCTCCAAGTCCTCCAACAAGCCCTTAAATTTACCAAACTCTCTCTCACTATAGTTTCCTTCTGCATCACAAAACATCTGATCCAGATTGTCATCATACGACCTATCCTCAACGAAAGCACAGTTTAGAACTAGCATATCATTGTCTCCCTCAACGATGTTATAACTACCTTCCTATATAATCTTCTTTTCACCGTGACTGGTCCAATATGTATACCCCTTTTTGAACCCCGTTTGAATCAGGTGAGTTTTGATCTACGTTGAGTTGGTAAACATCTTCAGATTATTGTAATCAAGGCATGGATAGTATATATATTCCATCCCCTTCTTCAACATATCCTGCTCGGCCACTCTTCTAAAAGCAGATATGCCATTAATGTACTCTTCACTCACACGGTTCTCAACGTACATCCAGCTTCGGTCCATCTACACTATTGTGTAACAAATTAGTGTCAAATTGGATTATTAATACTACTATAGCTAATTAACCAGCCTAGCTACTTACACACATAATTGTCACTCACCTAATAATAAATTGTCCATTTCTAAATTAAGTAGCTAGACAAGTATTCATGAAGCAATATGCATGTATGTACATATATGTATATCAAGCAAGAATAACAAGCATGAATCGTCGGTAATGTCTGCCATTATCACAGATGGTTTGTATCAACAATAGTCTATGAATTATCACAGATGGTTATTCATACAAACCATCTGTGATGTTTTGCATTATCACAGATGGTTCGTATTAATAACCGTCTGTGAAAATATCACAAACAGTTATTCATATGAACCATCTATCATAGTTGCGTATCATAGACGGTACACAGTAACACTTGTAAAACCGTCTGTGATAATTACAGCACAAACGGTTCTCTATGAACCATCTGTGATATAGCCATCCAGTATAACCTCTTTTGTAGTAGTGAGAGAGTGCTGCAAACCACATCAAATCCGAAAGAATTGGCTACAAAGAACTATAGACCACAGCAGAGAGCTCAGAAAACTCCCCCTTAGACTATGCAGAAAACCAGAAAAGCCAGAAAACTCCCCCTTAATAAAATCAGAAAATTCTCCCCCTTTCTTCTAATTTTCCCTCTTTGGCAATAAAATCATCAAGTGCACCAGAAAGAGGATAATTCTAAACAGGAGCAATGACAGTAAATATCCAGAAGGTTTGTAGATTATCTAAGTCACTTTGCATTGAGTTAAGAATGTACACAAGCCATCTTTTTTAGTAGAGCACGCTAGATCATACAAAACATATACTACATAGCAAGTCAAATAAAATCTTTAGCATAATTAAGCAAATTAGATTAATGATAGGCACCTCAACCATGACCAAACAGATCTATAAAGAGTACAAAGAGATATCACACTGGAAAAGTAAGCCCAAAAGTAAAGTAAATTTTAAATCTTAACGAGCTAGTAGTCTCATATAACATCCTATTTCTCCACACTCAAGTCTTAGGCATGTGGTATGCTTGTAGCTTACTTATTTTCACGATGCCATCTTTGTATCAAACTTGTTTTAAATGGTGGCATGCTTGAAGCATACTTCTTTTCGTTCGAGCACCTATTGTGCCTTTCTTTTGTTTAACTATGGCATACTTGTAGCATACATCTTTTCAATCTTCTTTTTCTCATCATTTTTTATTAACAACGTGCCGACTCGAGTGAATATAAAAAGAATACAATATGAAACATACTAACTTCATTGCCAAGGTTTAAAACAAGACTCACAATCAAGGTAATCTTTTTTGTTGAACATCACAAGGTGTTATCTACAATCAATCAAGTCAAAATGTTTAGCCATGTCATGTTTTAGTTCAAGTATAGCAAATTGATTACAACCTATTACGACTATGACTACAAAGTAAATGATTAAATATGACAAAGACATCTCTACTACCAGTGTTTTCAATGACATGGACTTTGATGTATTATTTGACAAGTATAAAAAACAAAACTTTTTTAACTTTTAAACACCAAGCCCCCATCAAAATAATCCCATGTATGCAACACACACAACTCACTTTGCAGCCGAGCAAAACGAGAAGAATCAAGCGATTTGGTAAAAATATCAGCAACTTGAGAATCAGAATCAATGAAATGCAAGACATCTCCCTTTTCCACATGGTCTCTAAGAAAATGATAGCGAATATAAATGTGTTTGGTTCTTGAATGTTGCACATGATTTTTAGCAATACTAATCGCACTAGTGTTATCACAAAAAAGTAGAACACTATTTAATTGAGAGCGTAGCTATCATCCAAAGTAATTGAGAGCAACAAGAAGCAGCAGCTATATATTCAGCCTCAGAAGTGGAAAGTGCAACAAATATCTATTTCCTAGAAGTCCATGAAACAAGATATATGCCTAAAAAGTAACACGTGCCAGAAGTACTCTTCCTATCAATTTGACAACCCCCAAAATTCGCATCTGAATAAGCTCTAAGGGCAAGATATGAGAAAGAAGAGTACCATAAGCCAAATTCCAAGTTTGACTAAAAATACCTAAAAGTTCGCTTTATCGCTTGACGATGTGAAGCACGTGGGGAAGCTTAAAAATGAGCACACAAATACCTAGCAAAGTGTATTGGTCTTGACGTGGTGAGATACAAAAGAGAGCCAATTATGCTTCTGTATTCCTTTTGATCTACAGTCTCTCCATCTTCGTCAAGATCTAACACAGCCGTAGATCTCATGGGTGTGGAAATTGGTTTGATTGTCCCCATGTCAAAGCAATGAAGTAGATCCTTGGTGTACTTAGTTTGATGAACAAAAGTACCCAACTTTGATTGCTTAATCTGAAAGCCTAGCAAGAATGTAAGCTCTCCTGTCATGCTCATCTCGAATTCCCTCCTTATAATATATGAAAACTTGGAAACAAGAGCATGAGAGGAACCACTAAAAATGGTATCATCCACATAAATCTGAACGAGTAAAAGATCATTGCCATAATTGAGAGTAAACAAAGTCTTATCTACCTTGCCCATTTGAAAGTCATTTTTTAGCATATATGATTTAAACCTATCATACCAAGCTCTAGGTGCTTGTTTTAGACCATATAAAGCTTTGGACAATTTATACATATGATTATGAAACCTAGGATTCTCACAACCAAGTGGTCTTCTAACATAAACTTCCTCCTCAATATAGCCATTACAAAGGCACTTTTCACATCCATTTTATATAGTCTAAAACCCTTTGATGCAGCAAATGCTAACAAAATTCTATGGCTTATAGTCAAGCAACAGGAGCAAATATTTCACCAAAGTCAAGACCTTCTACCTATATGAATCTTTGAGCCATCAATCTAGCCTTATTTCGAACAACAACACCATTCTCATTTTGTTTCTTCTTAAAGACCCATTTAGTTCCAATAACATTATGACCGTGAGGAGGTGAAACCAAAGACCAGATTTTATTATGCTCAAAGCTTTCTAATTCCTCATGCATGGCATTAATCTAAGACTCATAAGATAAAGCATGACTTATATCTTCGGGTTCAAAAGGGGAGACAAAAGTAGAATGAGCATATGAGGCATTGGAGTTATACCTGCTGCGGAGAACTCTCTCATTTAACTCACTGATCATTTGTTCTGGGGGATGACTTCGTTGAATATTTAGAGGAGTCTATGAGGTGGTCATAGGAGTGGTTGTAGATGTAGCCGAAGTGGTCGTAGTAGCCTCTACCTCATGAGTGGTCATAGGTGCCGTTGTGTGACTCGGGAACTTCCTGTTATCATCATCGGAGTCATAGAAGATGTCATCGAATGCGTCAGAAACTTGTATACCTGCATTGTCGGGTCTAGTACTAGGATGACAAGAGCAACGTCCTTTAAGATGAACTTGTCGTTGACGCGCACGGTGCCTTTAGCCAGAACTGTCCTTGAGAGTTGTCCCCAAAAGTGATAATCTCATCACCGAGGGAACGAAGGAGGAGAACCATCGTGATTCTCCGGTCATGTGACGAGAACAACTGGAGTCAATGAACCATATGTTCTCCTTCCTCTTGCGACAAGCCTACAAAGCATGAACAATCATATGTATCTTAGTATTGAGGTTAGACAATAAAGATTTAGGTATCCAGTACTGAAATACTCTATGAACAAGAGCAAAAGCATGCACTGATAAAGATTTAAGTGACGTATTAACATTTGACATATTTCGACCAGACAACAGATGAGATGTCGGTTTGACCACAGGGTGGTCTGACCTCCTCAGCAGAGCTGGTCTAACCGCTGACCGGTCTAAACGTGTAGAGATTGGTAGAAAACTCTTTTGCAATACCAGCAGATCTAAAGACAATTTGTGAGAGACCATGTGAGAGGTGCTCCCATGTCTATGATGAGTAATTTACACGTGTTCTGAAAGTTTGAGTTTGATTTGAGTGTTTCGTGCATGAGTTATCGACTAATGCAAATGTTGATTCCATTATCTAGAGCGGTGTTATGTGATGTATTTTCTTGTCTGTGATGGCTACAGGACTTTGAGGCGGAGTCGTGGCGAGGCACGGGATGACCGAACTAGGCACAGGCGATGCTGAGGTCGGAGCGGTCGGGATGTGCTGAAGATAGCGAGAACTCGAGGTGGTTACGAGGCTTGGATGACAAGAAACGAAGAAGCTTCCCGGAAGGTGCAGTAGGGGCATTGTGGTAAATGTGCAAGGCTGAAAAAGCGGAAGCGGATTCGGTTTGAGTTAATTGGTAAAGCACGGAAGTAGTTGAAACTATTGGATAAAGTGAAAATTGTAAACCCATTAGTGGAGACTATAAAAGGAGAGGGAGAGGCATGGGAGCAAAGTAATACTTAGGGTTTTGCTTTGTGTCTTTCTCTTTTTCTTTGTGCAGTTGAGGGATTGGTGAGAAGGGCAGATGTTATTCTGCCCTTGCACTCTTATGTTCTTGGGTATGTTTTAGAGTTCTTGATTTTCTACATGCGTATGGGGCCGTAGATTGGGATGAATTGGTTGTAGCAACTCTCGTAATCATTCATCCCTCTCAATCAATCTGATAAATCTTGTTTTTGAGATGTTTTGAGCCTTAAGTTCGTTCTTTATTCTTTACAATTTTCTTGGGTTCTCTTCTCATTTTGTTGATTCCTTTATTTTCTAGCTGCTGTTTGTTTATGCTTTGAACAAGGAACCTTCTTGAGATCACTTGAGCATTCCATTTTCGGGAGCAGGAGGAAAAATCAAGAAGTTTCCTCTCTTCCAAATCCTGCGCAAGATTTGGCTCTGTTCATGCTGTTTCTAGGGTTAGAAGTCAGGGGACCTTTGCCCTTATGATTTCCTAAGTAGAAACTTGAAATTAAAGCTTGGCACATTCTTCTGAGACTGTTTCCTTGCTATCTTCAAAGTTTTCTAAGCCAAGAATCCAAGAATATTTCTCAGTTTTTGGTTCTGCTGTCGCCTAATTTCTTCATGCGGTACTACTGCTTGTTCAACGTCGGTACTGCTGCTCAGCAAAAGCGGTACTACCGCTCCTCACAGCGGTACTACCGCTCCTCACAGCGGTACTACCGCTTGCGGGTCAGACCAGCCCTGAATCTATTTTTCTGGACTGTTACTCTCTGGATCTATTTTTATGCTCATTGCAGTGATTTCCAGTGAGCGCATATCTTCTGTCTTCATAGCTTCCATAGCTATTGGAGAAAAAGCATAGGTGTGGATACTTGAGGGGCGGATTTTTATTTTAAGGCACCATTCACCCCCTCTGTTGCCATTTCGGTCCTACAATTTGTCTTCATTCAGACTCTACTTCAAATTTTCCTAGTTCGAGTACCTTGACAACTTTAGGAGGATTTTTCTTAGCATGCTCAATGAAAATAAATCTTAGACCATGATTTTTCACACTAGTTTTTGACTTGTCTAGGATCATATTCAAATTCTTCTTGCCAAAATAAAACCTCTCTAAACTGTTCTTAAGGTACTCGTTTTCGTTAGACAATGAGGAACATGATGAACACTTTGACTGATTCATGAGCAAGATTCTTAGAAGCACTAGACTATACCAATCTCTACTTTTTAGTAAAATCATTAAGTTATGTAGTCAATACTTCTATTTCAGTGTTAAGCTCGGGACAGCTAAAGCAAAAAAGAGTCTCATGATAAAGTATCTGTTGAATTGATTCCTGAGATGAATTAAATTTAGCTTGCAGCAAATCACACTTCGAACATGCTCTAGTAGAGTTAGATTTAAGCTTTTTAATTTCCTCATAAAAAGTTTAAGTTTTCCATCACAAGACTCATGTACCATTCTTAGTTGATCAAATCTATTAGTTACATCACTAAGTTGAACCAAGTCAGTTGCATTAACAGATCTAGCAGTTTCCAACTCAAAATGTAAGACTTGACAGTCTTCACAAGAATCATCTTTAGCAATAGATGCTCCGAGTCTGTTGATCTCAACATTCAAGCTTTCAACTACAAAATTATTTTCTTTCAATTTCTTTTTAGTCTTTTTCAATTCAATTGCAAGTTTAAGTAGACCATTTTCATGCTCATCGTATGACGGTCTTACCTCATCGAGATCACTATAGTTGTCGTCGTTGCTGCTTGTCATAAAGCATATGCCCATGAAGTCATCAGTGTTCTTGTTCTTGCCTTTGACATCATCTTCATTGTTGTCATCGTCATCGCAACTCTGAGATTAAGGCACTCGATTGTCGATAAGACTTTTTCAGCAACCTTGCGACGGAAATTTGCACCCTTTGTGTTGTTCCTGGATGGTCGACGATGATAATTCCTGTCTTCCTTGATAACTTTCCCTTTGAGCTTGGGGCAATCCATTTTAATATGGCCTGGCTCGTCACACTCATAGCATCTAATCGGTCCTGAAACACCACCATGCTTTCTCACCCTCAAATTGTTGAGTGCCTTGTATGCTCATGTGGAGATCAATACCAAGTCTTCTTCAAGGAGCTGCTTGAATCGTTCCTCTGAAAAAGAAGACAAAGCAGACAAGGAACCATAAGATAGTGCACTCGACGAAGCAACCTGCATGGGGTTAGTCACAAGTGCTAAAGATGAAGATCTATCAGTTTTAGATGGCAAAGCTTCCATATCATAGGTTTTAAATCTAGAGTATAGATCATCCATGGTGAGAGTATTTAGATCGATGGTTTGATTAATAGTTGTGACGACCATCAACCATTCTGAACCTAAAGACCTCAAAATTTTAGTTGCATTTTCTCCATCTGTAGGAATAACATTAACACTGTACAATTTACTCAAAATCTTCTCACAACGAGCAAAAAGATCAGCAATAGATTCACTAGGTTTCACAGCAAAATCCGAGTACTCTTTTTGATAAAGATTCTTATGCTTTTCTTAATCTTAGTCGTTCCTTCATGATAATCGCAAAGAGTTTCTCATATTAAAAAAATTAATATGAGCCACTCGATCAAATTCTTTGAAAGAAATTCCTTGAAAAAGTAAGTTACTAGCACGAGCATTTATATCATCTTTTTTATTTTTGGTAGTAACATCAACAAGAACCATATAAGGTTGAGAAACTTTTTTCCAGACATCACTACCGCCTCAATGTAAGATTGCATACGACACTTCCAAGAAGCAAAATCAGTACCATCTAGTTTGGGGGGACGATTAACATACCCTTTCGATTCCATGACTACCTGCTCTGATACCAATTATAGGATCGAATACTACAATCAGAGAGGGTGAATGTTTGTCACTGCTTTATGGAGTCTCCTAAAAGTCGGTGAAGATTTCGATCGCTCGGTGGTAATCGCTTAATTAATCGCTCTGAGCACGACCGCTTGATCTATCGATCTATTCGACTGCTCACTCGGTCATTCTGTTGACCACTCACTATCGTGACATCCAATCCACCTGCAATCACCAGCGCTCTTCAAGCAAAGTCAAGAACAAGATTGATTCAAGATTATCTTTATTGTAGAATCTCCTTGGATTTATAAAGTGCCCTCACAAGCACCCCTAAAAGCCTTCTCGATGAAAGCCCTCTCAAATCGGCACAAGTTTTCTCCCCTAAAGCCCTCTCTAAAACCACATAATAGCCTTACATTAACCTATAGGCTCTCTCTACTTTTATAGGCTAAAACACCAAACCATGTCTATCTCAAACACGGACTCAAAATTTAATCTCTTTCGAAAACGAAGGACCTGAAACCCTTACGAACACGGGTTTTATTTAAACTCTCAATCTTCCTAGTTATGGACTCCTTCCACAACTCCTAACTCAACACTCGACGAAGCCTCTAGGACAACACCTCCTGTATCTTCATCACAAATCATCACCTCACGTATCGAAGCCTCCAAGACTGCACCTCCTATAACTTCTCCACGCATCACCACCTTTAATATCCATATGCTCCAACGTGGGGCCAACCACCTCACATGACATTCTCGACCATTGGATCTCAGATTTCCCCATCCTAGTCCCGATCCTCCTCGTCACTGACAATGATTATCTCCACGCCCACCCTGCACATGCAAAGACCAAAGAACAAATTCCTTGGCACAAGTTCTTCACAACTTGACCGACATTAGTCCACACACTCATATCACACCCTTAGCCATCCAATAAGATCAACTAGATCAGCCACGACAACAAATTATATCACTTTCCAGAAATCAGCCTTAGACCCTAGGTTACGACTGCTATGACAGCCATGCACAGGCCGGTCGCTAGTACATCGAGTACTCCGACCACTATGCGACAGCGACATACACGCAACACGTCGCAAGACCGCACAGCCACCATGCGGTCCTCCCTCACCACATGGCCACTATGTGGTGGCCTGCACGACTGTATGGCCATCGTGCGGTGGCCATTTAGGCCAGGGTAATTAAGGTTCTTAATTGCGATTAGCGAATTCATTTTGGTTTACCGCTTATATGAATTTTTAGATATAGCAAATGAGCTCAAAAAAATACAAAATTATTTGTAGAGCCTCCCAACATAGCATTCTTGATTGTAAAATGTTTTCATAATTTTATCCATTCTAAATTTTACTAAAAAGTTCATTCAAGTGTACTATTTGTAGGAATTTTCGATATCGAAAATGGGCTTCAAAAATTATGATTTTGTAATTTTTTAATTACACTGTGGACTTGATTTTGTAATTTTTTCCAGATTTTTTTGTGGAGCCATCAGTTTTTGGACCAGCTCACCCTTGGACGTCTACTTTTCTGCAGATGGGGCCGGCCGGGTGCGGGAACCATGGTTGGGCGCAGGGGTGGTGGCTTTTCACACTACCGGGACGCGGGAACTGGCTTTCCGTGCTACCGGATGTAAGAACCGGCTTTCTATGCTACCAGGGACACAAAGTACCTGGCCGCTTCCTGCGACGCCCATGCGCGTGAACTTGCCACCACCCGCACTTGCCGACCATACGAAGTGGGTGGCCCCACCCACGCGTGAAGATTCGGCACGCCCCCAACCTATTAAGCAGGAATCTCGTTTCCCCGGCCATGCACATAAAATGACGCCCATGCGCATGAAATAATGAGCATTTTGGCTGAGGCACATGAAATGACAACCATTTTTGGCAGTGTGGGAAGCTCAACCACGCATCACCTTGCGCCCGTGCATGTGGCTGGCCTCTTGTGCATTGGCACGACCCCTATGCGTGTAGTTTGCAATAAAATGGGCTTGGGAGGCAGCTATGGCCACATCTGTTTGAACCCATGAGAGGCAATCTAAGAGATCAAGAGAGTGACCATAGGGTGGCTCTCTAGTTTGCGTTATTTGTTCCAACATTCCCCTAAATGTCAAGATGAGCCAAATGAGTGCCTCTTCATCAGCATCCATAGTGTTTTGCCCAAAATAAATACGCTTGTGAAATGGAAGATCTCAGGGACGGCCAAGAATCCTGTATGCCACTACTATAAGTGCCCCTTTTGCTTAGTTAGTTTGGTTTGTGTTGCTTCCAATCGTTCTTTAGATGTTAGAAAACCTTTTTTGTTGATTGAATTGCAGGATGGCCCATGCGGTTGCCGATTCTGGGTGTGGGAAGATGAAATGAGCACTAGACATGTCATTGTTCTGGAGGAGGAAGGTATGATGGGGGTTAGAGAAATGGTGGAGATGAGGCTGACGAATTTAATGTTGTGCGCTGTTTTTTCTTGTGTTGGTTGTTATCTGGAAGTAGTTGTTATGTTAGTGTTGTTGTGATTCACGTGTTGGAATGTAATGTTGTAGGGTTTTATGATTCATGTGACTTGGATTGTAGTAATTTTAGCACGACATGACTCCTCTACATAAGAGACACCTTAAGAGACATCCATGAAAAGTTTAGGCCATTGCCCCGCCTCCCTCATCTACAAATCTATTGCCCCATCGCTTTGGGCAGCATTTGAGTTAGGGTTTCAGGGTTTGTTGCACATGATATAGGCAGTCGTTTGAGTTGGAGTTTTAGGGTTTATTGCGCATAATGCAGGCAAGCGTTTGAGTTAGGATTTTAGGGTTCTTTGCATGTGATGCAGGCAGCCATTTGAGTTAGGGGTTTAGGGTTTTATGCAAGGTTTTCTTGAAAATACGTTAGGGTCTTTCGAAAAATAGCCGTCATTTCATGTGCCTTGGCCAAAAATGCCCGTCATTTCAAGCGCGTGGCCAGGGAAGCATGATTCCCACTTAATGCGGTCAGGGGGCCTTAATGTGGTCGAGGGCTATCGGACCCGGATTTCACGATCCCAAATTCTCTGTGAATCCACCACACTATTTCCTGGATCAGTAGATCGGTAGTGCTCATAGATATAGTATTGAACATAAAAAAACCATGTGGAAGCGTAAATATAATAGTAGACTCACACATGGGCCGATCAGGTCGAAATCAATAAAATATAGTAGTAGAAATGAACACATAGGTGGGACCCCGAAGACGTGCGCACAGGCAGCCAACTGGGGTTCATGACCTAGTTCTTGGCCTCTTCATCTTTTTTACCATCACGACTAGTTGTATTTCTTAAGCATAGTAATCTGACTCCTGATTCTAGATTAATTTAGAAAGCGAGGGTGAGCACAAACCAACGTACTCCACGAGCCAATACGTAGGATGTAAATAGATAACATGCATGGCTTATCAAGGGAAGGCTGTGTTGTTTGATTTACCATAAATTGCTTTTAAAATACGATACATAGAAATTTCGAGACCTAGCAGTTTGAACTAAAACATGATATTGGGTAAAAAAGAATGTAGTAATAATAGTAGCACAGATTCCATCCACCGTTACATGGCTCCTGCACCATATGCTAACCTTTCATCGTTTTAACCACTTACCTTATCACTAGGACGACACCTAGGGCAACACAAATAAGGTATTTTCACTACCCGCCACTTTTCTAATTCCACTCAAAAAGTTTTTGAAAAAGAACTACATCTAGTTAAGTTTCCATGTCCGTCCTTGACCGTAGGCATGGCTATTCGAATGGTTTTTACTCTGTAGAGTTTGTACACTTTACCCAAAAGAGACGATCCACACATTGCTCCACACGATTCCTTAGTCATGCGGTTGAGAAGACCATCATATTAACTTTTCAAAATACCTCACCCCTTCCGTCATCTCACCCATATGGGCTGCTCGCACTTGCGGTGGGTCTGATAAGTTGTGCAGGATGTTCTACCCCCAGCGGCTAGCACAGCTAGACTACCCACACTGACTAGCTCGTCATGGCAAATTTCATCCTAAACGAGTGTCCCATTTAAGCCATCACGAAGTCAGCACATGCACTACCCCTCTCCCCTACCAATGAGATGACTTTCAAGGTCTAGTAAATCTACTAAGCCAAGTTGTACTTTACATACTTGTGGTTGTACTTGTTCTACATAGGAGGTCATGACAAGATTCAGTCCTTAGAATTATCTGGACGGTTCTAACACTAACCACACTCTCATGCACCACTGCATCAGCCACCCCATACCATCCACATAGATATTTAAGCAAATTGGGGGTTTTTGGGAGCATAAAAAAATAACCATGTCGAACATACCAGCCATTTTTCACCCATGACTTCCTAAACCAGTTTATCATGATTGAAAGTGATGCTTGGAGTATTTTGGTACCCCCAATTATCTAAGCAGTACTAAGCATGGCGTGTAATTAGAGATTTATTTTTGAAATATTATCATTATAATTTTCTAGGGTGACAAGGCTCGAAAGCTCAAATGTTCTAAGGAAATGTAGTCGGTATCATACACGCCAGACAAATAATTTAATGGCCTTGATAATTTAACTTCCACTTTTTGTAAATTGCACTCAGGCTATCTTCCTTCATTATTTAGTCACAGTATTATTGCTGTTTAAAACTCTAAACAGCGAGCGTCATCATTTATTTGATCCACCGATCATACATTTTCTATTGTGTCACCCACCATTTCATTAATCCAACCATGTGTATCTAATTCTCACATAAATCCTAACTTCCACCATAAATTTGAAAATTAAATCTCAAATTTCACTATGACTGTATAATCCCAATCTCAGCTCCACTATTTACCAACTTGTTAACTCTACAATCTAATGGAAATCCAATACCTTTACTTTGGTCCCACCGATCAAACAATTTCCATTGCATCATCCAAATTTTTTATTAATCGAATCGGGGTTACCAAATTCTTATATGAGTCTGAATTTCACCACATCTTTGTAAACCCAATCTCAGGTTCGTTATTTGCTAATTTAATCAACTCTTCATTCTAATGAAAATCTGGTATCCTTTATTTTAGATCCACCGATATCTTTTGTGTCATGACTTCCTAATAATCCAATCTTGTGTTATTGATTCAAATTCATAATTTGCTCCTCTAGTAACCAACCTAGATCTTTATTATCTACCTCCAAACTAATTCGTTATTATAAACATCCTCCTGGAATAATGTTATTAATGAAGTCTATATTCCAATAGTTGTTATCATATATCCAATTTCTGAAAAATTCAACTAATCCATCCAGTAATCGATCATATTATATTATTCCACTATTGTAAACATTTTCCAGCAATTATATTATTTATCAATGTTGCAATCCAGTAATTATTTTCGCACTTCCTATTTCTCCAAATCAATTAATTCAGTTATCTAGTCAATCTATTCGTTTAGGCGCCACCAATGTATTTATCTAACATTCACACTATTGTTTCCTTCTGATGATCGACATTAAACCCACCAATATTTTTGTGCGTCTACCACAAACATCTATCTTCTTTACTTATGACTCCATTTATTCTTTTCCATTCATTTTTTGTAAGGAAAAGTTTTTGAGAAATAAATTTGCATTGACCATCTGAGAACCCAAAATTAAATTTGGAATAAAATTTTCTCAGAAGATCATGTTTGGTAAAATGTGTTTGAAAATGAATTTTGTAAACAATTTGATAATCGATCCTCCAAGGGTAAAACATTTTTTTAAAATGGGTTTCCAATTTAAGCTTTTGTGACTTTGGCCAAAAGTAGGTTGTCAAAGAGAGTTTACAAGAGGAGTACTAGATTTTCATCATTTTGAATTCGGGATAAGAAAGCTTTGGAAGTAAAAATTTGCTAGGGCAACATATAGACGAGGGGGAATCATCTAAGAGAGATGAGAATGAGCATTACAACTTATATTTTTGAAAATAGGTATTGAAGAAATAATTCTAGTCATGAAACTAACGGCCGATCTAACTAGGTCACGACCTACAGTCGACATGATCTCATACCAGCCCTGTCGGACCCGGATTTCACAATCTAGAATCCTCTGTAATTCCACCGCACTATTCCCTGAATCAGTAGATAGTGCTCACAGATACAGTAATCAACATCAAAATACATATCATGCGGAAGTGTAAATATAATATTAGACTTACTCATGGACCGATTTGTCGGATCCCAGAGCAACAACTCAAGAATCCTCTGTGTAAATCGCACTAGTCCAGTATCAGCTAGTGCACACAGTGATAACAGGGATACATATCAAGCAAAATGACAAACTTTATTAACTGACTATGGGCCTGATGGCCGAAGTTTACCTCAATGGCACATAAGACAAAATTAAATATAAGCAGCGGAAGAAAAACCGAAGCGGAAGAAGCCCACTGAGCCTGCCCATAGGCAAACGACAGTAAGACGCGGCTTAGACGTTCTGATCCTCACCGAAGTCGAAGCAGTCCTTTGAAAAATGATGAATTGAGCAACATGAGTACATAAAGTACTCCATAAGTTACACCAGGAGGTTTAACAGAGTTGGTGCATGTAATACTCCAAAAGTGATTCGACAGATAATCGATTAATTGGAGGGAGGGTGCTTATAGAAAAGAATTAAACAAGCATTTTTAGAGGGGGATTTCTGAAAAAAATCTCGGCAACCTGGGCCTGGGCCTTAGCCCAAGTGGTGACCAGCCATAAGGGGGGAGGCACCCTCCCCCAAACCCTAGCCGCCACCCCCTAAGCCCCCTCCTCTTTCTACCTTGTGCTGCCGCCTCCCTCTCCCCCTTGTGCCTCCCTTGTCTAGCAGCACCTCCTTCAACTCCTCCTCTATTGAAGCCCCCAGCTGTTGGTGAAGAAGATCCCCTTTATTACCGGTCGAGCGGAGGAAGGAGATCGATCGTCGGAAGGTGTTTTTGACCCGGAAGAAGGAAGAGAGAGAGAGAGAGATTGTGTGGTCTTCATCGTGTTCTTCAGTGGTTCATCAAGAGTAACCCCTATTTTCCCCCGGTTAGATGCATATTTAATTGTTGTAGCAATGTCGGTAGTGTGGTCTGCCCAGGACAGATTGTGTTAGACGGTCGTTTTGGGGTAGTTTCGTGGGGATTCAGTTCTGGACGTCTCCTAGAGTAATGTAGAGGACGTTGCCATCTTTCCGCGAAGTACTAGAACACATCGTTGGACCTCTGTAGCAGAAGTTATGATTTTATGAGTGGGGCTATTTTGCAGATCTGTAGGTTTTCTGTCAGGTTTTGGTAAAGTGGGTTGGGCGATTAGAAAAAGGGAGAATCAGAGGAGCTCAATCTAATGAAAGATGTAGATCATTGTCTTAGATTTCCAGAAAGCTCAAGAACTCGTGATTCGGACACTCGTGCTGAAAGTTATAGTATTTTTAGTAGCCTGTCCAGAGAACCCGACGTGAAATTGATGTTCTAGAAAACTGGCTTGTGCGGGTATAATTTAGCTGATTCAGGGAGGTTCACCAACTAGGTTTAGTTGGAGAATTTAATTACCATTCCAGAAAGTCTAAGAATATCTTATTGAACTTCCGTACCAATAGATATGAATTTTTGAAGTTGACTGTCCACCGAGGGGGCAGATCGGCCTCTAGGATTTGGGGATTGGAACCGAGTTAGACATTTTTGCGAGTTCGTGATTGTTTTTATTTAGAATAAGGTCCACTACTATTATCTTAGCGTCTATTATAATTATTATTCAGGTGGTGGACTGGTCCCCGGGGCAGCACCTTCTGCACGTCCCTCGTTCTCTCGCGGTTAAGGCAATTATAATGATGGTTTAAATTAATATTGTGGAATATCAATATTTGTTATATACTTTGAGCTGCTGTGTGTTCATGATTGTGATGACGTAATTGGAATGATCTACGTGATTTCATCCTTGTTGAAAGTTATGAGTTTATGATGTTGAACAGTGTAGTATGATAACAAACATTGTTAAGTTATTCACATGCAAAGTGGTTGTGGTTGCATATTTGTATTAAATTGTGACTTTCATGCATATACATCATGTTGGCTCATTGAAGTCTTGGTCATAAGATGACCAAGCAGTTGCTAAAGATCACCATGCTTGAGGAGTACGGGCTCAGGTCCCCATACTTGCGGAGTATGGGCAATTGGTCCCTGTACTAGATGGTACAAGCATGGGTATGCATCGACGGATGCACACTTTGCATTACCGGTAAAATGCAAAAGAGAAAGAGAAAAGATAAAGAACTCGTTGAGCATATTGCATAGCATACATTGTAAAGCATCTGTTGGGTGTCTTTTATGGTGTGGTGTTCATGCATGCTATGGTTACCCTTTGTTATATTTGCTGGGTTTTTGGACTCACTCTTGTTGTTTTTGTGTTTTAGGTACCCTTACGAAATCGGCATGCATGGGGAAAGGAAAGACTAGTCTTGTTGCACTTTAAGTAGTTGATGAAACATTTACTTTAAGTACTTTTATGTTTATTGCTTTCTGGAAGTAATCCGTAATAAATGAATAGAAGATTTAGGATGCTCATGATTTATATTCTAGATGTTTAGATGCTATCATATTACAAGTTGGTTTATCTATAATTATTATAACTGTTTATTGAAACCCCCGACAAAGACAACCACGCAAAGGAGGTTCTGCCGAAATTTTGTGAGGTGTATTTAGTTTATCTTTGTTATATTACTTAGTTTGGTAGCATTCCAGGCTAATGGCTAGTTGGGGTGTTACAATGCATGCATAAGGATTGACAAAGGAAGGCATAATATGGTTATTTGCACAAAAAAACAACATTGGAGTAAATATCGTAAAGTAAGTACAAAAACTGAATTTGATACAATAGATAGAAACAAGATTTTAACAAAATAATATCGTTAGTGCGGCTCCAACCAAACAATAACCTATCCACAGGTATCCCACCTAGACCATCTTTTCCAAAAAGATTTCATAAACCATTTGAAAACAAAGTCTAATTCGTGAAAAACTTTACTTAGCTTGCCCATGACCATGGGCACGGCTATCTAGGATAGATTATACACTCTATATAGGTTGTACAACTTTACCCACAAGATATAATAATCTCATAATGTCGGCCATTACACACTTGTATAGGCGTGTGACTGAGAAAATCATAACAAGGCCTTTACAATGCAAAGCCTTCAACCTGGCCAAGCCAACACTAAGGTTTCACCCCGGTAAGGAATCCACCAGACTGAGACCCCCTCTTGAGCCTAGTGAGACTTCTCATGGACTACGCCACGCTCACTTTCAACCTACAGCGAGACTCAGGTTGGGACATGCAAATCAATCAGCCAGGATTGTCGCATACCAGCCTTGTGGTAGTACGAAAGGGCTTTGCAACAATAGCTCTCAGACCAGTCCTTAATTGACTTAAGCACCAACCACATACCCCTTGTGCCTAACAATCAACATTGTGTCACCAAACAACTATGCATGCCAGCAAGCACCCACCATCTAACCATTTGCCAAAGTCTAAACCAAGTTTTTATAATTTTGTTTGGAAAAATTTCATAATCCTTCCTGACTCACCAAAGTTGAGAATACATTTTATAAATCTTTATGTGAAACAAATCTTCCCACCCAAATTATTCTAAGCAGGGCTAAGCAATTCTATAAAATTCCCAGCTAATACTAATGTACTAACTAGGTTTTCATCTAGGGTGATAAGGCATGATTGTTCAGATTCAAATTTGGCTATACAAAAAGGAATTGGGCATAACTAGAATTTAAATTGAATTTAAACTAGATTGAATAAAAGTACGCATGTATAATAATTCAAAAATCAACATAAATAAATTACAATAATGGGGTCAACATGGTCAAAGGTGTAACTTGCCTTGCTCGAAGTCTTGGTGCTGTAAATCGTCGAAATCGAACTCTCCGGAATAGTCGTAATCTACACGCGAAGAACCAACGAAAATAAATTCAGATAAATCAAAAATTATAAAATAAATCAATGGATTCGGAGTTCGGACGACGAAGAACGAGTCATCGGAAGATCGGTTGGAAATGAAATTGCTGGAAAATATTTAGACCAAAAAAATAGAATGGATTTTATGGAGAATTTTACAAGGTTTAATTTGAATTTTTGAAGTGCACAGAAAATTTTGAATGGAACTGAGGTTTTGGAAATGAAGGAAATTTTGGAAGACCCCTCTTGCGCCGTCACGTCGAAGGATGTGGACATTCTCTACCCGCCAGTGGTCACACCGGCACAACTCATACTGAGTCGATGAAAATTACTTAGCCCTGCCTACAATTTGCTAGTTTGTGGTTATACTGTTGAACACTGGGAGGTCATCACAAGAATCAGTCCTTAGGGTTATCTAGGCGGTTCTACCACAATCCACATACTGTGCTTTCACTACACCACACACCAGCCCTGTACCATCTGCCTAGATATTTAAGCAAGTTGGGGTTTTTGGGAGAATAAAATAATCATGTCAAAATATATTAGTCATTTTGCTCGGGTGACAAGGAACAAATATTCAAATATTCCAAAGAAGGTGTAATACTAACAAGTTAAATAATAGGCCTATAACTAGCATATTAAAAAAACATATATTTGCACATGAAATAACAGCATGCAATTTGATAATTTAAAGTGGATATAATTTACAAAAATATAGGTTCGACATGATCAAAGCATTGACTCGCTTTGCACGGTTTACCGTGGTCTTGAGCTCACTCAAAGCTTTCTCATTCGATGGTCCTGAGCTTCTGGTCTTCATCTTCATCTGCATCTTGATCTCGATTGATCCATAGAATCCTCAGGACTCCAATTCTATTTACGCGCTAAATAACTGAATCCAAATAAAGGCAAGTAACTCAAAAGATCCAACTAAATCCAAATAGACTTAATTTAGCTTTATTATGAGTTAATGGGTGTTTTGTGACAAGGTTGATTGGGCGCGGAGTTTTGACAGAAATAAAGGGGTTGGAGTGAAGGGAAGAATGAAGGAGAAAAATATGTTGAGACAAATGTCAACGAGCCTTCATGACAAGAGGAATATTTCACAAGAATACTCCACTTTGGATTTGAGGATGGCTAGGCACAGCCGACTTTAGAATACCATAGATCGATTTTTTATTTAATAACTCCTTTTATTATTTTTTATATTTATTTAGGAAATTCCATGAATTAGGTTATACTTATAGGCAATTGTACGAATTTGGTTGGGGTACTGAGCACTATTTGTTGGATGTTAATATTTAGGATTTAGGGCATGAATTCTACACGCGAGGTGCGTCAAATTAATCTTAGAATTTATATTTCAAGCAATTTGGGAGGTAGTATTTTATGGGGTCCTAATATTACGTTGCTCATGCAGTTTAGCGAGATTATTTTAATTACCGATGACTCCGGGGATTTCAATAGATGTGCCAACATGATATTTAATTAAAGATTCCCTTTGGATTTGGCTTCATTAATATTTTATCTACACTTTAGTTATTATTAGGCATAGCTTTATTTTTAGTTGAAATTTATTTATCTAGGGCCGAGCTTGTTATACAGGGTCATATTTCAATTTAGTTATTTAATTAAATCTACCATTGAGATTTATTTAATGGCGGCATGTTAAATGTTAGGGCATATATTTTAATTATAATTAAGGGTAATCTTTAATTTAAAGCCTTTCTTTTATAGTTAAACATAATATCCAATTTATTTCCCTTAACTTTAACTTGGATGTATTTTTAATTGGGATCTTTATTAAATTTGGACATTTAACCAAAGCCATGTTTTCTTAATGCGTCTGTATTAATAATTAGACTTTAAATGTTCACGCCACAGTAAATACTCAAATATGATAATTAATCTAATATAAATCTTAGATAATCTTATTTACATCCTAATCAAATTTATTAGCTACCATGGACTATTTCCTAATTTTCCTTAGTTTTCCTTAATTCAAATGTATTAAAAAATAAGGGAAAAAAGAAAAAGATTGAGGGAAATGGGATTCGAACTCAGGTCTGTGAGTCAACGCGCCGCTCGACTAGCCATCTGGGCATTTGCCCTGAGTTGCTTAAGCAGAGGCATATAAACAGAAGAATGAGGGGGTGGCTCGGGGCAAAACAAACGAAGCAGGCGGCGCACGGTGGGTGACGGCGTCGCCGGCGAGGGGGCAGCCGGAGGGAGGCAGCGACCAGTAAAACGGGATGATGGGAGCACAAAGGAGCTGAGGGAGGCGCTGGCGTGAGCCGAGGAGCTCTGAGGCGGGCCGGCGGCGAGGCTCAGCGGCTGGAGGCAGGGGTGGAATAGGGTGCCGGCAGCTAGGAGGCGGAAGGGGAGATGGGGAAAGAAAGAAAAACGAGAGGAGGAAGAAGAGACAGTGAGGAGGAGGGAGAAGAGAGAAGAAAAGGAAAAAGGAGGGGGGCCCTACATGTAAGAGAGAGGAGAAAGAGGGAAAAGAATGAGAGAAAAATGAAAAGCTTAAGCAAATTTTGAATTTTGGTTTTTTAATTTGAATTTCTATTTCATATTTAAGATTACTGATTTCCAGTTTTGCAGAATATTAAAATTCAAAAATTAAATCTTCAGTTCAATTATTTAGATGCAGGTTTTTAATATTCCTTTATCCATTTCTTTTCTTTACCTAGTGACATTGAATTGCAAATTTTTATTTCCATTATCCAATATTTGAATTTTAATTTGTGTGTAGATCCTCGGACTTTCCATTTCTTTTGTTAGTAACATTATTGTTATTGTTATTATTATTATTTACTTGGATATTATTTCTCAATATATTTATTTGCATGTCACAAAATTCAAAAGATTTCAAATTAATATTTAGAAGAAATTTGAATGCCAGCAAAATGCAAGAAAAAGTTTTTTAAAAAATCGTATTTCTGAACATCCGAATTTTGGGATGTTACATAATCCCAGGTGGTTTATATACCTATCCTACGTCTCCTTGCCCCCCACCACCACCGCCGCCGCTAGAGAACCCAATGTCTCCGTTGCCTCTCCTCCTGACTCCACCTCTCCTCCTAGTGCTGCCTCTCCTTCCCATCACCTCTCATCCCTACGCCACCTCTCCTCCCTATCTCCTCTTCTCCCGAAAGTATAGATCCCAAATACCACTTCTTTACCTCATGTGTGATAGATCCATCCATATCTATTAATGTATGTTCATGAGTTCTCTCCTCCCCGTCGCCTCTCTCCTGAAGGTATGGATCCTAAATCCCACTTTTTACCTCATGTGTGTTACATCTGTTCATATCTGTTAGTGTCTTTTCTATGTAGAACCAAAAAAGGAATGGGGAAATGGATGTGAGAGGGAAGGTGGGCCTACTTGTGTCGGGCTGGAAGTGGTAATGTTCTTGGGGGGTGGTCTTGGTGTCGTCCTCATAGTGATGAAGACTTCGATGGTGGTCCCTTGTCGTTGTCGAAAATGTATCCTTCATGTGTTCCTCACGGTCGGCCTTTTGGGTCCCTAGTGGTGATACGGGGTCGCCCGATCTTCTCGACGTAGGATGGATACTCACGGGAGCCTTGATAAATCGTAATGATCCTCCAATGCCAATGCAAGGGACGAACACTCTTTAATCCACCAAAACACACTCGTGTTGATTTTGCCGATCACCAAGCGAAGATATATCGTGCACCCAATTCCCAACGGAAAGGCTGAACGATCTTGATTGAAGAAAATCACTCCAAATTCCCCATGGAACTTCGGTAGCAATGCTAAACACGAACAAACTTTAATAGATTCATTATTCTCAAACGTGGTCTCCTTACAATGGGGGTCTAACCCTCAATATATAGTTCCCTCTCTACCTCATGGCTGGCCAAGAGGTCCAAAACTAACTCCAACTCATCCCTACATGTATTTGGAAACAAACTCACACAAAAGGAAAAACCTAAAATTAAGCCATCACAATGTTTCAGTCATAACATTTAATCCGTGACGAATTTGAAGGTGGGGCTGGATCCATTACGTAGCCCTTGAAATTATCTTTCCAACGAGTACAAGAACACCTGAATCGGACTCCGTTTGTGAAAGTTATGGCCTTTTTAGTAACTGCCTGTCAGGCTGTCCCGAACCGAATCCGAATTGAATTCTGAGTTGAATCCGAGTTTGAATTGGATTGAGCACGTGGGAGATCCGAATTTGGCTTGAAAATCTTATCCAAAACTTGTAGTTTTAGTCCTTGTGCTCCTCCCTTTTGCTCTCCCAAGTCTTCACATGAATCATACCTAAGAATACATAAAATAATAGCATGAAGTAGTATTCCAAATTCATCATCAATTAAAAGAAACTCCTTAAGAAACAAATTCACCTGACAATATTTAATGCGGCTCAATACTTCTTTCCAATTAAATAATATATTCGCCTGAAAAGTACTAAGCATGTGCGTATCCGCATCAGGTGGTCCACGCTCTCCTTCAGCTTCCAATATGTTCTTATCTCCCCTCCTCTGATTCTTCTCTTCTTATTTCTATGGGTGGACTGCAGGTTTAAGTAAAAAGAAGGGTATGAAACACTGTGAGTCAAAGTAGTAGTTGTACAAGCGAGGCTTAGGGGTTTACGTATCTTGGAGGCACGGATTCCCAAATGACTCCGAAGCATATAGGAGTAGGAAGATATCCAAGGTCGAGTGTGAGGAATGTATGAATAGGACTTTCATGCACAACTTGAGGAGATAACTGTCTCACTTCGAGGAGAGAGATTCATTGAGAGAAGAACTGAGAGAAGTCCGCAACCACTCACAAGCCACCCCCATTATTGCGAAAACCACTCCCCCTCAACGTTGGTGTAGCTGCACGTCTATGCCACTTTTTGAATATAGCAACACAAGCTTACCTATCGACAACATCTAGGTAATGTACCTCTTTATAATGTTACATAGATAGACCTGGTGGATGCCTTAGCTTATTGTGTATCACTATATAGGAGCCCACACCGTGCATCCACAGAGTCTGGTTTGTTGGCTCCATTCTCGTTGACATTGGACGAAGGATAGCGCATCCATGCCTACCAGGATGTTGGTGAAAGGTGCCTAGCTAGGGACCAGTTTTATGAAGGTCTAGGTGGACATGATTAATGATGTTTTTAGGGTAGTCCCACTAGAGAGGCCCCAAATAGAGAATGTCGTCCATACATTCGTCCAGTGCCCCAAGAGGGACATCGCTCTGGACCCTTCTGTGCCCTAAGAGGGACATCGCTCTGGACCCTTCTGTGCTACTATCTCTGAACGACCATGCCTATCAAAAAGAACAATCTATGACTCCACCTCAAGCTCCGCTTCAGAAAGCCATCGCATCGGCTTCTGTAGAGATGACGCCAAAATGTATCGCAAGCAAGACGCGAAGACCCAACCAAAGAAGATTAAGGAGCCTACCAGGCCCTAGAAGTACAAGCTCGAAGTGTCGTTGGTCCCTGAGTCACAATTACCCAATCTTAGACGGGTTTGTAGCACTTTGCTTGCTAGGTACATGCAGAGGTCCAACAGCAAGCCAAACCGACAAAGTAGATTCACCGTGAGATACACAGAGGCGCATTTCCTCTATGACTTGGGCTACTTCGTCGTGACATTCGAAGATTTATTTTTACTATTCAACCTCAACAATCTCGATGCCTCACTTATACGATGATGGACACTATAAGTGTACTATACAATCAAGTTCTACATTCATATAATACCGATAAATGTCATAACTTATTGTTTATGTATAGATCCATGATCCAACAAGTCTGGCGACGGCAAGAACCGGTGGGTTTCCTCAACCCACACTGGGTCTCTGAGCAATCCATCAAGGTAAACACATCATTCATCGAAGATTACATAATGATGGTATTGATTGCTCAGAGTGACAAGGACTACATCTTGGTACCCTTCAACCAGGGGTAACTACTTCACTAGTTGCCATACAACTTTCATTTATACTTTATACGTAACATGAACTTATAATTAATCACTATGGCGACATACATGACTAGGCCTCACTGGATTGTGATTGTGATTGTACTAAAGTAGAGCAAGGTAATATACCTTGATTCTCTATTTAGGAACAACCACGACTTCACCCGTGTACAACAAGCAATTGACAAGTAAACTCATTTCCTCCATACATACCTTTATTATAGTCTTCCCTTCATTTGTAATGACCGAGACTAACTTTTTAGATCCACGTAGGTCGTTCAGCACTTACGTTGCCCGGGGAGGGAGATATAACAATCCAGAGCCACACTACGACACATGACGTAATTACCGGTACCCGCTATAACACAACAATCCTATATCATACTTCGTAATAATGCCTCTAGAACTGATAATACCGATGTATATAATTTTATTTTTGCAGTGCCACCAGCAGTTATAGGGCAACGTATGTGGATACTATGTTTGCAGATATATGTAGGAAATCATAGGCACTAAGACGAAAGATCCAGAGGTTTGTCAAGCTACCAATATTTATTTCATGATTATCAATTTATATATATGTGTATATATGCTAACGACTTTTAACACTCCTAGCGATAGGGCGTGGAATTCGACTCATGTACATTCAATCTTAACAAACTCGCCGAAGTTCAAGGAAAGCTCTCTGAATTCTTGATAGGAGGTCATTCGCTCGAATTGAGAGTTCAACCCCAGCGATTATGATTAGATGTTCAAACATTTGATTCAATTGTACTTCGCTCGTGCTTACTCAAACAAATCACACCTAGCTATATTTTATCATCATTTTAAGCTTTAAACATGTATTAAAGTTTGAGTGGAGGCATTTTGGCTAATATCTTATTCCCTATGTAAAAGTTAATTCATGGCACTGATGTGTTACTAATTTTGCCTTACAACGACTTCAAATTAGATAATTTAACTAACTACTAAATTGAGGGAGAAGGGCCCAATGCCATTGAGGGGAGAAAAGAAAGAGAAACAAAGGGGGATGTGCTAGGCAGAATAGGGGAAATGCACGGGAGCAACAGTGGTGCTGGTCAGGGTGATGGCACCGCCGGTGACTAGTGGCCGGAGGGGCAGGCAGGCCGGCAAAATAGGATGCCTGCATGGTGAGGGGACTATGGGAGGCCATGGCTCAGGTCTAGCGGTGCTAAGGGAGAGCTAGCGCCGAGTTGGGCGGCCGGGTGCAGAGCAGCCATGGAGGCGAAAGCGGCAGGGGTAGAGGAAGGAGGAAATAGAGGAAGCATGAGCTTGTGTGGGGTGCTAGGAAGCTTACCATCCAGGCACGGAGGTGGAGGGGGACTGAGGTGCTTCGGCAGCAGAGGCCATGGGCGACACAGGGGGAGCACGATGCGGGCGATGTACGGGCGGTGAGAACCTCGGCCGAAGGTGGGGGCATCGTGGTGGTGCTCCAAGGGAGCTTCGTCAGGCAGAATCGGCCTGAGGTGGCCCTAGCTGCCATAGTGCTGGTTGACCGGAGTTGGAGGAGACAGAGCCATTGGTGAGCTGTGGGGCACGGGAGACCGATTCCTTGCGGTGGGAGGAGTGGGGTGTGAGTAGAGTGTTGGCGGCCTACTGTGGCTTTTATAGGCAATGCAGCGTCTTGGCAACGTGCGGCCCTATACGACTGGTATGGTGAAAGAGTGGGGCGGCATGGCCTGGCACAGCCATTGGGGCGGAGGAGCGATGGAGGGGTCGTGCAACAAGTCAGAGAGGACCACGACGCTGCAAAGGAGGAATGGCGTGTGCATGCGCAAGGGATATGGCGACGGTCCTGTGGCGCATAGAGAGGAATGGCGACGTGACGGAGCAGGGCTAGGCGGGGCTGTGGGTGACGGGAGCGATGTGCACCGAGCGGGTCGTGGTCTGGCGGCACGGGAGAGGGGCTGCAGCGGCGTGGGTGCAAACGTGCAGTACAGAGCATGGGCGGGCGCACAACTGAGCGTGGGCGCAGGCGTGAGCTGATGTCAAAGCAGGGGAGAAGAAGGGAGGTCCGACAGGGGAGCCCAAGCAAGGTATGGCGCAGGGATGGCCAGCACAGGGAATGGCTACGGCAGGGTGTGGTGACATGCGCGCACAAGGGAGGGGGGGCCAGCTGGTCAAGTGCCGAAGAGAGGGCAGAGAGGAGAGAAGGAAAGAGAGAAGAAGAAAGAGAGAGGTAAAAGCCAGGCCAGCAAAAAGGAAGGAGAAAAAGGGAATGAGAAATGGGGAAAGTGGAAAGGATTAGGAAAGATTTTAGAATTCACATTTTGAATTTTTGTTTCTAATTGAAAAACTCCAAATTAAATTCGAGTTCGAGTTCTTGGTTCAATTTGATTGAAGACGGATTTTTATTTAATTTGATTTTTGGATTTTGGTTTTTAGTTTGGATTTAAGAGAACCTTGACTTGGAATTTAAGCTAAGATTAGAATGTGGTTCTAAATCCTTTTAAATTTTTGCAATTGGCTAATATTAGGGACTTCATTTATTTAGACTCGATTTTGTCTTCCCATTTTGGCCCACGGCCTATTTTGATGAAGTCATTTAGGTTTTCAGAGTTTTAAACTCATATTTGAATTATTTTGTATCTTTTATCATCATGATTGTTATTTGTATTTGAGAATTATTTTCGGTTATTATTTTGCTTAGCACAAAACTCGGGAAAATCCAAATAAGTTTTTGACAAAATTTAAAATGCCACGAAGATGCAAATAAAAGTTTTATATTCTTCGCAATTCGAACATCCAAAATATAGGATGTTATAGGTGCATGCCGAATCTTCGCGTGTGGCTGGTTCCTGTGCCTCGATACCGTGGATAGCCAGTTCCTGCACCCCTATAGCGTGGAAAGCTGCCATCCCTGTGCCCGGCCGACCACTTCCATGGAAAAGTAGCCGTTTAAGGATGAGCTGGTCCAAAACTGAAGGCTCAACAAAAAATTTGGAGAAATTACAAAATCAATTCCACTGTGTGAGGATCCGTAAAAAAATTCATAATTTGTTAGCCTAGTTTGGATACACTTAAATGATTTTTTTGAGTTAAATTCAGAACGGATAAAATTATGAAAAAATTATACAATTAAGTACGCTATGCTAGAAGGCTCCACAAACAATTTTGTAATTTTTTGAGCTTATTTTCTATATCTAAAAATTCATAGAAGCGGTAAACCGAAATAAATTTGCTAATCATAATTAGTAAGCTTAATTATGCCGACCTAATTGGCCACGCACGGTGGCCGTGTGGTTGTGCAGGCCACTGCACAGTGGCTGTGCGGTGAGGGAGGGCAGCATAGCGGCCGTGAGGTCCTGCGACGTGTTGCGCTCACATGGTTGCCGTACAATGACGGTGACAGCGACAAATCTGCCATTTTCACACGAGCGATGCTATTCTTGCAAGAACACAACAAAAACTTGGGACACTGTTTTTGGGTACTTGTGTCTTGGAGCAAATTTCTCCCCACACGTATGCAATGTCCTTGGGCCGTCTAAAGGGCTCTCAAATTTTCATAATTTTTTAGACCACCTGGGCTTCGCTTCAGTCTTCACATCTCCTGGGTTAGCTCCCAAATTGCCTTGTGCCAGAATGGGGTTGCACTTTTGGATGGTACTTGTTGAAATCCTTGCCTTCGTGTTTGAAATTGGGCTTCGTCCCACACAGTTCATTGGCATCTTGCACTAAAGCCAAGGACAACGCAGAAATAACTGTCATAGCGTAGCATGATTGCTGCTCTTGCATCATTCTTTGGTGCCGTTCCAAACAGCCATGCTTCTAATTTTTGGAAGCTAAAAATTATTTCGAACGTATTGACTTTTTAACATGATTTTTTCATTGTTTTTCCTTGTTTGTTTTTCCTTCGTAATATCCAGAGAGATATAACAGTGTTCTTTATTTTTTTTCTTCATTTTCCTTTAACTGAATACCACAGAAAAAGCTAACAGCCGTTACAGTATCATTTTAGCTAAAAGCCAAAAGCCACAGTAAAAAGCCAAAAATCACAGCACTTTGAACTGGGCCTTTAATCCATCTACAAATCTATTGACAAGGAAAACATCATCGTAATTTCAGTTGTGAACTGAAACCTTGTGCACAACACTCAAATTGAAGGAATATTATGGGTAGGTTACACTAAGGCAAATTAAAATTTCTACCATGTAAAACAGAAAGCTATGCAAGTAAAAAATCGTGGATCGTTACCACTAGAAATGCAGTGCGGCAAATGAAGAGTTGAAGCAGTCAAGTTTAACGTAGCGCGCATCGGTGTAGTGAAAGTAGTCAATTGTCCAACGTCTTTCGAAAGTGATGCTGTGAAGCCGATCATCCTATAGCGGTAGTCAATCTCCCTGAACTGATTGTCTTATCTGATCATACTGATCAGTGCCACAGTCACAACAATACCTCTACTGAAGTCCACACATCCAGAGATGGAACGTCGTGTGCCTGTGTGCTAGCACCAGTGTGCACAGCAGGGCCTTCGGGTTGTGTGATCTACCTTTATCCCCATAACCCAATGCACCTCTTTATATAGAGTCTTTGATCATATCCTTGTCCAACACGAGTAGAGATCATATCCTACTTGAAGAGCCTCCTACAGGGTCCTTTTTCAATACAATTAGATATCGTATCCCACTCAGAGACCCTTTGACTATATCCTTATTATTCCTCCAACTGTATACTTGGTTATAACCCAAAAACACCTTTCTAATCACTAGTCGGTAGCGGTCCCTAGCAGGACATATTGAATCCCAAATATACACAAAGATCAAATTGGATGAACCGTATGCAATATGATATGCAACCAGGTCTTAGTCACTCACAATCAGTTCATAACTCCTTACAACCAGTTTGTATTTGGTTACGACTAGTCTGTATCCTTATACTATCAGTTCGTAAACCATTTTTTGATGTCCAATTGGATAATGATCAATCAGTATGCCCACATGACGAGTTCATATCTAGTTAGACTAAATGACTTGTTTGTGTATTCCCTTCTTGTCTCACGATATCTAATCGAACTCCAGGTGAGAAACATGTCATCCATGGACTAATCAATCATTTCTCGATATAGTGATGAATAACTTAATGTGGTCAATTCTTTGACCCCTCATGACATGGCCATGCATTTCTTTTATCTGACCACGTCGACGGGCCCAGAGATATCTTTCATGTTATGTAGAAGAGGCAAATCTCATATCCGACCAGTTGTAACAGCCCAACTGTTTTTTTTATTTTCAGTGAAAAATTAAAATAATTTAATTTAAAATAAAAACAAGAGTTCTCTGGTTGCCTGAATTTTGGATATTTTATTTGCTAGTTTTCAGCTTTTAAAAGGCTTTTCTTTTGAAAACTAGTTTAAGTAAAAGATGAAAATATTATTAAATAAAGGGGATTTTGAATTTATATAAAAATCCTATTTTAAATTAATTATTTTAAAGCATTTTGTCTGGATTTTACCCTAAGTCTTAAGCAGAAAACTTAAATTGTTTTTCTCCCGAAGGGATTTTCCCTGAGCTATTTGAGAGTTATTTGCTAAGGATCATCCGTCACTCACCCTCTCTCCTTCTTTCCTCCTTCCCACTCACTGCCAGTGGGCCACCCCACCATCTTCTATCTCCCGCTCATCTCCTTCTCTTCCACCGACCGTCGCCGTCTCTAGCTAATCTCCCTTACCTGCCTTCCTTTCTCATCTCCCTTTCACTTTCATCGCACTACATGCGCCAACTCCCCAATATCCGTGCTGACCCCACCCTTATTAACACCTCCTTTAAACTCCACTCTAATCAAATCATTGCACCGTGCTCAGCTGCATTAACTCATGAAGTCGCCTCGGCCTTTCCCCTTCCCTCCTTGAGCTATATAGAGCTATATAAAGGATCCCTCGGCACAGGTGGATCCCACGCTATTCCTATCTCTTCTCTTGAGCACCCGAGTGCCTCCTTATCATAAGCTTGCCGAGTAGTCTTTCCTCAGCTGAGCATCCTCACACCAGGAGTTGACCACCACCACCGCCTCCTCCACGCCACTAACTGCCTCCACTCATCTTCAGGCTCTGCACGAGGTATAAAAGAACCCCTGACATCTCCTCTCTCTCACACCCTTTCGACCCTGTTTGACCACAGACACTCTTGACCGCAACCATGCACTACCACAGAAGCATCCTTCGACCACTCTAGTCAGTTACGACCACTTTGGTCGGCTACGACCGCTATAGTCGAGTTATGAGCACTATGGTCGACTATGACCGCTCTGATCGTATACGACCACTGCCAACAGTCTTACGACCACTCTCTGGCTTTTGACCACACCCTCTCATGACCTCAGTCACTGTCGACCACTATCATCTCCGACTACCTCCATCCTTCGACTTCGACCATTGCAAACCACCGACCACCCTAAACACTCTAAAGCCTTCGACCACTCTCAAAACTCTATATCCTCTGACCACTCTAATCCGACCACTCTCAGCTGTTCAACCACCCCAAGGCAATCGACCACATATAGCTATTGACCGCCAAGCTTTGATCATTCAGCTTTCGAGTACTCTTATTCCACCCACTCTCTTTCTTTTTGACCACTTGAAGATCCACTCAATATAACTACTCTGACCATGGTATAACCTCCAATCCGTTCGACCACACTAAAACTTTTCTGACTATTGCTTTGCTGATACTGCAAGCTTTCGACCACATATATCCTTTGACCTCTAAGCCTCTAATCACTTGGTAATCTTCGACTACTCCTACTTCCGACTACTGCCATTTCCAACCACAGAAAAAATACTTTCAGAAGTTCGTATTTCTTCATCCTAACTCCGATTGGACCCATTCAAATTTCTAAATTCTTCTAAAAACTTAAACTACCCATTTCTAGCCTCTTTTTGGAATTTTTGAAATTAATTGAATTTTGTTTTCTTTTTGCATTGGTTCTTCGCGTGTAGACTAAAATGAATCCGGAGAGTACAATTTCGACGATTCGCAGCATCAAGACTTCGAGCAAGACAAATTACACCTTTGATTATGTTGCTCCCTGTAATTCAAATTATTTATGTTGATTTTAAATTATTATGCATGCATACTTTTATTCAAATCTAGTTTGAAAATTGATTTAAATTCTAGTTACACCAATTTCCTTTGTATATGGCCAAATTTGACATTGAACATCAACATGCCTGTCACCTTATATAAAACTCTAGTTAGTACATTAGTATGGACTAAAGAAATTTTGTATCAAATGCTTAGACCTGCTTGGACATAATTTTTGTTTTGGATACCTTTTCACATAAAGCGATAAACTTTTCAAACGTATTTTTGACTTCGGTGAGTCAAGAATGTATATAAAATATTTCAAAACAAGATATAAAACTTGGTTTGGACCTAGGCTAATGGTTAGGTAGTGGGTGCTTGCTGGCATGCACTGTTGTTCGATGACACAATGTTGATTGCCAGGAACAAGGGGTATGTGGTTTGAGCCCAAGTCAAGTTAAGAACCGGGTTGTGAGCTACTACTACAAAGCCCTTTTCGTACTACCACAAGGCTAGTATGGGACAGTCTTGGCTGACTAATTTGCATGTTCCACACTGAGTCTCGCTGTAGGTTGGAAGTGAGCATGGCGTAGGCCATAAGAAGTCTCACTCAGCTCAAGAGGGGTTCCCGGTCTAGTGGTTTCCTTACTAGGGTGAAACCTTAGTGTTGGCTTTACCAGGTTAAAGGCTTTGCATTGTAAAGGCCTTGTTATGATTCTCAGTCGCATGCCTACGAAAGCTTGTAATGGCTGGCATTATTGAATTAATCATATCTTATGGGTAAAGTTGTATAATCTCTGCAGAGTGTATAATCTATCCTGGATAGCCATGCCCACGGTCATGGGCAAGCTGAGTAATATTTTTTTCATGGATTAGACTTTGTTTTCCAAAAAGGTTTATGAAAAGCTTATAGATGGATGGAATCCATAAGATATTCAAAAGCGTATGGATGGATGGAATCCATATGAGATCTTTTTCAGAAAGATGGTCCTAGTGGGGTACCTGTGGATAGGTTAGTGTTTGGTCGAAGCCTGCACTAGCGATATTATTTTGTTAAAATTTTGTTTCTATCTAATGTATTAAATTTAGGTTTTGAATCTACTTACAATGTTTACTTCAATTCTGTTTTTTGCTCAATTAACCTTACTATGCCTTTCTTTGTCAATACTTATGCATGCATTAACTCTGTTAAACCTCCTGGTGTAACTTGTGGAGTACTTTATGTACTCATGTTGCTTAAATTATATTTTTCTAGAAGACACCTTCAGTGATTGCGGTGAGATCTAGACTATTAGGCCGAGTCTTACTGTCGTTTGCCTGTGGCAAGCTTGTTGGGCTTCTTCCGCGTCAGTTTTATCTCTAGCCACTTATATTTAATTTTGGTTTATGGACCATTGATGTAAACTTTGGCCATCCGGCCCATATTTAGTTAAATAAAGTTTGTCATTATGCATGATATTTGTCTTTGTTATCCACTGTGTACTAGCTAATCCTAGACTAGTGCGATTAACACAGAGGGTTTCGTTGTTGTTGCTCCGGGATTCGAAACCAGTCACATTCTTTCGTATGTTTCAAAGCATACCCGAAAGCTACCTTTATAGCTACCTTTATAACTGCCTAGTTACGGAGTAGCATTTAGCAACCCCTAAGTATACTATTGCACATGTAGAAAACTATGTTGATATTAGGTACAAGGATTATATATCATTATTTCTTAAGGCCAATTGATGACATATAAAATCATAACAATCTTAACGATGTCTCAAGGTGGGTCAATCAACACGATGTTCTCTAATATATGTCCACATTATTGATTTGATACCCCATATCCATGATCTGTAATTGTCTCTGGTTACAGCCAGCCGCCCATCTTTAGGGGGCGAAGGACGAGGGTCCTGGACCGTGACGTCTAGACCATGGAGGCATTGTGTATGCTAGGGATGGAGGATTTGATCCCCTCACCATCCTTATCACACACCCTAGGAGTGACCATTTCGATGCCATACAGCATGCAGCACACTTTGCTTTAGCTCAGCTTTGCCGACTACAGTGGAGTGAGCTATTGTAGTCTCCCTACTGCTTCTTCCCCATCGTCCGTACCGGCACTCCCTACGCCAATCTCCAGTCTTCTCCAGTGGACGACCCTCGACTTTCCTACCAGGTATAGCTTACACAGGTCCTGGTGAACTCCTACTTTCGAGCTCTCCAGGAAAAGGCCAGCTCCGGATGCTGTTGACTTCTAGTTACCAGGACTCGAACGTCATCTGGGCTCAACTGGCTGAGGTGGAGAGCGCTCTCACTTTCTCTGAGCGAGAGCGGATTGCAGTAGAGACCGAGTTGGGGCACCGTCAGGATGCAGCAGACTACACTCCATCATCCTGAGAGCAAGTTTCAGCTCCAGTACCAGTGTGAGTGCAACACTAGCGACTGCTACCCATCTTCGCCTCGCCCACTCCGGTAGCCTATGTAGCAAAGACCGACACTCCACAGGACCCCCAATAGGCTTATTCTCGTAAGAGTGTACGCCCACCCTCGCCGCATACGTCAGGGGTTCCAGCCGAGGTCCTCACCGCTCGCACTCTTGTTCTCGCTCCAGCTCTAAGTCATCGGGTGTCAGTCGCTCACGCTCATCGGGGAACTGCTCTACCTGCGGAGGAGACAGCCCCAGGGGGAGTACTAGTACTTAGCCGTAGGTAACCCTAGTCGGCAGTGCTTGTTATGCAGTTTTTGGGTTGCAAGCACTCCTTTCTCCCTCCCTCCTTTTGTACCCAGCAGTAGACGTTGTGCATATATAATGTCATGATTTGGCGAAGCCTATAAGCTACGCCTAAGGTTATGTAACATTTTTTGTAATGAACTTAAGCTCTACGTACTCCTTACGTAATTGAATAAAAAATTACACCATTAAGTCCACTGCTATAATTTTTTCATCTCATTTCCTATATTAAAAATTTTCTACAAATAGTTTACATAAATTAATTTTTGAGTAAAATTCATAATGGAAAAAATTACGAGCAAGTTACACAATGAACTACGTTGCGTCGGGAACCTTCACAAAAAATTCCGTAAGTTTTTGTATTCATTTGCTATATTTACAAAATTCTACGAGCAGTGCATATTAAATTATGCAATTAAACTAATTACATACGGTGCTCATCACCTAGAGCCCAGCCACCGAGCGACAAGTTGTCTGGAACTCGGTGGCCGGGCTCCAGGTGGCCTACCGCCCGGCGACCTTGCTCCATCTACCACGTGTCGCTTCTATGGCATCGCCGCCATGTGGCTGGGCGGCAAAAATGACATTTCTGCTATTGTCATGTGCATACTACCATTTCTGTAAAAACGGACTGCAACAGTATCATATATGCCAAAAACTCCCCCGCCCATCTACTTTTGGAACATCATCATTGAGCAACCTATTTTATTGGGCGCTTGCTGATCTTTTTCATGGTTGAACAGTTTAAACACCAGTGTTGCTTTTCATAGACCATGTATGATTTTGGTTTTTGACTTCTGTCTTTTAAATTCTGACTATTTACAGAAGACAGTACGCAGAGAAAAATAGTTGTATACGATTTTGACCGATATAACTGAACTTGATACAGTAAATACTATAATCTATCTGTAGATCTCACCTTAAATGAATATACCGTTTAAAAGCTAATTAGTATAGCAATGAAAGCAAAAGTCTAAGATGAGCCCAACTAAAAGCAACACATGCCTTACAATTTGGGCGGGGAACAGAGAGAAGGTGGGTTCTTTTGGGCAGATGACTTATGGTTTAAATATTTGAATTCGTCGTGCTCATAGAGACAAGATGCGTGAGGAAAATAGTTGTGTATGATTTTGGCCGATATAGCTGAATTCTATTGATTCCGTTTAAAAAATATATTATTTAAAACTAGTTATTATGGACAGTATAAATAAAAATAAATTTAAATTCAAAAAAACCTGATCTTAATCTATTGTGACGCGTCAAACTAGGTGGCCTGAAATTTCCCTAATTTATGTCCCGTTCAAAATTTGATTGATGAAGTATACAATGCAGAGTCAGACTGCAATCGACTCTTATTAATATTAAAATCGACAGCTGTTGTGTTGGAAACGTACGCGAAGTTTCCAGACAGCCCATCTCAATCCTTGTTGCATTTCGCGCAGGCTCATGCACGGGTAAAGAATTCAAAGAGTCTTTTTTTTCTGAGATAAAGACTTAGCTTGCGTTAGGTCCGTTTTAAATAATTTTTAGCTTCTAGTTTTTAAAAATTAAAAGTTATTTAAAATATATTAATTTTTAAAATGGGGTTTTTCCTATTTTTTATTTGTCCTTGTTTTTTATTTTTTAATTAAATACCTTAAAAAAACCTAGCAGCCGCACTCAGAAAAAGTTGAATTGAACATGCCCCAAGACTGATGGTGCAGCAAACTCGCTGACCATAAGTGAACTACCAAAGTTGCAGATCGGCTACAAACTTTTAACAGCTGCAGACACGCCTCTGTTTCTGCTTGTAAAGCGTCATGTACATGCATCAGCCTGCCCATTCCTGCACGGGCCCACTGCATGGCCATTGTTCTCTCTCATGCAGAAACCCCAGCCTCCAGACTTGCTAGCTTCAATGACATATAAAATCATAACAATCTTAACGATGTCTCAAGATGGGTCGATTAACACGATGTTCTCTAAAATATGTCTATATTATTGATTTGATACCTTATATCCGTGATCTGTAATTGTCTCATATAATGATATAAGATTAAGATAATTTAGAATAATATAAAAATATGAATAAAGAGTTCCACAAAAGTCACATACTTGTTCATCAATATGAAAGATATTTATTTAAGGGATAAAATAATATATTATTCAAAAGATTATAAACATAGAAATAATACAATCTTGTCCATGATTGACTCTAGGCCATATCATTAACACTAATTTCTCATAGTACTCTTGGACACTGGCCTCTTGCTTTATCTACTACTATGCATGTAGGACCAGTATGGCAAGCGAAGCGGCGGGGCAAGGTGTGAATGGTGCCTCCGAATTTCCCCCTAAGTATTTATCAATCCTCACTCCAGTAGCTATGAGAAACTATAAAGATCAGAGGACAATCACAAGAAAAAAAATCCAAGCGAAATTGAGCAAAATGACCCTTGATGTGCCCCGGGCGGTCAAACCGAATGAACAGTACCGGTCAGATAGGTGAACCGTAGGGGTCAGACCGCTATAGTAAAATCGGCTTGGGAATAGTAAAAATAACACTATTTCAAAACCAAAAAAGTCCATGTAACGAACATAATCCAACCAATGATCGAAAGAATAGTAGTCAAAGTTGTGACATTTTTCCATTTGAAGGAAGGTTGCACCAAAACCGGGCAAAAACCAAAAACAGTGAATATGACTTGCGCGTGGGTGAAAGATGGCAAATATAGCTCTAGATGTATTTCCACATCTTACAACAATCTAGAACACCAAAGAAATTAAGGCAAAAATAGCAAGATCAAGAAATCACTCGGAGAGGCCAAATTAAACAAAAATCGGGCAACTTCAAGAACTTACCAAACCTGATACCTAGATGGATGGGGATTGATTTCCTATGTAACTTCATTCAGTTGTTTAATTCATTTGTGAGTTGTTTAATTCATTTGTAAGATCTGTGTAATAATTGCCGTGTGCTATATATATGATCTACATGATTATTTTCAGAGGACATGGCTAGCATTTCTTAAGGCTAACCAAAAAATATAAAATAATTTAGTTATTCAAATAGCTATCACAAATGGTTTGTAATACCAAACCATCTGTGATATATAAGATATCACAGACGGTTATGTCTCAAAATCATATATGATGTATGACACATCAAAGATAATTTTTGGTATTAGCTGTCTGTGATATATCAGATATCACACACGGCTATGTTTAAGAACTATCTGTGATATCTTACATATCATAGACGGTTTTTGGAATTAGTAGTCTGTGATATCTGACATATCACAAATGTTTGTTTTAAAAAATTGTCTATGTTGTAACTTATCACAGATAGTTCGAGAGCCGTCTGTGGTAATCACATGTTATCATAGACGGATAAATTCAGACAGTTCAGAAATCGTCTGTGATGATGATTCTGAATCGCCTTTGATGATCATTTCTGTGGTAGTGATCCGGTTTGAATCCGGATGCGTGAGTCTTGATAGGAAGTCATTGGGGCCATATGGAGTTGAAGATGAAGAATGGGGCTACTTCAAGTCAAAGTAAGTGCGAAGCTTTATGGAATGTGGTTTTTACGTAAAATGGTCTCTTTGCCCTAAATAGAAAGTTGAAGACTTGAATCAAGCCACAGAGCGAGGCGCAAGAGAGGTGGTTAAGGTTAGAGATGTGTTGAAAATGTTAAGTGAATCAAATGTTGACTCACTAACGGGCTAATAGTTGTGCGTTTTGAGAAGCATGCATATGTAAGTACAAAACTCGGTATAATGTTGGGTTAATGGGTTAGCTCTTGTAAGAATGCATGAAACCCAACTAGAGGTACTGCTTAGAGTTTCTTGTGAGCCTTCGTATATAAGGAGAGAAGGTGGCATAGTGGCTAAGCTTTAGTAAGCTAGTGCTAAGCCTTTGAAAGAAGTTAGAGTTATTAAAGAGAGCTTTGGGAGATGGTTGTGGCTCTTTGTTTTGAGTTTTTTGTCATCCTTAGGCTCTATGGATGGCTAGAGGGTGACTGTAAATATTCATCTCTAAGTATCAATAGATATCAAATTCATTTAAGCTTTTCGCCACTTTGCTCGAGTGTTAAATTATTAATTTGGATTAGTTTTTGTGTTGCCTTCCCCTCTTGATCTTGATTTGAGCTAAGAACGTGTGAGTAACAGAGATATCTTGTGGACACCTAAACCCATTCATCTAGACACTTTCCATAAGTTTTTGTGATTACTCGGTCTTGATTCAAAGGTGATTTTGGGGTCTCTCTCTTTTTGCTAAAGTGTTAAAATCATGATTTGGCATGGTTTTTTGTTCCCTTCTTTTCTCTTTATCTTACTTTGTGCCAAAAGCATGTAAATAACAAAGATATCTTTTGAAAACTAGTTCTCATACATCTTGACATCTTTCATAGCAAATTAAGTAATTTTGAGGCTTTTGATTTTGAGGGTTTTTGACTTGGGTTCTTACTATTCTTAAGCTTCCTAGAACCAATGGGAGTTAGTTTTAAGGTCGTCTCAATTATTCTTTATCCACGAGCAAGTTTGGATTCAAGTTCTTGTATTTTGCTCTGTTTAGATGTAACCTTCTTTCAAATGAAAATTATTGAAACTTTAGCAATGACTTCTAGATCTTTGATTAAAGTATGTTCCTGACATCTTAGATAAGGTACATCCTAAATTTCAAATGATTTAGAGCTATGGTTCGAAAATTGTACAAGTTTCTCTCTAATTGTTATGCTGATTGTGTCGAGAGGTTAGACCTCTCTTCAACTGCTTTTGTGCTGATTTTGTCAAAGAGTCAGACCGTCCTTGGCCGACCAGACCATCAGGAGGAGAGTCAAACTGCTCTATGCATGTCCAAACTTATCTGGTTTGATTTTTTAGTTTTTTAGGAAAATTATTTTAGATGCTTTATCTTTAATCTCTATAGCTTTCATAGCTTTTTGTTGTTATTAGAGTGAAGTGCTTTAATTTTATTTTGAGAAATGATTTTAAAAAGACGTTTGACAGTTAGGCCCCTACTCACCTCTCTCCAGGCGGTTCTTGGTATTCGCTGAGCGTAGGAGCCAGTAAAAAGGTAACAAATCTTTTGAAATAAGTGAAAGCGTTTTGAAGCCCAAGCCCTCCAAAATCTATGACATTTCGAAAGTGCACAAATATAGGTCTACTTCAACAACATAGAGTAACAATTCAAAAATATAAATCAACAGAGCCCATAATGTCAAGAAGTTAAATCATAATATTTCAGTACGTACACTACTATAGAAAACTGTATTACAGACGGTTTAAAAACGTCATCACAGACAAAAACGTCATCACAGACGGTTTTGTGAGCCGTCTGAATTTATGGGTCGGTAATGATACGAGGTCATCACAGATGACTTTCGAACCATCTGTGGTATGAATATCACAGACAGTTTTTCACTAAAAACCGTCTGTGATTATCAACTAGCACAGACGGTTTTTAGTTAAAAACCGTCTATGCTATTCTCTTCTACCCCTAAATCTATTTCTGGTTATTGGCTAGCCTCAGGAAATGCTAGCCATGCCCTCTGAAACAAGCAGATCAACATGTACATATATACATCCAATTCACATCTCAATTCATTTCACAAAATAAAACATACATTTCGTAAATCAATTAATTGAAATGAAATAAAATATCCATTAGCACATACACAATTACAATCAATGTCAATCTTATCCTAAACAAAAAATTATTGTACGTTGTGAACTCTCCATCTGATTTTATGACTCCAGCCACCAAAAAGTACACCAACAAAAAATTAATAGCTTCTATGCCGGCCTTCTTCCTTTCCATCTTGCTTCAAGTGAAATTTCAGTTGCAAAGAGGAGAACAACAAGGAGGCTGGGCTATTATGGTAAGAGTCAGCAAGGAGGAGAAGAACAACAAAGAGGAGAAGAACAGCAAAGAGGAGGAGAACAACAACGAGGAAAAGAACAACAACGAGAAGAACAACAACAAGGAGGAGAACAACGAGGAGAAGAACAGTAAGGAGACTAGGTTCTGGTGATTATTTATAAGGGAGAGAGCTACGATCCGTGGTGTGAGGCTTAGTGGATTTCTATTGGTTAGGATTGGGTTGAGGTGGATCGACGGGCCCAACGGTCAGATTATCACAGACGGTTTTACATACAAACCGTCTGTGATACTCTCTATCACAGACGGTTGGTAGCTAGAACCGTCTGTGATGAATGAATATCACAGACGGTTCTATATACCAACCGTCTGTGAATCAGAACACAAAATTTTATATACCGATGCAATATAAACAATTGATCTGAAAAGATAAAATAGCAAAGTTTTATATATCTTATATATACTCATTTAAAAGGTTTCGATGAGATCTACAACTTTTCAGTTGAAACAAAATCCAAATTCCGAAGGGAAGACCAAGAAAAAGGGAAAATACAGAAACTAAAAACTTGCGTCGCAGGTTTAGGTCCAAAGATGACCGATTTACGGGGTTTTGGAAGGCCATTGGCGCAAGCAGATCGTTGTTTTGGATCGGGCTCGTCGTTAGCTTTTCAATGAGTACAAGAACGTCGAAAACGGACATTGTATGCAACAGTTATGTCTGTTTTACTAAAAGTTTCTTAAAATTGAATCCTACTCAGACTCAAGTGAAAAATTATGAAATTTTAGGGATTGCAAGACGGAAAACATATCACAGACGGTTTTTAATAAAAATCATTTGTAAAGTATCATAGACGGTTATTAATAAGAACCGTCTTATCTAGATTGCCTGTGATACTTCACAGATGGTTTTTATTTAAAAGTCATCACAGACGATTCGTATTAAAAATACCACAGATAGTTATTCGTATGAACCGTTTGTGATACTTACAATATAGACGATTTCTAAAAATCGTCTGTGATATAAACGTTTATTTTAGTTTCTTTTTAGCAGTGGTACAATGTAGGAAATTTGACTGTAAAATTGCACTCAGACTGACATGCACACTAACACCTTTATTTATTCCTACTGCGTCATTTCCCATAGAAAATCACATGCATGCATGCATGGTCCACAATAAAAGTAACCACCAAACTGAGAAGCAAAGTAGCAAGGAGAGAGTTGAACTAGAAACACAAGAACGATATAGTGCAACTCTTTCAGTACCGCGCGCTACTCGTCTACTTAATTCCCTTCACGTGCTACATCTTGGCGCTTCTCGGCATCGCGGCCGGCGGCAGGGTCGCCGTGCCCGACGGCCACCTTGGCCACCTCGGTCGCCGGCGTGCCGGGCCTCGCCTTCTGGTACAGCACCAGGTAGCCAATGACACCGACGATGCCGAACCCGGCCAGCGCCATCGTCCCGGGACCGTACGGCAGCCGGCCCCCGCGCTGGTGCAGCACCTCCCCGGGTCCGCGGCCGGGCGTGCGCATAGACGCCTCCACCCCCGCCGCCCTGACCTCCTCGGCGCTCATCTTGTGCGTGTCGGCGTTGCGACGCCACTCCTCCGTGCCGCCCTTCGACATCCCCGGCGCGTTTCTCTTCCTCCACCGTCGTCAGTGGTATTGTGTGTTGTGCGGTGGAGTGGCCTGTTTGCTTGGTGCTGTACGTGTGGCGTAAGTAAAGCGAAGGCAAGGCTTTGTAGAGTGCACCACGAGGTGGTGTAAAGAATGTTACACGTAGATCGGCAGGTGTTGGACGCCGGAGACGGCAGGAGCGAGCTGCTGCCGCGTGGTCTGCAAACAGATGCTACTGTAATTTGTTTATTCGGGTTTAGGGTTGGGAGACCTACATCGCATGCGCACGTACCCCCGGTCTACATGTTCTGGAAACGTCGACTGGACTGACCCACCCGAGGATCAGACTACACAAGCAAATGAACCCCCGGTCTACATCACTACGGGAAAGACGTGATTTACCGAGTGCCAAAATATTTACCGAGTGCCAAATTGCGGGCACTTGGCAAAAACCTTCTTTGCCGAGCGCTGCACTCGGCACAATATGGCACTCGGCAAAGAGGCCTTTGCCGAGTGTCTGGCACTCGGCAAATACCTGCACTCGGCAAAGATTGTCTTTGCCAAGTGCCAGGCACTCGGCAAAGGTAGGCACTCGGCAAAGATTGGTAAGGGCCTAACGGCATCGGCGGCGTCCTCTTTGCGAGTGCCCCTGTTTGGCACTCGGCAAAGAATCTATTTTGCGAGTGCCCAAACTTGGCACTCGGCAAATTTTTTTTTTTTGGGTTTTTTGCCACCAATTTTTTTGTTGAATCTTTAGTACATTACCACAAACAACATGTTTAAATTTGGGACATTTTCATTGCATTTTGGCATATTTCTATAGTTTATTTTGTTTTGTTGAATTTTTCCAGAAAATGTAAGTTTGAACTGCAGGTGCATCGAATAATGGATTACATTCGTTCAAAAAATGTTATCCTTGTTTCTTAGTGTAAATTTAGGCTAAATTCAGAATCGTCTCCAAATTTCGATCAACGTGCTCACGAGACAACGCCGCCAACTTGCGTGGGAGTGGTTTTTAATTGTATAAAATGCGAGCAATTCGAAAATCATGAAACTTGTCAAGTTGTCGCCGTGTCGTATCGTATGCCGTGGAAAAATTTGAAAAAGTTTCGAACACGTCATCACGTCGATGCTCACAAACCGGAGATCTCCTACGTTTGAAAGCGTCACGATGCTCACAACTCTGGTTTGTGAGCATCGTGCGTGACGGCGTGCTTCGAAACTTTTCAAATTTTTCCACGGCATACGACACGATCACGGCGACAACTCAACAAGTTTCATGATTTTCGAATTGCTCGCATTTTATACAATTAAAACCACTCCCACGCAAGTTGGCGGCGTTGCCCGTGAGCACGTTGATCGAAATTTGAGACAGCTTCTGATTTAGCCTAAATTTACACTAAGAAACAAGGATAACATTTTTGAACGAATGTAATCCATTATTCGATGCACTGCGCAGCTCAAACTTACATTTTCTGGAAAAATTCAACAAAACAAAATAAACTATAGAAATATGCCAAAATGCAATGAAAATGTCCAAATTTAAACATGTTGTTTGTGTAGTGTACTAAAGATTCAACAAAAATTGGTGGCAAAACCCAAAAACATTTGCCGAGTGCCAAGTTTGGGCACTCGGCAAATAGATTCTTTGCCGAAATGCCAAACGGGGCACTCGGCAAAGAGGACGCCGGATGCCGTTAGGCCCTTACCAATCTTTTGCCGAGTGTTTACCTTGCCGAGTGCCCGCACTCGAAAGGACCGATCCGATTGTCGCGGCGGCCCCATCACGCCCGCGGCCCGGCGGCGGCGGGCCTACCCTAACCGCAGAGGCGCGGGCGCCCTCCGTCTCGCCAGATCGGCACGAAGAGCCGCCTCGGCCCCATCTCCGGCGCGCGACGCCGCCCCGGCCAGCGACGCCGCCGCCTCCGGCCGCATCTCCGCGTGCGACGCGCCGCCCACCCCCCCCACCCCCTCACCCGCGATGCGCCCCGCCTCCGGCAGCATCTCGCGCGCACGCCGCCCGCCTCTAGCCAGATCTCCAGCGCGCGCGCCGCCCCAGCTCCCACCACCGCCTCACCCCCTCACCACCGCCGTGAGCCCGCGCGCCGCCCCCGCCTCGGCCCGGCGCAGCACGGCCCCGCCTCGGCGCCTCCTCTCCGCCGATCTCTGCGCAGCACCGCCCCAGCCCCCGCCTCCTCTCCGCCGAGCCCGCCGCCGTCGCTTTGTCGCCGACTCGCGGTCGCCTCCTCGGCGGATCTCCGCTCGGCGCCTCCTCTCGCCTCGGCGACTCACGGCACCTCCTCTCCGCGGCTCCGCTTGATCCGCGCGACGCCGGTTGCCACTGCTCACCCGTTCGCGGTCTTGGCTCTCGCCTCTCCAGTGAGCTTCGTGAATGATTGACTTATTGATGATGTTGTATGTGTTTGATCAGCGATGCTATATGTGTTTGATGTGTGTCGATGCTATATTTTTGTGCATACGTATTTAATCAATCGATGCTATATGTGTTTGATCTTGTGTGAATTGCTCTTTCCAGAGAACATCTAGATAGTGCTCTTGCATAATGAATTGATCCATTTTCAGCTTCAAAAATGTTCACCACAGCTTAACATAACACACTTTCCCCAGGAACCACAAAATCAGCCACTTAGATGCATCGGTTTGTCGTAAAGCTCCGCTTTAAGTCTGCCCCTGTTTCACAGATTGTAGATGAATACTACTTACCCTTAATTTCCATCTTTTTTTGTATTCTTAATACATGTCGTTGTATCAATGTATCAGTGACTTTGGGGGGAAATTGATGGCAGACATGCCACATGCCCCAACTGGGATGTTTATACGTGGCGCATCCAATGTTGTATGCCAGCGTTATTTATCAATTAGTTTGTTATTTATCAAACTTCACTACAACGTACTATGGTGACAACCTTCCTAGCGTGCACAATCCACCCCCTCGTTACAATGCTGGCGAAAATGAATCGAACCTCAGCATTTTCCGAGGGCAACTCGGAAGTGCAAGTGATGCGACCCCCAAGACCTTGAAACATGAAGAGTGGCGCACTATCATGCTATATGTGTTGAACAACCTTTCAAGTGGAGCCGTACATGCGGTAAGTTGTCAACAAACTTGTTCTCAGTAGTCACTATTCGCATCCAACCCCTTGTTTCTCGTTGGTGTGGGAATTTCATCATCAATTAGGCGTGAATCAAGCGAACCTACCCGCAGAAGTGAGACCCTTCTTAGCCGTGGTGCGGGAGGCGGAATGCCCGATTTCATTTCTTGGTTCAAGCAAGGTCTTGTCCAATTTAGCTCGTACTTAGTTTGACATTACAAGTTGCTCGTACGGGCGAATAATATAACGAACTATCCTGCTTGAGCTTGCAGGGCCAAACCGATCGTCTATGAGTGCCGAGTTGAGGCAGTTGCCGATGGTCGTGCCTATAGGGTAAGCTCATTTACGGTTATGGCGTGAATGGATATCGCTTTCACACAACAAGACATGAGCGTAGTCGGCCCAATCGAAGAACCACAAATACCGGAGTTTTACGCTTTGGCCTTGATGGGGTCGAGTATTATGGAATAATTGAAGAAATATACGAACTCACGTTTCATGGTTGCAAACCTCTTAATCTGTCATATTCAAATGCCATTGGTTTGATCACAAGTAACGAGACGGACCCTAATCTTGGGCTAGTCGAAATTGACGATCATCCATCTTACCAGAGACGATGTATATTGTGGCTCAACAGCCACACAAGTTTATTATCTCTCATACCGTGCCAAAAGACGACCGTCTTAAGGGTTGGGATGTTGTGTACAAGGTATCGCCACACGGTAAACTACATCCCAAACAATGAAGATTACAACTTTGACCCAAACACATATGACGGAGAGTTCTTTCAAGAAGAGGGCTAGGAGGCGGTTTGAGATAGACTTAACCAAGCGATCGGAATGGAAGTAGACAATGAAAGGGTTGTTGACGAGGACGCGGAGATGAGGTTCAAAATCAAGGACTTAGAATTACTTGACGATTACATTTAGGCAATGACGGTGATGACAACATTGCTCCTTGAATAGTGTTGATTATATGGATATGGGCGTCTTGATGATGAGACTTATGATCCGACTAATCCCGATCATGATGATTATTTCTAATACATGTAATACTTTGTTATTTTCTAATTATGTTTTGTTTATTTTGCATCTCTTTCTAAGTACGTATTGTTTATCTCGTGCTTATTGGTTTACTCTTTTAATTGCGGTGATTGACCAAAGATGGTGGGCGGTTTGAGGAACGTAAGGTCGCTTTACAAAAGACGGCCCGATGCGGTGGCGATCGGGGAGCAAGAGTAGGAGGAGCGGAGGAGCGGCGGGGAGGCGGAGCACTCTTGAGAGGGAGCGGGAGCGGGAGCGGGAGGAGGAGGGAGGAGGAGCGGGAGCGGGAGGAGGAGGGGAGGAGGAGGAGGAGGAGGAGGAGGCAGGGACGAGGAGCGGGAGGAGGAGCGGGACCGAGGAGGAGGCGGGAGGCGGGAGCGGAGGAGGAGGAGGAGGCGAGGGATTCCGCTTCCTCAGTTCGTCGGTGTCTGTTGCGAGGTCCCTCGACCCTCCCGAGGCGACCGATACCTCTTGAGAGACGCCCGCTGATTCGACCCACTGGGGCTAGGTAAGTAACTTTAGATGTTATCACTACTTTTCATTTGATATGTTGAAAATCACAATATAAACTAATAATTTATCTTAATCACTTGGGCGGTGTTGGGCGCTTGTGGTGCGGTGATCACAAACGCCATGTCAATGGCATCCAGGTCTTTGTGCGAGCTACACTTCCACGGCCCGGTTGCGTTTGGCGGAGGCGAGCCGGCCTACGTGGGACCACTCGTCGCCTTCCCGATTTACGGATCGGGATGGCGGTATTTGCCAACAAGGCGGCGGGTGACTGGCCGAGATGTGGGTAAGTCTTCCTCGCACTACATTGCTCAATACATCGCATTCATTGGACATTCTTGAAATAATGACTGGATACATCGCGTCTATATGCAGGATTTCTTCGGATGCCGGGAGGATATTCGGCCAAGGCGGCTAGTGTGGCTCATAAAGCTGTTATAAACTCGTGAAGGACATGCATTACGAGTAGCGTCGGTCATCGTAACATACAATGCTACCTACCTTGGAGTGAAGATCAACAAAACTCAAGCAAGAAACATGAGGTGACCGGAAGACTACATGCGGTAAATATAGAATATTAATCTGATTTTTTCCGAGATTAAATGCGCTTAATTTGATCTTCTTATATGTTATATACTTGATGACGTGTAGGTGCCTCCGTGGTGGTGCGCCAAGATCTCGATCTTTGAGCACGAGATGGTGGACAAGTGGTGCGCCGCGAGTGGGAGGAGACGCTGGCGCTTGCGGCGGCGGCGTTTGATGATGCCAGTGCACCACACCATCAAGGCAATCAGTAGCCTCGGCAATTCGCGGCTACATGGGTACGCTAATTCATTTCTTTATTATAACGCTCAATTCGCATAATTTCTAATTATCTTGTTGTTTTTTCGCGATCGTCGTCACATGGTGGCCGCCTTGCTCCCGCTTCAAGGCATGGGCTTTGGCCCACAAGGGCAAGGCGACGTCCGACGTCGACTACAACCCGGAGGACCCGCCTCGGTGTCTGACAATGCGACCGTCCACACCGCCTCGGTGAGTACACATTGATGGCAAGGCGGTCCATGGGCCGAGTACGATCCGAGCACCGGGACCTTGATGGAGAAGTCGTCATGAGGGTGGGAGGAGGCAAGAAGCATGGGCGATCTTGGATTGGCGACAAGACACTCGACACGGCCACTACTCCCACTCTCCCAGTTCGAGCAAGGAGCACGAGCTCAAGCCCGCCATTCGCCAACGGCCGGACACTTTACGCAGATCCGGATGGAGGCACTCCGTGTTATTTTTGTTTTATTCGTCGTTCATTAATTTTACATACCTTTGCTTTGCATTGTAACATTGGGGTGAAATATTGTAGGCCCAGCTGGAAGAAGAGAAGAGGCTACGGGAGGAGATGGAGGCGAGGATGGAGGCCGATCGGCGGAGGAGTGAGGCCGAGCGGCGAGGATGACGCAGATGTTTGGTGGATGCAAAGTCTTGGCGAGAGGATGGGTCAACCTCGCCACGGAGCTATTCCTCCACCTCCTCCCGCAACTACTCCTGTGAGTTTCTAGTGGAGTATGAATGTTTAAGTTTGTATGTTCCTACCATAAATCTTGTCTCACACATGCAATCTCTTCTCTTTTATGCGTAATCAATCGGCTTGAATAATATGCCTCATGACCCACCACATCGATCGGGGTGACTATATGTGACTTGTGATATGTGATATGTGATATATTGTGACTATATGTGATATTGTGACTTGTGATGTGATATTTGGAGACTTGTGGTGATATATGTGATATATTGTGACTTGTGGTGATATATGTGATATATTGTGGACTATATGTGATATATGTGATTACTTGTGGTGATTACTTGTTGATATATCGTGATATTGTGATTTGTTTGAGTGGGGTGCAATAAACATTTAAAATTGGCGGTTTTCGGCCACTTTGTCGTGTGTTACACTCGGCAAAGGAGGCTTTGCCGAGTGTCATGGTAAAACACTCGGCAAAGTAACGTTCGGGCATTCGGGAACGTGCTATGCCGAGTGTTGTGATTTTGCCGAGTGTTGTGGTAAAACACTCGGCAAAGTTTTTAAACTTTGCCGAGTGTTTTTACTATGACACTCGGCAAACTGCAAGGTTTTGCCGAGTGTCTTCACGAGAACACTCGGCAAAGTTTAGAACTTTGCCGAGTGCCATTCCGTCACGGCACTTTCGGCAAGCACGCCGCCACCGTGTTCTCGCCGTCCAACGCCTTTTTTGCCGAGGGTCGTTTGGCTTTCGGCAAAGACTTTGCCGAGTGCTCAATGAAAGCTCTCGGCAAAGAGCTCTTCCGTCGAAACTATGACGTGTGAGCTATGTTGTGGGTGGCACTCGGCAAAGACTTTGCCGAGTGTTTGCTACAGTCTTTGCCGAGTGCCACCGCACTAAGAAAAGTCACGAACCCAGCATGTGTTCGGAACGTCGATCGGACCGACCCACCCGAGGATCAGACTACACAAGCAAATGAACACCGGTTTTGCTATTGCAAAGACGACTGAAATTTTTTTGTCTCTCAGTCACTTAAAATTACCCTCTCAATCAACTAAAATTGCAGCCCTCCTCCAAGAAAAATAGCTGCAACTTTAAATGATTCAGAGTGCAACTAAAATTACACTTAGTTGTACTCTCAATCAACTAAAGTTACAACCCTCCTCTAAAAAAATTAACTATAATTTTAGTTGATTGAGAGCGCAACTTCAAGTAACTGAGAGATAAAAAAATTTTAGTCGTCTTTGCAATAGCCACTCCCATGAACACTTGTTAAAAATCCCTACATTTCGGACACCTCAGGTAGCCAACCGTGGCATATGGCACATTATCCCTACATTTCAGACACCTCCAGATAGCCAACCGTAGCGATATGGCACGTTTATCTCAACTCATGAGCAGAGTTCAATTTTTATTAATCAAGAGTTAGATGGGTTATCTGCATATTCTACTTTAATTATATAGAACTTGAACCTGCTGTGACCTTTATCAAGGATTTAAACAAGTGACCTATAAGTTGTTAACCTTAGAATAGCTACACTAGCCTGTCCCACCTATAAACAATTACCGTCCAAGTGTATTTAGTTAGCCTTCGAGAGCAGAAAACTGGAAAATAATGGTACCATCTCATCAAATGATACTACGAGAACAGTCAAGATAGATTTGGTGTATGAGACTGTAATTTGTCATACAAAGTTTTGGCATACGAAAGCCATGGTAGTGCGGACCATGCAAAACATATATGATGAATTTGTTATTTGTATATCTTGGTATTTCCCAGATGCACAAGTGTCATGGCCTGTGTCAGCAACCTCATCACCTGCAGGTCCATCGTCTCTCTCCTTCTCCCTTTATAGAATCTTATATATGATCTACAGTAGTCGCAATACTATGCACACCAATTCATGGAGGCTTCCCCGATGTTTGGTGTTATAAGATTTTAATATATGAATGTTAAAGACTTCAATCTTAGGGAATACTAGTTAATTACTCGTACGTAGTGTTTGGAAAAAAATAATTTCCATGTTCTAAAACCGTGTTTTGTTGCTGCTATTCCTGTCTGCCATCCTTATGTAATCATACCCTCAAAATGCCTACTAAAACTGCCATGGGTCCCAGCTTCCAAATGCGAGCCTACAAAGGAAATACACACCTGAACTGCACACTGCAGTACACACACTCTGCTCAACACTGGTGTTCAGCTAGCAAACCCAAACAGGGGACACGCTGTGGCAATTACGCTACGATTACATGTTCAACGGCTCCAGCTGCAAGGAGATAGATTTGTTTGGCTAGTCACTCACTCTGATATGATCAATTACCACAACATCAACAACATCTTGGGCATCCTCCGAACACAACCCTTGCTTGCACAGTGCTCCTATATGAGCTGCCCGAACGTCGACGCATCCAGCCGAGCGCTTACGAACATCTCCAACAACAGTGGATGAGCCTGCATGACATGTCCACCCGCATGGAGCAATCCTATCAGCTCCGACAGCACCGGTGAATCCCATCGCAAACCCCGCCTTGTCGCCTCCTGAGCCACCTCTTCGCTGTGTCCACGACCCCGACAGACATGCACCAAACGATTACAGTGCTGAACGTCCCCATGTCCGGCGGGCAGCCGGCTCTCTCCATGAACTCCACCATCCGGCAAGCACCACCCAGGTCGCCCATCCTACACAGCGCCCCGACACACAAGTTGTAAACGCCCACGTCTGGTACGAGCCCTCTCAGGAGCATTTCGTCGAACACCTCCTCCACCAAGCCGAACTCTCCCATGTCGCTGAACGCTCGCAGTATCGGTTCGAACTCGGCTAGTCCAAGGGCCACCCCGTCGGAGTCCATCTTCTTCTTTACAACCGCGTATGCCTCCGCCACCATCCCCTCCTGCAGAAGCGCGTCGATGACAGCACGGTGGTCTGTCCTGCTCGGCGAGACGCCCTACTGGCGCATGTCGTCCAAGAATGCCACCATGTCTCAAGCATCGCACTGACACAGGGGCATGCAGCGAAGGACAGTGGCGGTGGCGGTGAAGAAGAGGGTGGCAGTGACGGCGAGGCATCCATGGCGAAGGAGGGTGGCCAGGAGGCGGTGGTGCGGCGGGCCTCGACTCTTGTGGCCCTCAAAATCTGTGCGCCGCAGTCGACTCAAGGAGGACGGGTGAAGAAGGGGAATCCATCAACGAAGCATGCGGGGCATGGGAGGGAGAGGGGATTTCATGGGGCGGCGCCGATTGGAATGTGAAGGGAGCTGAGGAACCCATAAAACGGGAGGAAGAAAAAGGATCTGGGAGAGATCGGGGGAGGAGTGGGATGACGGCGGTTTGGATACAAGAGGTGTGGTGATAGGATGGCCGAGAAGAGATGATGGCTCAGATAATTAGATAGCTGCGAAGTAACGAGGAGAGAATGCACTGACTACTATCAACTCATATTTTTAGATAGTAAAGATTTTTGGTTGAGATAATTAAGCAAGAAAAAAGTAGCACAGGGTCTCAATAAACTAGGGTGATTTTAATACATACCACTGAAAAGCTTCATAACATGGATTCTCCATTCTCATCTTCTAAATTTTTTAAACCAATTAAAGTTGAGTTCTGACTAATAAATTCAGCCGTTGGCCACTTTATTGCCTCGTATAATGACCAAAATACTCAATTTTAGACTCCATTTGCAAAATTTTGGAAACGCCTGCGCTTATGCGTACTTCCCATAATGTATTGGACAGCTAAATTTTATATAGAAATTTTATTTCCAAATTTTGAACAAAATTTCAAAACCAAAATTAATCTAGGATTTGAAAAAAAACCCGATTCTGAAAGTGAAGTTTATAAATAGGTCCCTACCCTCTAGCCTTATTATGCATTGTAAGCGGCACCACAGGAATAGAGGGTAGACCGAAAGTCTTTACGAAATTAATCTAGCATTTGAAAAAAAAACCCAATACTAAGTACTTGCCTAGAGCTGTGCGCTCCCTTGGCTTTGTTCTTGTTTTTCCTTTGTGATTTGTAGGATTGCTTCCACGTCCGTGTGGTCGAGTGGAAATCAATCAAGTATGTGGTTTAGTGCGTTCATTCGTCGCAAGTTGCTGCATTGGCAGCGTATTGCTCATGACGTTCTCGTCCTGTTCTACAAGTTATCAATGATCCTAGTCCGCATCAGATTTAAGCCGAGCTATCAATGTACAGGTCATGGGCAACTTAATCTGCTAGGCTCTTTTGTAACTTTTACGTAAAAAGGGCGAAATAAAAAGTAAAAAATTACTTGAGAATCCGGCAAGGCGGAGATACAAGTTCTCATTGCCGACGCCACCCTTCTAGTTCTCCACGTCAATCCGCTCCCCAGTCCCCATCAAGCACCTTGTCGCGTCCCCATCGGTGTTGCTGGTACTTAGATTAGCATAAGCGTATGCTACACAAGAGCAATGGCTGCTGCGCACTCGTCAAAGCTTTTGTTCCACGCACGGAAGGATTTGTCTGCCACCTTCGCTGCCGGCAACGTCAAGAAACCGTCCCCTCCGCCACACCGTAGTGCCTCCTTCCGCCGGCAACCTTGGGGAAAATTGCCTCTAGCCCACTCTGTATCGCCATTAGGATCAAATCCACCAACGCACTTGCATGTGGGAATGGCCTCCGTGTTTGTCACGGTAGCCATATGCACCACAGCATCCGTATCCGTGGTAGTCAATAAGATATCCTTTCTCGAGTAGTCAACCTCGTACCTGTGGTAATTATTTAGACTTAAAAGCTTAGGTTTATGGGTTTTTTTACACTATAGCGATTAAAAATACATTGTATCTGCTAGTAGCTTTTTCAGCGTTATTACATTTTTAAAAAAAATTAAAAAAATATATATCATCACAGATAATGAAAGAAATAAGAAGAAAAAGGAAAACTTGACTTGTTCTCATAAATAGGTCTCCTTCAGTCTATCAATATTCTTTGATAGTTAGCGCCAATAGACGCGATTAAAGAACGAATATTCTTTGATAGTTAGCGCCAATAGACGCGATTAAAGAACGCAGACGAACCGAAGTAGGCCTACTTGTAAGAACAAGATCATTACATGCAGGAAGCGTCAATCGGCGAAAATGCAGCCATCCACCTTCCCATGCGACCGGCCGCCGCGACCAGGGATTCAGGACGAGTTCTAACCAAAGTCAAAAATAGCCCCCCCCCCCCTTTGTTTATCAACACATGCTGACTGCGCTGTCAACGCTCGTTCTGCTGTGGAACAGCCTTATCGGAGAATGCTGAGGCAGGCCTATTTTTGAGAACCAAGCCCACCCCACCCGTACCCGGCCGCATCACAATGAAGGACGGCACAGGAAGATGGCAGCATATATACGTACTCGCTGCGCCCCCGGCCGGGAAACGCAGCCGGCGGGAGAACAACAGGCGGAAACTGAACCATCGCGCATGGTCCAACTCCCGTCTTGTGGTGACAACGCACGCTGTGCCACCCGCGTCTCGACTTCTCGGGAAGGGGCGTGCAATCGCGGTCATACGGTCGTTTTACACCGCAAGACGCGCCGGGCGCGTGCTGACACGGCGTGCAGCGCACACCGCGCACCAGGCGACGCTAAGGTGTTGCCGCAGAGCCACGAACAACGTGGCCACGCCTCGACTTCAACCTGGCACGAAGACTCCGGAGCCCACGACTACGAAACCGCACGACGACCTCAGGGCGCTCCTCGACTCCACATCTGTCGGCTCAGTCGGCCCTCCGCCTAGCCCAGCGTACGAAGGAACGCCTTCGCATCCCGCTCCGCTCGCAGGTCCGCAGACCGAAGTCGGAAGCTTCGCTGGAAGCGCACGCCTCTTGGCCGGAGATGTCTTCGACGGTAGCCTCGACTCCAACCACCACCAAGACCTAGTTTTGTCTGATATCACACGACGTCACAGGCCGCAAGGACGGAGGGGGCCAAATGGCTTGGCAACATGGCTTCGACCTGGGGAAACCCTTCACCATGAGAGGCTTCTGTTGTAGGGGTGGCCCCCACCTAATCCCAGCTAGCCTGTTAGAAAGTTGTAAGGCCTAAAATGGGACATGTACAATGACATAAATGCCCATAAGGGGGTATTTTAGTGCAAGGGTATAGCTGTAAAACACTCCTTATGTAACTATATATATATATATCATCCATGCCATGAGGAAACCCAAGAAGTGCATTGCTCACCTAACTCTCCACTACCATACTCTCTCTCTGTTTGGTCTGTAACCACAACAAGAACTAATGGGAGTCTCTGGTCATGTGACGAGAACAGACGGAATCGACAAGCCAAATATCTCCCTTCCCAGCCCAGCGAACCTGAGTCAGTGAGAAGAAAACATCGGTGGATCAGTACTAGAGTAAATAAGAGCATATCTAGGAACCTAGTACTGAGTCACACGACGAGCAGTAGATCCAGTCATAGAAATAGAAGACCGATCTCTTGCTATACTACACACCTTGCTTCTCATAGAAACAAATGGTCTAGAAGCAGACCTCAAGCCTCTACTAGGTCCGATCGCTATTGACTAGTGGGTCTGACCTACAGCAGTATGTTGATCACACCGTGGATAGCTACCTTGATAGGGAAAACGAGGTCTATCCTCAGGACGGCAGAAACCCTGACCAGAAGCAACTCGAGGACTAAAATCAGAAGAAGCCTGAAAGTCAAGTCCTCGACGCTACCTAAAACAGAACACATTAGGAGAACTACCTACAACTCTAGACCTCATGTTGGTCTTAGGAGCAGGGGCGGAGCCAGGAATTGGATATAGAGGGGCAACATAGACAACAAGTAGAGTAGAACCAATGAACCATGCCGGATTTACCGATCCAATAGTTACATATCAGAATAATATGTTTCGCAAATTACAATGCAAAGAAAATTACATCTCTATTAACTTAAACTTAGCTCTACGACTACCAGCAGGATCATAGGTCTTAATAATATCATCATTACTAATCTTTGCGGCCAATTCCTTTTCAATATAAATTACCAAACAATCTCGTAGAAATCCATCTCCTATTGTACTTTGAAGTCGCGTATTCGCAAGTTTCATAGTTGAAAAACATCTCTCGGTGGTTGCAGTTGAAACCATAAGAGTTAAGACTAATATTAACAACATGTCCACCATAGGATAAGATGAATCTTTACCAGTCTTAATTAGTCCACTTGTTAGATCAGCAAGTGATGGTAATGCACTTAGGTCTGGATGGTTGCATACATCAAGTTGAAAATGTGGCAATTGGCACTCTAATTGAGCTCTTTCTTGACTTGAGAAATCAGCAGATAATATTTTTCCACTTCACCTTGGGAGGATAATATTCTTGACTTGAGAAATCAGCAAGATTATTAGATGAAGTGTATTTTGCATGTTTTGGAGGGGCCAAACCACTAATTAAATATATGCAATTAACTACATAATGAAGGATTAGTAGAACGTTGGGGTGCGGCCCCTCCATTCCCCTCTCTCTCGCCATTTGCTTAGGAGCACTCGATGCAGGGTGACCGACTACTCCTAAGTGTGAGAGTATGGTCTCTACGCGTGATCTTGCCACGCTTAATGTAGAACACAAGTACATGTCCGTTCTTTTGAAGAAGGTGCAATGATATTTTACCTTCTGAGAGGTTGAAGCAGCAGGTGGCATAACCTTATTGTCAGAAATTTCCTGGGCAAAGCCCACAGACTTAAACACAATTTTCTTAGGCTCAGGCGTTAAACACAATTTTCTTTGGCTCGGGCGTAACCTTGATCACGCCTGCTGCTATAGCTCTAAAATAGCATGTGGATGTTTCATCACATCCTCTAAGAAATCATATCTTAGACCTTGATTAAACTTGCAAATCTTTGATTTGTTTAGGATAAGATTGAGCCTTTTTCTTACCTCCAACAAATTTTTCAAAAATGTTCATGAGGTACTCACACTCCCAAAAAAGAGAAGCACAAAAAGAACAAGAGGAAAAAGAGGATGAAGAACCAGAAGGAGAAGATTGAATAGTACATGCATATCTCCCCTTATGCACGGCCATCTCAACCTTGAGGGCTTCGCAAGACACACATAGGGCAGACCTAAGCTAACCATCTAGGCCTCCTAAGTCTTCCTAAAGGTCTCTTGCATATCCCCCATTTTCTCCTAAACTTCAGCACAGAACAAGCAATCAGATTTTAGCTTCTCTAGTAGATCCAGAGTTAGCTTCACATATTTTTCATCCAATGCAATCAATTCAGATTTTAGTTTTTTACAAATATTGCATGGTGAGCTAACAAGTGCCTTAGAAGCATATTGAGCAATTTATTTGTTATGATCACACATTTCCTAAAAAAATTTAGAAACTGATTGAAATTCAGTAGTTAATTTAGGACAGTTAGAACAAGAAGCAACAGGCTCCATCAAAGCAGCTTGTATTTCAGTCATTTTATGATCTGCATTCTTTAAATTAATCTTCAAGTTGATACATCTTTCACAGATTTTAAACAGATCAAGGAACATGGTATATAATCCTCTAAAAGCATTATTCTTATCCTCACATGAGGTACAGAATATAGTCTCAACAGAATTAGATTGAGAAGAAACCATTCTAACCATTTATAATTTAGCTAACAAACTAACATTCCCACATTAAGTAAATTCATCTCAGAAATCACACTACCATGCAAGGTCCTTAGTTTCTCCATGTCTCCGAGCAAGGAAGCACATACATCACAATCGTCACGAGAGGAAGTAGATCTAAGTGAAGTAAACTCTCGTGACAAGCTCTCTACCTCTTTCTCTAACTCACCACACATAACCCTAGACCTAGTATAAGACTTTTCTAACTTGAGAAAAACATCATTAAGCTGGTCGTAGGAAGGACATACCTCATCAGAATCGCTGTAGAGATCGTCATCGTTGAAGCCATTCTCATCAGCCATGAAGTACATCCCGGTGAAGTCGTCGCCATCCTTAGTGTCCTTCTGTGGATCATCCTCACCGTCGTCGTCGCTCCAACCCTCCATGTCGTTGAAGTCAAAGTTGTCGAAGGTGATGAGGATGCGATTGAAGAGCTTATTGGCCTTGCCAAGGTTGCGGTACTTCTTTTTTTTTTTGCCTTGGTCCTGAGCTGCAGGCTTCTTGTTGTGGTTCTCGTTAATGTAGTCGTTTTTGCTTAGACCGCCTTAGTTGTTCTTGCCCTACTCCAGCTTGGTACAGTTCCCTCCAATGTGGTTAGGGTCACCACACTCGAAACAAATCACCGAACCTCCTCTCTTCCTCTCTCTAACCCTCTGTATGCGTGTGAGAATTTTCTAGCTAAGAGGGATAGGTCACTCTATAGAAACTGCTCAAACTAGTCATCGCTCATCTCGCACAAAGTATCTAAAGAGAACCCAGAAGCACCATCAGATGATGCACCAGAGGCATAAGTGGGATCAGTAACTAAGGCCATTAACTGTGACTTCGTCTTGTGAGAGACTATGTCGATCTCACGAGTCTTGAAGTGTGAGTACAATGCGTCAGGAGTCAAGATTGATAGATTAGTCATATCCTTGATGGTGGTCACCTTCATCTCCCAAACTCTGAGGTCCAAGGCAGAAAGCATCTAACGAGCATTGTCCGAGTCTGAGTATGTGAGACCAACAACTCGAAGGTTGCTCAGAATCTTGTGAAATCTGCCAAAGCACTCATCAAAGGACTCCCAGCAAGCATCTTGAATTTGTTGTATTCACGCTTGTACTGGTCCTGTTGGACGGTCTTGATCTGTGTGGTGTCCTCATGGTATGCATCGAGGGTCACCAGATATCGTATGCCGACATGAGGTGAGAGATGCGATCAAACTCACTTCGGCTAAGACCCTGAATGATGATGTTCATTGCCTTAGCGTTTGCCTCGACATTTGGTGTATTCATAGCCGTGATGTCATCCTTGGTAGGAACGACAAACCGAGTCTTAATCTTCTTCCAAACCGCATAGCTTTGAGCTTGAATGTAAGGCTCCATCCTGCTCTTCCAAAACAGATACTTGACCACATCGAAAAGAGGCGGCTTGGTGGTATACTTGTCTGCTGCCATGGCTCTAAAGACCGGTTAAGATCTATAAGAAGAGCTAACTGGCCTATGATACCACTTGTTAGACTAGATGGCAACAGAGGAGGGTGAATGGTGCCAACTTAAAATTCTTCCATAAGTATTCAAGATTCTATTCTCACACAACTGCAGAGTTGTAGAAAATAGATTTTTCATCTAAAACTCAAGACAAATAGCTCGAGAACACAAAACCTTAGAGCAACCACTACCTGGTAGTCTAACCGGCATAGAAATGGTGGTTTGACTGCTCCTTCAAAAGCAGTCTGACCACTGCTACAGTAAAATCAGGTAAATGAATAATATTTTCAACACGATTACAAACACCAAGATTGAGAGAACTTTTGATCCGTAAATCCAAATGACATAAAAATTTGCAGAGATCTACTCTAAGATATCAAGAAGCTATTCCAATAAACGATCATGAAAATTTGATTTCTAGATGTTATCTTCATCTCGATCATGTCCTTGGCACAGCAAGATCAAGAAGAGGGAAGATGAGAGATCAAAACCAATCGAAACAAGAACAAATCAATCAAAACAAGAAATAGTCATGGAGATCATCAAAGAATGATGTATTGCTACTTGAAGAGTTAGGTTTTATAGTCACTCCACCTTTGAGAACAGAGAGTCCATAAGGCACTCAACTCTCAAACCCTAATCCTAAACATGAAGGCACAAGAGAGACAGATTGGATGGTTAACCACATGTCTCCATCCCAACCCCCTTTTATAGGTGGGCAACCAGCCACCTATATCCCTTAGTAGATCATATCCACTATTACAATGGGGGGAACCCGTTAACCCCACACACATGGGTTTTACTCAAACAAGTTCATTTATGCACACTTGTCAAATCGCATAAATTCATATCCGCTATATTCGTAGCCTTGATTCGCCTTAATCAAACCAACTCCACCTTGATCTAAGCCGCTCTCCAATGCATTGCCCATGCGCAGAGGTTTTGATTAAGATGGTTTTCGGTATTTTGGTCAAACACCAAAATACCCTTGCTTGAACTGGTCATCACCAACCACTGTGAGCAACCACTATGCTTGCCACGTGTGGATGCACCACTAGCTTGCCATGTGTCGCCAAGTCTCTCCTGTCCCGGTTCCACTAAACCACGGCGCACTTGGCACGTGCAAGCTACATGGTGCCATCTCGTCGTTCGAACTCGCCTTCAACATTTTTTGTCTTTCTCTTGCCATGCTTGAGCTTACCATCTCACCTGGCATCCTTGATCGTTCTAGGCCTCAGCTCCTCCATGAGCCTTGCCCTGATCCTCGCCGTTGACCACAGTTGACTCTAAGCAACCCTGCACATCTAAAGACAAAGAAATCATTTATGTGCACAAGTTATTCATAACTTGACCCACGTTAATCAAAACATGCATCATGCAACCTTAATTCAATGACCTAAGTCATCTCAACTCAATCCATGACTTAATTTCCCTAAACCCTATTTTTCTAGGAAGATTTGTAGTATCACACCTACAATGCCGGTACTACCGCACTATGGTACTACTGCACCCTGCATTTCCAAACTAGAACTCTCTGGAAAAATATTCCGATGCACAGTCGGAGCTACCGCCTTGTGGTACTACCGCACAAACCCTTGCGGTACTACTACCGCGTTCACAATTGCGGTACTACCAATTTTTCTGGGACTCTTTGCGAAACCATTTGACCACTCCACAAACCTTACAATGGTTCATCACAACATTATCCTGGACCTTCTCATATGGTCCTTCATTTATTTTCTAAATGAGAATGGAAATGGACGTTACAGGAAATGTTATATTATGAGCATACATTGCATTTTTGCTGACAAGGCTTGCTGAGTACTCTGTACTTACCCTTGCTATTATCTTTTGTTGTTTAGAAGGGTCAGTCCAGAGATTTACTAGGATCTGGCGAAGTCTATATGGAGGATAACTACCATACCAGATGAAATGTCAAGGACCTAGAGTATGACATGGACGCTTCTTGTGGAGGTTGAGTTCAGTAGGCGGCAGTCAGGAGTCATTTTTGGTGAACTGAGTACGTTAGTGTGTAGTTATATTTTAGTTTTCGTCTTTGTATAATTATGTGTTATAACCATTTTCTTTATAAATATTGTCGTATTCAAGCCCTTATGGCTTTGTATCAGACTTAGCCCCGCGTGGCTATGTTTATGTAATATTATATTCTGTCTCTAATTATTGATCTGCTGCAACACTCTGATGAGTTTATTATTCATTGGAGCGATGTTCTACTGGACAAATAAATAATAATCCGTTAACTATTATTATTGCTCCCTCGGTAATGACACGGTCATCACAGCAACCCACACGACAGGGCGCTGGGCTGGGGGATGCCATTGAACCATATGCCAACATACATCTTTTCTGTTGAGTTTGAAGGGGAAAAGAAGCCTAAGGCGAAGTCGTCTTGGTCTGAGATACGAGTCTTGCTAGCCGGGACAAGCATGCTGATAGATACGCAGAAAAGCATAGAATTTAAGAGCAAGAAATCAGGAGCAAGATGATGATGCAGTGGACAGGACGCAGATGCATGCTTACAGAGGGAGCAGCTTAGACAATTAGACTGGGTGGACAAGCTGGAGACAAATTAATGGTGAACAAAGAGAAGTAACCTTACAATGGGAATAGGTTCGTTTAATCTGGGACTTTGTGTCAGAGAATAGCACTGCTGTTTTGTTTCATGCTTGTCAAGAGTCAAGACGTGCTTACATAAGAAACATAGAGCTGTGTGAACGGGACAGTTTGTTGGTATATTGCGTGCTTGGACTTACGGATCCTAGTGCATGAGGTAATTGCCAGGAAAATGGAGTAGGTGACTGATGTAGCATGGCGCTACAACAGTGGGTACTGATATCTCTCTTTATAGAACATACAGATTAGCTAGAGAAAGAGCTGGTGGGTACTCAAGATGAGTGGATCTGGTCATCTCATACCTCTCTTGGGGTTTATATACATGAATGGGTAAGATGGAAATTTTCCATTACCCCTTAATATTTATAAAAGGTGGGGGTAAATCAGTACATTCCTTTCTATACATAATAATATGCTATTAGACTTGTTCCAAAGCCCAGTAGTTAAACATAATGGGCATAGGGGCTAGGCACCCTCACAACAGTACTCACTTGATAGTATGCACGGAGGTCCTAACGGGCGAGCTGATGCAACTAATTGCCCGCCCCAGCCTCCCGTTCCACGATAGCAAGCACGGAGGTCCCGAGGTGCGAGCCAAAGCAACTTCTTGCTTGAGCCCCCGGTGGTCTGAACGCTCTAAACGTCCCAAAACGGATTCTCTTTTTACTAGTGAAGCCGTAACCATTCCCGTAGAGGTAGCCCCTCTGAAGGAGGCGGCTTGTGGAGGCGAAGCCAGGGGTGGGGCCGCCCCTCGAAGCGATGTGTACGAGAAGGGTGGCGAAGTCCCCCAACGAAACCAGAGCCGCCGCGTCGAGGTAGCCCCTCCGATGCGACGCCTACGAGGAGGTCGGTGAAGTCAGTTGCCAGATGAAGTCTTTAAGCGCGCACTCCGTCACTGCTCTGACCGCCAATGCGACATCCTACGCTGCTCGGCCCGGCGTCGACGAAGTTACGACCATGAGGTAGTCGTACAATGGCTTACGACTACGTCATGCTCGTAGGAAATCTTACGATCATGATATGGTCGCAAGCGTCAACAGAGTCGACGGCGGGACGAAGGCTTGAAATGGGCGCTCTGTCCCCTACCCTTTGGACGGGCGTCGATGAAGTCAGTGGCAGAACGAAGTCTTGAAGCGCGCACTCCATCCCCCACCACTCGATATACGCAGAACTCCATCCAACCCAAGGTTCCAAACTAGGGTTTTCTCCCTGCGGCCGATATGGTTCTTCTCCTTATCTTCGTCATACGCCGTAGTGATTACATTCTTTCTGTTTTAACCATCCTCACTTCCCTTTCTCTTGGCTTTATTTTGTCAGATCAAAACAACACCAATCAAAATAGTAGTGCTACTTGGTACCGCATCAACCACCTATCAAGATTCGATCAAGCCCCAATGTGGAGAAAAATACAAAAAGACTGAAAGACGACGTAATGTCAATTTTGTAAATGCCCATGGATTGGTGTGTCCCAAATATCATTAGGAATTTTCTTTGTCAGAGAAAATTTGTAACGCCCCCATTTCTGGAGACGGTACGGAACTCCGTAACCGTACATGAATGAACAGTTACAGAGTTCGAATTAAAGCGATTATCACAACAGTACATACCTACAATAAAGACTTCACTTTATTACAATATATGGTTGATATTAGTATAGCAACGGGCGCGCAGACCCACAAACCACATAATATTACAAAATACACCCAGGCGGCCTGAGCGAGGCTAAGACCTAACACCAATCATCATCGGACATGACTGGCTCCTCCAGGGCTCCTTCTTCTGCTGGCTCCTCTTGTATCCATTGACCTTCTGGTAAATTGTTTAGCAAGTCATGAGTACCACCGTACCCAGCAAGCCACAAGGGCAATCCTTTTGTACTATATGCAAGGATATTCAAGGATGGGTATATATAGGGGTTTATTACTCTTGTGGATGCAGTTTTATTTACAAACAATCAAAAGTAAAACCTTTGCTCCTTAAGATCAGGGGGTTTTCAATTATCAAAGCGTTCACCATTATCCATCTTAACATCAAAGATCTACTTATGCCTTATGCTCGGAATCACCCAATTAACACAGCTTCATTGACCGGAAGCACGGCGTATTCGAATACCATTATTTCACTCTGCAGAGTTGCTCAACTTTACCCACACGATTCCTTAACTCCCGCGACAGAGTTAAGAAAGCCAGGTCGTTTCACTGCTCATTTCTTTATATAGACTCTACCTGGTAGCATCGCTCAGTCACGGCCACATGTTCAACCTGAACCTCCCCTGCCGTTTTAAGCCAACACTACCATTGTTAGGTACCCGCAGCATACCTAACTCCCACGTCATCAACACACCTCAGCCTGTAGAGGTTCAATCGAATTGAGCAGCTACTAAACCAGTGTTGACAAGTCAACTCCTGTGGTCTGAGCGATCACTATGTTCTTTATTTGGCACAAGGTTCTTGTCCTTATATTTTCACCGAGGCACCAACCACAAACTTCCGCTGAGCTCAACAGCACCAGCCACCACCAAACCAAATAGCCTCCATCCCAGGGTAGAGCGGTAGGCCTAGTCCGGTTAACTTTAAATCAATATTTACTAAGGCTGTCAAGGTGAATATGACCATCAAGTAAGACAGGGCATTTATCAGTGGTAGAAATAACTAAATATCATGCCATTCTAAATATTTTAGTTTAAGCAATTAATATTTTACAACTAACCATAATGCAAATATCATATTAAATACTTTAATTTCATGGGATTCAATATGATCAAAGACTTATGACTTGCCTTGCTGATCTGGGATCTCGACAATCTCGTATAAGCGTACAACAAGCTCGGATCTCAGAATCGCAACCTCGACGAACTCGGGAGCTAGCGCAAACACACATAAAATAACAGCACAAGTCAAACCTTGTTTTTAATAAAATCAAGGAAATCAATATAATAAAAGAAATACTAATGTATAAAATCTTTAGGAAGATATTTGGTTAATAATAAAGCTCAATTTTTGGAAAGTACATGGTAATTGAATTTTTGAATAAAAAGTGAATATATTTTACTAAGTCTAAAGTCTTGTATTTGAATTTATAAAATTCTAAAATTCAGTTTCCAAGGAATGGATGTCATTTTTAAATTCTAGGAATTATTCTGGTCAAAATAGTGTATTTTTATGATTTTTGGGATTTTCTAGAATTTTCTACAATTTTTAAAGCATTTTCTGAAATTTGAAAACACTGTGAACAGTGTTGAGCTTGGCCTGAGTGAACAGTGCGGCCCAGCCCACGTGCACAGAGCAGCGACGGCGGCGGCCGAGTTGACCACGGCCTGACGGCGGCGAAGCCCAGCATGACGCGCCACGCGCCGCCCGATGGGCGGCGCGTGCCCGTCGGCGACGAACGCGATGCCGCAGTTGCGGTCGCTCGGATGGTACCGTTACGAAGAATCCACGGTCCACGTTTGAATCGGTTTGGATAGCTAGATTAAAACGAAGCCGACGCCCCGGATGCGACCACGTCGCCCCCTAGGTCGTCTTCTTCCTCCCGCCGCCCCCTTTCCCCAGCTGCAGCAGAGCTCGATCCCCCCGGCGATACGGCGACGGCAGGGCACTAGGGTAGGAATGGGTTTCACAGAGTGAAGCGGGTTGACCCTAGAACTCCATTTTGGCACTTTAGAATGTCAGGGGATGAACGACGGTGGTGGCGCCGGCCGGGAAGAAGATGATCTCCACGGCGGCGCTAAGGGACTCCGGCGACTCTCATGCCAAATTGGCTGTGTTTTCACCATCTACAGCACTATAGGAAGCTAATGGCAGGGGCAGTTTAGCTCGAGGATAGCTCAGTCGAGCCAGCCACGGTGAGGTCCTTACCGTCGGTGGTGGTTCCGACGCCAGAGCTCTACACTAACTCTCGACCTCGGGTGAGTTTCTCAGCGAAATCAGGAGATGGTAAGGAGTGTATCTACGGATGGAATCGGATTCTAATCAACAGAATCACAAGATTAGCATCTAGGGCTCACCGGCGCAGGGGAGACGATCGGCGGCGTTTCCGGCGATGGGAGTTCGATTCACTGGGTAGGGAGGTTTGTGAGGTTGCTAGAAAGGGTAGAGAGGTGAGGGAAATGAGCTTTATGCTCTGTGCAAGCTGGTTGCCTTCGGGCTTCTCTTGGCCGCGCTCGGGCCACGTCGGCGGCAGAGAGGGGAAACGTTCGGGCAGCAGGGGAGCGGTGAGGGGGAAGAGGTGGCACTGCTGCTGCCCATCCTTGACCCCGCTTGACCCTGGCGTGAGAGGAAGCCGCGAGACGCTGTGAGCTGGAGCAGCGGCGAGGGCGTGGCCAGCGCCGCACACCGCGAGGAAGAAAGCGTATAGGCGGTGGCGGGTGGGACTGGGAAGCAGACGGTGACGTCGCCCAGGGGAGGAAGTGGCGCCAAATCCTGTGGGGAAGCGACGGACGACGGCCGGGAAGGAGGGCGCTCTCACAGCGCAGAACGCGCCACAAGGTCGGAAGCGGAAAGGACGAAAAAGGAAAGCGTATTCCCGAGAAAATTTTCAAATTGGGTAAGCTTTTGTAAATTCCAGAAAAATTCAAAACAAATTTTAAAAATTTGAAATTTTGGGGTTGTTTCAACCTACCACCCTTAAAGAAATCTCGACTCCGAGATTTAACTGGGTTCAGAAAACAGATTTGGAAAATCACGCTGTAAGTCCGATTCCTTTTCCCATGTAGCCTCTGTAGCTGTATGATTCTTCCACTAAACCCGGCATAATCTGACATTTTTATTTCTGAGTGGCCGTTCTGTTGTCTCGAGTATTTGTAAAGGTTCTTCTGAATATGTCAAATCTTCTTGAAGTTCAATCTCTTCCATCGGTACTGCTTCTGTAGGCTGTCTCAAACATTTTCTGAGTTGTGACACATGAAATACATTGTGTACTCTAGTTAGATTGGGTGGCAACTGTACTTCATACGCTACTTCACCAACTCTCTTTGTAATTTGAAACGGACCTACATATCTGGGTGCTAATTTTCCCTTGACTTGAAATCTTTTGACAATCTTAAAAGGCGTGACTTTGAGATAAACAAAATCTCCTACTTCAAAATTCAAATCTTTTCTTCGAGTATCCGCATAGCTCTTCTGACGGTCTTGTGCAATCTTCATGTTTTCTCTGATGATCCTGACATGAGCTTGACGTCTTGAACAATTTGAGGCCGAGATATTGGCGCTCTCGACCTCGATCCGCTTTAAAGGAGTTCTGCATGCTCTGCCATATAGTGCTTCAAATGGTGACATTTGTATACTAGCTTGATAGCTGTTGTTATACGAGAATTGCGCAAATGGCAGACATATATTCCAGGCTGCTCCATAAGTTATAACACATGCTCTCAACATATCTTCAAGTATTTGATTTACTCTTTCAGTTTGTCCTCCAGTCTGTGGATGGTAAGTCGCTCGAAAGCTAAGTCGGTACCATTGCTTCATGCGCTTTTCCCGAATCTGAGGTAAATTGAGCACCCCTATCTGACACAATTCTCTTGGGAATTCCATGATATATCACAATTCTTGTCAGATAAATTTCTGTCAATTTATCCTTTCCATAAGTCTGCTTGATAGGAATGAAATGAGCTACTTTTGTTAATCGATCAACAATGACCCAAATAGCATCATACCCTTCCTTTGTCCTTGGTAAACCAGTAATGAAATCCATCCCAATATTATCCCATTTCCATTCTGGTACTGGCAATGGATGTAATAGACCGGAAGGCTTTTGATGGTCTATCTTCACTTGTTGGCACACGTCACATTTAGTTACATATTCAGCTATTTCTTTCTTCATGTTATTCCACCAAAATTTCTTTTTCATTTCGTTATACATCTTGGTGCTTCCAGGATGTATAGAGAAATGCGAAGAATGACCTTCTCTCAAAATCAATTCTTTTAGTTCCTTGTTGTCGGGTACACAGTAACGACCTTTAAAGGTTAAAATTCCTCGTTTATCTTCAATGAATTCCGTTGAACCTTTTTCTTGACTGCTCTTCTTAAGTTGTTGTGTTGCTTCGTCTTCATCCTGGGCAGACTTGATTTGATCTGTCAACGTGGGTTGAATTTCTAATGCTGTCAACATGCCATGTTCAACTACTGTTAGGTTTAGCTTCTGCATGGCTGCCACTAACCGTATTGCTTGGTCGACTTCACTGATCATGCCAGAATATGGTCTTCGACTAAGTGCATCTGCTACCACGTTTGCTTTGCCTGGATGATATTGAAGGTCGATGTCAAAGTCTTTGATTAGTTCCAACCATCTTCGCTGTCTCAAATTTAAATCAGGTTGAGTGAAAATATATTTCAGGCTTTGATGGTCTGAAAATATTTCACAATGATTTCCCAACAAATAGTGTCTCCATATCTTCAAGGCATGAAGTACTGCAGCTAGTTCCAGGTCATGGGTGGGATAATTTTCCTCATGTGGTCGTAGCTGTCTTGAAGCATAAGCTACAACTCTTCTATCTTGCATTAGGACACACCCTATTCCATGTTTTGATGCATCATAGTAAATCTGAAATTCTTTCTCTGGATCTGGCAATATTAAGACTGGTGTCGTTGTTAACCTTGTCTTCAACATTTGAAAACCTTCTTCACATTTTTCTGTCCATTCAAAGGGTTTGTCTTTCTTGAGTAATTGAGTGAGTGGACGGGCAATTTTAGAGAACCCTTCTATGAATCGGCGATAATAGCCTGCCAATCCAAGAAAGCTTCTCACCTCTGTGACAGTTTTCGGCTGCTTCCACTCCATCACAGACTTGATCTTCTCAGGATCCACTTTGACCCCTTCCTCACTGATTTTATGTCCCAAAAATGCAACTTCTTTCATCCAGAAGTCACATTTACTGAACTTTGCATATAACTGGTGTTCTCTTAGTTTAGTCAATGCAACATGCAAATGTTCTTTATGCTCTTCTTCACTCTTGGAATAAATCAATATGTCATCTATAAACACTATCACAAAACGATCCAATTGTTCCATGTACACCAGGTTCATGAGACTCATGAAATATGCTGGTGCATTAGTCAGGCCAAAAGGTACCACTGTAAACTCATACAGTCCATATCTCGTGGTAAATGCAGTCTTCTCTCGATCTTGCTTTCGGATTTTCAATTGATGATAACCCGATCGTAGATCGATTTTAGAAAACACCTTTGCTCCCTTGAGCTGGTCAAACAAATCATCAATTCTCGGCAATGGATACTTATTCTTAATGGTGACTGCATTTAATCCTCTGTAGTCAACACACATTCTCAGGCTCCAATCTTTCTTCTTGACAAAGCAGGCTCGGTGCGACCATGGTGATACATCGACGAATGAATTCTTTTTCTTGCAATTCATCCAGTTGTTTCTTTAACTCCTTCAGCTCACTTGCTGACATTCTATACTGGTGTTTGGTAATAGGTTGTGTGCCTGGTACCAACTCTATTGCCAATTCTACTTATCGATCAGGAGGTCTACCAGGTAGTTCTTCAGGAAATACATCTAAGTATTCTTGCACTACTGGTACTTGTATAGCTTCACTAGTCATTGCACTGTGTACACCCCTTTTTACCTTGTGAATCAGGTTATGATCAGTATGTACTATTCTTTTCTGGTTTTCAGGGTTGGTCAGGTTACTGTTTTTGCTTCACAGTCCACTATGGCTTTATTTTTAGTAAGCCAATTCATTCCCAAAATAACTTCCAACCCTTTCATGTCCAACAACAACAAGTTGGCTTTAAACTCTAATCCATGGATTTCTATAGTGGCATCACTACATCCAAAACGGGATTCCATTTTATTTCCAGGTGTTTGGATGGCATAATATTTTTGTAAAGCAACCATTGGCATTTGATTTCTTGAAGAAAAATCCATGGACATAAAGGAATGCGTAGCACTAGAGTCAAATAAAATTAATGCAGGCTTTGAGTTGACTGGGAACATATCTACAATAACATCATTTGCTCCTGCTGCATCCTCTGCTGATACATAATTAATTCTCCCTTGGAAAATCTGGTTTGCCACTCCCTTACCTTTCCCTGCATGGTTATTTGAGGAAGAACCAGTAGGTAACATCACTGTGGTTCCGGTTGGCAATGATGATCTTGTCTGGATAACTGTAGTCTTGGCATCTTGTGATTGGTTTCCAGCTTGAATCTTAGCTACATCTGCAGGCAGATTTCTTTTTGGGCACTGATCCCTAAAATGTCCTGCTTGACCACAATGGTAGCAATTCTTTTTCTGCGGACAGTTAGTCTGATAGTGATTCCCCCCACAGATAAAGCATTTCACTGACTGTAGCTGGACTCTACTGCCTTGTTGGGGAGCATTAGACTGCCGCTTTGGCACAAGCATCACTTGACGAGCGGCTGGCTGTCTGTTCTGATTGGGCACAAAAGTTTTCACTCTTTGTGGGTTAGGTGCTGAGGCAGATGGCCGTTGCATAGCCTTTCTCTTTTTAGACTCCTCCATTTCACCTCTGGCTTCCTCAGAAGTGACCAGACAATCTACCATATCAGACAAGTCCTTAAAACGTGTTGCTGATATATGAAATTTCATGGACTTCTGCAATCCTTCCCTGAATTTTTCCATCTTCTTTTCTTCATTCTTCACATCTTCCGGAGCATATCTTGATAACTGATTGAACTGATGTAAATACTTCATTACTGTTTTTCCCCCTTGTCTAAGTGCCCGAAACTCTCGGCGCTTAGCTTGCATGACTCCAGAAGGAACATGAACCTGTCGGAAGGTTTCTTCAAAATCCTTCCAAGTTATTTCTTGTTCTGCATGCATAGTCTGATAATTTATCCACCAAGTGGCAGCTTGCCCTTGGAATTGATGGGTAGCATACAGAACCTTTTCTTTATCATCGCACTGTACTGTATTCAATTTTCTTTCTATATCCCTCAGCCAGTCTTCGGCTGCTAAGGGATCCGAAGAAGTAGAGAACACAGGTGGTCTAGTCTTTTGGAAATCATTCCATCTAGATGTTATTGGGGTTCATGCTGCTGTTACTCCTAGGGAACCACCTGGGGTAGCGGCTCGCATCATCAACTGCTCCAACATTTTAGACTGTTGCTCCAACACTCTAGTTTGATTTATTTCTGCTTGATGACGGTTCTGTTCTATCATGGCCAAGATATTTGTAATTGCATTTTGATTGTTTGGGGCTTCCTCAGGTCCCGCTGGTTGATTACCAGGGTTAGGTTCCATTCCTGCCATTGTACTTCTACATTTGGGAAATTTCGGAGTTAACTTTTACAGCGGTTTTCTTTTTATAAATTTTTTAAACAGGTAAGAAAATTTGAATTTTTAAACAGGTGCAAGGTAATTTAGGCAAGGAATAAATTAAACAAATAAAAACATTTTAGAAACGACAAAGCAAAGCTTATATTAACAAACAAGTTGCAAACAAGGGTAGCCATACATTACATAATTTACAAACAGAAAATACACTACTGAGCGTTCGTAATGTTAGACCACTATACAGCCAAAAGTCCTGCACTAGCACTGGCTACTCTATTTACACTGTCCAAAAGTAAGTCTCTACTCTCGCTGTCAGGTGCTCAGACTACTCCCTACACTGTCCTCACCATCCGCTGGATGGTGGCCTACTGGCGGTATACCAGACTATCTCCTCAGGATCCTCCTCGTCCTCTGTATCCTCAGCTGGAGCCTTCCCCCTATCATCACCAGCTGCTGGTGGTGCTGAAGGAGGATCAGGACGAAACAGCTGACGATACTCCACAGTAGTGAGGCGTCGTCGAACTCGGGGAGAAGGACCAGCTAACTCTCCAGTGATAGGGCGTCGTCGACGTCGTGAAGTAGAAGGACCCTCTGGCACCAGTGCCTCTGGAACCAGTGCCTCAGGCTCCACACCAACAGGATCTCAGTACGACACATCGTGCGTCCTCGGAACGTCCGGCGACTCACCACACGCGGACAACTCTCCTGCCTCCACCATATCTCTACGGTGGATCTCCTACTGTAGGGCTCGGAGCTCGTCCCTGGCCTGGCAGAGCTGCTGACGCAACTCCTGCGACTCACATGGCCTGTGGTACACCACCTCCTGCTGGACTATGTACCGGGAAGCAACCCCCAGACGTACATCGTCCTCTGGACGTGGCTCTGGCGTGACGTACCCTCCGCCCTGGCAGACTCTCTGGGGCACCAGGTCGTAGCATGTCTCAACAAACTCGGCGTCGTAGTAACGCCTCAAGTGTAACACGGCGTCTCTCGCCACGTCCTGTACTGCGTCCCACTCCAACACTCTCCTGCCCACAAACCTCCTCTCCCTGTCTGGACGGACAGGTAAAGGAGTTAGGCCTATCGGGCCCTTCACTCGCGACTCCCATCAGGTAACTGATGAGTCACGGCGTGGAACACGGGGTGGTGCCAAGCTGTCGCTCCTAAAAACTATTGCATCTCCCAGAGCAGGCGCGGCCATCCAGCCACCTGCTCAGGCCTCGAATGGATAATATGGACCATCTGTTTAACAAAGAAAAACTTACTGTTAGATACAATTTAACGTAAATATTTGCAGAAAGCGAACATTTAAGCATAATTAAATTTAAAGCGATAAAGTAGCATTTAAGAAGAAGAAAGACAACAGTACTTCTTACATTTTATGTAAATTCTTTTTACCTTTTTAACTTAGGTTTTGCCACAAAATAGCCCTTAAGCTTATCCTTAGGTCTCGTCCTACAGTCAAGCATGCCTGCTCTGATACCACTCTGTAACGCCCCATTTACGGAGCGTGCGAACTCCGTAACCGCACGAGAATGAACGATTCTGAGTTCGAATCGCGATTATCACAACAAGACATACCTACAATAAAGACTTCACTTTATTACAATATATGGTTGATATTAGTATAGCAACGGGCGCGCAGACCCACAAACCACATAATATTACAAAATACACCCAGGCGGCCTGAGCGAGGCTAAGACCTAACACCAATCATCATCGGACATGACTGGCTCCTCCAGGGCTCCTTCTTCTGCTGGCTCCTCTTGTATCCATTGACCTTCTGGTAAATTGTTTAGCAAGTCATGAGTACCACCGTACCCAGCAAGCCACAAGGGCAATCCTTTTGTATATATGCAAGGATATTCAAGGATGGGTATATATAGGGGTTTATTACTCTTGTGGATGCGCTTTATTTACAAACAATCAAAAGTAAAACCTTTGCTCCTTAAGATCGGGGGTTTTCAATTATCAAAGCGTTCACCATTATCCATCTTAACATCAAAGATCTACTTATGCCTTATGCTCGGAATCACCCAATTAACACAGCTTCATTGACCGGAAGCACGGCGTATTCGAATACCATTATTTCACTCTGCAGAGTTGCTCAACTTTACCCACACGATTCCTTAACTCCCGCGACAGAGTTAAGAAAGCCAGGTCGTTTCACTGCTCATTTCTTTATATAGACTCTACCTGGTAGCATCGCTCGATCACGCCACATGTTCAACCCGAACCTCCCTGCCGTTTAAGCCAACACTACCATTGTTAGGTACCCGCGAGATACATAACTCCCACGTCATCAACACACCTCACTGTAGAGGTTCAATCGAATTGAGCGGCTATTAAACCAGTGTTGACAAGTCAACTCCTGTGGTCTGAGCGATCACTATGTTCTTTATTTGGCACAAGGTTCTTGTCCTTATATTTTCACCGAGGCACCAACCACAAACTTCCGCTGAGCTCAACAGCACCAGCCACCACCAAACCAAACAGCCTCCATCCCAGGGTAGAGCGGTAGGCCTAGTCCGGTTAACCGGAGTCCCACCAGCCTCTTTACCTTAGGTCCAAACCTAGGGTTTGGTCGTGGGCGTTGATCACAATGTGATAACCCCACTTCGACCCTCCCCTAGTTCTCCCAATGATAGAGTCGTGGGCTTGGATCACATCGTGATGACCCCACATTCTGACTCCTATCTCGGGTTCTACCAAAGCAGAGTCGTGGGCTTGCATCACATCGTGATGACCCCACATTCTGACTCCTACTTTGATGTACATGTTTCAACTCTAATGGCTAGTAGCCAAAGTCACTTAGTAGTATAAAATGTCATGTGAGATGATCTATAATTCTTAATACTGTAAATCAATATTTACTAAGGTTGTCAAGGTGAATATGACCATCAAGTAAGACAGGGCATTTATCAGTGGTAGGAATAACTAAATATCATGTCATTCTAAACATTTTAGTTTAAGCAATTAATATTTTACAACTAACCATAATGCAAATATCATATTAAATACTGTAATTACATGGGATTCAATATGATCAAAGACTTATGACTTGCCTTGCTGATCTGGGATCTCGACAATCTCGTATAAGCGTAATGAGCTCGGATCTGCAACTGCAACCTCGACGAACTCGGGAGCTAGCGCAAACACACATAAAATAACAGCACAAGTCAAACCTTGTTTTTAATAAAATCAAGGAAATCAACATAATAAAAGAAATACTAATGTATAAAATCTTTAAGAAGATATTTGGTTAATATTAAAGCTCAATTTTTGGAAAGTACATGGTAATTGAATTTTTGAATAAAAAGTGAATATATTTTACTAAGTCTAAAGTCTTGTATTTGAATTTATAAAATTCTAAAATTCAGTTTCCAAGGAATGGATGTCATTTTTAAATTCTAGGAATTATTCTGGTCAAAATAGTGTATTTTTATGATTTTTGGGATTTTCTAGAATTTTCTACAATTTTTAAAGCATTTTCTGAAATTTGAAAACACTGTGAACAGTGTTGGGCTCGGCCTGAGTGAACAGTGCGGCCCAGCCCACGTGCACAGTGCAGCGACGGCGGCGGCCGAGTGGCCCACGGCCCACGACGCCGCGCGGCGAAGCCCAGCGGACGCGCCACGCTCGCCCGATGGGCGACGCGTGCCCCATGCTGACGAACGCGATGCCGCAGCTGCGGTCGCTCGGATGGTACCGTTATGAAGAATCCACGGTCCACGTTTGAATCGGTTTGGACGGCTAGATTAAAACGAAGCCGACGCCCCGGATGCGACCACGTCGCCCCCTAGGTCGTCTTCTTCCTCCCGCCCCCTTTCCCACCGCGGCGAGCTCGATCCCGGCGATCTGGCGGCGGCAGGCACTAGGGTAGGAATGGGTTTCACGAGTGAAGCGGGTTGACCCTAGAACTCCATTTGGCACTTTAGAATGTCGGGGATGAGCGACGGTGGTGGCGCCACGGAAGAAGATGATCTCCACGGCGGCGCTAAGGGACTCCGGCGACTCTCATGCCAAATTGGCTGTGTTTTCACCATCTACAGCACTATAGGAAGCTAATGGCAGGGGCAGTTTAGCTCGAGGATAGCTCAGTCGAGCCAGCCACGGTGAGGTCCTTGCCGTCGGTGGTGGTTCCGATGCCAGAGCTCTACACTAACTCTCGACCTCGGGTGAGTTTCTCAGCGAAATCAGGAGGTGGTAAGGAGTGTATCTACGGATGGAATCGGATTCTAATCAACAATCACAAGATTAGCATCTAGGGCTCACCGCGCAGGGAGACGATCGGGCGTTCCGGCGATGGGAGTTCGATTCACTAGGTAGGGAGGTTTGTGAGGTTGCTAGAAAGGTTAGAGAGGTGAGGAAATGAGCTTTATGCTCGTGCAAGCTGGTTGCCTTGAGCTTCTCTTGGCCGCTCGGGCCACGTCGGCGGCAGAGAGGGGAAACGTTCGGGCAGCAGGGGAGCGGTGAGAGGGAAGAGGTGGCACTGCTGCTGCCCATCCTTGACCCCGCTTGACCCTGGCGTGAGAGGAAGCCGCGAGACGCTGTGAGCTGGAGCAGCGGCGAGCAAGCGTGATCGCACGCTGCGCGAGGAAGAAAGCGTAGGGTCAAGGCGGGTGGGGCCGGAAGCGACGGTGACGTCGCCCAGGGGAGGAAGTGGCGCCAAATCCCGCGGAGGAGGAGGCGACGCGCGGACAGCGGCTTCGGGAAGGAGGGGAGCGGCTCTCACGCGCGCGAACGGCGCCAGCTGCGGTCGGAAGCGGAAAGGACGGAAAAGGAAAGCGTATTCCCGAGAAAATTTCCGAATTGGGTAAGCTTTTGTAAATTCCAGAAAAATTCAAAATAAATTCTAAAAATTTGAAATTTTGGGGTTGTTTCAAAATTCTTCCAATTTTCAAACAGGGCATTAGTCTTGAGTCATAACTAAGTCTCAGAATCTATTTACTACGAACATGAAGTGCAAAAAGAACAGCACCCGCGAAGTCCCCCAACGAAACCAGAGCCGCCGCGTCGAGGTAGCCCCTCCGATGCGACGCCTACGAGGAGGTTAGTGAAGTCAGTTGCCAGATGAAGTCTTTAAGCGCGCACTCCGTCACTGCTCTAACCGCCAATGCGACATCCTACGCTGCTCGGCTCGGCGTCGACGAAGTTACGACCATGAGGTAGTCGTACAATGGCTTACGACTACGTCATGCTCGTAGGAATTCTTACGATCATGACATGGTCACAAGCGTCAACAGAGTCGACGGCGGGACGAAGGCTTGAAATGGGCGCTCTGTCCCCCACCCTTCGGACGGGCGTCGATGAAGTCAGTGGCAGAACGAAGTCTTGAAGCGCGCACTCCATCCCCCACCACTCGATATACGCAGAACTCCATCCAACCCAAGGTTCCAAACTAGGGTTTTCTCCCTACGGCCGATATGGTTCTTCTCCTTATCTTCGTCATACGCCGTAGTGATTACATTCTTTCTGTTTTAACCATCCTCACTTCCCTTTCTCTTGGCTTTATTTTGTCAGATCAAAACAACACCAATCAAAATAGTAGTGCTACTTGGTGCCGCATCAACCACCTATCAGCATTCAGATCAAGCCCCCAATGTGGAGAAAAATACAAAAAGACTGAAAGACGACGTAATGTCAATTTTGTTAATGCCCATGGATTGGTGTGTCCCAAATATCATTAGGAATTTTCTTTGTCAGAGAAAATTCTTCCAATTTTCAAACAGGGCATTAGTCTTGAGTCATAACTAAGTCTCAGAATCTATTTACTACGAACATGAAGTGCAAAAACAACAGCACCCGGGAAATCTAGTTTGGCACGTCACTTTTGGATCATGGTTCTCTTCACCTTAACTTATCGGCCGAGCAGTATTTCTTTTTTTATTGACAACAACCATTTGTTTTTAATTTTTTAGCAATTGATTGGGAAGATGAGCAGCATGCTGCTAGCAACAATTACAACATTCTGAAAGAGCAGAAGGGAAAAAAAACAACAGCCTATCTTTCATGAATCACAAGATCTTGAATTGGTGAGTTCTATACAGAAAACAAATCTAAGATATACTGACAACATCAAGCATCAGGTGTGATACGCTCCGTGCCATTAAAACAAAAAAAAAAAGGAACTCCCTTTAGAACTAGTCTCATAGATGCACCAACCTGCTTGTCTTTTGTGATGATTTTGCAAAATTGCAATCTAAAATGTTTCATTCTCTATATTAACATGAATGATATATTTCCTATGTCACAGTACAAACCCACCCTTGGGCATCACATGCAGGGGCGGAACCAGTCACGGTCCAAGCCCTAGGCTGGGCCGCTGTTCTTAGGCCGAAGCTGTATTTTTTATGATTTTTCCACTAATTCTTCATAAGCTTTGTTTCTAGGCCTCGGGCTATAGCTCAGGTAGCCCGAGGCCTGATTCCGCCCTAATCACATAAACAAATTCTTTATCACTTGAAAGCAGAGGTGAAAACCAATTAATTTGGTCCCCGTCCAACTAAAAGTTAAGTGTCAAAAGCAGTAAAGCTGAGAAAACTCATCCATACACATAGCAAGAGAAGGAAAACTACTAACTAAAATACATAAGATTTGTGGCTTAAAATCTAAGTTGAGACATTATATGTAATGAAATCCTGGCAAACCCTAACACCGCTGCTGTGACAACAACTTCAGAAATGAATGAAGCAGAACCGCGGGACTGAAGCAGAACCGCGAGATTTTTTTTTATAAAAAAAAAGTGAAATCTGAAATTAACCTAACGGGTCTTGAGGACAGTGGTAAAAACACAACCAGACACTAACGGAGGTATTTTATTGAACAAGAAATTCAACGGTATTTTACAAAACTGGTTATTTTAGATTGCTATATAACAAAACAAAATCCCTAAAATTATATAGCAGACTCGTTGCTGGAGAAAATTAAAATCAATGTACCAACAAAGGCATAATTGCATTAGAAAAATAGTTAAGTTAAACATTCGGCTATTTTGCCGTCTGTATCGTCATTATTCATTTCCTGAATAGATTTGAAATAGCTGACTAAATACCAGTTTTCTTGCATATGTGCAAAGAAAAAATGTGAACGAAAACAACTTAACGAACAACATTAGCGTATAAAGATCAAGCATCATGGTGCTTGAGTTCTCCTCCCCAAAATGGACAGATACTTGGGCTTTCATCCTTGTCATACTTGTTGCGATTGGCATGCAGAAAAGATCTACCTTACCAAGAAACAACAAGCGCATCTTCACCGGATCGAATTCCTTACTAAGAAAGATCTGCTTCAAAAAAAAAACAATCCAAGAATCCAACGGCAGCATTATGAAAAATCTGTTCAGAACTAAACTACAACTTCACAAGAAGAAATGAAATTTGCAATATGCATGATTCAACTACCAGAGGCCGGAGGGGTCTCGTGGGACCGCCCGCAGACCTAGGTCAGACCAAATGGATGGTATCATTGTTAAGAAATAAAAAAGGGGAGCATACACATAAACAGGGCGGAGCCACACTCGGACAGGATAGACTTCAGTCTAAGGTGTGAAAAATATATATATATAGTACAGTCCGGGTAAATTCAGTTCAATTTTGGTAATATTTTTATAATCCAGTCTAGATAATTTCATTACTAAGTCTGGGGCGTAATCAAATCCTAGCTACGCTACTGCACACAAAGAACAAGCTCTTATGCCTGTACGAAATGCTATATCACAACAAGCCATGCATGATGCATGCAACCAAGCTCACCTAAAGGTTATCTAGTCTTTATACGTGAATTTTGTTGCAATGCTAGATGGACTGAAAGCTTGCATAGCACATGTTTATCACTTGGCCGTAGGGGTGGAAACGGATCGAATACGGTCGAATAGTATCAAATACGAATACGAATCCATATTTTTAAAATGAATACGAATATTCTCGAATACGAATACGGATATTTTTAAATACGAATTTTCTCGGATACGAATATCGGATAAAACGGATTCCTATCGATTTAACCAATTTTCACCGGTTTTTGACCGGTTACTGGTTTTAAACCTCCTAAATTCAAATTTTGAATCACAAAATTTGTACCGATTTTTCATGGGTTGTAGAAACGGATCGAATACGAATCGAATAGTCTCGAATACGGATACGGATACGAATATTCTCGAATACGAATGCGAATACGAATACTCTCAAATACGGATACGAATATTCTCAAATACGAATACGAATATTTTTTAATACGAATTTTTTCTTACTATATTCGTGTTTTCTCAGATACGATATCGGATAAAACGAATTATCCGTTACCGTTTTCCACCCCTACTTGACCGAGACCCGACAGAGATGGCGTCGCCATTACAAATGCTGAAAGTCTGTTCGCGGGCACTACCATCACTATGGCGGAGTGCTATCGATCACATCGACGCTCCTGCACCATCAACCTCTTTTTTTCCGTGGGCTATACCCGCTGCCCTGGCGCCATCGTCGTACCGTGGGATTGACCAAAGCTCAGCGTGAACCATGCATTCCACACAATCTCTTTATAGAAGTAGGCGCGTATCGACGTGAGATCTATTTTCTATAATTTTAAAGTATATATGATATAATACTATATTGCTAAGATAAAATAAAAAAGACTAATTTATAAGATAGCGTTCTTACCATTCTTTAAAAACTTGAGACTCATGACATGACAGAGCTTTGGTTAAACACACGTACACGTGTGTTTCACCCTATTGTCGCGTAGAAAATTGTATGATTTGCGATGGCAAATTCCGCCTAAGGTATGGTGGACGTGTATTTTCGCGAGGAAAATCGTGTAATTTGGATAGTAACTTTTGTCTATGGTATAATTTTGTCCTAAACAGAGTAATCACTAAAAAAAAGTGTGATTACTTCATAAGAGAGATAGAATGTGAGAAAACCTAATATCAATTTTCTGCGAGCTTAGATGTGTTTAGCAAAGGTCAATATACCATTGCAGAAAAAACAAAAAACTTTCGTCCTAAACAAAGTAATCACTAAAAAAGTGCGATTACTCCATACGAAGGATAAAATAGGAGAAAACATAGTGTTAATTTTCTGCGAACTTAGGGGGTGTATGGCAAAGGTCAATATACCATTACAGGAAAAGAGAAAGTTTAGACCTAAAATAGTTGATTGTATTTTTCTAGGATGTGCTCATTATAGCACGGTCTATAAATTTTTAGTAGTTAAATAAAAAAAACTCATAAGATTATTGCTAACATAATAATGAAGTCTAGATATTCTTCATTCTTTGAGAATATTTTTCCTATACAAACTGCAGGCAGTACTTTACGAATCGAGAATATTCAGACTAAAATTATTAAAAGTGAGAATAATTAAACTTCTCACTATTTCTAAACCAATATATGATATTCTTAAGGAGAATAACAATCTAATTGCAGGGTCTCCTCACAGGAGTAAGAGATAAAGAGTTAAGAAAATCTTTGATGACGATTTTATTGTATACCTCGTATATGATGTGTAAAAGACTCTTTCAAAGTTTTATTCAGCTTCTGATATTGGGTATTGCAAAAAGACAGTCTATACAGAAATGGACTTTATCATGACTAGTAAGACTTAGGAGATCACTGATCGTCTTATTACATGCAAATTTGTAGAATGTAAATAGGTCTTTAAAAAATACTAATTTCTGATGGTACTGTAACAAGCACAATTAGTTTATTAGTTAGATGACTCCAAAAGATTAAGTGACGAAATAAGATGAATTAAGTGTTGTATTAAGAAGGCACTCACATAACGATTGGGACAGCGTGAACCAGCACCGGAGAATGAAAGATTTTTCTTTTAGCTCATGTCTTAACTGAGGAACTTAAAGAAGCCGCAAAAGACAGGGCTTGTTTTGTTTGGGCTACGGCTTCTGTCTTTCAGCTGTGTCTTATTAATCTAATCAATAGTAATAACTGAGAGGCCAAAAGCCAAAGCTGCTAAAAAAACACAAAGTACAGAGCTAGTAACTAATTTTCTGAACCACAGTGCAACTTTTAGACTCTTAACGGCCAGTTCAGTACCATTGCAAGCTCAAGACAGTAACAAAAGCAATGTAAATTTTGTATGCATTTAGATAAAAAAATAACGGAAATGCAGACCATATAGTTGGCAAGTCAAGGTAAATTTTAATGATACAACATACCAAGTAGTCAAAAAAAATCTAATCTTAAGCTATAGCCATCTAATGAGGCATCCTTCCTGCAGAACAAAAGCTTACAGAGTTTTCTAAGATAAAAAAGTTCGATCAGCATTTCTCAGAATAGTCACTTGAACCATTCAAATATGCCTCAGGCACTTTAATCCTAAATACGGCGTAATGGTGATTTAAACTTTTCTCCCCATGCAAGCTGTAGACACTGCCTAGTGCTCCAGTAATTGGATTAGGGAAAGCATAGAATATGCGCTTGAATCTTTGATGTACAAGTGCCATAGCACACCTTCAAATAAACAAAGTGAGCTAACTTAACAGTAAGCAAAAAGTGATGCCATACTTTGGTAATAGCCAACTTACATGGTGCATGGTTCCCAAACAAGGTAGATGTCGAGTCCTGTGCAAAGATATGGCCTGTCTGTTGCAGACAAGTCACTGCAGTATGATTCATGGGCAGATTGTTCTATATCCTGAAGTTCAAATTTGAACTTGTTAGGAAAAAAGGGGGAAACCAATATGCATCATTTTCAGTCTTCTAATGCAACAGTAATGGCCACGAGTAAAGGAAACAATGAAATTGTACATATATAACAGGGCTCACTTTTGTATCTATCTTTAATCGCTTTGCTGGTTCATTATCAGGACAGTTCTCCATATCGCCATTTAATTTTGGTTTGGTTGTTAAAGAAGTTGAAGTAGGGAACAGCATTCTATCCCTCTCAGCTGCATTTTCAATGGCAACTATGGCAGCATGTCTCAGAGGATGCCACGGAAAACCACCTTCAGAGGGCAATGTCTTCTGCTCAGTAGGCCTTTGATTCATCCATCCCCAAGGGTTTATACATGAGACCTGCATGTTCAAGCCATTACAAACATGGGAGCTTGACAGCAACAAATTGCCACCTCTCTCCTCAGTTGCTTCAGGAGCATTATCTGCTTTCACTGTGGCACATTTATTCTTCTCTAGAGAAATATCATGCTGGTGTGTTTGGTCTGTCGCCTTTGCAATTATTTGCATACTTGATGGATCAACAATAATGGCAGCACTGCCCACCTGGTACAAACAGAGAACCCATGCAGAAGTTATGTACACCACACAACCAGTGTCACATGCCAAAGATCGAATTGGGTAGTCGCAATGGACTGGACGTTTGGATCCCAGACCCCTGGGCTTGGGCGGGGCTGTGATAGCAACGCACCCGAGTCCAGGTGATAGACGGGGAAGAAGGTAGGGGTAAGAGGTAAACTTATTTGATAATTCTTGACTGCCGAATGCAGATGAGTTGGGTGGCTTATATAATGCCCACCCCTAACTACTCAGCTGGTGCTGAGCTAGACGCGCCTGGATCTCCTGCCAGTGCTGGCTGTTGCACTTGCCTGCATGGGCGCTGTTGGTATGTGCGACCCCACATGACAACCAGCAAGCTAAAATCACATCATGTAAACAAAAAAAAAACATGACAGACATGGTATGCTTGTCCAACAGTTCATATTACAGTTTACAGGACGCACATACTTGGACTTGGCTCTTAAGAACAAGGATTTAACTTATTCTCAAACAAAGGATCACTGCCACTAGTTGTTTACCTGTCCTAGAAAAAAAATATCTCAGTTTATTAAACTGGTTAGTTAGCAGAGACAAGATCACAAGAAGCTACTTTGTCACCTACCAGCGGTAACCTTTCTGGTACTAGTACCACAAAAGACTACAACAAGGGTTATTGGTAGCTGGTGTTTTAAATAATAGTAAGAGTAAATTTCACAAAACTGCAGGTATTAGGGCATTAGTAACACAAAACCATAGGTATTGCAACTTTTTTCACAAAACAACATCTTCTTAGACAATCGATAACACCAAGCCCCACATTGGCTTCATTATTTTTATGGCTTGTCTAAATATCCAAATGCTACTTTAATATATCAGGACTAAACTCTGACCACATGGTAAAATTACATCAATGTATATGACAGGCAAATTGGAAGCATCAACCATCAATCTGATCCACCTAAATAGTGTTTTTGCAAATGTTCAAAGTGGATAAAGTTTTCCCATTATTTTAAGTTCGTAGAGTACAAATAATACAGTGAATGAAAAGTTACACAACAACATTTTGGCCCATCCTAAATAGTTAGTGAAGTAACAACAATCACTGACACCCTAAGGAACCATGCAAGCATAGTGCCCACACCAAGAATAATATTTAGAAAATAATGGGAATGCAAAGAATAATCTAGCAATAAACAAATACTGTAAAACCAGGAGTGGTCACCTCTGAAAATTGCATAGCAGTCATCATGAAATCAAATATTGATGGCAATTCTTCCTCTTTAAATCCAGATACACCATCAAGGCTGTAACATTAGCAGAGAAGTCCATCAGAAAGGCTGCTTAGGACACAGCATACACTAATACACTATATTTATAAGTTGCAGCTAAAACTGCATCCGAAGGCAATAAACCATATGTGCAATCCTAATTTTCCATTCAACACAAAGTTGGGCCATTGTACTCTGCCAAATATTTATGGAAGGAAACAATATTGTTGATCATTTTAAAATTATAAGGCATAATCTTACAATAACAACCAGGAAGAGCTGAAACTTGGCAACAATGTTTTTTATCTACAACCCTAAGGCAATACTGTCATGGGCATGGGCCTTGGACCCAACCGGTTCATTATTAGTAAGTTAGATATTAGTTTTTATCTATTAGAGATATGATTAGAAATATGATATTAGTTTCTATTTTTTAGAGATATGATTGAAATTATATTCTATCTGTTAGGAGAATCACATCTATATAAGAGGCATGCAGCATGTTATTGGAACCAAGTAAGAAATAAAAAAATCATTCACATATGTAGTCTCTCCCTCTCCCTCTACGTCGATGCCGTCCGGCCATACTCTCGGCGGTGTTTACCCCTATGAACTAAGATTCATAACAAATTGGTATCAGAGCCAACACCATGGCTTCTGCTGCCGAGTTAACAGGTGACAAGATCATCGTTGGCTATGTAATACCCCGGGATCCACAATACCCTAGGATGCTACTAAAACTACTCTACGACTAGCCAATTTACAAGATAACATAAACCAGCTTCAATTAAAAATAAATTAAACTAGCAACAATTACTAAACGATATAGTATAAGCGGAAGCGTAAACAACTAAGGGATAATAGAATAGCAATAACAATTTAATATCCATAATCATCTTCAACATATTAACCAAAGGAACGGTTCCGAATTAAACATTAATGAGATGAAACATTCATCAACAAGATAGCTAAGCAAAGACTAGAGTTCTATCGACTTTATTTCAGCATTAAAACGAAATACATGTGCATCAATGTGGTGCTGCTCTACCCTTCCCAATGCATGCTCAAAGTCCACCTGTAGGGAGGGGGAAACAAGGGTGAAAAAAATCTCAGCAAGCAAACTGTTTAGCAGGCTATTCAAACTACAAACAATTATACATCATCATTTAATTCCATACAACTACAACCACAATTCATGTCCATAATTATTAATCACCATAAACTTACATGAATCATACCTCTTCAATTTCAGATTTAATTGGCATATGAATGCAGTCATTTTATCCACAATTAAATGCAAAGGAAACATTTAATATTTCACAACTACAACAGATTAATCATCAACATTTAATCTTCCATAAATAACAATGTGATATCCTCAACTTCAAATCACCATCAAAGACAACAAAACATATGTACGACCATCTCACTAATTTATTAATTCACACATCCACAATTGCTATCAACAAATTAATACAAGTGAAAAAAATCCCATGCCACAACCACAACTCTTACCATACACAAGGGACGAATCTCATTCCACGACCACATCCACAATCATCATACCACAAATAGATCACAAGAGCCAATTCCACATTACAACTAGAAAGTTGTATATTTCACAAAATAACATCACAATATGTTGCATATGTATGCAAATGATCTTTCCACAATTCAATGCATATGAATGCTTCATGCTATGCTCCACATCACTCTTCTTAAGGCAGAATTGTAGTTCATCGTATTACGGCAATATACGATGCTTCCAGAAAAGAGGTGCATCGTATTCGACAATATACGATCTTTGATGTCGACGGTCGCGGCTAAGTGCGGTGACATCCACATATGCAAATAACATGATATGACATAAATAAAATGATAATTCATTAATCACATTAATTAATCCACAAGGAGCATTATCATGCTCTCAACATATCCACATCCACCACATGTTATTTTTCATATCCATATTATAATATTAAGCAAGAATTTCACATGTCTACTAGCATAATATCAACATATCAATGGATAAATATTTGCTATCATCTCCACAATTGAAATATCATGCAATCATGTCATCATATATCAAATTAAGATAATAATGTAAATTGTAAGTAGAAAGAATAACAAGTTAAACGGTAGCAACCACCGCTACGTTCACTTGTCTCAATCCGACGAAGCGAAGATCAACAAAAATCAAGAGCGCTCAAGGACAAGACCACATGTCCATAAGACAACTCTCAGCACACAACCACAGCATACAAGCGCAACATAAATATATAAAACATAGCTAGAAACCCGAACCCGCACAATCTCTACTCCGCCCAACAAACCAACATAATACCCTCTGCAGTATTTACGCTTCACAATTTCGTATCTTTAAAAATATAAATCGAAATACAGCAAATGATACCTCTCTGGGTTCATGACTTAAAAACCTACAATTTTCATGTAGAACGCCTATTTTTATTCGGATCACAACTAGAAGTAATTTAATGCCCAAAACAGAGGAAGAACTATGTTCTGGCAGATTGGACATCAGTACTCAAACGCGTGCCAACAACAGCACAGAGGTCTAAAAATTATGAAATTTATACAGAAGCTAGATCTCCAAATTATCCACAACTTTCTCAACTACGGACATGTCTATAAAATTCGTTTACTATTTTTAATCTCCGGATTACCGTCGGATTGTACCAATCATCCGCTGACGGACAGCGGTATTGCCAACTCCGTATCTCCCGGATCCCACTGAGAAAATTTGAAAAAATATAGGAGATGCATCTGAAAGTCCTATACAACATTCCTTTTGGGAAGACCCGCAGGAAAATTCGTTTTCTAGATCAAAACCGCGACAAGCAAGCTATGAATCAATCTAAAAGCGATCGTCTAATCTCTAATCGGGCAATTGATCTATTAACTACCATCAAAATCCGTGCCAAGAACCCTAATTAATCTGAAAAACAGAGGGTTTGGGATGGGGAAAAATTACCACGATGAAGAATTTCCCCATTTTTTTCCTCTTCTTCTTCTTTCTTCTCTCCTCCTTCCTTCTTCTCCTTCCTTCTCTTTTCTTCTCCTACAATGGCAGCAACACTTGGGGCACCAATGGCGACAATAGGGGAGGGCGCCAAGGGGTGGGGTGGCGGCTGGTTGGAGGGAAAGGGGAGGGAGGAAACCTAGGATTTATATGGGGAAGAGGGGTCATGGCCAAGGGTGGGGTGGCGCCCACAGGCCTTGCCCAATGGTGGTCGACCCACCTCCCGGCGACCAGCCACGAATTTTAAAATAATTTCTAATATATTTTATTTCTTTTCAATATTGTACAATTTATATTTTTCCTTCCATGATTCTCGAAAACCGAGCGATTCGCGATTGTTTAAAAACTTACGCCGTAACGACGTTCGGGATATTACATTAACTCATTAATATGTTAAAGCCTTGGATCTACGTATTTCTTTTAAGATTATTTCGAGTGTTGAAGTTTATTTCCTCTCCTTTCTAAAAGAGAGTGTTAAAACTCTTTGTGGTGTTTTGCTATGCTTAAGTGGAAGGTGGTTATCATATAAACTAATTCGTAAGGTATGAATTATCAAGTTGAGATGTTAGCGTGGTGCATAATTAATTTCAACTAGCATCCTTGGAAGTGTAGCTGATTAATTTTGATATTGCCTTGTAATAGTTTATTGAAGAACTGTGATTAAGAAATTGTTTAAACATGATTGGAACTCATGGAGTTCTTGAGGAGTGTGCAAAAAGAATTAGAATGATTATTGTGATTGCCTAAATTTCTATCATGTTGAATAGATTGAATTATGTCTGTCTTTAGTAATTAATCTGACGATTTGGAATGATTAAGGAGGTGTTGGGATATTGTCTTGGAAATATTAACCTTTAATATGTCATTTATTTAGATATTGTATGAGCATGTTCAATTGCTAGATTCATCTATCTTTCACCATGCTAAATTGTGGAAAAATGTATAAAGAAAAAGATGAAAGTTGATGTATTGACTTGTAGAATTTTGCCTTACAAAGCTGGTATTATTGAAGTTTAAAGTTATTTCATTCTATTTTTCGAACGTAAGATGGGATATTAAATCTATGCTCATGATTGTTTTATGATTATAAAACGGAGTTAGATCATGAATGTTGTTATGATAAAAAAATAATCAACTATTGCTAGTAATGACTAGAGTACAATCAATTTGAGCTAAATTAGAGTTGAGCATCAAAAGAATTGAATATATGAAACTTAATGAGAGATTTATACTAGCATGTTTTGTAAGAATGCCCTGTTCTAGTATCATCTTGTTTAAGAGCTTTGTTCTAATATGGTGGCTTATGCACTAGGATTTACTAGATTAAGTAGTCACAATCTTATTTAGATAATAGAAACATGATGAAGTGATTTCTTGTGTCACTTTTGAAAAAGTTTATGAAGAGATTTGTGGATATGATGATGCCTGCTAAGAATGTATTATTCTGATGTTAGCATGTTGGTCAGTATGTAGTTGTGATGATAATGTTGAATGTTTCATAAATAATAGAATTTGATAACTTGCATGATACTATTTAAATCAAAAGTTTTGAGAATTATGTACGCGATCTTTTTGATCTCATGTCTTATGTGGTAGCTGAAATTGTTTTAAGCAAAGTGTCGTGCTGAAAGGTTTTATTAGTTCTTAAGGGATTAATGTATTGCGGTTTTCAAATCTCTTTTGTTGGAATTGTCAAGATGATACCGTAATCAAAGAAGTTGTTCTCTTTGTTAAAAGAAACAGTTTGGTAAAAGTATTGGAGGTTAAAGTCAAGTTGTGCAATTTTTTTTTGAAGTGTGTGACTCCTTTGTGCTGCAATTTACTTCTTTTTGCCTCTCCAAGAAAGGTCCTTTGTGCTGCAATTTACTTCTTTTTGCCTCTCCAAGAAAGGGTTATTTGATTTGGGGTTACGAAATCTTTTAAGAGGTGTATGTCATCTAGTTAGTGTGTTGGGCGATGATTTGGAAATCCTTGGTTCAAGGAAGTTAATTTTTTTGAGGAATAGATTGGGAAATTAATAATATCTCGAGCAGTAATAAGCTCTCTTGATTCTTGTTTAAACTGTGTGTTTATGGCAGAGGTCATCTGCGAATTGAGTTGTATATGTTGTGGTGTATTCTTTTCCAATTAGGAAAAGAAAATAATTGTTTTGGTCTATCGAGTGATTTTCACTCTTGGCTTGTGCAGTGTGGATTCTCCAAATGTCTATTTGGAGAGTGTGAATGGTTTTGTTGTGTATCCTTTGATTTGGATCGTGATCCTTTGAAGGAAGGTTGTTTGCTAGTGTATTGCTTGAGAATGCTTCATTTTTCTTGTGGTTGTGTTACATTTGTAACAGTAATTGTTTGTACTTCGAGTAATGTTATGAGTGAAATCTGTGGTTGAATTCTTTAAAAGGGGTACAATGTATTATCCCGATTATAATAAATAGCGGAAAATGTTTTAATAAAAAGGATAGTATTAGATAGTGGCTTGATAATTATGCGAGAACGGTAGGATCATTGGCGCTCGAGCCGAGCAAAAGAGTTGCGGTGCTCGGTGTTGACCCGCAGTCGTGAACTCATCGGAGTTGATGCGGATGCCCTCTTGACGAATCAGTCCGAGCAGGAGGTGACGTGGAGCTTGAAGTTCAAATGCAGAAGGACCCGAGTTCTTCGAGGCGAGTGAGAACCCATAATTGTTATTCTCTTGTGATGTTCTATCCTTGGGATGCTCTATTCTTTAGTTGTTCTTTCCTGATTGTTCTTTGTCTCGTGGGTTGAGGAGCGAGATTCGAGGACAAATCCTTTTTAGGTGGGAAGAATGTAATATCTCGAACGTCGTTACGGCGTAAGTTTTTAAACAATCGCGGAATCGCCGATTTTTCATGAATCATGGAAAGCAAAAATATAAATTGTAGAATATTGAAAAGGACTAAAATATATTAAAATTATTTTAAAATTGATGGGTTGCCTAGGAGGTGGTGAGACCACCTTTGGACCAAGGCCCAGGCGCCACCCCACCCTTGGCATGACCTCTCTTCCCATATAAACCCTAGGTTTCCTCCCTCCCTTTTCACCACCAACCACCGCCACCCCACCCCTTGGCGCCCTCCCTCCCCTATTGCGCCATTGGTGCCCAAGTCTTTGCCCATTGGAGGAGAAGAAAGAGAAGGAATGAGAAGAAGGAAGGAGGAGAGAAGAAGAAAGAAGAGGAGAAAAAAAGTAGGGAAATTCTTCATCGTGGTAATTTTCCCCATCCCAAACCCTCTGTTTTTCAGATTAATTAGGTTTCTTGGCACGAATTTTGATGGTAGCTAATAGATCAATTGTCCGATTAGAGATTAGACGCTGACTGCTTTTAGAATGATTCGCGCAGCGCGACTTGTCGCGTGGTTTTGATCTAGAAAAAGAATTTTCCTGCGGGTCTTCCCACAAGGAATGTTGTAGAGGACTTCCAGATGCATCTCCTGTATTTTTTCAAATTTTTCTACCGTGAGATCTGGGAGATACGGAGTCGGCAATACCGCTGTCCGTCAGCCGGACAGATTGGTACAATCCGACGGTAATCCGGAGATTAAAAATAGTAAACGAATTTTATAGACATGGCCGTAGTTGAGAAAGTTGTGGATAATTTAGAGATATAGCTTCTATATAAATTTCATAATTTTTAGACCTCTATGCTATTGTTGGCACGCGTTTGAATACTGCTGTCCAATCTGCCAGAACAGAGTTCTTCCTCTGTTTTGGGTATTAAATTACATCTAGTTATGATCCGAATAAAAATAGGTGTTCTACATGAAAATTGTAGGTTTTTAAGTCATGAACACAGAGATGTATCATTTACTGTATTTCGATTTATATTTTTAAAGATACGAAATTGTGAAGCAGCGTTGCTGCAGAGGGTATTATGTTGGTTTGTTGGGCGGATAGAGATTGTGCGGGTTCGGGTTTCTAGCGATGTTTTATATATTTATGTCGTGCTTGTATCTTTGTGGTTGTGTCTTGAGAGTTGTCTTATGGACAAGTGGTCTTGTCCCCAGCTCTTGATTTTGTTGATCTTAACCCGTCGGATTGAGGCAAGTGAGCGTAGCAGTGGTTGCTACCGTTTAAATTGTTATTCTTTCTACTTGTAATTTACATTATTATCTTAATTTGATACATGATGCCATGATTGCATGATATTTTAATTGTGAAGATGATAGCAAATATTTATCCATTGATATGTTGATATTATGCTAGTAGACATGTGGAATTCTTGCTTAATGTTATAATGTGGACATGAAAATAACATGTGGTGGATGTGGATATGTTGAGAGCATGATAATGCTCCTTGTGGATAAATTAATGTGATTAATGAATTATAATATCATTCATGTCATATCATGTCATTTGCATATGTGGATGTCACCGCACTTAGCCGCGACCGTACCGGTACATCATCGTATATTGCGTGTCGATACACCTCTTCGCCGCGGAAGCATCATATATTGCCGTGTCGATGAACTACAATTCACCTTACAGGCAAGAGTGATGTGGAGCATAGCATGAAGCATTCATATGCATTGCATTATGGAAAGATCATTTGCATACATATGCAACATATTGTGGTGATGTTATTTTATGAAATATACAACTTTCTAGTTGTAATGTGGAGTTGGCTCTTGTGAGCTATTTGTGGTATGATGATTGTGGATGTGGTCGTGGAATGAGATTCGTTCCTTGTGTATGGTAAGAGTTGTGGTTGTGGCATAAGATTTTTTTCACTTGTATTAATTTATTGATAGCAATTGTGGATGTGAGAATTAATAAAATAGTGAGATGATCATACATATGTTTTATTATCTTTGATGGTGATTTGAAGTTGAGGATATCAAATTGTTATTTATGGAAGATTAAATGTTTACTTTGCATTTAATTGTGGATAAAATGACTACATTCATATGTCAATGAAATCTGAAATTGAAGAGGTATGATTCATGTAAGTTTATGGTGATTAATAATTATGGACATGAATTGTGGTTGTAGTTGTATGGAATTAAATGATGATGTATAATTGCTTGTATTTTGAATAGCCTGCTAAACAGTTTGCTTGCTGAGATAAAGTCGATAGAACTCTAGTCTTTGCTTAGCTATCTTGTTGATGAATGTTTCATCTTATTAATGTTTAATTCGGAACCGTTCCTTTGGTTAATATGTTGAAGATGATTATGAATATTAAATTGTTATTGCCATTCTGTTATCCCTTAGTTGTTTACGCTTCCGCTTATACTATATCGTTTAGTAATTGTTGCTAGTTTAGTTTATTTTGTAAATTGGCTAGTTGTAGAGTAGTTTTAGTAGCATCCTAGGGTATTGTGGATCCTGGGGTGTTACAGGCTATGAAGAAATCATCGATGGACTTGAGAATATAGAGAGCATATTGAAGACGAGGATGGCAGCAAAGGAGAAGGCACAAGCAGTTGTTGCTGCGTGATCTGCGGCGGCACAAGGAGCAGGAGCAACAGTGGTCGTGCCACGACAACAGCGCTGCTACTGCTGCTCCTTCATTCATTGTGGGCAGCGGTGCGACTTCAAGCGATGCCGGCGTGGCATCTTCTAAGGTCGACACACGGCGTACAAGCCGCACCCCGTGACGGTGGCAGCACTACTTGGAGAGGCAGACGCGGCGATGCGGCTCCAACACCCTTGGCGTTGCATCAGCGCACACCGCGCAGCCATGGTGACCTCCGTCGCGTTCAGTTCCTCCGCCGCTCGCTCCCACAAACCCCATATCCGTCGGCGGTTGCGGAGCAAGATGGACTGCCCGGCGGTCGGTGCGTTGTATCAGCGGTTCCCCCGTGGGTGGATCCGCAAGCTCAAGGACGACTATGCCAAGTTCGAGCGTTGCGACCAGCATGGCCAACGCCCTCCGCTGCATCATGATCGCCGAGGTCCCCACTGTCACCAAAGACCTCGTCGAGATTGATGCCAACTCATCCGTCCTCAACAACGAGTTCATCACACACTGGCTTGGCCTCATCCCCCTCACCTCCGCCGCCGCCATGACCATGCGATTCTTCCGTGACTGCAACGCCTGCGACGGGGACGGCTCCTGCACGTACTGCTCCGTCGAGTTCCACCTCGCTGCTCGCACAATCGACTCGAGTTCACCTCCAACGACCTCTGCTCCACTGACCCCAAGGTCTGCCCTGTCAACCTGGCAAGGGCTGACCAACAGGCCGTTGGCGCCACCGATCCGTACGACACCGCCGCCATCAAGAAGGTCAATGCCAACCTCTGCTCACTCGTCGACGAGCTCTACGCCGATGACGCCGCCCTGTCCACCGCCGAGCGCGCGGTAGCCCAGGCCACCATCGCCGCACCCGTTCGCGCTGCCGCCGAGGTATCTACGCTCCATGTCAGCCTTGATCTACCGATCTTCCACCAACGCCGCCTTGATCCACCAATCTTTCACCAACACCGCCTCGATCCGCCGATCCTGCACTGGTGCCGCCTCGATCCATCGGTCTTTCACCGACATCGTCGTCGCCTGGCCACACGTCGGCCGCAACCTCTAGACGCTCTCCATCGACTGCCGACCACCAGAAGCCGGAGCTGGAGCCATCGCCAACGGGGAGCCGACGCCGCAGGGAGCCGGAGCCATCGCCGCCTCTCCTTTTGGTGACGTGATACCAAGCCTCAATGTTTAAGGCAAAGGAGTCTTTAATAAGGAAACAGAGGAGCTGGAGGAAAAAAAAAGAAGTCACCTTTTGCAGACACCTTTTAGCCGAAAGTGCTATACTTCGTCGACGTGGAACTGCAACTATGGCCACCGCCTAGCAGCTCGAGGACGAGCTACATGTCCGGGAGGGGTGTAATGTCATGAGCATGGGCCTTGAGCCTAACCGGTCCATTATTAGGAAGTTGGAGATTAGTTTCTATCTATTAGAGATATGATATTAGTTTCGATTTGTTAGAGATATGATTGAGATTAAATTCTATCTGTTAGGGGAACTCATCTATATAAGAGGCTACCGCATGTTATTGGAACCAAGCAAGAAATAACAAAGTCATTCTCATCTATAGTCTCCCTCTACGCCAACACCGCTCGGCCATCCTCTCGACGGTATTTACCCCATATGAACTAAGGTTCATAACAAATACTTTTTACATTGACATAGCTACATGCCCGATCTAGATATTCTGGCTCCAAATGCAGTCAACCTTCTTTAAGTAATAGTTCATTGTGAAGTAACAGATTCAAAAGATGAGTCTCCCAACTTCAACTGTGGACTTTTGTGACCTCAAGCCAAATACGCTCCTAAATCTGAAGAAAATGGCATAGTCCATGCTAAGAGCATTTGCAAAACTGAAACTAATTCCACATCAAATTATACTCTAATTACAAGGCAACTATTTGTGCATGACACTAACATCCATAAATTTTATTTTTGAGAAACAGACCTTCCACCGAACAGATTAAGACATGTTTGGATATCTTTCCAGGATGGGTACAGCCTTGTTTAGCAAGGCCAGTTGTTCAGTACTCATACTAAGGCTACCATTGTCAAGCAACCTAACAAGGTGAGGAAAACCCCACCCACAGTTACGAGCCAATTTGGTTCTACAAGGTGAGGAAATCCTCACCTTATGTACACACACGCGAGTCCGCCCCTAAGCACACACCTAGAATTTACGGAGCAAGGGATAAATCCACAACCTCACAAAGTTCCCACTGAGACATTCGCGTATTCATAAATATGGTCACCAGGTTTCATTCTCCACTTGTGCATACATAATCTTTATTATTAATAAGAGTGTTTTGGTACCCTGAAAACATGTTCACAAAATTTGGTGATGTTTTGACCAATGGATAGTTTGCTCTTGAAAGCAACAGTCCAAACAAGTGGTTTGGCCTAGCAAAGCTTGCCCATTTGAGCAAAGGAATCAAATGCACAGGAGTAACCAACAAGATTAAATACTGCAGAACAGCACAAGAAATACATAATTTGATCCGAGTTAGAAATATATATTTTATATTTGTATTAGTCCTTTGTATAGGGAGTTTTCTGTTATTTGCTCATGCCTTGTACATGCTTATTATGGCCCATTTGGCCCAAGGAATAGATGTGAGTTTATTCCAAAACAATGCGTAGTGAGAACATACTCATGTGGGGGATGATAAGATGTTGGCCAAAGTTTGCACTGTTCCTTCCACTCCTCTTTCGATGTAGCAGAATACCTGGCAACCTGTTGAAGACTTTTGCCGATAGTAAATGTCAACATGACAGGCTTAATCTTAAAACAGATTCTAACTACTACTGTAAATAGCTAACTAAGCTTGCGTTCTTCCTAGCCAGCTCCAGTGATTCTATTTTTGATACATCAAGAGTGATAACTATTTAGTTAAAGCTTTATCTATAATTATCAGTGTTCTAAAAGGCGGCCGACTAGGCGACGAGTAGGTGGTGGGCGGCAAGGTGGCGCGTCACCTTGGTCCTCAGTCGACTGCCTGGGCGGCAAGGCGATGCAAGGCGGGCGAAGGCGTCCTGGGCATGGCGGTCTGGACGGCGGATGCGGCAGCCGCGCAACGTCTAGGTAGACGCGATGTCCGCCTCTGCCTCGCCGGAATCCGCCGCGTCGCGACCGAGGTCCCTTCCACCTCCTCCCCCCTTCGTCGTCTCCCCTCCACCATCTCCCGTCGTGGCCGAGCCAGGCGAAGCCGAGCCATGGCCGGCGGCTGGTGGCGCAAAGAGTCGGACTGGAAGCCGAGGTGGCGCAAGGGCTGGTCTGACAGCGAGGAGCTGGAGGCCGAGGCGCCGGCTGCGGGGGAGCAGCGGCGGCGGGAAGAGAGAAAGCCTAGGGAGTAGTTGGCCAAGCAGATGCGTCCGGCTGGAGCAACAAAATGGGGAAAGCAAACTATTGAGAAAGAAGTGAGGAAAGAGAGAAATAAAGCAAGAGGAAGCCAGAGAGTGGTTGAGACCGTTCAGCTGAATAGATAAGAGAGAGAAGAAAGAGATAAGGAAGAGAGAAGGAAGGGAATGGCCAGGACCCAAATAGGATAAAGGAAATGGAAGGAGAGAAAGAGGAGTTCGAATATTTAATTATTCAATTCTGAGACTTTCGTTTAATACTAAATTACTAAATAAAATTTTGCTAATCATATTAATTTGTAAAACACCACTAATCAGTATTTATTTAGCATGATTGCTTCATCTAAACAAATATATATGCATGACTGCTTATCCTCTTTCTGCTGTCTACATTTTTAATTCAGCCGCCTAGACCCCGCCTAGGCCCTCTAGACGCTAGGCCTCACCTCGCCGCCCGTCTAGCGCCTAGCGCCTTCTTGAACATTAATAATTATTATGGTCCACGTTTCACAGCACAAAATACAATTTATTTAACCAATGTTCCTTTATATTAATGCACTGGAAGATGGAATGCATTGCTAGCAGATCATCTACAGGTGAGACAAAGAGAACATTCACACTGACAGATTACTATCTTGGTGGTAGTTGCCATAGAGATGAAACTAGAGATCACAATTTTCAACCATGACGAATGTATGACAAATTTCAAAGTGAATAATATAAAACTAGCAGGTGAAACCAAATGTTGCCATTTTCATGCGCTTGTTTTAATCCAAGAGAAGAGCCTGAAATTATTATATGAGAAGGTTATAACCTTTAGCTACAACCTACAACTATCATGTTGAAACCATGCTATTAACATTGTCCCAATGCCCAAAAATCAACAAATGGGAGTCAAGTTCCCAGAGGATAACAGGAATACTTACTTTTGCAATGAATGGACTCAACTGGTAAGTATCCACTATCTTTTGTACATCTTCAGGAAACCCTTTGCTACAATCTTCAGGCCCAGTGGAAAGGCATAAAAGGATTGATAACTCGGATTTTTCTGTCAAAGAAAAACCAGCACAAAGAAATTAGACAGGGAAACAATAAACTGCTCGGTCATAATTACTGGTCACATGGTAGATCCAGCTTATGGGGGTGTTTTTTTTGGCTGCGGCTTATGGCTTTTGGCTGAAATTTTTGAATTTTGGCTGTTTACGGTACAGATTACGGAGAGACCGATACTGGTAGGGCTTGGGGACTTGCGGATGCTGCGGAGGAGGTAAGGATGTGATCGTGGCAACTGGGGCTTGACCCCTTGCCGGCGAGAGGGCGCCGTGAGGCTGGGGCGTGATGAAACAGAGGAGGAGACGCTGCTGCCGAGAAGCCTGCAACCGAAGGTTGCTTCTTGCTTGCTTTATTCATCCCCTTGAGGAGGTATTTATTATCCCTAACAAACCAATCTAGATTCCAATGCTTACAGATAGAAAAGGTAGTAATCCTAAAGAGAGAAGGTCTTATGGATCCAGGACTCTCCTAATAGCCGGCTTATGCTATTCCCGTGCGTTTCCTACGCGTATCACGGGATGCTGGGTCATAACATCTCTCCCTCGCCTCATAAACGGCTCGTCCTCGGTGAGCGTCGAGTAGATCTCCGAAAGTCGGTAGTTGTTCCCGGTGGCGTTGTCATTTGGACATCCCGCGCCATCGACCAAGACGTGCGAGATGCCGCGGCGGAGCTGGGCTCGCAAGACGCGTTCCGGGGCGGGAAGTAGGCGGCCGTCGCGCGTAGGAGGCACCGGAGGTGTTGTTGATGGAGGGTCGCCGTGGTAAGGCTTAAGCAGCCCTACATGGAAGACGTCATGGAGTCGGGCGCTCTCCGGGAGCTGAAGACGGTAGGCCACCTCCCCGATCCTCTCCAGGATTTTGAAGGGTCTGTGTGCGCCCGAGTTTTCCCATGGGTCTAGGCTCCAATGTTTGCGCCGTTCGGTGGAGGCGCAACCATACCCAATCACCCACCGCAAATGCCAAGTCACGGTGGTGGTTGTCGTAATAGCGTTTGGCGTCTTCTTTGCGCTTGGAGGAGGCGTTCGCGGACCACTGAGAGAAAGTCATCACGGTTGAGCAGGAGGGCGTCCACCGTGTCCGTCCTGGCGGTGCCGGCTGTGTATGGCAATAGTGGCGGAGGGGCCCGGCCGTAGACTACCTGAAATGGAGTTGTCTTGAGCGTGGTGTGGAATGAAGTGTTGTAGCAATACTCTGCCCATGGTAGCCAGTCAACCCAAGCGCGAGGCCGATCACCCGTAACACAGCGTAGGTACATGGCGATGGCCTTGTTGACGACCTCGGATGGCCGTCTGTTTGGGGTGAAAAGTGCTCATACGGAGTTTGGCGCTTTGCCATCTTAAAGAGGTCGCGCCACATGTGGCCGTAAAACCGGTCGCGGTCATCGCGACGATGGAGGTGGGGAATCCGTGAAGGCGACGATCTCGGCAAAGAAGGCTCGGGCAATGATGTGGCGGAGTATGGGTGGCCGGCGCAATGAAGTGGCGTGCTTAGAAAGCGATCGGCGGCGGTGAGGATCACGAGACTTCCGTGGACCTTTGGCAAGCCCTCAATGAAGTCCATCGAGATGTCGGCCCGGACACAGGATGGGACGTCGGTGCAAAACCCTATTTGGTGTAGGGTCTCCGTTTTGTTCTTGTTGGCGGTGAGGCGGAGCGCGCGTAGTCCCGTCATCAACGCCTTGGCCGCCGGAATGTGGAAGTCGCCCTCGGCGTTGGAGTGTCTTCGGATGCCTTCGTGGCTAGTCGCATGGGCTATGGAGAGCATCACGTTGCGCAAGTCGTCTTCTGTTGGGATGAAGATCTTGTGAGCCGTAAAGTAGGAGACCGTCGGTCTCGTGCGTGGCTCCCAATGGCGCCGTCCGCGAGCCGCTGACGGAGGCGGGTTGCCTCTGCATCGGTGGCCGTCGCGGCTCGGTTCGTCAAGAGGTGGAATGAGGGCGCCGAGATTGCATGGAGTCGGCCGCCTCTGAATCATGCGGAGGAGGCGTCTGCCACCGTGTTGAGGCGCCCGGACAAGATACAATCAGGAAATCAAAGCCGAACAACTTGCTAATCCATTGGTCTTTGAGGAATGGTCGATGGCGTTGGTCCAGTGAGAAACTTGAGGCTGAAGTGGTCGGTGCGGATGAGAAAGCGGCGTCCCCATAGGTATGGGCGCTAGTGCCGAATGGCCTGTACGAGGCCGATGAGCTCTCTCATAAGCCGCCGACTTGAGGTGACGGCAAAGAAACGACCGGTGAAGAATCGAGCCCGGCATCTGGTGGAGGACGGCCGAAACTGTGCCCGGGCGTCGCGATCGACGATGAGCGGTGGTCAAAGCGAGCATTTGAAGAATCGGTCCCGTTGTCGGGCGTTTTAGTGCTCGGAATCTTTGCCGCGGCATCGTCTGACCAAGTAAAAGAGTCCTTGCGCAGGAGTTTTGTCAGTGGTGCCGCGATCGTGCCAAAATCCCGGATGAACTTTCGGTAGTAACCTGCGAGGCCCAGGAACCCGCGCAAACCTCGAATTGAGCGAGGTTCCAACCAGGAGGCGACAGCGGCCACCTTGTCCTTGTCCATGGCGGCGCGATCAGCGGAGATAACATGGCCGAGGTAGGCGGCCAGACAATGCCCCGACGAGCACTTGGGCGCTTGAGGTGCAAGGGTGGGCGCGAGTGCATCGAAGGCGAGGCGGACATCTTGCAAATGCTCGGACCATGACGGTTGTAGATGAGTATGTCGTCGAAGAATACAAGTGCGAATCGACGGAGGAAGGGACGGAGGACGTCGTTCATAAGGGCACGAACGTGGGCGGCGCGTTGGACGAGACCGAAGGGCATGACGAGGAACTCGAAGTGGCCGTGGTGGGTGCGGAAGGCCGTCTTCTCGATGTCGTCCGGGTGCATACGCACCTGATGGTAGCCCGAACGGAGATCCAGCTTGGTGAAATATCGGGCGCCATGGAGCTCGTCGAGGAGCTCGTCAACCACCGGTATGGGAACTTGTCTTTGGAGGTCTTGTCGTTCGGTATACGGTAGTCGATGCGAGCGCCAGAGTTGTCCGCCTTCTTGACCAAAATACCGGAGCGGAGAGCGGTGAGGTGCTCGGGCGGATGATGCCTTGGTCCAACATGGCGGCTGCCGGCTCTCCGGTTCGTCCTTCTGCAGTTGAGGGTAGCGGTAGGGCCGGACGGCCACCGTGCGATGCCCGGCAGGAGGTGGATGCGATGGTCGTAGGGTCGTGCCGGTGGAAGGCCCCTAGGTTCCTCGAAAACCGTGCTGTATTGGTGCAGGAGGTGATCTAGGAGAGGTTGCGGTGGTGCCTCGTTGATGGCGCGAAGAGCTGGCTGTGGGATGTCATTGCTTGGGGAGCCAAGGCCCTTCCAGTACACTCGCCTGTCACCCCTCCAAAACGCCATGCAGAGGTCCTCGAAATCCCAAAGAATGGGTCCCAGGGTGCGGAGGAATGCAACACCCAGGACGAGGTCGTAGCCGCCTAAGTCGATGCCATAGCAGCTGATGGAGAACTCCTCGGGTCCGATACTCATGGCGACGTTGGTCACGCCTTGCAGTACCGGTCTCCATTTGCCACTGCCACCCGCATATTAGTGCTGTCCGTTGTCGCTAAATGGAGGCGGCGCAGGACATCGGTGTTGATGAAATTGTGGGTGGGCGGAATCCGGCAACGCCGAGGCCGGTTCTGTGGATATCTATGTGGAGATGCATGGTGTCCTCCGTGTGAATCTGGCGATCGCATGAAGGGATACCACCGGTAAGTCCGACGCTGCCCCCGCCCACCACCGCATTGTAGTCATCGGCCGTATCGTCGTCCGGATAATCGGTGACCTCGATGAAGAATAGCCGTTGGCACTTGTGGCCGCGACGTATTGTTCATCGCGGTTATATGAGGCCCAGCGGCGTCGGTCGGCCAACTTCGGTTGGAGAGAGCGGCGGAGCAGGCGCAAGCCGGGCGATCTTTGTGACCGCAGCGACGTCGGCGGCATTAGAGTGATGTGGCGCGGGTGTGGAAGCGGCCGTGGCGGTGTAGGAAAAGCCGTTGGAGGACGCCGGAGGCGGCGGGCGGCCGCAGATGATGCTAGTGGAAGTGTTTGGTGGCGCTCATATGCTCGGGCGAGGTGCATGGCCGTCTGCGATCACGGGGCTCACGCATTCGGCGTCGATTTTGATGTGTTCAAGGAGACCGCGGTGAACAACTCCACCTTCGGCTTGGCGTGGTGTGGCGCATGGCATAGAAGCGCATTGAAGCGCTCGATAATCTTGGACGGTGGATAAGAAGGCGGTAGGCGAGCTCGGCCGAGCGATTTCTTGCGAAGAGAGGGTCAAGCGGAGGTGGCACAACTCCTTGAAGCGCTCCCATGATGGCATGCCCTCGTCCTGCTCCAAGGCATAGTACCAAGTCTGGGCGGCGCCCGTGAGATGGTACGAGGCGAGCCAAACGCGATCTGAAACCAAGGTACGCTGGCCACGGAAGAATTGGTCGCACCTGTTGAGCCAATTGAGGGGATCTTCCTTGCCGTCGTGGGTCGGAAAGTCGAGCTTGTGGGCGAGGCGCTGGGCCGGCCGGCACCACCGAGCCTACCTCCGGGCCGGGCGGACGGGGCGGCCACAGGGAGTTGTGAACCCGTGGGGAGTGGCGGCGAGTGGGGAAGCTGGATTTGGTGGAGGAATCGGCGTGGGGGGGGCGGGAAGGTTTGATGTGGGCTGGCGGTGGCGGCGGCGGTGGTTGGCGCGGTTGGCGGGACTCTGGGCCTCAGCGCGGAGAAGGTCGCCATCTGGCCGGCGAGCTCGGCCAGTGCCTTGGCGACGGATCGGTCGGTGGCGGCGGCGGTTCCTGGGCGCGCTTGCTTTCCCTTTGGCATCTCGATACAGTTGGTAGGGCTTGGGGACTTGCGGATCTTTGCGGAGGAGGTAAGGATGTGATCGTGGCAACCGGGCTTGACCCCTGCTTGCCGTGAGGCGGCCGTGAGGTGGGCGTGATGAAGCAGAGGAGGAGGCAGCTGCTGAGAAGCACCTGTAGAAGGTTGCTTCTTGCTGCTATTCATCCCCTCGAGGAGGTATTTATTATCCCTAACAAACCAATCTAGATTCCAATGCTTACAGATAGAAAAGGTAGTAATCCTAAAGAGAGGTCTTATGGATCCAGGACTCTCCTAATAGCCGGCTTATGCTATTCCCGTGTGTTTCCTACGCGTATACGGGATGCCGGTCATAACAGATACTCACGATTTTGGTTGGTACAGATATTAGGTTTTTAACGTGTACTATGTTTAACTTGTAGACCCCATCTTGAGAAAATACTCCGTTTGAAAGTTAGGTACTGTAGCAAAAGTCAAAAGCCGCCCGGCTTCTCACCAGCCGAACAAGCCCTATAATATTGTGCTGCTCAGTTTTGCTCCACAATCTAGTGATGGTTCTGTTTGAATTAGCTGAATATTAAGGGTTCTAACATATTAGTGGTTCAGTGGAAGATCCAACTTAAAACATTGTGAGCTGCTAGATTTTAATTCCACAATCCAGTGATGGTTTCTGTGCTTTATTAAGTAAAGATTAAGGTTCTTCAAAAGAAGGTTCAGCATCTCACATGGCACTATCAGGGTACCGTTGCAAAAAGAATCAAATAAAAACTTTGGCATGTGTGAAAATTTTACAGGATGACAAACATCCTAGCGGTCCTAAGGAGAAAGACTGCAGAGTGCTGATGGTTACACAAAAGTAACATTTGATCGATCACAACATTGCGCTGCATTGGAAAAATTAAATCGTCTTTCCTATCTGATAAGCTTAGTAGTATATCTAGAGCTATGGCATGACTTCAATGAACATGTGTTCTCAGAAAGCTATCGTATGTCTTCTGTCAAATAAAATTAAGAAGTAGTGCACTCAGAAGGCAAACAAAAAATAATTGAGAATTAGATAAAAGCGCATATACCACCACACTCAGAACGCCGACGCACCCGCTTTACATGCCGCAGATTCTCCAATGGGCATACCTGATTCAATTGCCTGAAACAGCAGTCACACTAATAAATCACCGCCTGGAATATTAACAAAATATTGTTTGATGTTTGTGTCAAACAAGACAGCCAAGAAAGAAACAGCATAGTCACTTCATAAAAAATATCAAAAAGAAGACCAATATGTCAACTAATACACTAATCTCATTTAAATAACAGAAATTGAGCATGGAATTGTGAAAACCAATTTCCTATTTAAAGAGATAATCAAACTGAAAAATTGGAATTTGAATTCCATGCCTTCTTTATGTTAATGGAATATAACAAAAATGTAGAGAGACAGTTTTCAGGGCTAATCCATAATTCAACTTCTATGAAATTATTTTGCCCCTTAACCAATAAAATTATTTTTTTACTTCATTACCTTTTTAAATTATTTTCTTGGCTTATGTTAAATTTGTATCCACATGCTTGTTGAAATATATGTGAATTGTCCAACTTTCCTCATCTGATATCACCCAAAAGGTTAAACTGAGGAGGAAAGGTGGACAATTCACTTATACTTCAACAATGTTAAGGTTAGAAACCGGAATCCAAAAGGTTATTCAAATGTTTTTAACCAAATATGAATTGAAATTGATCTTATAATTGAACACCAGATGTATACTGTACTGTACCATACACAAGAAGTATTCAATAGATTTAATGAAATGTCGGTTCAATTCCTGGTACACCATTACTCAAATCAAAGCAACCCTCAATCTGTTCTTCCAATTGAATTGTTCAAGAAAAGAAGAAACACTGTTCTGTGCTATTGTCCACCTCAAAACCTTGTTCATTGCAGTCAAAATTCCTAAAATGTTCCAATTTGAATAAAAGTCAATTGAGAGAAAAAGTCATTTACCTAATGAGAGCATTGGCTAGCTTGGGCTCAATATTGGCAGCAACCACATCAACTGGCAAGGAAAGGAAACAATAAATTATAAATCCAAAATAGCAACAAAAACAACTAGAGCAATTAATGGGGATACCTGTAGAGTCTTGGAGGGAAGGAGTTCGGTTGCCAGGGACCTCGGTGAGCTCCCACGCCATGGCGACCAATTTTCAATGGAAGCTAGCATTAAGATAGAAAGAACCCATGGACATATTTTGAAGGCAAGCAAAATGATTAAGCTTACGTTACAACAACGGAACACAAGCTACCAAGAAACGAGCAAGAAACCAAAAAAAAAGCTTGGACGGATGAATACATCACATAAATAAAGGATGCGAGTACCAACCGTGGAGGTGTGGAGCCCAAAAGTCGTTGGCACTAGAGTCTGGATGGCCGTGGTACTGCGACGGCAATAGGTGTTAGGCTTGGAGCAGCTAGAGTTGTGGCGGGTGCATGCACGTGCCTGGGGCTGTTCATTAGGTATTTTCAGTAAATTTGGTCTTTTTGAAAATATGGTAGGTAAAAATCAATACCATATGTACCAAAGAAAACCATGTTTCAGTTTCGGTAAATACCAAAATATTTTGGTACAATATCGATAAATACAATATTGACCAAACTAATGTGAATTGCGCAATGATAAGACAACATTTTAGTTTGAGAATAAAAATAAGCAATGAGATTATAGTATCCTATAGAGCAAAAAGTTGTCTAGCTTCCGGTCAGTACACACTACACAGCACATCAACACAAAACAATGAACATGGCTGGCCGGCGGAGACATCCACTGGACAAAACATGGCTGGTCAGCCAAGCCATCTACTGGAGTCTGGACAAGTCATTAAAAAAAAAGCAACAACAGTCCATATTCTACCGAGCAATGTACTAGACAGTCATTAACACACCAACAAAGATGAAATCCAAGACTCCAAGTTCTGACACACACAATCCAAATCTCCAAGTTCTAACTTCTAACATAGCTAAAGCAACATGTCTGCTCAACACCATCAAATTTCCGACTGCATTGAGCAATCCTATTGATTCCGTTGATGCTAAAGCACACCAATGAAGACCACCAAATTTCCAATCCAAACCCAAAATCATATAGATTTTCTCACTCAAACTATAAACCAAGCAAATGTATCAAAATACACCATAGTCTATTAATGCAGTGGCAGAACCTGAATTCTAACATCCAAAAACTAGCGCCAACGTGAGCTCTACAGTAACCATAAGACAATTTCAAGATGAGAATTTCCCTAATACAGGCCCACCGAAGCGAAAATCACGAACAAAAGCACGATTTTGGGAGTCGAGTATTTTCGGGCAAAACTGGCTGAAAACCGAACGAATCGAAATTCTAAAAAGCCCTCCTCTGGAAGATCACTGCTATTCCTACGCGGCCCCCATCCTCAACAACCACAAGTTCCAACACTACAACTCAAATATATTAACTCAAACACTACCTACCTGAGAATTGAGAAGGATGGCTAGACGTAGATGGGGATGGAACGATTGGGAGCGTGGCTGCTCGGCGCTCGTGCACACACAGGGAAGGCGGTCGACGGTCGGGGCGGTGAGGTGCGCTGGCGCAGGCTCGCCGCCACGCCGGCCGAGGGCGAGGAGGCCGTGAGGCAGGGGCGGACCTAACGTGGGACATGGGGGTTCAGTTGAACCCCCAAAAATATGGAAAAATAAACTGCTACTGGTAATCCACAACGCAGCAAGCAAACCCACCACAAACTCCATGGACTAGACTATCCATCCCAGAAACGAAGATTTGGATGAGATTGCTCACGGAAAAGAAAAGATCCTCAGGACAAAGCTCGCTCTTAGAACAATCCAAGCAAGCTAGGGCTTCCTTACCAGCGAAAGAAGAGATCAATCCGGCAGAGCGGAGGACGACGACGACGCCTAGGAGAGAAGAATTCCTTCGCTTCGAGGGTTAAATGACGTTGGCGTGAGAATTTGAGACAAACGGCGAAGCAATAGCCGCCGCCGCCGCCGCCGCCGCCGCAGTCGCGACGAGATATGGAGACGAGTTCAAGGAAGAGGATGGGCTGGAACCTCGCCGCTCGGTCTCCCACGCCGGTCCCGGCCGCTCGGCCGCCGCCCGAGGAAGCCGCGCCCGAAGCCGGCCCGCCGCCGCTGACCTCCCGCGCCGGCCCCGGCCGCTCGGCCGCCGCCTCGCCGCCCAGCCGCCCGCCGCTCGCGTCGCCCGAGCCGGCTGCTCGGGCAGCCGCCACCGAAGGGATACCGGGGTAGGGAACCCTACCCCCGGTTCAGAGCAAGCGGACAGGCCGTTTCGGCCAACGCGTGATGGGCCGCCGGGGAGAAGCCCGACCGGAAGAGGAGGCGCTGGCATATTTGGAAACAAACCCCCCAAATTATAAACATTACCGCAGAGCCCCCAGATTTTGCATATGGGTCCCGCGTTTTGCAGAAAGGCTCTCGTAATTCCGAAATTTTCGAATAGGCCCTTTAATTTTCAGATGGGTCCCGAATCTTGCAGAAAACTCCTCGGCAAATCCGGAAATTACGTGAAATCTTTCTCTGAACTGAAAATTTGCATATAAACCCTCAAAAATTGCAGAATTTTCTAAAAACTCATATTCTAACATAAAAGGCCTTGGGAATCCGAATTTTGAATTATTTTTAGCATTTGAAGCATGTTTATTTCTGTCATTATTATTTTCTATGTTTTCTGTATTTATTTACTATTTTGATTAATCGTAATTATTTAAATTACCTTTAATCACCGAAATTAGCAATAAAATTTATAGAAAAATCATAGAAAATCCTGGAACATTACGAGAATATTTTGTACCATTTATTTACCTGAAGTAAAATTATTTCATACATGTTTACCGGTAGTAAACTTATATATTCCTTTCATACACATATAGATGACAAGCATCACGAACCGGGAGTTCGATGAGCTGGCCCAGCATGGCCAAAACTATCTGACTTGGGCTTCCGATGTCGAGATAGTACTTGGAGCCAAGAAGCTCCACGCTGCTATTAGGATTGGCGCACCGCAGGACGCCCAACCCACCCCTGAGGAAAATGATCAGGCACTTCACTTCCTCAGGCACCATCTCTAGCTCACTCTCAAGAATAAGTACATGGCAAAGAAGAGCGCGCTAGCACTCTGGACTGCACTCAAGAAGTGGTTCGAGAGGTTAAAGTACATCATTCTTCCTCAGGCAGAGCAAGAATGGATCAGACTGAGGTTTGCCAACTTCAAGATGGTCGGGGAGTACAATTCTGCTTTGCACAGGATTTTTACCAATCTTCAACTCTGTGGCAAGCAGATCACATATGAGTAGAAGATCAAGAAAACCCTATCCACCTTCCAACCCAATGTAGTGCAATCCGCACGTAATTATCGTCAAGACGGCTTCAAGGAGTATCACAAATTGATTGATATGATGCAGGTTGTGGAGGCTCAGGACGAAGTTCTCTACAAGAACTATGTCACTCGACCACACAGAGCTCACCGGCCAGCAAGCCAGCGCGGGAGCTATAAGGTGCAAAAGCCCTTGATAAAGAGAAGGAGAAGGAAGAGTAAGGTCGTAGCCCAGAAAGACAAGTCAGATGTTCCATGTGAGAATAAGGCAGGCAAGCCCAAGCGGGGTGGCAAGGCCTATGGTCAGCAAGACCAATCCTGCTTCAAGTGTGAAAAGCAGGGGCATTGGTCGTAGATCTGTAAAGAGCCACAGCATGTCATTAATGCCTTCCAAGCCTAGAAGAAGAAAGAAGGCAAAGGGCAGCATGAAATCCACTTTGCATTTGTTGAGAGGGAGCGCTCTGAACAACTACCTGCACTGATAGAGGTTGAAACCATGTACCAAGATTGAGGGGGAGAGTTCTGTGTTTGATAAAGAACTTATGATATTACATAATGAGAGTTTGTTGCGTTTATTATCATGTACCAAGATTTATGATCAAAATCATACAATACGTGAGGCTACACATGTGTTACAAACGAGAACGGTTTTCTATCAAGAAGGGGAGGATGATGTGACCACGCCACAAACACATGCGACCATACTGCCCAATATCAAGATTGAACTAAAAGTGAATTCGTTTCTTCAGCTTCAACATAGTTTAAATGAGAATATGATGCTACCTAATGATAAAAAAATATATTTTTACAGCACCACATCACTTTTACACCAATTCAAGCAAGAGATCAAGTTAGACATGTGTTGGAATCCAATTCGGCCTCCAGATCAATTCGGATTTAGCCTGACAGGCCCAACTTCAAATTTACATAACTTTCACATACGAAGTATGTTTGAGGTCCACGAGTACTTGTTGGAAAGATTTTCTCGTCCTCTTTCCAATGGATTGGGCATCACCTCTAAATTCCTTTTGTACGCAACGCAATCATCAAAAGAGTTCGTGTTGAGCTGCTGCGATGTTGTCAAGTTCAAACGGACATAATTGTTTCATACGGACTCCGTTTGGGACGTTCTTGGACTTCATGAAAATATTATAAAGTCTACTTTCTAAAGGAACCAACCCCATATTTGAATTTTATCCGAGCCGTCCGCAATCATCAAAAGAGTCCACGTTGGTTTCTGAGTCCGAGTCGAAAGGGTGCGGCGCCACCTCCACTTGGGTCCATGGACCTTGTAACCCTATATAAGAACCACCGCCTCCCTCTGCTAGGACTTGAATTTCATTGAGTTTTGGTTTAGCCCTTGTGCAAACTTCTGTTCTTCAGTTGTGTCAGATGACCACCTGTCAAGACAGCCTTCGGAATCCCATCTTTTGAACTCAATATAAATATTTGCAATTTCAGATTGCTTGTTATCTTATTTTTTCTTGTTCTTCGATTGTATGCAGGAATAGACCTTCGTGGTCAGGTCAACCGCGTTCTTGGCACGGTTGATAACGACTTGGAGTGTGGGGACACGTAGTCCTATATGCAGCAAATCTCATCAGCTTTAGACCATCAGCCTACAACATCCATTCACCTATGCAACTAATGCAAGGATCAGTACCGAAAATTTCTCATCTCAGGAGGTTCGGATGCAAGGTTTATGTACCTATACCCCCTCCACAGCGTACTGCAATGGGTCCTCTCCGTAAGACTGGGATATACGTTGCTTATGAGATTGCATCCATAATCAGGTATTTAGAACCCATGACAGAGATTTGCATATCGCTCGTTTCGCTAATTGCATTTTTTATGAGGATAATTTCCCAACATTAGGGGGAGAAAATCAACCTCTTGATGAAAAATATCGGGAAATTACGTGGCAAGCCACAGGAATCCATGAACATGACCCGCGCACTAGGAAAGCGAATAGAGAAGTCTAGAAGATTATTGATTTGCAAGTATTAGCAAATCAACTACCTGATCACTTTAGTGATTTGAATAGCGTGACTAAGTCGCATGTGCCTGCATGCAATGCACTGGAGAGGGTAGAAATACCAAAGAAAGTAGAAGGTATCCCTAATCCCATCCAAAGGACTCAGAATAAAAGGACGAGAACTCCGGCCCCTCGAATCCTAAGTAACCGGGGACGCCTAGCGAGGAAGGATAAGAAGGACTTGTCACATCCGATCGCTGAAGTTCCCTAGAACCAGAAGGGGAGCCAGTTGAGACCTGGCACCCTCAGGAAAGGGCATACCGAATTTGAACATTCCCCTGGAGGAAGAAATCGGCATGGATGTGTGCGCACACATCGGAGCTGAAAAACTAAAAGGACTTGCCACCGCAATTGAAAGAAGCGATGAGCAAGTTGAAGCTCCAGAAGAAGGGAACACTCTAGAAGAAGCAACTCATGAAGAAATAGTTATAAATTATGTGCACACGGGAGAGTCCATGAATAGGACAACAGCCAATATTGATATCTACTTCGCAAAGAAAATTGCCACAATCATCGATCTTGATCCAGAGCCTGCATCGCTCATTGAATGTAAGAAAAAATCAGATTGGAAAGATCGGAAGAAGACAATATAAACTGAATTATTATCTCTGAACAAAAGAAAAGTGTTTGGGCATGTATGCCACACACCTCCCCATGTGCACCCTGTAGGCATAAGTGGGTATTTGTTCGAAAGAGAAATGAAATAAATGAAGTTGTATGATATAAAGTAAGGCTGGTAGTACAAGGTTTCACTCAACATGCAGGAGTTGATTATGAAGAAACCTACTCCCTAGTCATGAGTGTAATTACCTTTAAATATTTGATCTCAATGGAAGTGAACTTGAATTTACAAATGAAATTGATGGATATGGTAACTACATACCTTTATGGAAACTTAGATTCGAAAATTTATATAAATGTACCTGAAAGTATCCCTGTTCCGAACCAAGATAGAGCAAATAGAAATCTGTACAGTGTGAAGCTCAGGAAATCATTGTACGGACTGAAGTAATCTGGCAGTATGTGGTATAATCGCTTAAGCGACTTTCTATGCAAGAAAGGCTATGCGAACAATGAAGATTGCCCCTGTGTATTTATACGACGATCCCTGAATGGATTTTGTATAATCTCAGTGTATGTAGATGATCTGAATATCATCGGGACAATGGAAGACATAAAAGAATCAAGTTCTTACCTGGAGTCAGAATTTAAAATGAAAGATTTCGGTAAAACCAAATACTGCTTAGGCCTGCAGCTTGAGCATGTCTCTGAAGGAATATTAGTATATCAGTCGGCCTACATCCAGAAGATGTTAGAAAGGTTTGGCTTTGAGAAGGCATACCCATCGAAAAGTACCGATGATCGAGAGGTCTTTACAACAAGAAAAAGATCCATACCAACCTAGGGAAGAGAGTAGGGAAGTCCTAGGACCGAAATTCCCATACTTTAGTGCAGTAAGAGCACTTATGTATTTAGCAAACTGCACTAGACCGAACATCGCATTTGTCGTAAACCTATTAGCAAGGTATAGTGCAGAACCAACCAAAAGGCATTGGCAGGGAATAAAGGACATCTTCTGATATGTCTAAGGAAGCAAGGATCTTGGATTGTTCTACAGAAAAAATCAAGATTTGAACTTGATTGGCTATGCAGATGCTAGGTACCTGTTGGACCCACATACCGCAAGGTCACAAACAGGCTATGTATTCTTGTGTAGTTGAACTGCAATTTCATGAAAACCGTCTAAGCAAAGTTTTATAACGACTTCGACGAACCACTCAGAAATTATAACACTGTATGAAGCCGCACGAGAATGTGCTTGACTACGGCGAATGATTCACCACATCCAGTAGTCATATGTGATGAATATTGTGCAAGCCCCTACAATTATCTATGAAGATAATGCAGCTTGCGTTACACAAGTGCAGATGGGCTATGTGAAGAGTTATCTTACAAAGCATATCAACCCCAAGTTCTTCTATGCTCACAAATTGTAAAAGATGGACGGGATCAAAGTACCGCATACTAAGTCATGTGAGAATCTGCCAGATTTATTCACTAAGTCACTCCCCTCATCTAACTTTGAAAGATGCGTACGAGGAATTGGAATGATGAGACTTAGAGAAATGCAGAATTCAGGAGGAGAATTTTCTCAAGCCCATTATTAAACCTTGATCATGAAGATCGAGTACCCAAATAATAAGTCCTGAAGATTAAATACAATTGAGTGGATTGTGCTCTTTTTCTCTTGACGAATTTTCCTGAAGTTTCTCGACCAAGGTTTTTAATGAGGCAATTCGTGCAACGCAGTATAACATGTATCATATACTCTTTCTCCAGATTTTCCCACTGGGTTTTTATGGAGTTTTGACGAGGCATGAACGTGTTGGATGAGTGCCCAATGGGGAGTGTTAGGAAACTTGGGCCTAGGCTAGAAGCCTTGGCCCCATGTGAAAGATCAAGCTCCGTTTAAGCTAGTTTTGGTGTTAATGACAAATACCATTATGAGATTTTGATGTTAATGACAAATACTTTTATAATATTTTGGTGATAATGACAAATGTATATATGAGACTAATATTGTTGTTCAAGTATATTTATGTTTAGTCTCATTTGGATGGAAAGGTGAAATCAAAGAGGTATGCATTCGAAATTATTCTCTCATATATTAGTGCATTCCTTAGATCCAAAATATAGATTGAACTTCAGAAATTGTTCAAAATGAATAAGTGCATATGTATTCATATACACACTTGTATGCACACATTTAGGGGGAACTCTTTATATGTTTTGGAGTTTCACAAGTAATGATCCATGCTTCTCTAAATATGCATATTTGGGGATCTTTACTTTGAAATATATTGTTGGGTATATATAACTTGTGTAGTTCACATATACTCGTGTAATCAGGTTGTCAACTAACTTCTCCATTATATGTTAATGGTTGAATAGTCAAATGACAACCGGATAAGTAAGCTTTGTGCTTATCTTAGAGTATACAAATTGTTGGGAACAAGTTGTATACTCGTAAATCAATTTTTATATCTCATGATTTATGGAGATTGTCACGAATTACCAAAAAAAAGGAAAGATTGTTAAATCTTGTCCCTCCATTATGTGTTAATGGTGAAGTTTGGTAATTGATGATAATTGTTTTATGGACTAACGGTTTCTATGAGTTGGTTGAATAGGTTAGGTTCCACAAATGAGGATGACTTGGGATAACTTCATGTGTTGAAGATCATCTAGTCAAGATGCGAGAAGAAGATAGATTCATGAGTTGAATGCTATCAAAAGATGAATGCTTCATGTGTTAAAGGCCATCAAGGTAATTATGTGTTGATCAAGCAAAGACTATCATGTGTTGATGGAGTTGATGTGAAAGATGCATTATGTGTTAATGCATATCAAGATGATGACCCAAGGAAAAGGTATGACTAGCTAGGGCTAAGGATGTGTTCCTAGTCTTTTACAGGTCTTGGTGTTTTGTTGGAAGACCGGATTGCTAGTATAGATTGCCGTACTATTAAGAGGGGTCATGTCTAGTAATTTGAGTCTCATCATGTGTTGAGTCTCAAATTGACATGAGGCGTGTATTTGCAAATGTGTTTTGCAAATAGTTGAAGCTCATGTATTGAACCTTATTGTGACATGGGACTATGCATTGCGAATGTGTTTTGCAAGTGCTTGAAGTCCATGTGTCTATTCTTTGTAATATGAGGCTTAGATTTGCAAATGGTTGAAGCTCATATTTAATCTTTGCGTCATGATTTCAAAATTGGGCAAATGTATTTTGCAACTTGTTGGAAATCATGTGTGATCCTTGTGTGTATGATATCGTAGTTTGCAAATGTGTTTTGCAAAATCTGTTAAGATATCTGCACTGCTCAAGAAATTCGGAAGTACCGGTTCTGTGTGAACGGTACTACCGGTGAGCGGAAGTACTGGCATGTGTTGAGCGGTACTACCGGCTCTCGGAAGCTCCGAAACCCGAGCGGAGCCTTTTTTTTCCAGAGAGCGCCAAGTTTGGGCTCGACTCGAGCGGAAGTACCGCAGACTGACTTTGCGGTACTACCGGCGAGCGGTACTACCGGCAAAATGAACGACGGTACTACCGCGCCGACTGTGTAACGGCTATTTCAGAAACACTGACATAGCCGTTACAGTGCGTCAGAAGTGGAGCGGTACTACCGACCGTTGGCCGGCGGTAGTACCCCCTTGAGGCTGGTTGGAGAAGTGGCTGGAGTATTCATTTGTGAACCCTTGCGCTAGTTTGAGGTTCTTCACTCAATTGTGCATGTGTTGCACTTTGTGAGAAGGGAGAAGAGGACTAGAGTACATGTGTTGCCTCTAGGTGAGGACTTTGTGTCCATCGAGCTTGTGCATCCGTTGCACATGGTGAGAGTCAAGCGAGGGGCTTGGCTTATTACTCTTGGAGTTTGCCGACTCCTAGAAGGCGTTGGATGCATCGTGCGCGGTGATCTTCTCAAGAAGCTTATGAGAAGGCCCGGCGAAGTTGTGAAGGTCGGAGCTCACCTACCCGGAGCGGAAATGAGCTACCACTAGTGGATTGAGGTGTTTCGGCTTAATTCGTGGAGCCGGTCCGATTAGTTCGGGCTAACCTCAACGTGGATTAGGGGAGAGCGGCAACTCTCCGAACACCATGGTAAAAAGAGACCGTGCCAAATTGTGGTTTGTTTCCTTGTTCCTTATTTACATTCAAGCAATTTACATTCATAGAATTAAATTGATTGCTTGTATACCTAGGATTGCAAACCTTGACCTGTGATAGAATTTGGTGCACTAAGGCAATATTCTTGTTGTAGGCGCTATTTGAGCTAAACCAAATTAATTTACGCTTCTGCATTATATATTTGGTTTAGGCAAATAGAAAAGCTTTCGAATTAATTAGCAATAATTTGTAGAGAATTTTTAAGACCGCCTATTCACCCCCCTCTAGTCGACCACCTTGATCTTACATCATGGTGGGAACCTCACCAGTATACTATAAATAGGGAGCCGTACCAGTAATTTTGTATATGCAATAAAAAATAAAGCAATAAAGAAAGACCAGGAGTTCTCTCTACCTCTCTGTGTTTCAATATACTATTTCTTGTCTTCTTTGATTGATCTTGTTTTGCATTAAGAAAAGGAATCGATCGAACTGGTCGCCAACAATAATTCCTCAACAGGGACAAGAGCCAGGGAATAAAGGCTAGAGGAGATCGTGACTTTCTCGCTCCTCGTTAGTCTGCCATATTGTTCTCCGGTAATTTTGGGTACTGTATAAGAGTAATTTAAAAATGTCATCTTCGGTTTTCTCTATGTTTGTTAATTTAATTAGAATTAGAGTTGAAGTAAAAAGTATTCGTTAGGGAAAAGACTGGTATATCGGGTAATCTGCTATATTTTTCTCCTGTAATTTTGGGTATTGCATGAGAGTAATTTAAAAATAGCATCTTCTAGATTATTGTAGAGAAATTCGATAGTTTTCTGTACAATATTTATTTATGTTGATCAGATAAATAGATTTTAAGCTATAAATTTTGTAATCCGGCTATCTGGTAAATTTATCATCTTCTAGTACCATATATTAATCTGTAGATTAAAATTACTGGATGGAATATTGGATGATTTATCTACATGAAAGATGTAGATAATTAAGGGTTCTAGAGATCCCATGAACACGATCTTAAATACATATAGTTTCCTAGAAATATCTAGATATTTTAGATGCTTTATTCAAAAAATTTGATGGTGCCAATTGTCATAAATATAGTGGTCACAAAAATTTATATAATCCTTTCAATCCAAAATATACATCATTTGGGAGAGTTGGTTTTGGTTTATAAATATTTATATTTTATTTTTCGGAAGCAATATGTTCGTCAAAGTACTCATGTTAATTGTTATTCTTAGAGAGAGGTAAATCATAAATAGAGACAACATACGTTAAAAACAAAAATATGTACTACTTCTTTTTCTATGTGTGTGAAAAAGCACCATTTAATATGCTAACATAGAAAAATAAGAAAAGACAAGTGGGTTAAAGTTAATATCTATTTAAAAACAAAGTGCACACTTGTGTTGTCAATTAAAATTGTAATAGTTTTACTCTAAAAAATTGTAATTGTGCTGCCACCAAATAAAGTGTTAATATTAGTTTATTATTTCAAATTTTTTAGTGTTATTGACTTTCAATAGACTTAGAAATATGACTTTTATCTTCAGTTTTTATAAACCAATATAAGTACGTATTAAAAAATATAACACAATGTAATTAGCGGACACCCATTCATAAAATCCTAAATCCGCCATTGTCGGGAGGGGCGGGCGCCTGCGCATTGCGATCAACAGCCAGCCGCAATCGAGGAGCGTGTGGAGGCTACAGTTCGGCACGCAGCTGGCTGGCGTGGACGCCGCTTGGATTGGGCCGTTTCTGGGCCACCATGGCCTGTTCTTATTGCCTGAGCTGATGATGTCTTTTGGGTGCGTCCGATAGCTTTTAGTTTAAAAATAAATACTAGTGAATAAAAAACGGAGAGAAAAATATATGTGCGTGATACGGAAGCAACTTATGACTCCAACCTTATCTCCAAAGCAAGAGGAGTGGAGGAGCTGTTTCAGAAAGCCGGGTGTCCATATTGGCTTAGTCTTCTGTAAAAGCCAAAAAAGAAACAAATATAAATATGCCCTATATATGCGCTGTGTTATCGCCTGTTGGTCATGATCACTTGGTTAACTAACTAATGCCCGTTCGTTGCAACGAATGTAATAGAGCAATTCCAAATATGCAATATTTAGTAAAGAGATAAAAAAGGTAAAAACGATTTCCATGTTGTGTGAAACCCAAAGCGAAATGATGCAAATTAAGCAAAATATTCTCTGTAAGTGTTCATTTAGTTACCTCTCTGCATGAAGGTTTAAGATGAGCATGCTCATAGTAAGCAACTCTCGTGAATGTGCTTTTCTTTTAGACTAATTCTCATGAATGTGTTGAGGGCCTGAGGGATAAGGCATCCAAAATACACCATTCAAGCCGTAAGTGACAGTGAACCAATCTTAGCTACAGTGAATTGGTGGGAGGTCGTAAGGTCATCGGCTATAGTAACCAGTTGATGGTCGTAGCTACAACACTTTCCCATGGTCGTAGCTATAGTACCTTATCGATACTCGGTAGTCGTAGACATTACTAGTCGATACTCGATACTCATAGACTTTACTGGACGATACTCGATACTGTAGACTTTACTAGTCAATACTTGATACTCGTAGACTTTATTAGGTGATACTCGTGGACTTTGCGGGTCTGCTTTCGTTGTCTTAGGCTTTTCGATCGGTTGTCATTGATCTCGCGATTAGTAGTCGAAGGCTTTGCGGTCGGTTGCAGTAGGCTTCATGATCAGTACTCGTAGAATTCATAGTCAGTACGAGTGCTTCAACTCTTGTAATTTTCAAGTACCTTGAGTACTCGTGTCTGATGGGTCAGTGGTTGACTGATCTGTGCATGGCGGTTGATGATCGGTGGTCTTTGCTATAGTACCAGGAAGGTACTTGGTGGTCAGTGCTTCGGTACTGATGGATGGTAGTCAGTGTGGTACTCAGTGATCAATGGTGCAACGAATGGTTAGAGATCGGTAGTCGTAGACTTAGTGATGGAGTTTTAGTCGTACTGATTAGTACTCGGTAGTCGGTACTCGATGGTTCTGTGGTCGGTAGCGATGCTTGTTATTCCCGAATGTTCTGAGCGATGGTATTTCCTGAGTACTTGTGTTCAAGTACTTGATGACCTACTGACCGGTCTTGCATAGCAATTGTAACCAGTCATAGTGAGTGATCTAAGGTTGGTGATTTCTAGAGAGCGTGGAAATTGTGGTCATGCATGACCTGGTTGGTGTTCGTAGATGGTTTGGTTTTTGTCTACGGATAGACGAGGGTGTGTTATACATGTGTGTCGTGATGTCGGTCAAGTTGGAAAGAACTTGTGCCAAGTGGATGATCTGGTACGTGTTTACTAATGGTTGAGGTCGTTGTTTCTGTGTGTGTGTGGATTGATGACGGTCAATTTGGGAAGAACTGGTGCTGGGAAAAACGTTATTTGGTCTTTGCATGTGCAAGTTGGCGTGGAGACGATTATGTCGGTGACAAGGAGGACCGGGACTAGGATGGGGAAATCTGAGGTTCAGGCGGTCGAGAATGTCGCGCGAGGTGGTCTGGCTCATGCTGAAGCACATGGACATCAAAGACGATGATGTGTGGAGAAGATATGGGAGGTACGGTCCCGGAGGCTTTGACACGTGAGAATGATGTGGGGAGGAGATACAAGAGGTGCGTCCCAGAGGCTTCGACACATGAGGATGATGCGTGGAGGAGATACGGGAGGTGCAGTCCTGGAGGCTTCAACACGTGATGATGATGCGTGGTGAAGATACAGAAAGTGTTGTCCTAGAGGCTTCGTTATGTGGTGAGATCGAAAATGTTATGGAAGGAGTCCATAATGGGAGGGATTAGAGATATTGGAAAACCCGTATTTGGAGGATTTCGGGTCCCTTGATTTTCGAAAGAGATAGAATTGTATGTCCAGTTTGATTAGGACACGGTTTAGGGCTCTAGCATATAAAAGCAGGGGAGAGGCTAGGTGTTTAGCTATGGCTTTACGAGCCTTTTTGTACTAGAGTTTTAGGAGTGCTGTGAGGGCACTTTGTAGTCACAGAACATGATCAGAAGTAATAGATCAGATTGATTCCAAGAAAAGTTAGTCGGCATCGATGACGTGTTTTCTGAGCATCGTTTTCTTGTGTCTTTAGCAGCGTTCTAACATATCATGATCTTGCGTGCCACGAGCTCGGTGTCTACGATCATCGGTTCAATCCAACTGAGCAAAGTACGATGTTGTCTTTGGTGTGATCTCGTTCGAGCGGTCGAAGCGTTTGAGCGGAGGGAGATTTCGACCACATGCAAAGGCGGTTATAGTGAGTGGTCGGAGCGAGTAGTCATACTATCGACGTGTTCATCGAGTGCGCATAAAGGAGGTCAAGTGAGCAGACGAACGATTTGCAGTAGAAATCTACACCTGATAAATTAGATTGTTTTCTTCAGGTTTGAGATTTATTTTCAGGTATCAAAAAGTAAAGGCAATCATTCACCACTCCTCTGATTGCACCATATGATCCTACAAGTGGTATCAGAGTAGGTAGCAATGGAATCAGAGAGGTATGTGAATCATCTCCCATGCTAGATGGCACTGATTTTGCTTTTTGGAAGTGTCGTATGCAAGCTTACATTGAGGCTCAAGGTAGTGATGTTTGCAAAATATTTCTCAACCTTATGTGTTTCCTGCTGATGTTACGACAAAAAATAAATAGTTGTAGATTTGAATGCATATGCTCGTAACTTGCTTTTTCAAGGAATTTCTCGCAAAGAATTTGATCGTGTAACTCATATTGCTTCTACTCACTTTATCTAAAAAATTATTTGCGATTATTATGAAGGAACCACTAAGATTAAAAAAGTGCGTAAGAATCTTTATCAAGAAGAGTACTCGGATTTTGCTATAAAACCTAATGAATCTATATATGATCTTTTTGCTCATTTTGAGAAGATTTTGAGTAACTTGTGTGGAGTTAGTGTTATACCTACTGATGGAGATAATGCAACTAAAATTTTGAGGTCTTTAGGTTCAGAGTGGTTGATGGTCGTCACAACTATTAATCAAACCGTCGATCTGGGTACTCTAACTATGGATGATCTGTACTCTAGATTGAAAAACTATGAGATGGAATCTTTGCCATCTAAGACTGATAAATCTTCTGTAATACCCCTACCAAACAATGACTTGGAATGCTACCCAACTAGAAGTAAAACAATGTTAACTAATTGCGTTATACAAAATTTCAACAGAGCCTCCTTTGTTTATCTATCTAAATCAGAGACTTCATAAGCAGTATCAATAATAATAGACAATCCTCAAGTAATAAGCTCAATGCTAAGCAAATAGATTAAAGATCACTAAACCATTCATGGATTTAATACCAGAGAAAGAACATGAGCATCATAAATATTCTAAACTCTTATTACAATTAAAATCCAAGGGTAATAATCAAACGGTACTTAAATAGTCCTTGCGTCTTATATTTAATTTTCTTCCTTTATTTCCATTATAGGTGGAACGTGCAAGTGCAACAAGGTTATTCCTTCCATTTCCCCATGCATGCCGACCTCATAACGGTACCTAAAAAAACAACAACAACAATAGTGAGTCCAACGAATCAGCAAATATAATAGATAGTAACAAGAACCTGCTGAAGATCGAAAGGTAGATGATGCCTGGGGCTTGGTGAACCTGGACTTGAATGAATTTTGTGGACCCTTGAATCTCTTGGGAACTGGCTTCAGCGATGACCCACTACCTCCTCCAAAACTCTTCTTCTGACTGCCCTCCATACCCTTAGCAACCACAGTACCTCCTGTACCCTGCAATCCTTTCCCAAGCTGCATCTCTAGCTCTATGCCCCTAGCTTGCTCCACCAAGGAGCTAAAGTCACGGAGCTCCAAGGCCACCAACACTTGGCGAAACTCCTGCCTGAGCTCTCTGCGAAACCTCTTGGCTTTCTCCACCTCATTGGTAACCACAAATGGAACAAAGCGGATTAAGTTATTGAAACCCACTTCGTACTCTGACACTAACATCTTGCCCTGCCTGTAACTATTCAATGACACTTCCATTCTTTCCACAAATGAGGCAGGGTAACACCTCCTCCAGAATTGCTCCACAAATTCTTCCCAAGTCGCTGGCCCATGGGCGGCAGTTCTGGCTGACAGGACTCCCTCCCACCAGAGATTCGCTTGCCCCTTCAGTTGAAAGGCCACATATTGAACCCGCTGCTCTGATGTCAGTCCCAACACTCTCAAATGCCTCTCTATGTGCCGCAGCCAGTTAGCAGCATCAACTGGCGTGCCCAAACCATCGAAGGTGTCCAACCTCAAAGCATTCCACTGGTGCAGTCCCATAGCACCCATCGCCGTCTTGTCACGAGGCGCCACAGTGCGGCCCTAGGTGCAACGCAGGCGAGTGCAGTTCCCTGAACCGCTGAAGCAATTTCTTCCTCTAATCCCACAGAACTGGCCTCCCCAGCTATAGAGTTCTGAACCTCAGGCGAGGGCACAGCCTGGCCTCGTCCGGCACCTTGCCAGCCACGACCACGACCACAACCACGACCTCTACCCCTTGCCATCTCTATATCACAAATAAATACCGAGTCACACATTAAGTACACAATCAACTATGATAATCGACAGAAATATAGATGCAATGCAAATCACATTTCCACCTACAGTGCTTAGTGTGTCAAGTTTAATATTTCATTAACCACGGACCTACAGCCCGCTCTGATACCAACTGTAATACCCCAGCCAAACAATGACCTGGAATGCTACCCAACTAGAAGTAAAACAATGTTAACTAATTGTGTTATACAAAATTTCGGCAGAGCCTCCTTTGTTTATCTATCTAAATCAGAGACTTCACAAGCAGTATCAATAATAGTAGACAATCCTCAAGTAAACCATTCATGGATTAATACCTAGAGAAAGAACATGAGCATCATAAATATTCTAAACTCTTATTACAATTAAAATCCAAGAGTAATAATCAAACGGTACTTAAACAGTCCTTGCGTCTTATATTTAATTATTCTTCCTTTATTGTAGGATCGGAAATGGCAACAGAGGAAGAGAGGGTGAATGATGCCTTTTAAAAAATGTCTCCCCAAGTATTCTCACAACTTTTCTTCTCTGTTAGTTAAAAAGCTATGAAGCAAGAAATTTGAGTGCTTACTGGAAATTGAAAAACATACTGACAAAAGAACAAGCTCAGAAAACGTCAACCAAAACAGAGGTGAAGGCGGTCTGACCGTAGTTTAATTCCCGGTCAGACCGCAAGCAGACTAGCAGCCTGTCTGCTGGTGCACTCCCGAACAAAGAAACAGAGAGTAAATTGATCAACCAACTATAGGATGAGAAAGCACTGAATGATAGATCAATTTGGCAGAGAAACAAACAGAGCAAGAAGAAAAACAAGATGAAACAGACCAAAAGGACAGACTGCAAAGACTGGTTGCTGTAAACTGAACAAGGAAACCTATGATTCGAATGAAAATCTGAAGAGAATAGGAAGCAGCAGTATGTATGCTATCGGCTCAAAAAGAACTGAAGAACAACCGTAAACAAAAGAAGCGTGAAGCAGAACGAGACTCGGTAGAAAACTAAAAAGCGCACAGACAAAAGCCTAAAAGAACAGATCTCATCGACGGAAGGAAGCAAAAGAAAAGCAAAGGCGAGAAGGAGCAATCGAGGCGATCGAAAAGAACCAAAGGCAGTTGACCAAAAATCAGTTGGCACAGTAAATAGTCGAAAACAGCCGAAGGAACAGAGAAATCAAATGGCTTGCTGCTCTTTTCGGTCAATTGGACAGGACTTCAAAATAAATAGCCAACCATCCTCATGAAGTGAAGAAACAGATTAACAGAACTGTTCGGCAGGGAAAAAAGGGACAGAGCAAGAACCAGCAATTGAAGCTTTGAACTGAAACCTGAAACTGCTGAAAAGAACACAGCAGAGAAGATAAATTCCAATTGCTTGAGTTCTTCAAAACTTGTGAACATGAATCTTTTGGTCTTACCAAGAAAAGGTCTCAGATCAAGAAAGAACCTGTTGAGAGCAATTTCTAGCCAAGAAATCAAGATAATCAACCTTCCTCTGTTTACACAAATAGTAAACCCTAGAACATCCAAAACAGAGGAAATTTGTAGTAAGCAAAATCTTGGAAGAAAACTGCGATTGAAATTGTTTGCTCTCAGGTAGCCTTGTGGCAACACCTGGTTCAGAGCGAAAAAGAGTCTGCACTTTCTAAAACAAAAAATCAACTCTAGAACCGAGAGTGACTGAGAAGAACACAGGGCTAAGAAATGAAAAGATCTGAAGCAAACATATGAGAAAAGCAAGAAACCAAATCATCTCAAAAATTTATGCACGGACTCAAGAAGATGAAAGATTACATATAGAATCTTCTATAGTCATTCATTACATACATGCTGGACACCACACACAAAAGAAAATTAGAACTCCTGCTACTGCCCAGCCAACAACTCACACAACATGGAGAGCAAAAGGCACAAAAACTCTCAAGTGGCTCTAGAGAACAACCTTTAGCCTTCCACTAATGTGTTTCCTCTTTTCTTTATCCATTAGGTCTCAACAACTCTGCGCTTTATCCATTAGCGCCAACAACCTCCGTGCTTTATCCACTAACTCGAACCGAATCCGCTTCCGCTTTTGTAGTCTTGCACTTTTCCCAAAACGCCCCTGCTGCACCTTCCGGGAAGATTCCTCGTTTCTTGCCGTCCATGCCTCGCAACCACCTCGAGTCCTCGCCGTCTTCAGCACATCCCGACCGTTCTGACCTCGGCACCGCCTGCGCCTAGTCCGGTCATCCTGTGCCTCGCCACGACTCCGCCTCGATGTCCTACAGCCATCATAGACAAGAAAACACATCACATAGCACCGCTCGAGATAATGGAATCAACATATGCATTAGACGCTAACTTACGCACGAACCACTCAAATCAGACTCAAACTTTCAGAACACGTGTCAAATACTCATCACAAACATGGGAGCACCTCCACGTGGTCTCTCATTTATTTCCATTATGGGTGGAACATGCAAGTGCAACAAGGTTATTCCTTCCCTTTCCCATGCACACCGACCTCATAACGGTACCTAAAAAAACAACAACAACAACAAGAGTGAGTCGAACGACTCAGCAAATATAATAGATAGTAACAAGAACTTTCATGAACATCACTTCACACATTCATTCATCAACCATATAAATAAGCCATGCTATGCAAGATGATCAAAAATCTCTTTATCTCTTTCTCTTTTGTATTTTACCGGTAATGCAAAGTGTGCATCTGTCGATGCACACCCATACCTGTACCATCTGGTATAGGGACGAATTGCCCATACTCCACAAGTATGGGGACCTTTAGCCCGTCATCAATATGACAGGGACCTCAGCGCTTGGTCATCTCGTGACCAAGTCTTCAATAAATCAGCATGATGCATATGCGTGAATGTCTCAATTAAATAAAACTTGCATCCACAATATCTATGCACCATAATTACTCATGAACACTATCATTTGCAATCAACCATAAACGCAATCAACCATAAACATCACCAATTCACCTTTATCATAACCATGAACACATATACTCATAATATTAATCAAACATCGACATTCCACACTATCAATTTAAACCATCATTATACTTACCTTAATCGCGAGAAAACGAGGGACGTGCAGAAGGTGCTGCCCCTTGGATCCGTCCTCCACCTGAGTAATAATTATAATATTTGCTAAGATAACAGTAGCGGACCTTAGACTAAATAAACACTCACAAACTAACAAAAACGTTTAACTTCGTTCCAAATCCCCAAATCCTACAGGTCATCCTGCCCCCTCTGTGGACAGTCAACTTCAAAAATTTATATCTATTGGTACAGGAGTCCGAATAAGGTGATCTTAGACTTTCTGGAAAGATAATTAAATTATCTAACTAAACATGGTTGGTAAGTCCCCCTGAATCGGCCATCTTCTACCCGCACCATCCAATTTTCTAAAACATCAATTTCACGTCGGATTCTCTGGACAGAGCACTAAAATTGCCATAACGTTCAGCCCGAGTGTCTGAATCATGATTTCTTGACCTTCCTGGAAAGCTAAGGCAATGATATACAACTTTCATAATATGGAGATCCTCTGTTTCTCCCGTTTTCTAATCGTCCAATCCAATCTACCAAAACCTGACAAAAATCTCCTGATCTGCAGAACAGGCTTACTAGAAAAATCATAACTTTTGATACAAGGGTCCGAATGATGTGTTCTAGCACTTAACAGAAAGATAATGACGTACTCTACAACTCTCTAGGAGAAGTCCATATCTGAATCCGCACGAAATTACCCCAAAACGACCGCCTAACACAAACTGTCCAGGCAGTCTGGAATACAGATATTGTAACAACTAGTAAAAATGCATCTAATTGGGGAAAAACGGGGGTTACCCTTAACGAACCGATGTAGATTACGATGAACGCCCCACGCACTCCTTCTCTTCTCCTTTTTCCCTTCCTCTTCCCTTCCTCCAGATCCAATCGCCTCGCTGCGATTGATCTCCCTCCTCCGTTCGACTGGCAGCCAAAAGAAGATTTTTTCCACCAGTAGAAGGGCTTCAATGCTAGAGGGGAGGGGAGGAGCTCTGGAGGGGTGCGCAAGGGGCGGGGAGGCGGCGCAAGGGGGGGGAGGGAGGGAGGGTGCGGCTAGAGTTAGAGGGGAGGCGCCTCCCCTCTTGGCCGGTTTTCCTTGGGCGGGGCCGGCCCAGTTGCCAATAAAATTCAGAAAACCCCTCAAAAACTCGTTATTTCATTCTTTCCTTTAAGGTCCCTCTCTTCAATTAAATAATTATTCTTTGACAGACTTTTGGTGTATTACATCTTCATCTTTAGCACTTGTGACTAACCCCATAGATGTTTCTTCATCGACTACATTGTCTTGTGTTTCCTTGTTTGCTTTGTTCTCTTTTTTAGAAGATCAATTAGAGTAGCTCCCTGAAGAGGACTTGGTTTTAATCTCCTCACGAGCATACCAGACTCTTAACAATTTGAGGATGAGAAAGCGAGGTGGAGCTCGAGGTTCGATTAGGTGCTTTGGGTGTGGCAAGCCTGGTCACATTAAGATGGATTGTTCTAAGCTCGAAGGGAAAGTGACCAAGGATTACTGTTGTCGGCCATCCAAGAATATCAACACCAACGGTGGACTTCTCTATCGCAAGATTGCTAAAAATATCAAGTCGGCTCTCGAGCGCCTAGATTTGAGTGATGTGGAAACAACAATAAATTTCAGTGTATAACTTGGCTTCACATAAATCTAAACTATGCATGTTGTAAGGCGTCCGTTTGACAAAGACAATATTAAGATGGCTAGTAACAAGCAATTTTGTATCGATATAGCTATATTGGCAGCTAACAGCAAAGATTTTCAAAATTCCCTTCAAAACTCTATAGGCATCAAATCATTAGTAATAATAACAGCACATACAGAAAGGGCATACCTTGACGCTGACCTTGCTCTTCACCTATTTCTCCAGCACGTCAGTCATGGACAAAAACAAGAACAGCAAGATCAAAAAGCCCAGCAACTCACAAGGACCTGTTGATTTGCACTCACGAGTGATAAGACCCCTATCAAACCTTGTCGAACTACACAAGGACATGGATGGCGAGCTTGGGGCTTAGCGTCCCGCTGGACTGGAGGCCATCTCGTCCAGCGTCTACGTGAGGCATATGCCGATGGTGGACCTCCGGTACAGCTTGAAGGTAGTCATTACGCCATTAAGGAGGAGGCCATCGCGCCAGGGAGGAGCCCCAGCCTATCTCACCGCTGAGCTTGTACTTGTTAGAAATTAATCTTATTTGATATGTGCTTTGAGTGTGTGCTTGTGTTAGTGGAATCAGTTACTAGCAGTTTGCATGCATGCAGAATATGAGTGGTGTGGAGTCCAACGAGAGGACGTGCGGCACTTTAATGCTTCCTGCATGTAATCAATTTGTTTAATGCTTTATATAAGAGATAACAGCAGCAAGGAAAAGATGTGAGTAGTTGCACATCACAAACTTTTGTGTGTGTTCTCTCTCCATTCTATTTTTCCATTCAGCCGAGTGCATTCGTTCCATCTCCCAACAATTGGTATCAGAGCCTGGTGAATGCCCAAAATAATGCCGAGAAGAATGGAGATCGTCGACCTGGAGGCGTCAGCATCAGCAAGCGCACCAACAAAGGAGAGTTCCGTAGTGGCGCTTCACTATCCTGTGCTCACAAGGAGCAACTACACGACGTGGGCGATAAAGATGAAGGTATTCATGAAGGCCCAAGGTGTATGGGACGCCATCGAGCTCGGCGACGCTGACACACGCAAGGACCAGATGGCGCTGGCGGCCATCTACCAAGGTATTCCTGAAGACATGCTCCTCCTGTTGGCTGAAAAAGAGACAGCCAAAGTCGCGTGGGAGACGTTGAAGACCATGCACATGGGAGCCGAGCGCGTGAGGGAAGCCAAGGTATAGACCCTCAAATCCGAGTTTGAAGTGCTACGTATGACGGAGTCGGAGTCGATCGATGACTTCGCCATCCGGTTGACAACAATTGTCAACAAAATCAGAGGGCTCGGTGACAAGATGGAGGAGAGCTACGCGGTAAGAAATTTTCTTCGTGCAGTTCCCGTCAAGTTTCTACCAGTAGTCTCCCCAATCGAGCAGTTTGGTGACCTCAAGACAATGACAATTGAAGAGTTGATCAGCCGCTTAAAGGCACATGAAGAACGGTGGGTATCTCATGCTATAGGTGCAGGGGATCAGCACCTGCTATTGACAAGGAGCGAGTGGGAGGCCCGATCCAAGAAGAGTTATGGCTTCGACAAGAAGAAGAGCGCCTTTGACAAGACGAAGGTGCATTGCTACAATTGCCAGGACTACGGACATTTTGCAAGGGAGTGCCGCAAGCCGAAGAAGGAGGTGGCTCTTCTTGCTTCAGTGGGTGCAGAGGACGAGCCAACGCTGCCTTAAATTCAACATGAAATCTTTTTATTTGGTGCAATGAGTTCGTGTACGAGTATAAGTGCACGATTGCATTTTGAGTCTTTTGGCACAGTAAGTGTGTTGCATGTGTTATTTATTTGATCGTGCACGTAAGAGGTGTGTTACATACGTGCGCATAGTCGTATCGTGCTCATGCACGTAGATGTGTCAGTGCATGATGTAATGTGTGTGTGAGTCCTTGTAGTTGTGTCCAAGTTCTCATTTGTGTATACTCTGATGAGAGTCTCCGTCGCCGTCAAGTTGCGTCATCGGCGAAAGACAATTGGAGTTGAAGTCAAAGTCGTCGGTAAGGTGTGTCACCGACGGTGAAGAAGTGAAAGACGCCAGCAAGTTGTGTCACTGGCGGCATGATCAACAAGAAGAAGGCAAAACTCCTTAGAGATACGTCAGGAAATCGAACGTCATCTTGTGAGGTTTAGTAAATCAAGATTAGGAGGAGATTGTTAGAAATTAATCTTGATTTGATATTTACTTTGAGTGTGTGCTTGTGTTAGTGGAATCAGTTACTAGCAGTTTGCATGCATGCAGAGTATGAGTGGTGTGGAGTCCAACGAGAGGACGTGCGGCACTTTAATGCTTCCTGCATGTAATCAATTTGTTTAATGCTTTATATAAGAGATAACAGCAGCAAGGAAAAAATGTGAGTAGTTGCACATCACAAACTTTTGTGTGTGTTCTCTCTCCATTCTATTTTTCCATTCAGCCGAGTGCATTCGTTCCATCTCCCAACAGTACTCGCTCTTGAACCGCTCCTTCCACCCTATCCGTGTGGCCGACTCGATGCATCCCAGCTTTCGCTTCAGACCCTACCTGGGGCTCTCCGCCACCACTCGCCCGCTTGCCGGTGGTGCCTTCATCACCACGCCATGTCAGGTCCCGAGAATGAGGCCTGTAAAATTGGGGAATGGGTGGTAGGATTTGGATCACATATGAGAGGGATTTAGGGAAGAAATGGAAGAACTAGGAAAGGAGAAAGGATAAACCATGCTACCGTAAAACCGTAAAAGTAATGAAACTAATAAGTAGAAGAATATAAGAACTAGGGCTTTCATTTCTTGAATAAGATTGGATTACATCTGGGTTGGCTTATGTGGAGTACGTCATTCCCAGCATGACTTCCACAGCCGTTTCGGCAATACAGAACAGGCAAAAGAGTGACGGAAAACAATAAAAGCACTAGCTCTTAGGTGTACAATCTTACTTGATGAAGGGGTATAGGCAAATCTGAGCCGTTCGCCTCATCTCATATTGAACTTCAGAAAACCAACTCTGAATCGAACTGCTACTTGCTGAATCCTGACAAGACCCTCCCCTCAAAGACCCTTGTCCTCAAGGGCAGCTGGGATCTTAAAGTAGGAATTCAATGCAGTATAATGTAAAGATGACATAGTGCAATACTAACTCCATTAGTTAATTGCTTTCTTGGGTTATCATCAGGGAGGTAAATAAGTGATGAGCCAAAGAATAGTTTCACCATTCATAGAATTCTTCTGGAAGGGTTGATCGGCTGTATAGGCCCTTTTCGGTGAAGTATCAGTGTGCTCCAACACAAGATATTGCTCCCAGGCTCTATAGTTATCTCTCCTCTGGAAGTGAGCAGATACAACATCTGAATCTTGGAGGTAGTTCGACCGATTCTTAGATTTGAATGCAAATTTCCACTTGAAAAATTCCTCATCGGAGACTTGGAGTTTTCTCTATATGTGCTCCTTTATTTTTGCTAAAGTTTCACCTTCAAGGATAGAAAGATTAAAAGGATCTCTGAAGTTCTGATTCTACTAACTCTGTATAGTATCTTTCATGAAATGATCAACATGAAATAAGCGATCTTGTGGATCGAGATGGCTCCCCTCCTCTGGGATCTCCTCAGCACGTAACTTCCAGTTTCTTGGTGTACAGCCTATAACCACTTCATACAACATTAAATCACTGCAGTTGCCATCAGAGATCACATTCATTTTCATCATTATTTCATGAAAAAGCTTTCGATACTAGGATCTCACTACTTGTATGCCCAATTTCCAAATATAGTTCCTAGCAAGGTGGGAGATAACCTGAGCAAATGTAATAAAATGCACCTCACTGATCTTGTAAGGATGAGCATAATAGTAATTTTTTTTGCTCCAAGTCTGAACTCGTCTTTTAATTCCTTCATTGCTTGTTTCTTCAACAAGTGTATCTAGGAGCAGCATATTACAATTTTTGATCACATTGTATTCTCCACAAATAAGTAATGATTTCCATGTAAGTCTAGCATTGCCATGGCTATAAAGAGTATGTCCAGAAATCTGAAATTGAGAACCACTAACAACCCTAAATATTTCCGTCAAGTAAGATCCCGATTCATTACTAATAGTGCTTCCATGGTGGCCTTGCAAATTTCTAAAAAGCTTGACTCGATAATTCCATAGACCCAACTTGAAACCTTCTACAACAGATGTCTCACTTTCTTTGAATTCTTCACACCTCATGAGATGCATACCAAAGGTACTAAAGATTATGATTTCAGCTTGAAATTTTATGGTACAAAAGAGCAACTCATCAGCTTTCAAAACTGCGGACATTTCTAGTAGCTTATTCAGAGACTGTTCCCTCTTTATCTTGGACAATAACCACGGAAGAACTCGCTACTGCAACTTATATTCAAGAGGCTCAGTTGGAGATTTTAAGATGGACATTTTGCTTCCCTTCCTCTAAACTCTCCCATTCTGAATATAGCAAATTGTTTTGAGCCATGCCAAACTCACGATAGAAATGGAATGCTGATTAGTTCCTCCCACCACAGGTACAGACCAGGCCATATCCTCAATACAACATAGTTGTGCTTTAGAGCTCCACTTTGTAATGCAGCCATCTTGTAACATCGCAACAATCACATTTGTTTCTGAAGATAACCAATTTGCTGCACAAACTGAAAGGTGAGGAACTTTCTTATAATCCAGCAATGAGTGTAAGTGAAGAAATTGCTCAACTTGGTTTGTCATGAGCTTTTGTAATTCCAGCACGGTAGATGATTGAGCAAATAGGAGCCATGTTTGTAGTAGCCAAAATAACCCATGGTAAAGTGTGTTATACATATGAAACTGGAGGAATTTCCCGCTGAACCCCACATTAGTAGTACATCCTAAATGTCCCTTGTAGAACTCAGGGTGTTGCTCATGTTTTCCAGAGCTGAAACCATTTTGTCCCCATGATGGCACTTTGCTAAATAAATAGCGAACTCCCTTTATCTTTGTTAGGAACATGAGCACACCAGGATTCCATAGCAGTGCCACAACAGTGCTAGGGAAAACATTGTCTGGAGAACTAGGCAGGAAAAATACGGTATGGTGATTTTTCGGTGCAACAATCGGTGTGAACTTGGGAGACCAAATTTCATCAAGAAAGTTGCAAGCCTCAATTATTTGATCTAAATCAATGTTCAGCACCTGAGCAAACTGACTCTCAGTAACACCATCCCTGGAGATAATAATCTGGTATGCTTTTCTCATTCTAGAACTAGTGTAGAAATCAATAAGTAACTCCCGAACGAGGCCATCATCCTCGGATCCTTTTGGCTTAAACAATGAATCGATCATTTTTAACTTCGGTGATTGAGAACGCACTGAAGCCCTATATTTTGAGATAAGAGGCCATTTGCGAGAACTAACAATTGCAGCCATGGAGGGTATATCAGACTGTCCAGGTGAACCATAAGACATATCCATTCTCAAAATGATAGTTGAGACTTTGGATACAAGAGGAATAGCAGGTGATGTTTCAATTTGCAGCAAGAAATTTATCCCACCAAGATTTGCATTTATCGTTAACAGAACATTCGTAAGATACTGGTCATTGACTGTTGTAGGGGCCACACATTGTGTGACAATCCCGAACTCAGAAAGGCATTTTAGTTTCCAAGGCCCGTAAACATCAAAGTTCTTCCTCTCAGCAAGAACACATAACAGAAACTTGAGCACCCCAGGGTCCCATGGCATTTCTTCTTACACAAAATGTGGATCTAGAATATTTCCTTTAATCTCAGGTGCAATAACAATTGAATCATCAACACCCCTCCTGTCAGTCGGGTCACACATTGATATATGAGTCCATTTCAAGCACTCACCAATAGGATCAAAGCAGAGTGACATCCCCCCTTGAGCTTCCTGCTGTACAATCTAAGCAATTTCCTCCATTTTTACTATTCTGCTCTCATCAATTGAATTGAAGGCATTAGAGAAGAATGATTCAAGACATATGTCATCGTCTTTGACCAATGTTTCATTCAAGTATTCAGGATTATCCTCAAGAGAGTGATCAAGGTTGGGTGTTATATTGCTATTGTCATTTCTCAACTCAACAGCAAACTCTGGCCTTTTGTCAAATAGGTCAAAGGCATGACGAAAGAAGTGTTCCAGCTCCCTTTGGGCCTCTTCTTGCTCATGCTTTCGCTGCATCTCTTGAGACCATTTCTTGTTACACTCAATCATGGCATCTAGTTTTGTTATAACTTGACTAAGAAGCTCTTGATATTCCCTTACTCCAACCTTGGATTGACCCTATTGCGCAATAGTCTCTGCCTCCACTACTTCTGAATTTATCATTAGATTGGCCACTTGTGGATCATACTTCTACTTGTGGTGTGTGTCTTCTCGTGTTGTGGCGGCGATGGCAGTGAGAAATTCCGCATAGCAAAGCGGAAGACCGGCATGGTTTGCAACTGTGACGGAAGTAGACACCGACGCTGTGGTCGATTGTGGAAAGGCTTGAATAGGCACGACCGTTAGCTCTGGAATCGCCTTGATGCTGGAGTCACGGTGGAGACCCGATGTCAAATATGCTATTGGAGGCGACGAGTTTGTGATGTCGACATCGCACTCCACTACAGTCGACGCCGCTGAAGTGACCAACTCCAAGGGGTAATCAGCGGGTAAGGCGAAGTAGGTGTGCGTAGTGCCATCAGTGAGGAGCACACATCGGCGGTCGAGGTTGTGAAGAGTGTACGATTGTGGAACTGTGTCAAACACTTGGGGGTCACAGCTTCCAACCTTCTCTTCCTTATACCCTGCCGGTTGTTGCATAAGAGAGTTGTGGCCAACACCAGGAGTTTGAACTCTGAGTAATTGTTGGGCAGTTATCCCAACTTCCTTATGTCATACAACCTGGTCTATATGTTGATTTCGCCTGTAGCATTCCATCGAACACATTGTAAGCGCTCTCCCTAGAGCACACGGTAGGCAGTCCACTGAAGGTTTGGGCGACCATACTGTGATATCTCCCTATCTGGTGCATTCCTGGGGTAGGAGGAGCTGATGTCGAGTTGACGCTGTAGCCCAATGATGGATTTGGCACTAGAAGAATCAGGTCACCATAGGCTACCGTCAGGTACACCATATGAGCATCCATCAAATTTACTCCGCCTCCCTGATTCGAGTGTCTGGCTTAGGGATTCTACCAGTGGACGAACCACTAACATTTACCAAAAACACATGAATCCCCAACTCCAAGATAGATCTAGGCTCTTTTTCCAGCTGATCTATGTATTCCTGAGCTAGCATTGGAATTTTACAGAGAGACTAGCTCTCAAACCATCACTACTCAAGAGAAACACTAGATCTGCAAAATCCTTGCCAAGAATCAGCTAGCTCTGATACCAATTTGTCAGGTCCCGAGGATGATGCCTACAATATTGGGGAATTGGTGGTAGGATTTGGATCACATATGAGAGGGATTTATGGAAGAAAGGGAAAGAACTAGGAAAGGAGAAAGGATAAACCATGCTACAGTAAAAGTAATGAAACTAATAAGTAGAAGAACATAAGAAGTAGGGTTTTCATTTCTTGGATAAGATCGGGATTACATCTAGGCTAGCTTATATGGAGTACACCATTCCCCACATGACTTCCACAGTCATTTCGGTAGTACAGAATAGGCAAAAGAGTGATGGAAAACAGTAAAAGCACTAGCTCTCAAGCATACAATCTCACTTGATGAAGGGGTATAGGCAAATCTGAGCCATTCGCCTCAACGCATAGTGAACTTCTTCATAAAACCAACTCTAAATCAGACTGCTACTTGTTGAATCCTGACACGCCGCCCCGGGAGGAGGCGTCATCGGCGCATCTCCAACCCGGACGAGGGCTTCTTCTTCTCAAGGCGCAGCTTGTGCCCCTGGCAAGTGCGTTTGTGGCCAGCGATGCCATCTTGGAGGGATCTGGCGAGGGAACACGTGCCCTTGCACTTCCGCGGCAGTGACACCATGAGAGGGAGTCAGAACCCTAGCTGGCAGTGGCATGCTTGCGCCGCTTGTATGTTGATTAGCGATAGGGCATCGGGGGAATGTATCAGGACGATTGGGCCGGCCAAACTAATGGGCCACTGTCCCTCTACGTGGCCCAAACGGAATTAACCAACTTAGCCCACGTGTTTCCTTGACCATTTTACCCCTCGTAGCCGTAGGATTATACTGCTAGTAATGTCAGTGGTAGTATAAAAATCCTAACTAATCTAGTCCATTAGATCAAAAAGAATAAAGGGCCCATATTTATTCTAGGTACCGTAAAAGAGCTCTAGAATTAATCTTGTTTTTGGTAGGTTTGGTTTATGTTTGAAGAGTTTATTTCATATTTAGGCAGTACTCATTGTAGATGGAAGAGTTGGTCTGTCATAGCGATTACAGTTTCACTCTGAAATTCGTGAAATTTTGGTATTCTCGGTGGGGGCGAAAATCGGTTGAATTTGTAAATTTCATCCAAATATTCAGGTTTAAATAAATTTTATAACTAATAATAGGTAAAAAATATATAGCTCGCCTAGTGGTAAAGGATGGTGGTGGGTGAGCATGAGGTTGTGAGTGAACCCCCAAACTAGCACTTTTTTCTTTTTTCCATTTCCCCTTAAAAATTCATATTTGAATTTTAAATTTTCAAACAAAATTTTTTGAAATTTTTTCAAAATTTCCAAATTTCAGTTCTATCGGTAGGGGCGAAAAAATTTCTCGAGAATGTTTTCCCTGGTGTGTTATCCTTTCAGGACACATAGAGTTTGTGTCATATACAAATATATGTTTGCTCTAAATAAAACGACACTCATGTATTCAGTTTTAGTTGAGAGAAGAAGAAATAAAAAAAAGGAAAAAACATCTCGTGTGCTCTCAAACCCCAAAACTAGCACTATTTTTTCTTTTTTCCATTTCCCCTTCAAATTCATATTTGAATTTAAAATTTTCGAACGAATTTTTTTGAATTTTTCCGAAATTTCTGAATTTCAGTTCTATAGATAGGGACGAAATTTTTTTCCCGAGAATGTTTTCCCTGGTGTGTTATCCTTCAGGATACATAGAGTTTGTGTCATATACAAATATGTGTTTGCTCTAAATAAAACGGCACTCATGTATTCAGTTTTAGTTGAGAGAAGAAGAAATAGAAAAAAAAAGGAAAAAAAACATCTCGTGTGCTCTCAAACCCCAAAACTAGCACTATTTTTTCTTTTTTCTATTTTCCCTTAAAAATTCATATTTGAGAGCACACGAGATGCTCTCCCTCGGCGACTTTGTTTTTGTCCGGTGTTTCTTCTCTCCATCAGGCACACAGGAAGGCCTTGGCGCTGCATGTGTTCCTTCACGTGAAGTTCAGGCTTCAACATGCAGCGACGTGAAGACTAAAAACTACAGGAGCAGTGTTGAAATATAAGTGAATTATTTATTTTTCTTTATCAATTTAAACTTTTGGATGAATTGACTGGTGCATGAAACTCAATATGATATCAGAGCCAAGATGTCTTGAATTCAAAACCTGGCTAACGCAATTAAAAAAATTAATTACAGTTCACTTCTATTCCACGTATTAGACGTAAGAGAATCTACATGTGAGGAGAAGTAGTGAAGTATAAGTGAATTATCTATCTTTCCTCATCAGTTTAAGTTTTTGAATGAAGTAATCATCAGTTTAAATTTTTGGATGAAGCACGAATCTCCATAGATAGTGCTGTTGTTTGGTGCTGTTTGTCCATCACGTCGGGAGCAGGCGCGGGTTCCACGGCGCAAGGAGTCAACAGGGAGGACAGAATATTGACTCATTCTAGTAGAATTCGGATGCCCACGTAATTTGTAAGTCATCTAGGCAATAATAACCTTATACACTCTCATGAAACACAGTATAGCATTTTAATATGTTAAAATAGGTTAAAGGAATCACATTTAACACCAAATTGAATATAATTGCTTAATTATTAGTGGTACTGCATCAGGAATCGGTAAGTATTTTTTGTCAATTTTGAATTGGGATGAGGAGTCATATAGAGAAAAGTGTCATATGAATGTAAAAAATCAAAACCATATTCACATCCATATATTTAGATTAGATTCGAATACAAAATTCGGATAGAGAATATATTGTTATTCAGACAGGAAAATCTAAACTATATTTGCAATATATCTGATCCGGTAATCGAATATTTCTAATAAGCCGTGTCGGAATTTTTTATTTCTCACAACCACTCAACATCCTATTTAAATTACCATAACAAATGATTGCAGGAATATCCAGTTTTGACTTCAAAAATTCAGAGAGCGCAAATTAACTTCTATACTCAATCGTGAAAGTTCAGATTACTGTACATCTCTGAATGGAATATCCAGTGGACGACATTTACAGGAAACCCATCATCAGGTAAGTAGTATATTGCAGAAGGCCAGGACAATGAACTGATGATGTTTTTGCTGCTGAATTCAAAGCTGCATGACCAACAACTTGGACAGGTCATCCAGAGCAATCAATCGAGTAATTTACATCCCCCAAACTGCCAGCCTCGGAGTCATAGTTGGGCTACCTGGGTACATGATGGTCCTCTCGGTTTTACCACTAGAGAATTGCGGTTATATGCATGAAGAAATTGAACAACAAGCATAACCAATTTATTGGCAAGTGAACACTAACTGATGGAGGGCAAGGCAGGTGGATTGAAGCCGAGACCAGAATCCCCGTCGAAGGAACCGGGTTCAACATGTCTTACTTGGCCATGCTGACGGATATGGCGGAGGAGCCTGGCCAGGAAAGCATTGTTACAGATAGTAGAACTATCGCACACCAGTGCCACATGCCGGCGTGCCCTCGTAATGGCCACATTCATGCGCCTGCTGTCACCGAGGAACCCTACCGCTCCCAAGGAGTTCGACCGAACCTAACAGGATTGACAAAGAAACATCTTTAGCCTTTGACATAGTTCCTCAAGCTGGGATAAGAAGGAGAAGAGTGCTGCTATTTTATTTACATATAATTTACGTAGTTCAACGTGTTACTTGGAGTAACACTGTCACCTGAACAACTAAAAACAGCAAAACAAACTGTTGTGTTTACCATTGATATGACCACGGCATCTGCTTCCCTCCCCTGGAAGCTATCGATGGTTGACACTTCAACCCCAGAAGCCTCTGGATATTCTTCTAACCTGTCTCTTAACAGCTGTACCTGCGCAATGTAAGGGGACTGAACGGCAATGGCAGTTGGACAGACCCCTGCACAGATTGTTTTCAGCACCAATAATTAGGGATAGAATGGTTCAAGGAATGAGAAAAGTGCTAATGGACCGTCCCAGGCTCCCGGTGCATGTGCAGTAAAAAGAATCAAGAAAGGCAGGCCTCATCTTAAGTTGTCCACGCACACTACATTGAATAAAAAAAGAAACTAACATGCAGTAATCAATGATAATACCAAAGATGTAATGGTAACTAGGAAGACTAACTAAACTTACTAGTACTAGCATAACCCATATCACAGAGTACCTGATGAAAGTGCTTTTACCACTGAGCTTGCACAGTTGTACTAGACAAAATCAAATTTGTTAAACTGATCATGTTGACACAACATGGCAAAGCTAAACAGATCCATATATAAATATTCCTCACCCAAGTGCAGCCAACAGATTAACTAAGGATTTGATGTTGGCTCAAGAGATGAGGTCATACCTTCTTAAGAACAGATACACGGACCACTAACAAACAAGCAATGTATTACCATGCATGCACTGGACAAATTGTTTGAGTTACCTCAGATGAATTCCGTACCTACTATTTTGGATGACAAGCAGTGTACTACTGGAAACAATAAAGGCAGAAAATATGCAGAGCAAGTTGAACATAAAAATCTAGCAGAAGTATCTGATTATAGAAGGAATACTGGTACATACCACATTGTACAAGATTGAGAACATGCTGTGCAACTATATCCGCCTCCCCATTGTTATAAAATGAGCCTGTACCAGCAGGGTCTAAATGCTCTTCACAGTCAATATTTAGACTTCCATATGGCATTCGGGTGTCAAGTAAAAGCAATGCACTCCGAGTTATCCAAGTTGTCTGAAACAAGGAAAAAATAATCTATCACCATTTACAAGGTTCATTTGATTCAAGAATTTAGGAGACCCTAGAAATATGAAGAAAATTAAAAAAAAAAGTCAATTGTATCTGGAAAACCATCCATAGAAATCAATACTTCAATAAGACAGAAAGTAACTCTATTCAAACTTCCAAATTAATCTCATATTAGGAACTAGGGAGTCTTTATAGCTCTAGTCTAGCAAAAATGATATCAACATAGGGTAGATATCCGGTGCAAATTGTTATAGTGCAAACAAGGTTATTAAAGCGGTACGGCGAAGCACGACGACTCACCACCTTCACACAACAATATCGCTTATGGCGCGCGGCGTGGCGACGCCACACACACAACAATATCGGTCTTTTGGAGGGCCCATACAGAAGAAACACAAAGAGAGGACTTTATTACAATTTCAGAAAAGTGAGAGGGCTAAATTGCAAAATGCCAAAACCCTCATAACCTGGCCGCCGCCTGCAATTTGCTTGAGCTCAGCATTTCTTCCTTCGCCCCCCTCCTCTCCCTCTCCTTCCCCCATCTCCTCTACCTCCGGTGCCGACGAGGCCGAGCTAGCTCGCTAGCGGCCGCTCCCTCTTCCCGCCGCCACTCTCCACCGCCCCCAAGATGCAGCCGGCAGACCGGAGGTGGCGGCGGAGAGCCGGCCGGTGAAGCAGGAGGCGGCGACTGACCGAAGCAGGAGCCGACAAAGCAGAGGAGGTCCGATCTGGCGGAGGAGACCAGATCTGGCGGCGGCAAATTGAAGCAGGAGCCGGCGAAGCAGAGGAGGCCCGATCCGGTGGCAGTGACGGTGGATCCGGGACCGGCGGCGGCTCCATGCCGTCCGGATGGCATGGCCCTCCAGTCCGCCACGCCGATATATCGACGATAAATCGCCGATATACCAACGCCTCAACAACCATGAGTGCAATACAGTGCAAAATTGTTTTCAACAGTCGTACCATGGCTAAACAAGAAAGATTGATTTGGGCCGGATGAGCTTCACATCCAGCAACAGAAAATGAGAAGCGCTCGCCTCCCACAGAGTAAAAGGAAAAAGAAAAAGAAAAACATGGCCTGTCACTTTCCCTTCTTTGTTGCCTCTTCTAGTGCCAAATTTTGATCTCAGATGCTTCCTTCACCTGCTGGACCATGGGAAGAAGTGTTGCCAACTTGCCATGCCAGCAAGATGCGCGGCTGCTTAGTCAAAGCAACTTAAGCTGAATGCAACGAGCTGTCAATTGTTGGACTCCATTCCCTCATTTGCCTTTTCTTTTCTGTGATTTTCTGTGTTTTTCCGTGGTTGCTTGGGCTGGTGCTGCGGTGGCATGGTCAGAGCAAGAAGTGGGTGCTTACAGTCTTACGGAGGGCAAGGATGATTAGAGATGGAGAGAAGAAAGAGATCCATGAAGTAATGGCCATGTACTGGAAGTATTACTTCCAGTACATGGATCCGAAGTAACCTTTGCACTACTAACCCATCAAAATAGGTCACATATCCTCTTTGTGGTTTTTATTGCCAAGATTTTGACAGTCTAAATGGTGTAATAAACAAAATTTAAACTGTGACTTGAAATTTTGAAGGGAGTAACTCAAGTAGTGTAGCCCTCGATAGAAATGGCACAAAGCCAGTAGCTTCCTGCACACTGTAAGCAAGTAACAATAGAAAGTTTTTGAATCTAGCCATAAATAAGATATAATATTATTTTCATGTAATGTAGATTATTTTCATGTTATCCTTAAAAGATTATGGAACTTCACAGTGCTTTCTCAAAACAAAAATGTGGTATACTCATGTATCGTATGTACTGCAAAAGTGCAAATCATGAGCAAGGTGCAATCATGCAACACACTTTGGTTTGAGAAACAAATCAACATGAAAAATTCTGCAAAAATGTTGAAGGTATTCCTTAATTTACCATACCTCAATTTTAAATTACAAGTACAGATTCAATTGGAAAAAGTGTTGGGAGAAAGAAAAAAAAAAGAGAAACCCTAACAAGCTATAAGCTAAAAGAAATAGAAAAAGGAAAGGACAAATGTTACTATTCACACCAAACTTATACCTCTTGTTTAACCTACTGTTTTTTGAGTTTAGAATTTTAATTTTAAAGGATGATGCCAAAAAAGCTCCATTAACTATCTCCTTGATTTTCTTTTGCCATTTTCATCTTAATTTAGTGCTTAGCCCAATGTGGTTTGCACTAGCCCCCCTCATATATATAGAAGTTAACATGCAGAATCACAAACACACTTATTTCCACAATTATTTTGAACAAGTGAAAAGATATGATGAAATTCTCTTCCATCCAATTCAGAACAACAAGACTACACAATTTCTTATATAGGTGGCAAGTTGTGAGACTACTTTCAGAACAACAAGACTACACAATTACTTGTATAGGTGGCAAGTTGTGAGAGTACCATAGTGGGGTACATCTATGATGAAACAGAGTGATCTACACCTTTGATATGAGGACACTTGGTTATAGAGTGATGTCCAGCTCTGATATGAGTTAGACAAATTGGTTATAGGTTTTCAGAAACTGGTAGTGAGAAGCTACACCTTGGTAAATGCTTACAGGTTTATAGCAACAGGATCAGAGCATCTATACCTTGATAAATGGATAATCAACAAGAAGGCGAGAAGCGATGGATGGAGAGGATTTCAGCAACCCACCATACATCTCGTTTGATGCCCAATTGGCTATTGAATCATGCATTCTGTATTGCATTGTTAATTTTGTAGTCAGTAGTTCATCATGCAATGGTGAAGCCCTTTCCAATAAAGATATTCCTAGCCCACCTAGCATAGCCTCTCTTGATAATATTACAGGTGCAAGCTGGCAGTGATCACCAGCAAGAATGCATCGCTTTCCCTGTAATATAGGGATCCAGCATGATGGTTCAATTGCCTGTCCAGCTTCATCTATAATTACCAGGTCAAAGCAACCAATTCTCCTGATAAGTGGGTCAGCTGCCCCTATATTAGTTGATAGGACAACTTCAGCATTTGAAAGGACATCCCTGATTGTTTCATTCTCCTTCTTTTTGAAGTTCTTTCCAAGTTGTTTTAATAGTTGACGTATACCTGCAGCTAAAGAATCGTCCTGTATACAATGCTTTAAGTCCTTTTTCAAGTTGGATTTTTTCCTCTCAAACTCTTGCATGAACTTCTCAAGCTTCCTGTTCACAATATCTCCCAAGGACCTTGAAGCAACAGATGAAGATATCCTAGCAGGATTTCCAACTCGTACAATGTTCAGTCCTGTTCCTGTACCTGACAACTTCTCCACCATGTTATCGACCGCTGCATTGCTTGGGGCTGTTACAAGAACACGCTCACCCTGTTGGACTGCACATGCAATGAGATAGCTAAGCAAACCAGTCTTGCCCGTACCAGGAGGCCCTTGGATAATAAGGACAGGCCTTTTCTTATTCAAGCCTAGTGCAATAGCTTTTGACTGCGAGCCATCAAAGTCGTACCTCGCCAATAACCCATCATCATGTATTGTTGATTCACCCCAATCAGTCAAATTATTCTGCTCCAGCATCATCATGTCTTCCTTGTCCCCAAACAGAGTGGCAACTACCCCAATGGAAGCATTCCTTTTCTGCAAACCTTTCCTCTGAAGATGCATCAGTGCTTCACAATTGCGCTGCCAGATCATATGCATAGATGAATGAGCTAAAGTACTCAACCATGTAGTAAAACTTGAAAGAAAATCGACAATGCAATTAGGGTACTGTAATGTCCTGTAATGTGTATTTTTAGCAATACTGATGCTGAAAAAGCAACATGGCTCTACATGGTTAAAAGATAAAAATTCAATTTTTTTCCAACTTACATCGCCATCATATATACCATTCCTACAGGGAATGGTAATTAGGTTTTACATACCAAACGAATGAAGTTTAGACTTGGTCAAAAAGGCTATGTTACATATCATGCACACTTGGTCCAAAATGGCAACCTTACTTCTGTTAACAATAAAATATCAAAGCAATGGTGTCATGTGGGGAAAGTTCACATTTAAGTAAAGAATAGACTGATACTTCTGTGACATGGCTTGGGCATGCCAAATGCCCAAAGCCCCAAACATGTCTCTGATACATGTCAAGGAAGTGCAAGTGACTCAAGGCTGCATTGAGTGTTTGACATGTGCATGATATGAGACCCAACATAATGAATGGAGAAGGTAGTTAACTATTTTTTTTGCGACAGAATACTATTGAGTACATGAGCAAAATTGCATTACCTCATATGTAAGTGCATCAGCCAATGCCTGTATCCTGTCAATCCGCACACTTTTCCCAAAAAGCTTGGAGAATGTAGGATCACCGCGGCGGGATTTCAAAGCAACAGTAATGCTGCAGCCATCCTCACCAAGATTATGTACAAAGCATTGCATGCAAGAAGTGGCAACCTCACCACGGTTATTACATGTCCTTACACAAACCATGTCCCCAGGAGAGAGTGTGTTTGGAGGCAGTTTATGGCTGCCTTCCACTCTAAATAGGACCAGGTGTTGGCCTCCCAGCCCTGCATGCAATAAGATATGAAGCAAGGTGAGCAATGTCTTATTAATTGTTTTTTTTACTATATGACCTGAATAACAAACAGGACAGCATCATTTACTTCATCTATTAACTTCAATTATCAGCTTATATATATATATATATATATAGGAAAAATACATTCTACACCTGGGTGTAGTTACACCCATCTCTAATATACCACCTAAATAAACTTGAAATACTCCTTTATCACTTTAGGTACATTTGTATACTAATTATAAGATACTCCAATGTGAACCACACGAAAAACTTGTAAATGAGTTCATAGTTTTTAGCGTATTTTGTAAATACCCTTATATACGCGCATAAAATGGAGTATGTCGAAAAAATATACATACCACTTCTGAAAAATTGTTCAAACCACCTAGATGGTCTTAAATACTTGTATACTACACGTACATACCCTCCGTTACGCGAGATACTCCCTACATTGCGAGATACGATATAGGGTGTAATTACACCTGGGTGTAGAAAAGAGGCTTCCTATATCCTATATATATATATATATATACCTTATCTGTATATGCATGTTTGCATTCTTAAATGCATGTAGGCCACATCTACTGCATTACTGACCAAAAAGGGAAGAACTATTTTGACAAACATCACTCCCCTCACAATGTGTATGTGTAACAACTAACCCGTCTAACAACATAACAAAAAGTAAAGCGCACTAACCAGTTGAACTACTGATAATATTCAAATTGCAAATGGTGTCGCACTGCTCATGTTGTGCCTGACCATGGCTCACCAAGTACTCGACTGGCTTGAGTGGCTGCTTCAACTTACTATCCATTGTTGGGGTGGCATTCAACTCTTCCTGAGTGAATTCCAGCTCTGCATCTCGTTCTATGTGTAGAAGGTCTGACATTTTCTTGACAAAGTCTTCAATTTTGGCCTGCATCAACCTTGTCTTCTCGAGGCTTATGCCAAGGATACTGTGCATAACAGGAGCTTTAGGTTTGCGGGCAGCTGCCCGATGCTGAACTGTGTTAGCCAATTCTTTCAGAAGCATCCAGGATTGCGTGGAGCGCCAATCAGAAATAAGGCCCTGGTTCTGATGTTTCAACAGGACATCACGGAGTTCCCGTTGAAAGTGGTCAAAGAGGGTGGGGTAGTGTGCGGAGGCCTTGAGGCAGAGTGCCTCCTGTCCCTGGGGCATGGGAGTGGCCGACAAGTAAGGCTGTGCCAGAATCACAAACTCCAGGTTGCCTTCAGATGATCCCGCATCCAATGAGAAGGCAGTTCCTTCATTTTGCATTTCTGTGGAAGCAAATTTGGAGGCCATTGAGTGCATGCCCTGCTTTAGCCATTGCACCACGCACCGGCCCAACTCCTTCCGCCCAAGAGGGTCACCACTCTCATAGAGCGTACCTACCCTAATCGACACTTCCTCCGCAGATGGCACACACTCCTCTTCTTTTGCTGTCTCCTTCCTCTTTCTCCCATTCCTCCTCCTTCCCTTGTTTCTGTCACCATTATTACTGGTGCCATGAGGGGTAGATGAATGGCAATCAGTTGGTAATAATACTTGTCCCCTGGGGCCTGCAGATGGGACTAATAGGAGATGACCTTTCTGTAAAGAAGATATAGGAGCACTAGTGCTGGATGGTAAAGATGGTGATGAAAGCAGCTTCAGTTCCCTTCTTCTTAGGTGTAGCACAGTGGCACAAGAAGAAAACAAGAACCTAAAAGACAGAAGATGAGGAGACATGCTCAGCCCAGGAAAGCTAGCAATGGAAACAAGATGAAAGAAAGAAAAGGAAATCACTGCAGCAAATGAACTTAGTATGCAAATATTAACAAGTAGAGCTACATGGACATGCAAGGTCAGAACTCAGGATTGCTCACTGATATTTTGTATGCTTCATGGCCATGCTAGTGTCTTGCGGAGTTGTGGTGAAGACAATGCTACGTTACCTTCAAACCATACATACATTAGTACTGATGTTTACCACTTCCGTATCTATCCACTCTGCTAGGTTGCACATCCCTGTTGTACACGTTTTCTCCTGCTGCTCCTCTATGCACAAATTACTCCCATGGTATCTGAAGGTCCTCGCAGTTCAGTTCTGACCCACCAGTTGCCTTGCCCTTCTTGGTTTCTCACTTATCCCCCTCCACTCAAATGGAAACACCAGCACCACATGTTAGTAGGCCACACATATCCTTCTTTACCTGTTGCATTCAACAATCACTAAACATTCCATGTTTGCAAATACAAACTAGTCTTTCTGAATCTGAGCATGTAACCAACACCTGCTTCAGCCTTCTCATGATGAAGCCAACCATACTCTTCGGCAGCTCGATTTCCACGTCAATTATCTCTTTAGCTACCTCCACAGCTTGCCAACCCATCCCATGCTAAGAACCAGGCCAGGACTCTGATATTGTCATGAAGATATTAACAAGCAGAGATACATGTATATCGTAAGGTCAAGGCTTCACTGATATTCTGCAAATTTGGTGGCCATGCAAGTGGCTTGGCTTGTGGAGTTGTGGAGATGATGATGCTACGTTGCCTTATGACCATACATATATTACTACTGATGTTCACCATTTCTAATTCTTTTCCATTCTGTTGGCTCCACTGGGCATTTTGCACAAGTTTTCTCCTGTGGGTCCTATTACATCTTGTTTCCACGTAATCTCAGGACCTTATAGGAGTGGAGGGCTTTGCTCCAGCGGTTCTGAACCTCTCTACTTGTCCCACTTCTTAGTTGCTCCCTTTTTCCCCATCCACTCCTAAGCAGCACCACCACCACTGCCACATGTCACCTCATCCACACATGCCAATCTGGACCAGTCCATTTGACAAGAGCAAGAATAGATATCAATTTTGCAAATCCCAAATCGACGTACAATGTCGCGATCAGCTAGCAGCTAATGCCACTTCAGATTTCTTGCAACTACGTACCATGCCAAATCTTGGCAGGTCAACTAGACAGCTCAGTGTGCCTCCCAGGTCCATTCCACATTACGGCGGTTGTCGGCAACACAGCTCCAGCCTTGAAAGGTCAACCATGGGAGAACACGCCGAAGCAGAGACGCGGTTGCACGACGCAGGCATTTCGTCGAGCAAGTGGTGTGCGGAGTAAATGAAGGCATTGGCACACGCCCAACGCACAGATGGCGAGGTCGCCGACGCGTGCCGCTTGCTGGAGTGCATCGATCCTTTTTAGGGCCTGGAGGTAGTGCAGCTGTTGGTCGCCCGGAGCCGGGACGGCGCGGCGATCGAGCAGGTGGTGGGCATGTCACGTGTTGTGCTGCTGCGGGATGCAGCGATGGCGGAGACGCCGAAAAGGTGGGAAGGGGTTGAGGACGCGGTCATTCGGTCCCATGGCGTCGGCGGCCATGAGAAGCTGCGGCGGAGCGGCGGAGCGGCGGGAAGAGATTGATTGGTTGGGGGGGCGCCATGTGTCGGGGGGGTTGTGAGATTGGACTTGTATATGTAGCAGTGCTGCAGTTGCATGAGGTATAGTGGATTTGTTGTGTTTTTTAAAGAACGCCCGAGTTATTGGACTGTTTTTTTTCTTTGCTTTGCTTTTCCAAAAATTACTTCTCTAAATGGTTTTTTCAAACAGTTTCTTCAAATAGTTTCTTGAGTTTAAAACTGTATGTGCCGTCTACTTAGACGTCTCTATCGTCTTGAAAAATATAGATAAAAATCATTAATTATAGCTAAAAGTCATCAACTGTAGCTAAAAAAAGGTCATAGCGGTTAGCAAGGGTAGAAAACATATCTGTTGTCATGCTACCCTCTCAGCCCCTCTCTCTCTCGGAAACAACGGAAATGACTAAATGGTCATGAACAAAATTGAATAACTGCATCGAGTCCGGACAGTACGCGCGGTAGTACCGCACCCCGATATGACTGAAAATTAGTTGACGATATGTTATTTACAGAAAGGTACATTTTGGAGCCTTTTTGCCTCCCCGGAAGAACGGTAGTACCGCTTGTGGAAAACGGTACTACCACATGTCGGTAGTACCGAACACTATGAGGGCGGTAGTACTGCACTTTGAGTTCAAACAGATTTATATTTAATTATTTACAATTGTGGTGGTTATCATCAATTACCAAAAAAAGAAAAAGTGAAGAATTTAGACCCGACATTATGAGTTAATGGTATATTTTAGTAATTAATGGCAATCATATTGTGAGACTAACATTTTCTATGAGTTGGATGAATAAGTTATGTTCCATAATGATGAAGATTTTGGATGACTTCGTGTGTTAAAGATCATCAAGATAAGCTTTAGGATGGAACATAGCTTCATGACTTGAAAACCATCAAGAAGATGATGAATCATATGTTGATGCATATTGAGATCTCGTCAAGAAGATGATGAATCATATGTTGATGCATATTGAGATCTCGAAAAGGAGGTAATCATAAGTTGATCATCAAGTTAAGAGAAAACAATGACCCGGATTTGAAGTGAAAATGTGTGTCATCAAACTTTAAAATGATGCTTAAGGTAAAGGTAGGGGTGGAAAAAAAGCTCGTTAGTGGGGCTCATTGGCTCAGTTCAAAATTGCTTCAATTATACTTGTTAATTGGTTAAATATTAAAATGAGTTGATTTCAAATGAATTTGAATTTTACTTAAGCTCGGCTCGGCTCGTTAGCTCGTTTCTAAAAATACTTTTAAATTATATGTAAAATGATATTAAATCAAACTATGTCAATTTTAGAAAAAGCTCGATAAGACGAGGAGTTGGCTCGATATCCACCCCTAGGTAAAGGTATAACTAGCTATGGCTAACAATGTGTTTCTAGTCTTTTACCGGTCTTGGTGTATAGATGGAAGACCGAATTACTTGTATAGGATTGTTGTACTATTAAGAGGGATCTTATCTAATAGGTTGAGTCTTACATGTGTTAATAGCTCAATCATACTTACTCTAGCTTTCCGTGATATGATACTATTATTTGTAAATATGTTTTGCAAATAATTGAGTCTCATGCATCTAGTCCTTGCAATATGTGACTATACTTTGCAAATATATTTTGTAAATAGTTGAAGTCCTCATACCTACTCCTTGTGGCAAGATTTAAGTTTGCAAATGTGTTTTTCAAATTGTTAGAGGTCATGCATTATCCCTTGGCATGGTCTAAGATAGATTGTTTGTTGCTATTTCATTGGTCTTAGACCATGGTAGTGACTATTTTGATTTCTTATACTTTATGCATTGGTATAATGTGTTTGAGATTATGAAAATATGTGGGTCGTGTAGCGCTCTGAATAAGCTTTCCATAGAATCCAAAATCACTTAATTCCAACATCGGAGTCAAAAGTTATAATCATTTTTCCGAGTGTCGTCTGTGCTGAAATTCAGAAACGGTAGTACCGCCCTTATACCTGTGGTATGACCGCCCAAAGGTAGTACCGCTCGTCCCTTGTGAGTGCGGTAGTACCGCAAATGCTGAATAACGGCTAGTTTTATAGCCATTATGATGGAAAGCAGTAGTATCAACCCCATACTTGCGGTACTATTGGTTTTTCTAGGTTTTTGTCTCCAATGGCTAGTTTTTGTGGTGTGGGCTATAAATACCACCTTGGCCAGTTCAGACACTATCCTTGGCGCTTCATTTCATTCTCTTGAGCTAGTATGAGTTTCTCCTCTCAATTGTGTGTGTATTGCACCTTGTGAGCAAGGAGAGAGATCTCTAACTGCATGTGTTGCATCTAGAGATGGATTTCATATCCACTTGAGCTTGTGCATTCGTTGCACATGGTGAGAGTCAAGTAAGTGGCTTGACTTATTACTCTTAAAGGTTGCTGGCTCTTAGACGTCGTTGGAGGCGTCGTGTCAAGTGATCTTCTCAAAGAAGCTTGCGAAAAGGTCCAGTGTGTTTTGAAGGTTAGTGCTTACCTATCCGAAACGGGAAGGAGCTACCACTAGTGGAATTGAGGTGTTTGGCTTAATCCGTGGAGCCGGTCCAATTCATTTGGGCTTCCCTTAATGTGGACTAGGGGAGACCGACAAGTTTTCGAATACTACAGTAAAAAGAAACTGTGTTATTGTAGTTTATTCTCTTGTGTTCAATCTACATTCAAACAATTTATATTCATATAATTAAATTGATTGCTTGTCACCCTAGGATTGCAAACATTTGACATGATTTAGGTTGTTGGTGCACTTAGTGAGATAACTTGATTTAGGCCTTAATTGAGAAAAACTATTTTGATTTACGCTTCCACGTATAAACCTCGATTTTGGCCAAAAAAATTTAAAACCGCTTATTCATCTCCCCTCTAGTCGGCCTTCTCGATCCTACATAGGATAAGTACCAAACCAAGAATATTGTTCGTGCCGTAGGACAAGATATTGTCGCTCTTCCAATGAATGCAAGGGTGACAAAAGGTCAAAAGCCCAAGAGGGCGCTCTTCCAATGGAAAGGTGACAAAGGGTCAAAAAGCCGAAATTGGCATTGTCGCTCTTAATTTAGAAAAAAAGAGTAAAAAGTTGAAAGCACAATTATACTTTTTTTTCAGAATTCAACATTCTTGTGTTGAAGTATAGATGGTTCTTCAAGTTCTAAATGTTCTTCAACAGAATCAAAAGAAGATTGAATAATACATAGTGAGTAGAACATGTAAGAAGATTTTCTTCTAATAACCTATTTTTTTATTCTTATCAGAAAGCGAACTTTGCTGGAAATTCTTTTTTATACTATCGTTGAACATGTAGATTGAACAATATAGAGGGAGCAAAACGTGGAATGGTTGAAGTGTGCCGTCTTAAAAATTGCTTTTCTGGGTTTAGATACAAATTTGAACATTTTGCAAATTGTTGCAGGTAAGGTACAGTATCATGCATCATATGAGGCCAGCAATATCACCTACAAAACAATCACAGTACAAGCAGTAACACATATGTACTAAACTCTCGTCAAGTGAAAACTCATGTACAAGATGTAACACAATTGTTCATGAACAAGTAATTGTAAGTAGTGTGGCACTTACAACTTCATGAATTCATGCAGATAAATATCATCTAAGTTTGCAAATGTATTTTGCAAACTGTTAGAGGTCATGCATTATCCCTTGGCATGGTCTAAGATAGATTGTTTGTTGCTATTTCATTGGCCTTAGACCATGGTAGTGACTATTTTGATTTCTTATACTTTATGCATTGGTATAATGTTTTTGAGATTATGAAAATATGCGGGTCGTGTAGCCCTCCGAATAAGCTTTCCATAGAAGCCAAGATCACTTAATTTCGACATCGAAGTCAAAAGTTATGATCATTTTTTCGAGTGTTGTCTGTGCTGAAATTCAGAAACGGTAGTACCGCCCTTATACCTGCGGTATGACCGCCCAAAGGTAGTACCGCCCGCCCCTTGTGAGTGCGGTAGTATCGCAAATGCTGAATAACTGCTAGTTTTATAGCCATTATGATGGAAAGCAGTAGTACCGACCCCATACCTGCGGTACTATTGGTTTTCCTAGGTTTTTTTTGTCTCCAATGGCTAGTTTTTATGGTGTGGGCTATTAATACCACCTTGGCTTGTTCAGACACTATCTTTGTCACTTCATTTCATTCTCTTCAGCTAGTGTGAGTTTCTCCTCTCAATTGTGCGTGTATTGCACCTTATGAGCAAGGAGAGAGATCTCTAATTGCATGTGTTGCATCTAGAGATGGATTTCGTATCCACTTGAGCTTGTGCATTCGTTGCACGTAGTGAGAATGAAGTAAGGGGCTTGACTTATTACTCTTAAAGGTTATCGGCTCCTAGATGGCGTTAGAGGCGTCATGTTAAGTGATCTTCTCAAAGAAGGTTGCGAGAAGGTCCAGTATGTTGTGAATGTTAGAGGTTACCTACCTGAAACGGGAAGGAGCTATCACTAGTGGAATTGAGGTATTTGGCTTAATCCGTGGAGCCGGTCCAATTCATTTGGGCTTCCCTTAATGTGGACTAGGGGAGACCGACAAGTCTTCGAATACTACGTTAAAAAGAAACCGTTTTATTGTAGTTTATTCTCTTGTGTTCAATCTACATTCAAGCAATTTATATTCATATAATTAAATTGATTGCTTGTCACCCTAGGATTGCAAACCTTTGACATGATTTAGGTTGTTGGTGCACTTAGTGAGATTACTTGATTTAGGCCTTAATTGAGAAAAACTATTTTGATTTACACTTCCACGTATAAGCCTCGATTTTGGCCCAAGGAAATTTAAAACCGCCTATTCATCTCCCATGTAGTCGGCCTTCTCGATCCTACACAGGATAAGTACCAAACCAAGAATATTGTTCGTGCCGTAGGACAGGATATTGTCGCTCTTCCATGAATGCAAGGGTGACAAAAGGTCAAAAGCCCAAGAGGGCGCTCTTCCAATGGAAAGGTGACAAAAGGTCAAAAAGCCTAAAATGGCATTGTCGCCCTTAATTTAGAAAAAAAGAGTAAAAAGTTGAAAGCACAATTATACTTTTTGCAAATTGTTGCAGGTAAGGTACATTATCATGCATCATATGAGGCTAGCAATATCACCTACAGAACAATCACAGTACAAGCAGTAACACATATGTACTAAACTCTCGTCAAGTGAAAACTCATGTACAAGATGTAACACAATTGTTCATGAACAAGTAATTGTAAGTAGTGTGGCACTTACAACTTCATCAATTCATGCAGATTAATATGAAACAATAGCATAATCATGCATTCATCTAAGTGCAACCAAAATTAGCATGATGATCCATTGATTCATGACATATCTAGGCATGTGGTATCACATCTAAGCATCAAATTTCAGCATCAACATCCACTACTGCAGAAAAGATCATCATAGACGGTTCAAAAATATCATCATAGTTTATGGATCAGTAGTGACATGAAGTCATCACAAATAGCTTTCGAACTGTCTGTGATGCATACTATCACATATGGTTTCAACTACAAGCCGCCTGTGATAGTTTAATATCATAGACAGTTTGTAGTTGCAACCTTCTGTGATATCTATTATTACAGACGATTCTAGTTAAGAACTGTCTGCGATAGTATGCATTACAGACGGTTCTAGTTAAGAACTATCTATGAGAAACCTCTCCCGATGTCAAAAATATGACTCTTTCAGTTCATCAACATTCTCTAATTGCACTGTTTGCACTATAAAACAGTGCAATGAGAGAGTATACTGTAACATCCTAAAATTTTAAATTTGGAAGTATAAAGCTTTTGAATTATTTTTACAATATATTCTATTTGAATTTCGATTTTTGCGGGGTTCTTAACACTGTGGTTGAGGTTATGATAATTGAATAAATTCATGAAAAATAAAACAAACATTAGTGATGCCATAAAGGGAAATATGCAAATAATAGAAAACCAAAATTTTAAATACGAATCTGAAAAGATGATCCAGCATTAGGAGGGAGAAACACGAGTTAAAATATAAAATCTCATTTTGGAAATAATAGCATACAAAAACTTTCAATTTGGACACTTAAAAATTTATAAATACAATTTATAGCAAAAGTTGAAAAAAAATCAAAATAGAAGACTAGTATATTTCATATCAAGATGATTGAACCAAGACTTGAGTTGAAAATTCAGAAATAGAAATTTAAATTTAAATTCCAAAATTTGCTAAAGCTTCTCATTTTCTCTCTCTTTCCTTTTCTTTTTCTTTCCCTTCCCCCTCCCGGTTTCTCGCTGCGCGTGGGCCCCGCCCCTGCCCGTTCTCTTTCTCTGGCCTCGGGCCCTCCTCCCTTCTCTCTTTCTTCTCCCGAACGCTCGCGTTTCCTTTCTTTCCTTCTTCCCCTTCCTACGTGGTTGTGCGGTGCGTCTCCTCTTTCTTCCTCTCCCCGCCGAACTCGCAAGCATGCACGCCTCCACCATGCGCCGCCTTTGCTTCCGCCCTCTGCGCGCTCATCATTCTTGCTCTGGTCCGTCTCATCGCCAAGACACCAGGCGCCCTCCTCTGCTGACTCGGCGTGCTGGCGCAAGGCTGCCCGTGCCTTGTATTATCACGCCGAATCCATCCTCAGGATCTGCCGCAGCTGCCCAGTCATTTCCACCGCCTATGCCACCGCCGCCTGCCCCGACAAGACAACACGGCCGCCCGCCCGTTGCCGGCCCCCTTTCCGTCGCCTATAAAGCCCAAGCGACCCTTCCTTCACTCCGCCGCATTCCTCCCTGTCTCCCACCTCGATTAATCGAACCCCCGTGCGTCGTAGCTCGCCGGCGAACTCCTCCTTCCCCAACTCCGGCCATCCGGCAATTCACTGCTCGGAGCCGCGCCGAGCCAATTCCTTCAAGCCGGAGCTTCCTCGAAGCGTGACGAAGCTACTCCTATCCTCGGCCGGGCCCTCCACCACCTCTCCTTCGCCGGCACCGAAGTCCTCCCCAAGTCGCCGCCCGCCGCCGCCCGCCGCCACCGTGCCCCTCGGTCCTCACCGACTTCACCGCAGACCTCCCCGTCGCACCAAGAACGTATTTTTGCACTCTCCCGCACCTCTCCGACCGCCGCTCACCGCCGGCACCGCCGCCCCCGAGCTTCCTCTGCCTCCGCCCCGCACGCTCAGCTCAACTGCCTTCGTTCGCCCCCTTGGTCAGGTAACATCGGCTAGCCAAGTGGCTAGCAGCGCTCGCTCTCACCGCACCCGCCTGCGTTCGAATCTCTCTGGCCGCAAGTAGAGTTAGGATTTTTACCCATTTTGCTAGAAGCAACAGTAAAAGCGGATTAAGGAATAATTAAGAAAAGAAAATCACGGATTAGCCAATAATTAATACAAAATTAATTAGAATGTAAATAAGCTTAATTAATGTTCATACAAGGGTTAGTTAATGATATTTAATGGTTAATGACTGTCATAAAAACTAATACCATATAATCATTTAAAATCTCTCACTGATATGTGGGCCCCACTATTTAGTGAGTACGATGTATGGCCCCATGTGTCGTGGCACACATGAATGAAAAAAAATATATAATAAAATAATAATAAAATAAAAGAGAAATTTAAAATAGCATGTGGGACTCACCTATCAAACTTTTAGTATTTTTCGGAATTAATTGAGCTGAAAACTTTGAGTGTGCATAACTTGTTCATTATAGCTCCAAATTAAATGAAACAAATTTCTAAATTCATCTGAAATAAATATCTGCCCAATGGAACCAAAAATCCTGATTTTTTGAAGCTCATTTGAATTTAGAAAATAATTTAGAAAGCTTATAAAAAATGTTTTAAAGGATGCAAAATAGATTATGGGATATTTAAAATGGAATTAGTTGTCATAGAAGATTAATGTGCCTTTAGCGTTTATTTTAAATCTAAAGTTAATTAAGGACATCAATAAATAAAAATGACTTTTGTAAAATTTCCATATATAGTAAAGATACCTTTAGTTGTAAAATAGAATAAATGCATTAACCCTTGGCATTCTATCAATGAATTCCGGTGAATGAATTTAAATATATATATATATATATATATAATAAAGTTAAGCCTAATAATAACTAAGGGTAGATAAAACAATAATGAGGTCAATAATGAGATCAAGTCATCATATTCTACCACCGACCTTGCTTCCAATCACCAATTAACTCGTAATAAAACTAAATTGAGTTTATTCGGATTTATTTGGATCTTTTGAGTTATTTGTTTTTATTTGTGTTCAGTCATTTATCGCGTAATTAGAAACTGGAGTCCCAAGAATCAAGCGATCAAGCGTGTCGATAGCGAAGTGAAGATAAAGACCCAAAGATCAAGAGAAAGCATCGTGTGAGCTCAAGTCCATGAAACCGCGCCAAAGTAGTCAATACTTTGATCATGTTAAACCTACATTTTCTGCAAACTACTTTTGTTTAAATTATCAAATTGCATGCTGTTATTTTATATGCAACTACATGTTTAATTCGAGATTCTAGTTATATGCCTATTGTTTGCCTTGATTAATATTATACCCCCTTTTTGAATATTGATTATCCGAACCTTGTCGCCCTAGTAAAAATTATAGTAGTAACCTTATAAAAATAAGTCCGTAATTATATGCCATGCTTAGTACTGCATAGATATTCATGGGCGTGAGAACGCCCAAGCATCATTTTCAATCATGAGAAACTGGTTTGGGCAGTCATGGTGATAATGACTGCTATTTGTGTTGGATATGATTATTTTATGCTCCCAAAAACCTCAACTTGCTCGAATATCTGGGCGGATGATTTGGGGGCTGGTGTGTGGTGCGGTGGGAGCACAAATATGGAATGTGGTAGAACTGCCCAGGTAATTATAAGGACCGAATCTTGTCATGACCTCCCGTGTAAAACAGTACAACCACATGTATGTAAATTACAACTTGGCTAAGTAGCGGTATCGACACTCCCCGACTCATCTCACCGGTAGTGGATAGACGTGGTTATGCAAGGGCAAGGAGGCCTAAAGGGACACCAAGTGGAGGGTGACGTTCACCAGTCGTACTAGCATTGAGGGGAGAGGAGCCCGAATAATGCTAGTAGCCGTGGTGGACATCCCGTGCAACGTATGGGACCCATCGCAAGTGGGAACTGCCCATAGGGTGAGATGACTAGTGGAACTAAATACTCTGAACAGTCATGTGATAATCTGTTCGACCACCTGGCTAAGGAAACAGGTGGGGCAACGGGTAGATTATCGCTTGTGGTGAAAGTGTACACACTCTGCAGAGTCAAAACTATTCGAATAGCCGTGCCCACGGTCATGGGTGGACATGGGAACTTAACCAGATATAGTTCTATTTCAAAAACTTTGTGGGTGGGAATGGAAAAGTGGAGGGCAGTGCAAGGCCCTGATTTGTGTTGTCCTGGGTGTCGTCCCAGAGATAAGTTAAGCGGCTATAACGCTGAAGGATTATGCATATGGTGCAGATGCCATGTAACGGTGGATGGAATCTGAATCGCTATTATTATTGCATTCTCTTACATAATATGTTTTGTTCAAACTGCTAAGTCTCAGGAAATTCCTATGTATTATATTTCAAAAGCAAAATCATGAAAATAGTTCACATAAAATAAGATGTCAGAAAGAACAAGTAGAGTCGTAAGAACAGAAAATGTCGGCTTGTGGTAAGCGCATAAAGATGTTGGCGGATCCATGTCGATCATAAAAAGAGAACGACAGCGAGGGTTCTAGGAGAAATAAATTGGTGGAGCTTAAATGGATTGATAGGCCAGATAGAAGATTTAAATAATTTTTGGAGAATTAGGATGTGCAAGGAAAATTTGGGATTACAATATGGATAAATGATATAAATTCTTGGAAGAAGTTGTGAATAACGGGATTAATAGGATTTGATCATATACTAGAAAGATCAAATGAATTTCTAGGATGATTGAGGAAATGATAACGATTACTGAAGTATAATCTTGATCAATGATAATCTTAGTGGATGTACACTAATGAGTCGTATACTAGATTACAGATATTCTTGGCGGAGGTAAAACTAGAGACTTAGTAAGAGATAGGTAATGGTAAACAAGATTGATTATTGGGAGAGCAAATTATGGTTTTGGATTAATAGCAAAGGATTAGACTGTTAGCAAGCCTTGATAAGAATTATTGTGGTGGGATAAAGAAAGTAATTATGTTAAAGGATCACTAGAATTTAAGAGGTGAAGAATTGATGGATAGCAATCATAAGATTGGATTACTAGGAATTTATGATACATCAGATATTGGTGGATACAAAATAAAGAAAACCAGATTTGTATTAGAATGAGGAGTTAATTAAATTATTGAATAATGAGCCTAAGATTGGATTTATGAACTGGTGGTGAATATTCGGACTCATATATGAGAGTGGTCACTTCGATTCGGTCATTGAATATTTTAGATAATGCTTTCGAAATTATTTGATCGGTGGGTCACAAGTATAGGTATTTGATTATAACTAAGTGGTGTAGTCAATAGGTTGGCAATCGGTGGATCTGAGATCGGGATTATACGATTCTGGTGAAATTTAAGGTTGGAGGAATAAATTTATGGGGAAGGTTAGAATTACGTGAGAATCAGACAACCATGGTTGGATTGATAAGATGGTAGGTGATAGAATAGAAAGCGGATAATCGGTGGATTAGATAAGTGATGATACTTGTTTTTCGGAGTTTTAGACCACAATAATAGCACTATAATTAAATATTAAGAATAATGCGAAGAGCAATTTTTTTGGCAAATAAAACAGCCCGAGCCTTTCCTTTGATAAGCCTTGCATATTATTTATTTGCATTCTGTGTATTGGCTCGCGGAGCACGGTGGTTAGTGTGCTCACACTCGCTCTCATAACAAATCCAGAATCAGGATTCAGTCCACTGCGCCTCAGCAACACTATTGCTCACAATGACAAAGAAGATGAAGATGTCAAGGGTTAGATCGCGAACCTCCAGTTGGCTGCCTGTGGGCATGTCACAAGGTCCCACACAGCTTCGTTTTTCCGCTGCGCAATTCTCGATTTCGGCCTAATCGGCCCATGAGTAAGTTTACTATTTTTTTATGCTTCCGCATGGTATGTTTTTTATATTCATTTTCTGTAACTGTGAGCACTATCTACTGATCCAGGGAATAGTGCATTAAATCACAGAGGATTCCAGATAGTAAAATCTGGGGCCCTACATATACATGAACCAAAGCAGGTCTATTTATGAGAACAAGATCATCCTAGCCATCCATCACTCCTCACATGCATGTAAGAACTAAGGCATCAACAAATATTTTCCACATGGAAGAACTAAGGTATCAACAAGAGGGGAGGGGATCAGATAGGGAATGAACAAAGTACTAGCACTGATGAAGGAGAGGAGGCGGCAGCGTCACCATTGTATCACGACGGTGACACTGCACAAGACACTCTTACGATAAGAGAGCCTTGCGCAGGAAGTTGTGTCACAACCGGAGGTGGAGGAGCTCGGGGGAGGCGGCAGATGCTTTAATCGGTGGTTTGGGGTGAGCCAGCAGGAGGATCGGTTTGGAGTGTTTGGGGGAGACATGTGGGGAGGCATATATAAGGGCATTTGGCCAGGTAGCAGAATCGAGAGGTCGTGACGTCACTTCAGTTTGAATAGAGGGAGCGGTAAAAACAAGTGGCAAAATATCATAGACGGTTTTAATACAAACCTTATATGATGAGGTAATATCACAGACGGTTTTTGTTAATAACCGTCTATGATACTTCATAGACGGTTTTCAAAACGAACCGCCTATAATATTACCTTTTCATAGACAATTTTTAGTACTAGTAGCAACACAGATGGTCTATAAATCAAAAATCATCTGTGATTGTATTTAATACTGACGGTTTTGGTTAACCGTCTATGATTAAGCGTCTAGTATTAGCCCTTTTTGTAGTAGTGATCATAAAGTAATCAAACTTTGCTAGTTGTTGCACAAATCAAAGCACCAATAGTGTTGCTACCATATCCTCATACGGTCCACCTAAAAAAGAAAATTTTCGATAGGAACACAAGCATAAGAAAATGGAATTTTCTTCCAGATCTACCAATTTTGCCCTAAAAGATATCTATAACAACTAGATCTACCAACTACAGACATCAATCGAACTACATTTCCACAATATTTGAGGTAGACATGATGGATCTGGGTTCCGTACCTTTGGTTCCTGCAATGGAAGTCACACCATGTTGAGGTAGAGGAGACCCACGTGGTGGTCGAACGGGGGGCTATGAGGGGAGAACGGCCGATGAGCCTAGTTATAGCAGCAACAGAGATATGGTTAAGAATGGTGACGGAGGAGATTAGGGTTAAGAGTGGCAGCGGATGCTGACCTGAACAAGAGAAAAGGCTGAGGAGTTCGCCGGGGTCGCCAGAGTTCGCTGCGGTCACCGACCTCGCTCCGCCCGTGATCGAGCTTTCCCAACGCCGATGCGAGAATGAGAGCGGCAGGGATGAGGGTTGGGGACGGCGGAACCTTGACGGGACGAGGTGCATGCTGGGATGTGGCAATGGCACCAGCCAAGCACTCGAGGTGCTATTGTCTGTCGAGCAGGAGGAGGAGGCGTCGAGGTGGAGGCGAAGCCCAGAGCAGGTGGTGGCGAGCAGAGCCGGAGGCGGAGGGCGGACGACATGGGCCAGTGGGCGCGTGGCTTGAGCTAGCGGCTAGGGGCCGCGTGCGAGCGAGGCGGCATCGGCTAGGGCTGCTAGGGTGGACGAAATGACAAGTGACGAGGGGCGGCTAGGGTGGACGAAATGACGAGTGACAAGGGGTGGCTGGGTTGCCTGGAGGCGCCACCACACAGTGGGGCTAACAATACGGGCATTACTAGTATTTGGGCCACATGAACAATAAAAATCTACTGAATTGCTAGGACCCGGGCTATAGCCCCCCTAGCCCGTGCCCTAGATCTGCCCCTGGATCTTACGAAAGTTGGCCTCTCTGGCTCTCTCTGCCTACCAACTCAAGTTCTAAGCATCCGAGGGTATAGCGGGATCAGTACGGAAGGAAATCGGCACATTTGGTATTAGCACTACATGACATGAGATGCCAATGCCAGTGAAAGAACCTGCACCAAGGATAGAATAAACTCCAGGAAAAGGATAGAGTAAACTTTAGGAAAGAATCTAACCAAGAAAAGAGTGCTTAGGTAATGTAAGTTTAATATACCTGTTCTTTTGGGTTATAGCTTTTAATCCTAATCCTAGCACTCGTACGAACAAATCAAAAGTCGATAAGCCGCTTTGAAATAGCGGTAGAAAAAATGGTCCTATTTATTTATTTAAGAGAAATCATAAATCATAATCTGAACAGGCAATTATTAGGGAAAAAATCGTTGTCTTTTTCTTTCCTCGTTCTTGCCGAAGGTGTCACACGCTTCGGCACGCCACGGAGGCATTCAGGTCAGACAGATTGTATTGACGGTGGCCATGCACGTCTTGCCATTGTTGTAGGCGCCATGCACGTCTTTCCATTGTTGTACTGCTGGCTGCGAGCTCCATGAGCATCGATCTTTTGTTGTGCACGCTATTTTAGGTGGTGCTTCGATGACCGAATTTTTACTGTAACTGATTAAAATTATACTTTAGCTGATGATAATTTATTTAACATAATTAAAATTTTAAAAATAAAAAAATAGATTATCCCATCACGTATAATACAAATGAATACGAAAAAAAGAATCGACAAAAAAACTCAAAATAAACCGAAAAGTCAGAAAAAAATAAAATTTAGGAATAGTAAAAAATAAATCGAAAGCCAGAAGTCTAAACCCAAATGAGCAGAGTCTTATTGTTTCAAACAAGTCATTTTGAATGTTTCAAAATACACTTGTCCGTGTCAAGGTGGCATTTGAGCTAAGGTTACAAAAACCGGAGCCTTTTTTTTATTTGCGAAGTTTGCACGATCAACGGCATGCCGATAATTAAGCAGTTTGTCTGGCATTTGTAAAATCAAAGGTTGACCTGGCATTGAACCAGATCTTTACTTCTATAGATATTTTAAGTCGGTGGTGATGGTGGCTAGCTCCGCCTTGAAAATCTTCTGTGGGTAGATCTATGCGTAGCATGTGACTTGGAGAATCTTTTGCAAAGCATAGGATCATCTACACATATCATGTACGCATGTGGCTTGTAGATGTACGGAAACTCATATTATTTTGTTTTCGAGAGTCTGGAGCCCACGGGCTACCACAACTAAAAAAAAATCTACCCTTGGTATATAGAAGGTGAATGCAAGTGGCCGGCAGTAGCAGTACGATGGCTGAGTGGATTGCTACGCGCCCTCGAGAGCTACTTGCCTTTTGGTCGCCTCTCTCTCTCTCTCGCTTCTTTTCGTCGTAGCTCTCGATTTCAGCAGTTGTTTGCTTCTCGGTTCACACCGTGCCTTTTTTTTTTCCTGATATTGATTTCGCTTACTTTGATTTGAATTTCTAACTTATTTTTTACTATTTACAAATTTCGTCTTTTTTTAGTTTTTTGCCGGTTCTTTTTTCATATTCTTTTACACTGTTTGTGATGGGCTAATTTATTTTTAATATTTTAATTTTTTTGAAAATTTAGTTACATTAAATAAGCCATCATCAGCTATAGTGTAATTTTAATCAGTTATAGTGCAATTTCAGTCATAAGTCAACTTATTTCAGCACAACTAAGAGACACCAGTGTTCTGTCAGCAACTTAGATATTCCCATCTCCTAATGGATGTCGTCGTCGTCGTGGTGGTCTTCTTCTTCTTCTCTTGAGATCGATGGCGGTTAGTTCTGGGAGTGTGTATTATACTAGCAAACATGCCGAACAGTTTGGTTACTTCCCAACACCCAACTTCATATCCATATCCCATTGTCATCGATGAATGATGAACGAATTATGCAATTTAAAATTTTGCAAAAGGTACCGGTTGAAAGGTTGTAAAGTGGAACTAATGGACTTTATAAGAAAAATACTTGTCCGGGAACATTTTGGTTTTTTTTATCATAGAACATTTGGAACTTTTTGAGCGAGTGTCTGTATTCCTAGGAGTAGCTATGCACTTTAAAACTTTTTGGTTAGTATGACTTTCTAAAGAACTCGCAATGGAGTCAAAGATTTGACAAAGAATTCCTATTACATATGTCTGCCACACAAAGAAAAAGAACAACTTCAAACTAAAGTTTCCTTCGTTGCAAAAATACCCACTTCTGTAAAAAAATGATGTTATATATATATAGGAAAAATACATTCTACACCCGGGTGTATTACACCCACCTCTAATATACCACCTAAACAAACTTGAAATACTCATTTATCACTTTAGGTACATTTGTATACTAATTATAAGATACTCCAATGTGAACCACATGAAAAACTTGTAAAATAGTTCATAGTTTTTAGCGTATTTTGTAAATACCCTTATATACGCGCATAAAAAGAAGTATGTCGAAAAAATGTACATACCACTTCTGAAAAATTGTTCATACCACCTAGATGGTCTTAAATACTTATATACTACACGTACATACCCTCCGTTACGCGAGATACTCCCTACATTGCGAGATACGATATAGGGTGTAACTACACCCGGGTGTAGAAAAGAGGCTTCCTATATATATATATATATATATATATATATATATATATATATATATATATATATATATATATATATATATATATATATATATATATATATATATATACTATATAAAGAAGGAGTTGGTGGTTGGTCCGTTCTCACCCCTCTCCTCTCGACCATCCGATTTAATCTGGATCATTCGTCTCTCTTCTCCTCTCTCGGGATACAACCGCTCAATCCTCCACTTTTACCATCTCCTCGCGTATTCGGTCATCCTTCTCTCTCTCGCTTGCTCTCCAATATTTGATGCGTGAAGTTAGCGGCACAATAAGTTCCGTCTTATTATTTTTATGACTCCGTTGCAACGTCTGAGTCTCTAACTAGTGTATATATATATATATATATATATATATATATATATATATATATATATATAATACATTCAGTTCAATTGTTTTACCTTTGACTGACAATATATTTATCTTTATAATATTTAGATTGCTATACGTAAATTATACTAGTAGGTTTGTCTAAAAAAATTCTTAATATTATACTTTTTTTAGATTTTACAAATGTATTACAACACAAATTAACGATGGAAGTTGTGTTTTAATATTCCCAAAGCGTCACTGTTTTCTTGTGACGGGGGCTGGAGGTAGTAGGTGTCTTAGCATAAATTTCTTGTGACAAATGGATACTGTTCTAGGTTTTCAAGGTAGTCTCTTATAAATGTTTCGCTATATTAATTATTACTCTAACAGAGAAACTACTCTTTCGGTTAATTATTGGGGTTAATTTATATTTTTTATTCTTATTGTTTGGATTTAATATATTTTATAATAATAATAATAGTTTTAGTTTCACAATTGTTGGTGCTTGGAAGGATTTTCTGTGCAGTTTAAACCTTTTTCTGATATAGCAGCTATGAAAATTTGAAACCTGTGACGTTGTACAAAAACCAAGAATAATAGGCGAAATCGACGGGGTCCGTGGTACAAAACGGACAGCCCCCTGGCACATTTTAAATGCTTGTGACACGCTCCCCCAAATCTCCGCTCCCGGAGTCCGCCACCTTCCAATGTCCCGACCAAGCCATCACCGCCCGCTCCACCCCCTCGCCGCCGCCGCCGTGCTCCTCCTCCTCCTCTCTCCACCGTCTGCCGCCGACCCGGACGACGAGCGGTGCCTGTCGAGCCTCCACCAGTCCTTCTCCGACCCCTCCGGCGGCCTCCGCAACTGGACAAAGGCCTCCTTCTCCGCCCCCTGCGAGGGCTTCATCTCCCACCTCCAGGGCGTCACCTGCAACAACGGCCGCGTCTACAAGCTATCCCTCCCGGGCCTCTCCCTCGCCGGCGCCATCCCGCCGGAGCTCTCCAACTGCACCAACCTCCAGTCGCTGGACCTCTCCTCCAACGCGCTGTCCGGCGCCATCCCGCCGGAGTTCTCCGTGCTGCTCAACCTCGCCGTGCTCAACCTCTCCGCCAACCGCCTCTCCGGCGCCATCCCGCGGGAGCTCGCCAGCTGCGCATACCTCAACGTCATAGATCTCCACGGCAACCAGCTCTCCGGCCCCATCCCCGACGAGCTCGGCCTCCTCGTGCGCCTCTCCACCTTCGACGTCTCGTACAACCGCCTCTCAGGACCCATCCCCGTGCTCCTCGCGAACCGCACCGGCGCCGGCGCGGCGGCGGGGACGGCGAGGTTCAATGCCAGCTCGTTCGTCGGGAACAAGGACCTGTACGGGTACCCTCTGCCGCCGATGCGGGGGCGCGGGCTGTCCGTGCTGGCCATCGTCGGCATCGGCCTCGGCAGCGGGCTGCTCAGCCTGGTGCTCAGCTTCTCCGCCGTCTGCCTCTGGCTCCGCGCCACCGACCGCACGGCGACCATGCACGGCGAGGAGGGCAAGATCTCCCACCTCATGCCGGCCTACTGAAACAACCAAGCTGACGCCGGCGATGCTTGGCTTCGCGTGAAGATTCCGCCTTGGAGATGCAACCAGCTCCTTGCACTGCATTGCCTCCCGATTTAATCTAACTGCACACGATAGATTTGGGTGTGGTTTGGGTCGGATTCTTGGAACCATGATTGGATCTTGGAGCTGGATGCTGGATCGGATCGGAGCAGCCATCTTCTTCCGCAGTCTGGGTGTCAGAAGCTGATCAATTGAGTTAATTGTTGTATTTCTTATCTCTTTTAGATGACAACTGCTAGAAAACGGCCCGACGGTATACCTACCATCTCTCTCATAGAGGGACGCCTGGGAGGCTGTGGGCGGCTGCGGAGGGCGACGCACGGTGGCGGAGAGCAGGACGATGAGATGGCGACGCTGTAAATATTAGGTTGGACAAGGTAAAAATAGTAAGGGAGAAAGAGATAGCGGTGCGGCGAGGCGATGAGATCGCCGCTGGCCACAATAGGAGGCGAGGGCGACGGAGGACGCGCACGGAGTTAAGATCGGCACGGCAAGATGTCAGCGATACCGATACGTAGGTGAGGGAAAGGGAAGATGAGGAGAGGCAGACGAGGAGCAGAGCTATACCAATTTCGATGGTGTAGCGTCCCCTAGTGTTCTCCTTTTAGATTAGGTTTTTTTTAATGTGTTTAGGTATCACCTAGATGTTTTCTTTTTAACAATCATTTAGATTTAAGATGGTTGGATTAGAGATCTAATGGTTTCTTTTTTTCGAGGAGGGGGAGATTTTTTTGGTGAGAGTGGAGGGAGAATTCTCGGCCGTTGGATCTCTAATCTAATGATCACAAATCTGAATGATAGTTAAAAAAACATCTAAATAATATTTTTCAACACTCTTCTTTTTTAGTATCTGCTGAATTTTTTGCCTTCCTTTAGCTGGACTCTTTGGAGGGAGAGGGTTAGACTTGATGACATCATCTTGTGTGTATATCGAAGAATTTATTTCACCAGACCAAACTGCTGATTTTTTTCTAGCTTGGGTTTGCTTCTACTTCAATTCATCTTCTCCTTAAATGGCGGCGAATTCTGGTGCAGATTTGTTTTATGCTACGCTATTCTAATCAGATCGCGTGCTTTAATTTGTTCCAAATTCTTTGTGCTCGATCATGAGCTCTTTCCAATCCTTTTTGCTAAACAAATATCTCTTGCCTTGCTTTGCTTGCTTTCATGTGATGCTTAGATTGGTGCCACTCCCGCGAATGAGTGGCAGGGCCACTACTTGCACTAGCAGTGCTTTATTGTTCCATTAGCAGCATGCTGGAGTGTCGTTGATTGGGCGCTGGCTGTTGCTTAGAAGCTTCAGCAAAGCTCCTTTTTGAGAGTCAATTAAAATAAACGGGACGATATTTTAAAATGGATTCTTCGAATGACTTTTTAATCTCAAAACCGTATATACTATCAGTGGCAATGTCTTCATGGTTCGCATGATGTGGACGAGACCTACGACTGAGGTAACGTTTATTTTTGCTTTTTCTAAAGTTTTTTTTTACTAAAATTATACTGTAACGATCGTTAGTTTTTTAAATTATTTAATTAAAAATAAAAAATAAAAAATTATTATATTTCTACAGACAATATAAATGAAAAGGGGGAAAACTAAAAATTAAAATTAAAGAACTAACGTCTAACGAGTTCATACCTGTGCCTTTTAGAAGTTGAGACCGCAATGAACATACTGGAACTCCCCCCGTGATTTGAAGCTTCAGCGTGAGCCTTTGGACGTCTTCCGGAGCGCGCCCACATGATGTGGACGAGACGAGCGTGGAATCTTAGGAACTCCCCGTGACCCACCCGTCGCTGACACGTGGGCCCTGTTGCAGGAGTAACGCTACCTCGCTTCACGTGTCAGTGACTGTTCACGTAAAATCATCAACGTATGGACGGCGCCGTCGTTCTGACGTGCCGAGTGCGCGCGCGCAGCGGATGTGCTGCAGTGCAAATTCGGAGCTGCTTCATAATGGCCACTACCGACGTGAGGTTCCCATCGGCTTTTCTCCCTTCCACTACGCACTCGCAACTGGTTATTGGTGATGACAGCCAAAAGCATCTTTCTTTTCTTTACTTTCTTTTATTAAGGGTGCCTAGCTTTATGTTCCGTTCTAAACAACTTCTGCTTCTAACATTTAGAAAACATCGGTTTCTTAATTTCTGTTTCTAGATTTTTTTTGCATTTTCTTTTCTCCTTATTCCTTTGTATTGTTTGTAATGATATATCTTTTTTATTTTTTTAAATTTAATTCCTTAGAAAAAGCTAACGGTTGCTACAGTTTAATTTCAGCCGCTACAGCTGATTGGAGCACTATTTTAGAAGCATGATTTAGGACATCTATAACAATACAACTTTAGCTGTCTCTTAGCTATACCACACCAACAAATTTCTATGTGGAGGAGAGAGAGGAGGTGAGGAAATAGAATATGCTGTCTCTTATGCATGAGGCAATCTGAGCATACAAATCAGCGTAAATAGTAATAAAGTGTGAAGGGCAAATGTAATAAAAGTAATATAAAATAGTTTGATAAATTAATTTTAAAGATTAACCGTTGGATATGTTATCTCTAATGATATGTTTAGGTAAGATAAAAATTTTAAAGATGATTCTAAGAAATAAATAGACTATTATATATGCTCTTGCGCGAGCATAAAACGTTCATTATTTAAGCATCGGTCGTTCTCCCAAAATAAAAAAAGCATCGGTTGTTGGGAGCTACGTACGAATAGGTTCTGTCTTCGTGCGAACGTTCTCACACCGCTATTTGCTGATGGAGAGATGTGGCTATTAGTACGTGGAATACCGAATCTAATCCTTGGCTATTAGCGTCACACTGAGAAATGACGGCCGATATTTGTGTTAAACAATGCAGTGTTGTACTGTAGTAATTAGTAAATAGTAGTACTGCAGGGATATATGCTGCATGCTTGTAACACTCTGCCCATCCTCTGGGCCTAGAGTGCTACCATCATTGCACTATAATAATAATACTTTTAAAACAGCTGCTAAACAATTTAAGCAAACTCTACTTTTTCATAAAGCAGCGACCACTTACACCGTACCTTTTTTTTTGCAACTATTCTAACTTGCTAGTGGAGTTAAACATACTAATAAAAATTGGTTAAGTGACGTGCTGCAAGAACGTGAAGATATTCATGTGCTACACCTGCCCATGCATGTCGTCCTCAACGGTCACCTAAAAACAACAACAAAGCAAGGGTGAGTCGAAAGACTCAGCAAGTACATAATAGGACGATAAAAATACTAACACAACATGAAGACAATTTTAATCCAATCAAAATACTCTGCATACATAGCCATGCTTGTACCACCATTCTCAAGGTTCCACATTGCCAAATCATCAATGCAATGCAATGCAATTCATCCCTGCTCTACATGCACATTTGCTCATCACATTGCAAATACCGGTATTGCCGAGTGAACACCCGTCGATGTTCACCCATAATCTTGGGCCCGCCCATTTCGGCATGGGGGTCTCTCCACTCCCGTGGAGGCCTACCGAAGTAGGTCTTACTCAAGAGCGCTCCGGATTAGTCAACTAGCTTTACTCGTAGCTAGAGACTTTCTCACCGCCCTAACTCTTGAGTGCACATAATGCAAATGCAGATGCTCATTGTCATAATCACACTCATCATTAACATCATTAGCAGGTAAGCATCATTGCCCACCTTACTCCATCATCATTACCATCATTTACCATGCAACCTCATGTCATATAAACATCACACTTCCACATAAACATCATGTAATCATCGCATTTCCACATAAACATTATCACAGCATATAAACATCGCATAATCATAAACTCTATAGTCTACCGCTCTACCATGCACTTGCCTGTTAACCAAGCAGAGCGGAACGACGTGCAGACGACGTCGACTCTGGACCTCCACCTGGACAAGCAAATAGTTCGATTTAACGCATCATAACAAAACCATAGATAAAACAGGCGACGACGTTACTACTCGCATATCCCAATTCTGGCGTAATAACGCACGGGTCTCAGGGACCTGTCGCGCAGACACCAAAATGTCCCTTTTTTTCTTTCTTTTTCTCCTCTTTTATTTTCTTTCTTTTTCTTTCCTCTTCTCTTTCTCTCTCTCTCTTTTCTTTCCTTTCTTTCTTTCTTTCTCTTTTCTCTTTTTTTTCTTACCCGGCCGCTCCCTCCTCCCTATTCCCTTTGGCTGAACGGCCTAAGCCTCCCCTGCCCCTCTCCCTCTTTCTCGCGGGCGCTCCACTAGGCGACGGCGGGGCTCGCGGTCGAGCTCAGGCTCGCCGGCCCGGCTCTCACCGCCGGCCGTCCCCCGCTCGCCTCCGCCTTCTCCTCACCCTTGCCCTCTCACTTCACCCCCCTCTCTCCTGGCGGCTTGCAGTGCGGAGGGGTGGCGGCTCCTCCCAAATCGGCCGACCGGGGTCAGATCCGGCCGCCTCCTGCCGGCGGCGGCTTCCCCTCCAGCGACTCCGCTCCTTCCCTCGTTCTTTGCCTCGGATCTGGCCAGCCCAAACCGGATGCGTGCCCTCCCTTGCATGCACGCGACGGCGGGGCGCTGGGTGCCGCCACCCGGTCGGCACGGCCAGCGACCTGGTCGTCGTCCTCAGCTCCGGTCTGCGGCTCCGCCCTTAGTCGCCAACGCCGCCACACCTCCCTCAACTCGTCGGCCCCCAGGCCACCGGCCACTCCCTACGGCTTGAGCTCGCCGGCCATGGCTTGCAGCCGGCCGGCCGCCCTCACCACCAGGACGGTTTGCCCCTCACTCTCAAGTGCTCTTCTTCTACCTTTTGCAAGCTATTAAACTGCGCTATGGGGTCGTGGAGGGATGGTGGATGTACTCACGGGTTGGCTTGCGCGTGGGCTCGGCGGTCGTGGTTGTCGGCGCCCTCGGATGGCGTCGGCGTCGTACTCACGCCCAGCCTTCCGAGCTCCTTGGGGCCTCCTCTCCTCCTTCGGGCTTCCTCTTCCTCACCTCCTCTCTGTGGTTTTCTGGTGACTCCGGCTAGAATGGGGGAAGAAGAAGCTGTTTGATGGCTTTGAACTGAGACTTATGCCTCTGGTTGCTCTCGGCTGGGGAGGTGAAATGATGTTGCTTGCTACTGCTGCGGCTGTGACAGAAAAGGTGGAGCAAGAAAAGTGGTTGTGTGTGTTGTCTTGTCTACTTAAGGCCATGGCTGTCACTCTCACTGGGAAATGGCTCTTTTGCCCTTCCCCTTTTTGCCTTGGCTGGGAATGGCACTAAGGGCTTTTTGGTCCAACGGCAGCCCTAAACCATTTGGTGCTCTTCTACTGCGGCCGATAAATCGGTAACAGGTAAAAATAGAATTTCCTGCCGAGTGACGAAAACCCACAACGCGAGACGGTGCCGACCGGCCTGGACGGTGCAGGAACCTCGAGGCGCTACTTTCGATCGCTTTCTAGATGGTGCCGACCGTCCTTGGGTGGTCTGGGAACCTCTGAGAGCGTTGTTTGTTCGGCATTCTAAAAGCCGATGGGTCTGACGGCAAAACCGCTCATTTCTTTCCTTAATTCTCTCTTTTGAAATTTAGTGGCATTACAATGCTATAGTGCATGAACTTTGGAAAAGGCTATACAGCTATCTAGTTCCGGTATTTTTTTTGGTTTTTTGTGACTTTTAGTTTTGACTTATTCGAAAGTTGAGACAAATCGAACGATTTTTCTAAACAGCTTTTCATACCTAAAATCATGTGCACTATCTTTGCTGACGTCTCCTCCATCCACCGCCCTCTTGAAAATCCTTGACCGTAACACCTTCTCTCCTCCCTTCTTATTGGCTGAAACACTTACTGAGTCTCAACCCACTAAGCACTTGGAGAAACCCGTCAACTCTACTTACACAGGTTTTACACGCTAATGCACGCTTTTCAAAGCGTTTACAAGACCCAACCCATTAAACCTTTAGCAATTGATCCACTCAGCAATTTCCGTCTATTCCTGATCCCTTGTCATTGACCGCTAACATTCTTTAAGCCACCTACATATTCAAAGACCAAGCAATCATCTTAAGGCACAAGTTCAGTACATTTGACTCACGTCAGTCAAAATAATGCATCATGCAACTCAACACAACCAACGACACCTATGCTGTGCAGCCACTCAAACCACTCAAAAACATCTCACTGTTCTGACTGTAGCTACTAGTTTGACCGTGATGCGGCGCAAAACATTACTACCGCATCAATTGGTTCCTTTGACCAGTTTAGTGCTAAATTTGATGTTAATTCTGACTTACAAGAGTGAAAGGGAAAAGAACAAGATGTGCATGTGCACGTGGTTCATGGGCCTAGGGCAACCGCACCTAGTCGAGAGGGGCAGCATGCATATATGCATGCATGAGGCCATGTACACAATCAGAAGGATGGATTACTTGGAAAATTTAATCATTTGTCATTTTTATAAGTAGAGTGGCAACAGATTTACCACCCTGATCCATTTTCAGTGACTCAGATGGGCCTACATGTAAGTGACAGAGTTAATTGGCCAATCTTAAGAGTGGCAAAGAGTTGAAATCCCCGGATTACTTTGATCTTCAAGGTGACATGCTGTCTTTCCAAAGTAAATCCACCACGGAGTTCTACCGCTACACATTAATTACCAAGAGATAAGCGACCAAATAACAAGGAAACAATACAAATTAAAAGGCAACAGATCAGGGAGATCAAGGTTGCTGCTAGCCGTACATGGAGTTTGTTTTCTTGTTCACCGGGTCTTCCTGTTCGCGTGTTCCTTTCTGTGCGTGACCTTGGATGGGGGCCATCGATGGCCAGAGTACCTCTCACGAGGGCAGAGGGAGTTGGCGCACAAAAAATTTGAAACTCGCAGTTTTTATTTTTTATTTATTTTTGGTTAGAATCGTGTTGACCCGCGTTCCTATGTTATTCGGCCGAAACCCCTAAGGGTCAGTTGTACCTTTCTTTTTGTCACAAGATTAGAAGAGTCGGTCAGACCTTAGTACGTGCGTTGGCTATATAATCCCAAGGGGTGCGCCCATGTAATCTCAGAGTTTTGAGTTATGGATTAACGGAAATCATTGTTTCCGCAGGTACGGGTGTTGGTTGGACGGCACACACAATCACACATCCATCCGAGCGAAGTACAACTGTCCGAGTGAAGTCACCGCTGCAGCACAAAAAGTTCATAGCACCTTCTACTGTTACGCACTGTCGGACCCAGATTTTTCAACCCAGAATCCTCTGTGATTTACTGCACTATTTTCTTGATCAGTAGATAGTGCTCACAGATACATTGCTGCATCAATTCATACATCGCATGAAATATACCAAACAATAATATTACATATCAGAGTGAAATACACCACGTCGGGTGACAGTTTACAAAAGGGCCGATTAGACCAAATACCTACAGTACAAAAGACAACAGTGGAAAGCATAAACAAAAATAGGACCAACGTCCACAGGCAAGCGACTGAGGGATAAATATGTGCAACAGGTATTATCTAGGTCTAGATAATATATGTGCACACAATCTCCATCAAGTCTACTCGTCTAGGACTCGAACTAGTGAAAGTCATCCTAATTCCCTTCGTTAGCTCCTCCATCCGTGGCAGGTGCGTCACCGTAAGCGTAGTGGTCCTGGTTTCCTGTTTCTGGTTTTGATAATGCGAGGGTGAGCACAAACACACCATGCTCTATGAGACAAAACACAGTATGCAAGTAAATAACATGAAGGGCTTATCAAGAAAAGGCTTGGGTTGTTTTGTTGCTAGAAATTACTTTTAAAATACGATACATAGAAATTTCCTGAGACCTAACAGTTCGTACTAAAACATGATATTTGGGTAAAAAGAATGTAGTGATAATAGTAGCACGGATTCCATTCACCGTTACATGGCTCTTGCACCATATGTTAACCTTTCAGCGTTATAACCGCTTACCTTATCACTGGGGCGACACCTAAGGTAACACAAACCAGGGCTTCCTGCAACCCGCCAATTTTTCAATTCCACCCACAAAGTTTTTGAAATAGAACTATATCTGGTTAAGTTCCCATGTCCGCCCGTAACCGTGGGCACAACTATTCGAATAGTTTTCACTCTGTAGAGTTGGTACACTTTACCCACAAGAGACGGTTCGTTTGTTGTTCCACACGATTCCTTTGTTATGTGGTTAAGTAGACCATCACAGTAACTTTTCAAAATACCTCGCCCCTTGCATCATCTCACCCATATGGGCTTCTCCCACTTGCGCTGGGTCTCATAATGATATGGAGTCGTCCGATCTTCTCGACGTAGAATTGGATACTCACGTGCCCTCTCTTGAATCGTAGCGATCCTCTATTGCCAATATAAGAACGAACACTCTTTAATTCGTAAGATCATACACATCGGACTTCACAACCATTAAGCGAAAGCTCTATCACACTCTCAATTCTCAGTAAAAAGATTGAACAATCTCAATTTGCAAGAACTCACAAAATTTCTACTGTAATTGTCGTGGCTATCAAAAACTCAAAATCATGCACAAACTCATATCTCATTATCTAGTCTCTGTCCTGGTACTTTGTTTTCTAGTCGCGCCCCCTGCCATCCGTGCGTGATGATGCGAGTATATATACGGCAGCTGTCCGATGCCACCACGCACGGACGTGTACATGGGCCTTGGGCCAATCTGAAACGAATTCTTCCACTAGCTTTTAATAAGCCAACTCAACGCTAGTCTAGCTATCCAAAACATATAATCTAATTAAGGTTCGGACTCAGGACTTTAAACGCAAATTACATGGCCAGATGTTGACCGGAATCATGGGCATGCAAGCCATGAGAACCTCTCACGGTGGGCTTCCCTACACATGCAGTTGAGCCTTCTTCCCTTGCTTTGGGCTGCATGCAGTTGAGCCTTCTTCCCTTGCTTTGGGCTGTATGCATGCACCTCACACATGCATCTATTGATTTTCTTTGGCCGGCAGCAAATCCCTCCATTAAACGTGATGGTAAGTTGATCTACTCTGTATAAGACATTGTGGGACGCACTAGAAAGTATGTTGTTGCTTGGCTAGATCTTTTGTGTGTGACCTTCTATACGTATCTTCACTTTAGGCTTGTATAAATCGAGTAAAGATCTGCATATAATTAAATAAAATAGTAATAGTTCTGTATCTTTATGTATAATAAATAAAGACCCAATAAAATTAGAGTTCACCTGGCAATATTTAATGTGTCTCAATAATTTTTTCAGTCAAATAACAAATTTAACTGAAAAGTGTAAGACATGAGCGTATTCGCATCACATAAGTTGTGCGGGATGTTCTACCCCCAACGACTAGCCAAGCTAGACTACCTACACTGACTAGCTCGCCGTGGCAAACTTCACCCTCAACGAGTGTCTCATTCAAGCCGTCACACAGACAGTCACTTGCACTACGCCTCCCTTCACCGATGAGATGACTTTCAGGGTCCAATAAATCTACTAAGACAAGTTGTACTTTACAGACTTGTGGTGTACTTGTCTTACATAAGAGGTCATGACAAGATTCAGTCTTTAGGGTTATCTAGATGGTTCTAACACTAACCACACTCTCGTGCACCACTGCACCAGCCTCCCCATACCATCCGCCTAGATATTTAAGCAAGTCGGGGTTTTTGAGAGCATAAAATAATCATGTTAAAATATACCAGTCATTTCCACCTATGACTTCCCAAATCAATTTCTCATGTTTGAAAGTGATGTTTGGGGCATTTTGGTGCTCCCGAGTATCTAAGCAGTACTAAGAATAGTGCATAAGTATAGGCTTATTTTTGAAAGGTTGCCATTATAACTTCTATAGGGTGACAAGGCTCAAATGTTCAAATATTCCAACAGAAATTAATACTAACAAGTTAAATAATGGGCATGTAACAAAAATATTAAAACTAACATAGATTTGCACATAAAATAATAGCATGCAATTTGATAATTTAAATAGAAATAATTTGTGAAAAATGTAGGTTCAATATGATCAAAGTATTAACTCTCCAGGGTCGCAATTAGCTTGATCCTGCTGGTCGTGACTTGCTTCAGCTTCTGCCTCTTCTTCTTGTGCCTTGTATGCTATTTTACGTTGCGCGAGAATTGGATAAAAATTAGTAAAGCCAAATAAATTCTCACAAAAATTCAAATGAGCTCCAAAATTTATGGTTTTAGTTCCATTAGACACGTATTGAATTTAGATAAATTTAGAAATTTGTTTCACTCGATTTGGAGTTAAGATGAATAAGTTATGCCTATTTAAAGTTAGTCCTAATTAATCATCTTCTTAATAATTAATCACTTGTGAACAGTGTGCCCATCCTCCCTTCACCAGCAACAGAGAGGCTCGCCGCTGGCAACAGGGATGGTGTCCGGAGGCGAGCATCCGCAAAATGGATTGCTCATGCCCGTGCCCACCCCTATACGAAAGCTCGTCGGCCAATTTGGCTGGAGCGGCGGCTGGCGGCGTCGGAACAGGGGAGAGGTGGCTATGGCAATTAAAAGAAAATTAAAAAGATTCCTTGGTTTGGGAGCATCTTGTGGTGGGCAGTAGATTACCTCGGCGGTCTACGCGGTTTGGAAGTTGCGGTGGTGGTTTGGCAGCTTGAGGCGGCGAGGAATGGAGGAGGCGCATGCAGGCAGTGATGGGTTCGGTCAAGGGTGGGAATGATGTCGCGGTACTCCAATGAGGCTTCGGCTTAGAGGAATCAACTCGTAGCAGCTCCAATCGGCAGTCCTCCTGCCGGCCGGAGTTGGAGAAGATGGAGCCGCCGGTGCTCCTACAGGTTGCCAAAGGGCGATTCTTCGCGGTGAGAGGGGGAGTGTGATAGTGTGGTGTTGTTGGGGGGCATGAGCGGGGCTTTATAGCCAGCGGAGAGGGCTAGCGACGTGGGGAGTGATTGGTCAGTTATGGCGGACGAAGTGGCATTGACATGGCTACAGAGCCAGGTGATTCAAGAGCGATGTCATGATGGTGACGTGCTGCAGGGTACGGCGGGTCTATCACACTTAAGTCGGGCATGGGTGGCAGTCCGAATGACGTAGAAGAGAGAGGATGGCCTAAGGAGGTGCCGCTGGGCAGTGTGAGGTTGTTTGGACTGAATCGTTCAATCTTCCTCTCCGACTCTATCCCTTCCTCAGAATTGCATGGCTTAAATAGGCTTCATGCAGACACGCACATGACCTCCACAAATTTTGACTTCTCTCGTACCTAGATGCTTCGACTGCTACAGTGTTCTTCCAAGTATCAGCTATGAGCACTATAGCTGCTACGATTTATGACCACGTTGTCTTACGACAATGGCTATTTTACGACCATGGCCATTTTTATGACCACGGCCATTTGTACGACCACGGCCATTTTTACGACCATGACTATTTTTACGACCACGACCATGCATGAATGGGTTCTCGAACTTCTGATTGCCTCGTACTCGGAGCCACAGTACTCGGAGCCTTTGACTTCCGCAATTTCGATTGCTGCTTCAGCTGTGGCTTCAAGCGTGGCCTCGCCCTAGTTGCTATGACCATTTACAACTCATCAAGACTACATCTAACTGAGGCAGTCAAGGTGACGCATGATGACACGCACCGTAGCATGGAGGGCAGATGAGCGTACGACTGCTGACGAGGCCAGGTGTGTGTAGGATCAAGGATAACCGACTAGATGTGGGGTGAATAAGAGATTTTAAAAATTGTCTTGCCTTCTAATTTATTTCTTCAATTTTAATATGACAGAAATTTAAAGCAATTGAAACCTACACAATTCTAGTAAGACTATGTCACTACAAGTGTAAATCTCTACAAGAGGCTCTAGCACAAGTAAATAATCACAATATAATAAATGTACAAGAGCTAAAAAAGGAACAAGAGGTAACCAATGAACACACGATATTTTTACCATGGTGATCGAAAACTTATCGGTTTCCCTTAGTCCACGTTGAGGAAAGCCTAAACAAATTAGACCGGCTCCACGAATTGAGCCTCAGCTCCTCAATCCACTATTGGTAGTCCTTCCTTCACTCCGAAGATGGTGGACTCCAAACCACTCAGAAGGTGATGCCGGGCTTCTTCACAACCTTCTTGAAGAAGTCACCGTGCAAATTACACCAAGTCATCCAGGTGCCGGCAAACACCAAGAGTAAAGATCATAAGCTTCACTTGACGATAATCAAGTGCCAAAGGATCAATCTAAGGATGAAATGCACTTGTTTGGCTCAACCACCTCAAATGAATGCACAAGGAGAAAATGAGGTGTGGAGTGAATGCTCAATGCTCAACGATGTTCAATAGGGTCTATTCTTGCTGTCCTTAAGCAGGTGTACGGGTATTTATACCCTCACCAACTAGAACTAGCCGTTAGAAGTGAATTCTGGAAAAATTCAAGGCGAGCAAAAGTACCGCATGCCAAAGGCTGGTACTTTCGCACCTGTTCTGACGCAACAGTAACGGCTATGTCAGAGCTTCTGCACTAATTGTTGTAAGTCAGCGCGGAACTATCGATGTTGAAAATCCGGTAGTTTCGTTAACCAGTAGTTTCAGGAAGTCAGCGCGGTACTTCCGTTTGAACTGAGGCCAAAAGTTCGCGCTATCTGGAAAAAAGGTTCTGCTCGACCTTTCAGAGCTTCCATGCTCCAGAAGTACAGTTTAAGGCTGCGGTACTACCGCTCTACAGTAGTTCCTCCATTGAAACTCCGGTACTTCCGTTTGCCGTGGACTCAGAATCATCCCGAGGGTGCTCTTTGGAAATAAGCTCCGCTCGGATTGCCGGAGCTTCCAGCAAGCGAAAGTACCGCGATTTGCATGCCAGTACTTCCGGTTGCCTGGACAAAGAACCGAACGAATTTTGAATGAATGCATGATCCTAAATTGATCCAACTGGCACAAGAATATGCTATCAAGCTACTTACCATGATCCCTCTTTATGGTACGACATTTAGCCTATAATCCGGTCTTTCATTCTTTCTCCTAAGACCGGTAAAACTAAAAAGAGGGTCATAGTCTACATATACCTTTGGCTTGAGCCACTTTGATCTTCATGTTTAACCTTGGCATGCGTCTCATCGTCATTTTAGGGATTAAACCTTTTCAATACTTAACAAACACGTCAGTCCTATATTCACATAAATTCATTAATTACCAAAACTATTTTTAGGGGCCTAGATGCTTTCAACGTGGTGTCAGGTCACATTAGTGGCACGCTACCGTGGTGGCTCGGCGGTATGGTGTGGCAGTCCGAGCGGCGTCTCGTCGTCCTTCGGCCCGACGAAAGGTCAAAAGGGAGGGCTAGGACGTGATGGTGTCCCTGTGGTAACGCTGTAATACCCTGAACATCGTTACGGCGTAAGTTTTAAAACAATCACGGATTCGCCGGTTTTTTGGGCAAATCGCGGGAAGGAAAAAATAAAAATTGTAGAACATTGAAAAAGAAATAAAAATATATTAAAAATTATTTTAAAATTCAGAAGTGGGCTGCCTGGGAGGTGGGCCGACCACCCTTAGGCCAAGGCCGTGGCGCCACCCCTCCCTTGCCGCACCACCCCTTCCCCCATATAAACCCTAGGTTTCTCCCTCTCCCTTTCCCCTCCATCCAGCCGCCACCCCTTCTCTTCTTCCCCCTTGGTGGCCGCCCCCTCCCCAAGGAGATTCCCCCAAGTGCTGCTACCATTGGAGGAGAAGTAAGGAGAAGGAAGGAGAAGAAGGAAGGAGAAGGAGAGGAGAAGAAAGAAGAAGAAGAAGAGGAGGAAAAAAGTGGGAAAATTCTTCATCGTGGTAATTTTTCTTCATCCCAAATCCTCTGTTTTTATGAACAATTAGGTTTCTTGAAATGAATTTTGATGGTAGTTAATAGATTAATTGCCCGATTAGAGACTAGTTGCTGTCTGCATGTAGATTGATTCGCGTAGCGCGTCTGTCCTCGTGGATTTCACCTAGTAAAAGACTTTTCCAGTGGACTCTCCCAAAAGGAAAGTTGTAGAGTACTTCCATATTCATCTCCTGTAATTTCTTCGTAATTTTTGGTCATGGGATATGGGATATACGGGGTCGGGAATACCACTGTTCGCCAGGCGAGCAGATTGGTATAGACCGACGGTAACTCGGAGATTTGAGGTAGTAAATGATTTTATTTATCATGGTCGTAATTGAGAAAATTGTAGATAATCTAGTAATCTAGCTTCTGTAGAAATTTCATAATTGTTGGACCCCTTTAGTGTTTCTGCGACGCGATTGAACATTGCTGTCCAATCTGTCAGAACAGAGTTCTTCCTCTGTTTTGGGCATTAAATTACCCCTAGCTGTGATCGAAATAAAAATATGTATTCTACTTGAAAATTGTAGGCATTTAAGTCATGAATTCAGAGAGGTATCATTTTTTGTATTGGATCATTAATTTTAAAGATACGAAATTGTGAAGCAGCACTGCTGCAGAGGGTATTTTACTGAATTGTTGAGCGGAGAAGAGTTTGTGCGGGTTTGGGGTTCTAGCGACATCTTAATTATTTTAGTCGTGTTTGTATGCTGTGGTTGTGTGCTGAGAGTTGTCTTTTGGATAGGTGGTCTTGTCCTTATGCGCTCTTGATTTTACTTCGCTTCATCGGATTGAGGCAAGTGAACGTAGCGGTGATTGCTACCATTTAACTTGTTATTTTTTCTACTTGCAATTTACGTTATTATCTTAATTGATATATTATGCCATGATTGCATGATATTTTAATTGTGAAGATGGTAGCAAATATTTATCTATTGATATGTTGATAATATGCTAGAAGACATGTGAAATTCTTGCTTAATGTTATAATGTGGTCATGAAAATAACATGTGGTGGATGTGGATATGTTGAGAGCATGATAATACTCCTTGTGGATGAATGAGAGATCATGTGGAAATGATCCCATCTTTGTGATGAGTATTTGACTGTTGTTTGAAGGAAAATTGAGTTTGTTTTGGGCTTTTATTGCAAAGTCTTAACTCTGGAAGAAATGAAGTCGTACGACTTGTCCTGTGCGTCTGATCATTTTGGGCGTGGTCGGAGGTCGACAGGAGGTTTACGACCACGCAAAGAGGCCGTGCGACCATGTTTGAGCGTGATCGGAAGTCTGCCGGGTAGCGTACGACCACGTTGCTAAGTATCGGGTTGCGGTCGAGCGGCGTACGAGTGATCGGAAGCTTATACGACCACGTTGTGGAGCCCTCGGAAGATTTGACAGTGGTCGGCAGTCGGCGCTAGGGTTTACGACCACTGCAGAGCAAATTGAACGTAGTCGGAAGAGTTTAAGACCACCTTGACCGTGGTCAGTGGCGTACAACCACGTTGAAGGTAATCGAAAGCCAGCCGGGGAGTTTACGACTACGTTGGTCGTAGTCGGTAGTCGTGGCTGGGGTTCACGACTATGTGGTCATGGTCGGTAGTCGGTGCTCGGTAAGTCGACCACGTTGTGGCGCTCAAGCTCGACCACGATTGTGACATTCGACTTGACCACGTTGGGAGTGCGACCACGTTGTGGGTACTTAGTGGATCGACCACGTGTCGCGATCGGTGGCTCGGTGTCGACCACGTTGGCGGATCGAGCATCGACCACATTGGACATGGTCGAGAGCCACCGTAGGAGCGTACGACCACGTTGGCGCGTGGGTCTACGACTACGTTGCGGGTACTCGTGGTTCGACCACGTTATGCGTTTGGTGGTTCGACCACGTTGTGCCCTCGGTGGCTCGACCACGTTGTAACGCCCGGTTATCGACCACGTTGTGCACCCGATTACGATCACGTTAGCGAGAAATGGCGTGGTCGGAACGGAGTTCGACCACGTTATCGGCTGTGACGGCCGTGGTCGATTGGCGATCTTTGAACCGGTCGTATGACCTCCGGAAGTGGTCGATTTATTTGGGGTTTTGTCGTATGGGTTTGTACGGTGTCATGGACCTTGTGGACTAGTTTGTTCATCATTTTGACATTTTGACAAGTCTAATTTCGTGCAAAAGACTTGAGCTCGGGTTGAGCGGTGCGAGTTTGGTTTCTCTGTTTGAGCGGTGATCGTAGCGCACTGTGTGTGGTCGTAGCTAGCGATAGTCGTAGCTTGTGTCTCGCATGGTCGTAACGAGCTTTGTGATGGTCGTGACGACATCTTTGTGTGTCGAAGGAAGCGGGGAAGTCTTCGTGGTTTCGACCACTTCTTGAGGTGTGCATTTGAGTGGTCGTATGGGATTTACGACCAGGTGTTGTGCTGTGATACTTGTGCCGATTGATGGTCTGTGTGTATTGTGCGGTGCTATGTGACGGTTTGCTTATCCGTGTGGTGCAGGACTTGAGCTATTTCATGGTGAGCGTGGGAGGACCGGGACTAGGCACGGGAGGTGTTGAGGTCCGACGGTCGGAGACGCCAAGATGATCGAGGTGGTGAGGTGGTTGCGGCCGGAGACGAGGAACCGGGCTGGAACGCCAGAGCCGAGCACGACGGGCAACAACGAGGAGGACCGGGACTAGGCTCGGGGAGGAGCTAAGGTCCGAGGCAGTCGGGAGGTTGGGTGCGGTCGTGTGCGGCGGAATAGACCGAGACTAGACTCTGGAGGAGTCGGAGGTCTGATCGGTCGGTTGCAGGTACTGGGAGACATGTCTTGGTGAGGCTTAGGAGGTCGGGACTAGACAAGGGAGTTGTTGAGGTCCAGAATGACGTGGAAAAGCCGAAGAGGACGTGTCGTGCCAGGTGGGCTGACAGCATGGACAGCAAAGCGGTGGAGGAAGCTTCCTGGAAGGCAGCGGAGGGGCATTTTGGAGAAATGTCAAAGGCTGCGGGGAAGCTGTCCCTCCGTAAAGCACACGAGAAAAGAAGTGGATTCATTGGCGCTAACGGGCAAAGTGCTTGGTCTGTTGGGATAGCGAGCAAAGCATTTGAGTTAGCGGGCAAAGTGAGTGTTAAAACCCGGTGTTAGATGGGGTTTTCGGGTTATCCCCAGTATGGACTAATGGATGGATCCATTAGGGTTAGTCTCAGGTGTGAGGCTATAAAAGGGAGAGGGGAGGCAAGTGTTCTATGAGATGGGTCTGTGTTTGTGATCTGGGTTGAGAGGCTGTTCTTGAGATGTTTTCATTGATTTATTTGTCATCTCTTCATTCTTAGTTCCTTCTGTATTTCCTTTGAGAGTTGGCTTATATTTGTTTTGCTCGAGGCGGGAATCTGTCTCTAGGCTAGTTGGCGGTTCATTCCGAGAGCGTGTTGATTTGGAAAAATCCACATGTCTTCGATTGCTTGATGAGTCTCTGTTCTATTTTTCGATCGCATCAATTTTCTTTGGCGAAACAAAGACTTTCTTTTTTCTTGGTAAATTCACTTCTAGAGATCATATACAAGTTAGAGTTCAAGTCTCAGTTGGTTTCGACCTCTGTGCAAAAAGATTCCTCAAATTTTGCTCTGCTGACGTCATGTTGACAAAATAGAGTATTCAATTGTTCGTCATCCGTTTTTGGTTTTACGACCAAGGTCATTGAATCGAGTCTTTCGGTTGTGTAGTCGGCGACGATCGGATTCGATTGCAGATATCTTCTCGGCTTTGGTTATCGACCACAAGTTGGCGATCGGCCACGGCTAAGACCTCACGACCTGATTCTATTTTCGGTTCTCTGTTGTCAAGTGACTCGGTCCCGGTCGGTATCGATCATGGAAAAGACTTAGTGTGAAGTCTGGTCTTCTCGGGTTTCATCGGTCGACTGGTTTTCCTTTGGAGATTTGACCACAGCTTGCGATCACGAAGTCTTGGCCTTCTGCTCTTCTCTGATTTTCGACCAGCCAAGACATAGATCATCTGCTTTCTTTTGCACTGGTTTCCGAGTGCTTGATGGTCGTAGATCTCGTAGTCGTGTGCCCCCACGGTCTCATGAGGTGTCTGCGACCGCGATCGGTTATAGGTGCAAGTCGGTCTTCGACCATGTTGATCGTATGACCATGCCATTGGCTTACGATCACGACGGTTCCGACCGGACTCATCTTTCGATCTTGTCAGTCTTGTTTTGGTGGCTATCGACTTCATTGAATTCGCTTTGATCATCGATTGCCTACCAAGATGCTCTTGATCGAGTGGTCAAAGTTACGACCATTGCAAGCTATCAACCAAGTTGTCGGTTTCGACCATGGTGTCGGTCTGACCACGTTGTCTTCCCAACAAGCGTCGCTTTGCTACCGACCCTGTCTCTGCGGAGTGGATGTATTCGACTACGTTTGAGCTTCCGCCAAGTGATCGTAATCTAACCACACAGTGCTCTGATTTGGTCATTAGATAGTCCGAATTCCTCATCTTCTACTAGATCTCATATCTTGGATCTTCATAGCTTTGTAGCTATTGGAGAATAAGGAATATGTGAATATTTAGAGGAAAAATTTATGGGCACCATTCACCCCCTCTCGTTGCCTCATCCGGTCCTACAATTGGTATCGAGCAAGGTTGGCTCAGATTTGATCTTAACCGATCTGGAGCTTGGCAACTAGTAGGAAATGTTGTGAACTTTTCTTTGAATCTTACTGGGGTGGTTTTGCCAATGATGTCCTTTGAGACAAGAGGCTTGATTTCGGCTAGAGGATGATTTTATTTGCAAGAAACCACAAGTGTGAGCTTTGTGGTACATTCTTGTCCTTTGGTTAATCAAGTGCCAGGAAGGAGAAAGCCTTGGAGAACACACGGATGATAATGATAAGGACGAGCGTCGACTTATCATGAGCAAGGTAAAACTTATTATGACCTTGGCCTTGTCCAAGATGAATATACTTGCTCTTGAGATATTGTGAGGTGCCTAGATTATAAATTGCTAGATTGTTCTTGCTAGGTTGAAATCTCATTTCTCATGTGTAGGTTGTGAGTCTTTCTCTGTAGACGGTGAAAATTTAATTTCTCTACTTGAATGTTAAAATATGCAAATGAGAAATTAAAACTTTGACTCACTGCACTTGTGTAGAGGAGTGTGAGCTTACTAGAGTGTAGTAAAACGAGTTCCTCTGGCATGTCGTCGTTATAGTCGTAATGCCTTCGACCACAACTTGACTTCTCGACATAGTCGTAGCTGCATACGACCATGTCTGCCGGCGGACACTTCCGCTTGTTACCGTGGTCGAAAGTCCCTCGAGCACGATCGCTGGTCCGGCGCTTTGCTCGATTGTCGTGGTCATAATCGACTTACGACCACACTGCGATTCCCACCGTGGTTGTAACGACCAACGACCACATCTCGGCTATAGTCATTCAAGACTACGCCTCGTGCTATGACCACGCTCATTTCTTCTCAACCGTAGTCGTAGTACGAACGACCACTCCTTTTCTGGCGGTGGCCGTGTGTCAAGTCTTGAAGCCCAAGCATTTGCTTACTAACCCTTCGGGATCCAAGACTTGGGCACTTTGTTCTTGTCTTTGTAGGTATCCGGCGTTGGATGGAGAACATGAGATAGAATGGATTTTAGTCTTCTGCTTCATCACGTGACTAGAACATTTGTTGGTTCTCCACTTCATGGCCTCCAAGAGGTATGTACCTTCACGTTTAGCGTCTCCACCTACTTTGTGAGCTACTCTATACCTTCATGCCCTTATACTCATGTTTGACCATATTGGCATGTTGTTCTTGTTCATGTGCTCACTTGTACCATACTGGCATGTTTTTCTCTCAATGCTTTCATGTCATGCCTTTATGTGTATGGTGCTTAAGTATCCATGTACCTTGTTGTATTTGTTACATGCTTAAGCTTTGACTTGACTTCATGAGCTAAGTAGAATGTGTGCATTAGAAGTCAAGTATCATCATGACCTTGTGCTCTGTAGTGTCTATCATGGTTCACATCTTGCTCCTTATGTTCATTCACCATTATTTATACATGTTAGCATACTTTTCATGATGTTGATTTGCCATGTTGTATGTCTACATGATGTATGCATATGTATGGACGAGATGAGCTTGAGTATATTTTGGATAGTTTCTACGTGTCATGATGGTGCGTTTATTCATGCCTTTGTATCTTTTCTAGTATACATGCTTTTATTCATGCTAGCATATGCTACGTGACTGCTCCTGTCACCTGCTATGTGTATGGTTGTGATTCATTGTGATACATGTATATCTTGATCTTATTCATTTAAGTTTTGGCATGAAATAAACTGTACAACATCTTTGTAGCATTAGTCTGTGCTTATGCTTAGATATCATGAGATTTGTGGTTAGGTCACAAGCTTCTTCTAGTATTTGGTGGCTCTAGGCTTGCTGCTCTAGATGCTTTTGTTGAGGGCTAGATTGAGCTTGTGGCGGTGCGTGTTCTCATGTGTTCTATGTCTTTAATACTAGTGATGCTACTATTGTGGTCATTTGTCTCGATCTTGGATCCATGCACATGTATTATTTACCCCAGTACTAGGACACCATCTGTTCCCCTATGTTTAATCCGCAGGTTATGAATGAGGGGCGAGTGGTACAAATGTTCTGACCGCTCCACGATCTTTATGACCACGTCGTAGTTTCTCGACCACGGTATGGACTCTCGGTGAACCCATACACGACCATGAGCCGGACTCAACCACGATCACGATCCGGACTCGACTACAACCGATCCTCAGACATGACTACGACCATGGTCCGGACCAAGGCGCGACTTGATCACTCCACCGCGATGCGGACTCGGATATGACTGTGACCCCAGAATCATCTACGATCACGACTACACACCAAGCGACTGGGACAAAGGTTTGCTCCCCTGTGATCTTTAGTGTTCTGCTTCCCGCCACTCGGCTTTGCATAGTATATGTCCTCTAGTGGTAGGAAGGGTCGGTTTGGTCGATGGGAGCCAACTCTAGGTGATGTTGTCTCAATCACACTTCTCATCCAAATGGTTCTCTAGGATTATTTACTACCTAGTTTGGGCTTTGGTTCTCTAGGATTCTCTTCTACCTAGATTGAACTTTTCTTGGCCACTAGAGTCTTTTGCATTGACATAGTGTGCCTTTGCTCCGTGGTATGAGATTATAGGCTAGAGACCATGAGGATAGAGTGTGTTTGAGGATCACCTTCTTGAGTTAGAACCTTTCCCTTTTGGATTTTGTGCCAAATTTTCTGGTTCTTCTCAATTTGCCTTCTCTAGGGGGAGTTGGAGTCTTTCTGTCTGTTCGGGCTATGTTTCAGGGAGAGCTTAGGGTGGTTTATCCTTATGGACTATTGTGAGAAGGAGTTTACGTGTTTCTTGCTTTATTCATTTATCTTGCTCCTGTTCTCATTTTTTGTTGCCTTTGCATCGGGTGCATTTGGGTTAGTCCTCCTAGCATAGATTAGAGCATTTCTCTCGTCTAGTTAAACTTCTTACTCTTATCTATGCTTTAAGGATCGCTGCTTTCTCCTCTCTTTACCAGCTTCTTGTTTATTGCTTTGGTTCAGGGGGAGTTCTTTTGGGAGCTTCTGGAGCTTAAATTTGACTTAACTCAACTTGAACTAAAAGTCGCATCACATGTTGAGGGGAGTGGATTTTCGCATTGCATTCGCATTGTAATATAACTACATTGAGCCTTGATTATTATCCGGTTATGACATGCTTACAATGTTTTACACCTTGCCATGATTTGTGCTCCATTGCTAATCGATCATGACTTTATATGTGTAGTCAAGTCTTTGCCATGATAGGTTAATTAAAATGCCAAATTTGACCTAATTCATGTCTTGTTCATATTTGAGACTAGTCGACCTTGTGTTATCTTTTATGATTCTTGCCATGTCAAATAGGTGAGTTGAGTCTTGAATCATTGTTAAGCAATAGATTGAGCTATATTAGGTTCTTGATGACACATAAGTTAGTACAATCTATTAAAAGCAAAAAGATCTCTTTTGTGCGAAAAAACTGATCTCACCAATTCCTTCTCATGAGACGGCTTGCCATTGCACAAGGCATGAACTCAGAGGAGTTTTGGATGACCAAGATCATTTCCTTAAGCTTCTCGCTTGGAATGATCGCATAAGGCTTGAGGTCTAGCACATGACTGAATAAAAAGATGGTTGAGAACAACCATATGATCTCTAAAGAAAAATGTCATTTGTGCTCAATTGCTAAAATGTTCAATGTACTCCAACAATTGTATCATTCTTGAACAAATAGCACTCTAGTTGGCTCAACACTAGCTTCTCGATTCCATTTAGCTCATTGACATGGCTTGCATCATTTGTGGATATCATTAGCTAGACTAAAATCTTGTTTGACTTGACTTGCTAAGCACTTCAAATTAAAAAAAATTTCAGTTTATACCTTCTGTTAGCTTAGCTTCTCTTTACATACATAGTCATGATCTTTGAAGCATACTTGTATGTTATGGCTTGGTGTAATATATTTTGGTCATTTGGATAATTCTCATGGCTCGCATACTTTGAATAATCAAATCACCATTCCATCCATCATTTTGACTTATTCTCTCTTGCATACTTGATGTGTTTATTGCCAAAGGGGAGAATAGATTGAAAAAAAGAAAATTTCTCGACACGGGAACTTGCTAGAGCTTTGGAGATCAATTTGCTCTTTATGTGTTGCTCTAGTATTCCTTACATCGACATGGTCATAATTTCATTCTCTTTCCTTGGACCATGTCGGCTTCTACAAACTCAACTTCATAATTTTACGGTGTTTGTCAATATACTCATCAAGGGGGAGATTGAGAGATCATGTGGAAATGATCCCATCTTTGTGATGAGTATTTGACCGTTGTTTGAAGGAAAATTGAGTTTGTTTTGGGCTTTTATTGCAAAGTCTTAACTCGGAAGAAATGAAGTCGTATACGACTTGTCCTGTCCGCACGATCATTTTGGGCGTGGTCGGAGGTCGACGGGGAGGTTTACGACCACGCAGATGGCACGACCATGTTTGAGCGTGATCGAAGTCTCACCGGTAGCGTCGACCACGTTGCTAAGTATCGGGTTGCGGTCGGCGGCGTCTGGTGATCGGAAGCTTATCGACCACGTTGTGGAGCCCTCGGAAGATTTGGCGGTGGTCGGCGATCGGCGCTAGGGTTTACGACCACTGCGAGCAAATTGAGCGTGGTCGGAAGAGTTTAAGACCACCTTGACCGTGGTCGCGGGCGTACAACCACGTTGAAGGTAATCGAAAGCCGGTAGGGAGTTTACGACTCGTTGGTCGTGAGTCGGTAGTCGTGGTGGGGTTCACGACTATGTGGTCATGGTCGGTAGTCGGTGCTCGGTAAGTCGACCACGTTGTGGCGCTCAAGCTCGACCACGATTGTGACATTCGACTTCGACCACGTTGGGAGTACGACCACGTTGTGGGTACTTAGTGGATCGACCACGTGTCGCGATCGGTGGCTCGAGTGTCGACCACGTTGGCGGATCGGAGCATCGACCACATTGGACATGGTCGAGAGCCAGCCGAGGAGCGTACGACCACGTTGGCGCGTGGGTCTACGACTACGTTGCGGGTACTCGTGGTTCGACCACGTTATGCGTTTGGTGGTTCGACCACGTTGTGCCCTCGGTGGCTCGACCACGTTGTAACGCCCGGTTATCGACCACGTTGTGCACCCGATTACGATCACGTTAACGCGAAATGGCGTGGTCGGAACGGAGTTCGACCACGTTATCGGCGGTGACGACCGTGGTCGATTGGCGATCTTTGAACGGTCGTATGACCTCCGGAAGTGGTCGATTTATTGGGTTTTTGTCGTATGGGTTTGTACGGTGTCATGGACCTTGTGGACTAGTTTGTTCATCATTTTGACAGCATTTTGACAAGTCTAATTTCTGTGCAAAAGACTTGAGCTCGGGTTGAGCGGTGCAGAGTTTGGTTTCTCTGTTTGAGCGGTGATCGTAGCAGACCTGTGTGTGGTCGTAGCTAGCGATAGTCGTAGCTTGTGTCTGCATGGTCGTAACGAGCTTTGTGATGGTCGTGACGACATGCTGTGTGGTCGAAGGAAGCAGGGAAGTCTTCCAGGGTTTCGACCACTTCTTGAGGTGTGCATTTGAGTGGTCGTATGGGATTTACGACCAGGTGTTGTGCTGTGATACTTGTGCCGATTGATGGTCTGTGTGTATTGTGCGGTGCTATGTGACGGTTTGCTTATCCGTGGTGGCTGCGGGACTTGAGCTATTTCATGGTGAGGCGTGGGAGGACCGGGACTAGGCACGGGAGGTGTTGAGGTCCGACGGTCGGAGACGCCAAGATGATCGAGGTGGTGAGGTGGTTGCGGCCGGGAGGCGAGGAACCGAGCTGGGCTGCCAGGCCGAGCACGACGGGCAACAACGAGGAGGACCGGGACTAGGCTCAGGGAGGAGCTAAGGTCCAGACGGTCAGGAGGTTGGGTGCGGTCGTGTGCGGCGGAATAGACCGAGACTAGACTGGAGGAGTCGGAGGTCCGATCGGTCGGTTGCAGTCTTGGGAGACATGTCTTGGTGAGGCTTAGGAGGTCGGGACTAGACAAGGGAGTTGTTGAGGTCCGAATGGCGTGGAAAAGCCGAAGAGGACGTGTCGTGCCGGTGGTGACAACATGGACGACAAAGCGGTGGAGGAAGCTTCTGGAAGGCGGGAGGGCATTTGGAGAAATGTCAAAGGCTGCGGGGAAGCTGTCCCTCCGTAAAGCACACGAGAAAAGAAGTGGATTCATTGGCGCTAACGGGCAAAGTGCGGGTCTGTTGGGATAGCGAGCAAAGCATTTGAGTTAGCGGGCAAAGTGAGTGTTAAAACCGGTGTTAGATGGGGTTTTCGGGTTATCCCAGTATGGACTAATGGATGGATCCATTAGGGTTAGTCTCAGGTGTGAGGCTATAAAAGGGAGAGGGGAGGCAAGTGTTCTATGAGATGGGTCTGTGTTTGTGATCTGGGTTGAGAGGCTGTTCTTGAGATGTTTTCATTGATTTATTTGTCATCTCTTCATTCTTAGTTCCTTCTGTATTTCCTTTGAGAGTTGGCTTATATTTGTTTTGCTCGAATCGGGAATCTGTCTCTAGGCTAGTTGGCGGTTCATTCCAAGAGAGCGTGTTGATTTGGAAAAATCCACATGTCTTTCGATCTGCCGCCGATGAGTCTCTGTTCTATTTTTCGATTGCATCAATTTTCTTTGGCGAAACAAAGACTTTCTTTTTCTTGGTAAATTCACTTCTAGAGATCATATACAAGTTAGAGTTCAAGTCTCGGTTGGTTTCGACCTCGTGCAAAAGATTCCTCAAATTTTGCTCTGTGACGTCTGTGTGACAAAATAGAGTATTCACCGTTCGTCATCCGTTTTTCGGTTTTACGACCAAGGTCATTGAATCGAGTCTTTCGGTTGTGTAGTCGGCGACGATCGGATTCGATTGCAGATATCTTCTCGGCTTTGGTTATCGACCACAAGTTGGCGATCGACCACGGCTAAGACCTCACGACCGATTCTATTTTCGGTTCTCTGTTGTCAAGTGACTCGGTCCCGGTCGGTATCGATCATGGAAAAGACTTAGTGTGAAGTCACTGGTCTTCTCGGGTTTCATCGGTCGTTGGTTTTCCTTTGGAGATTTGACCACGACTTGCGATCACGAAGTCTTGGCCTTCGCTCTTCTCGATTTTCGACCGGCCAAGACATAGATCATCGCTTTCTTTTGCCTTTGGTTTCCGAGTGCTTGATGGTCGTAGATCTCGTGATCGTGTGCCCCACGGTCTCATGAGGTGTCTGCGACCGCGATCGGTTATAGGTGCAAGTCGGTCTTCGACCATGTTGATCGTCGACCATGCCATTGGCTTACGATCACGACGGTTCCGACCGGACTCATCTTTCGATCTTGTCGGTCTTGTTTTGGTGGCTATCGACTTCATTGAATTACGTTTGATCATCGATTGCCTACCAAGATGCTCTTCGGTCGAGTGGTCAAAGTTACGACCACTGTACAAGCTATCAACCAAGTTGTCGGTTTCGACCATGGTGTCGGTCTGACCACGTTGTCTTCCCAACAAGCGTCGCTTTGTTACCGGACCCTGCCTCTGCTGGAGTGGATGTATTCGACTACGTTTGAGCTTCCGCCAAGTGATCGTAATCTAACCACACGATGCTCGATTTGGTCATTAGATAGTCTGAATTCCTCTGTCTTCTACTAGATCTCATATCTTGGATCTTCATAGCTTTGTAGCTATTGGAGAATAAGGAATATGTGAATATTTAGAGGAAAAATTTATGGGCACCATTCACCCCCCCCTCTGTTGCCTCATCCGGTCCTACAATGAATTAATGTGATTAATGAATTATCATATCATTCATGTCATATCATGTCATTTGCATATGTGGATGTCGCCGCACTTAGCCGCGATCGTACCGGTACAACATCGTATATTATCGTAATACGATGCACCTCTTCTCCCGCGGAAGAATCGTATATTGTCGTAATACGATGAACTACAATTCCTGCCCTGGCAAGAGTGATGTGGAGCATAGCATGAAGCATTCATATGCATTTAATTGATATTTAAATGACTGCATTCATATGCCATTTAAATCTGAAAATTGAAGAGGTTTGATTCGTGGAAGATTGTGGTTGTGAATGTATGATTTAAATGATGATGTTTATTTGTTCGTAGTTTGAATAGCTTGTTAAACTGTTTGCTTGCTGAGATTTTTATCTCACCCTTGTTTCCCCCTCCCTACAGGTGGAATTTGAGCATGCATTGGGAAGGGTAGAGCAGCACCACATTGATACACATGGATGTTGTTTTAATGCTGAAATAAAGTTGAAAAAACTCTAGTCTTTGCTTAGCTATCTTGTTGATGAATGTTTCATCTTATTAATGTTTAATTGAGAACCGTTCCTTTGGTTATTATGTTGAAGTTGATTATGAATATTAAATTGTTGTTACTATTATGTTATCTCTTAATTGTTTATGCTTCCGCTTGTATTATCTTGTTTAATTATTGTTGCCAGTTTATGTTAGCTTGTAAATTGGCTAGTTATAGAGTAGTTTTAGTAGCATCCCAGGGTAATATGGGTCTTGGGGTGTTATAAACGCAGGAGCAGAGATACATCAGCACAGGTGCTCGGCAGTGGTAGAAGCTACTGATTCTACGTGAGTTCTCCTACCTTAATTGCTGAATCATCTTTTCATATTCATTTTTAAGTTAAAAATTTACTTCTATTATTTATACCTTTCTTTCGGTATTAGGTTTCCATTATTTCTTGTTTACTGGAACCTCAACCCAGATCCAAGGAAAAACCCATAAAATCCAAATGCCAAGAAGATGCATTCCAAAATATTTCAAAAGTTACACATTTTTCAGGATCCTAATTTTTAGGATGTCACATGCAGCTCCTATTGAATTTTGAATTGCGAGATGTGACTGCTCATCAGGGAAGTAAAGTCTGTATAGCACATTCTATTGTTACGTAGCTTCATTGATTTTTGTCATATTGTGAAGTAACTACGTCACGTGTCCTCTATTGTTGGCTTCATTGATTTTTTTACCAATGTTCTAGTTATCTATTATTTAAATCAAGTTGAATTTTTGTGCAAAATTTTGCTTTAGGTAAATTATGGCTTTTGATTCCAAATTTATGACATTGCTTAAAAATTATACTAATTTTGTTTCGATGTGTATCGCCAACTTGCTTTTGAATTTATACCGATTTGCTCCAAAATTTATGCTAATTATGTTCCCAAATTCAAACTAATTTGATTTTTTGGACAAAATTTGCTTTAGGTAAATCATGACTTTGAATTCAAATTTATGACATTGCTTGCAAATTATACTCATTTTATCTCCATGTGTATCCAAGTTGCTTTCAAGTTTATAGCGACTTACTCCTAAATTTAAAATTCATGCTGACTTTGTCCCCAAATATAAAATAATTTGATTTTTTTTACAAAATTTGATTTAGGTAAATCATGAATTTATTCCAAATTTATTAACTTGCTTGAAAATTATACTCATTTTGCTTTCATGTGTTTATAAACTTGCTTTAGAATTTATACCAACTTGCTCCCTAGCGAAATTAAAGGTGTGCATCATAACAATATAATATGCATGTAACATGGAGTGCATGTAGCAATATATGAAACCAGTTATACGGTGCACATATCAGCAATTACATGATGTATAGCAAATGTGGGTGTGTGATCAAAATCACGTACGCACGCACGCGTGGAACCTAGATGCGTCCATGAATTGAAACGCATGTACGTGTTGACCTTCGGCTATTAGGGTTTGTCCCTATTCTACCGTATTCTTGTGAATTTCAATCTAGGATTTCATCTTAACATGTTGGTTTCTATTGCGGTGTAGGTATTTACTCACTGATCTTTGATCTCTATTTCTCAATCGTGTGCTGTGGTGTACACGAGAGTGAAATTATCTACCATAGTATGAATTGCATCATGTAATTTGTGATCCACATATCTAGTTGGGAATTATCACCGTGAAAGATCGGGCAACCTATAGGATTTAATCTCGCCTAGGGTTTGATCCACATTAGGCCGCCATTACTAGACTAATTTGACCGCTTGAGAACACAAGAAAACACTCTCTTTAGATAAAACTCTATCCAATTTTAGGTTCAGTTTCCATTTCTAATGGCACCAAGTGCAAACATATCCCCAAACAAACCTATACAAATATTTGGTGTGCAATTACCAGAAGACCATATGGCCGGTCAGATCGCTTTTCCCATGATGGTCAGACCACTGGTCACAAAACCTGACGAACATGTCAAGACTGGTTTGACCACTATCCTAGGTCTAGTCAAACTAACTGACGCCTGACATCAACTCTAAACTTCTAAATTTTATGAAACTTTCACAAAATTTAATTTTAACTCAACCAAAGTGATAATTGTTCATCACAAATATATATTAGACCTTCTACATGGTCCCTCATCTTTGATGCTTCCTTGTGTGCTCTCTACCTCCCTGGCTTTCCCATCCTAATTCCTAATCCCCTCAAATGCATCCACGAGTCTACCATTTGACTTTGTCTACCAGTGAGTACCTTAAGGTAGCAACAGAGCATGGGGATGGCTGCCGTGGGTATGCTAGGTGGTGCGCTAGGAAGTGGGTGCTACAATGGTGGCCTTGGCAAGGTAGCACCGGGGCATAGGGGATGGCTTCCGTGGGCATGCTAGGCCTAGGAAGTGGGGCTACAATGGTGGTCGTGGGAGGCAAGGCAGTGCCACGACGGTAGACACAAGTGGGGTTGTTGCCTTGTGGGTAATGCGTCACAGCTGGTCGTGGGTATAGAGGAGGTGTTCATGAGCGAGTGCATGACGAGTGGTGTGTGGGTGAGCTGCGGCAGGGCGATGAAGAGCAAGTAGGCCTAGGAAACAAAGAACAAGCAAGCCCGAGTAGGCGCGAGATAAAAAGGGAAGACCGCTGGCCGCGGCATGCTGGCGGGTGCGGAGCCACCGCATTGAGCGGTCGTGTGGCTGCAAGTGAGCACATCAGGATTCTTGCACTGTGGTCATGTGGCTGCAAGTGAGCACGTCAGGATTCTTGCTCTCTGTTTGACTTGATGAAATATGCTGAAACCTACTGAAACTTTTTGAAACTCCTTGGCTAGAATTTGTTGAAGCTTGAGTTCTAAAATCTGAAACTCGTTGAAACTTAGGCCTGAAGCTTTCTTTCAATTTTCTAGAAACTAATAGAAACGTTTGAAACTCACTGAAACCTGAAACTTTTAAAATATTTTTGTAAAACTTGAAACTTCATAAAATCTTTTCCTATACCGTGGGAACGGTATGCCGTTATCTGGCTGCTCCCTTGAACTTTTGATCCGTTTTCGAAACTAAAGGGAAAATGGACTAATATTGTGCCTCTTCGCCTTTTCAGTTGAAACGCGAATGATACATGGCTGGCGTGAAACCACGACGATGATAGTATTTGAAAATAGATCTGCAACACAATAATCGAGTAACGTTTTCTAGGTGAAATATTTACAAGTTAACTTACCAGTTACTTTCCTCGATTCTCTTTTACACAGCGTTTCATAAATCAACATGGTCTCTAGAACACATACCTTTGACATTACCTATTCTAGTTGTATTAGAAAATATTAAAAATTTAATTATATGGAAGTATTTGTTATGACAAATCTATTAGGCCTTGTTCAAAAATACTGTGGCGTTTGGCTGAAATGGCATTGTAACGGCTGTTAGCTTTTCTGAGGTATTCAATTAAATGAAAATGAATAAAAAATGGAAAAAAAATGAAAAACACAATCATATCTTCATGGATAATACAAAGGAAAAAAAGAAAAAAAGAGGGGAAAAGAGAAAAGCTACGTTAAGAGGCAAATACGTTCCGAATGGCTTTTAGCTTATAAAACCAGAAACTATTTGGAATGGTGCCTTAGTATGCTTTTCATGTGATAAATCTAAATATTTTTATGTATAATTGTGGTTTTTAGAAGTTGAATGCACACATTCTAAAGCGACAATGAAAAAAGAGTGTCTATTATTTTCTTGCTGCTACTATGTGAAGGTGAGGAGTGGCGTGGGGAGAATCAACAATGGGGACGGAAGGCAGTGGTGTCGGGGAGGGGAGGGGAGGTGGCGGTGGGGACGAGAGAAGTGGGCATGCGGTAGGGTGAGACTTACTCGACAGCGAGGATGGCAGAACTGGTGGTGGGGAGGTTGATTCGTTGGCAATCTGAATTGGGCACTGTCAGCAGGGTACTTGGCCGCGCAAACCCTACAATCGCATCGTGGGGGCTCGGGAGGGTGACAACATCGTGTGTGTCGGGGAGGGGGGGCACCGTGGGAGAAGGAAATGGTGGTGCGAGGCGAGGTGCTGCCACGGGAGAGGAGGGGCTTTGTAGGAGGCTGAGAGAGGAGGGCGTGGGGAACATGGAGGAGGCGGCCTGGGGTAGGAGGGGCGAGGAAAGGAAGCCGAGGGGGCAGATTGCAAAAAGGAAGAGGGAGGTGAGGTTGCGAGGAGAAGAATCCTAATATTTGCTTTTGTGGGGCAAGCCGTGATCCAACAGAACGTATAAGCTGACAACATGATCAATATATAATATATAGATTATTATTGCCTCTTCCTGTTGCAATTTTGGTGCTGATTATAGTTGAGTGGGTGCTTATCTTGCAATGTTTTTTCCTAAGAGAGAGCAGCATATTTTTAACACCCACGGGTTGTTGCCGATGTTGGTCGTAGTCATGAAGCTGTTAAACTAATCGTCAGCCGTACTGATCTCTAACGCATGTGCCTTAATCAATAAGTGGCCTATTAATTCTACCCGACACTCCACTGGGCTAGTGGGCTGTGCACTGGCATGCCATGCTCCTATATAACACGACATGCACTAATCAATTCTATTAAGAAATACATCCGCGAGTTGAAGACTTACAGCGGACGATTGCTACTCCTCTACTAGTATAATGTTAACTGATGTGCATCAGCGTATCCCTAGAGGTGGAAAATAGATATAAATTATCTGTATTATCTGATTATTGTATTCGATATGATACGGATACGGTATAGACACTACTATAGTATAGATCATCACAGACATATACAGTCTAGACTCATTGGAGGGTCAGTATGAGGGCTTTCTAAAACGGTCTTGTCATGATTTCTTCGCCGTACACCAAACGAAGTATGTTGATAGATTGGTGAAAAGAGATAATTGTGTCTTGTAGGGAAAGCAGTACAATCTCTGCAGTGTTAATAAAACTATTCAATTGGCCGTGTCCGCAGTCATGGATATGCTCGGGGATATCACACATGGGGTAGATTTTATCAAACAAATTGGGAAGGAAACCTGTGAGTCAAATCGATGGGTTACATGAAACAATGTTTTATTCTTGTTTATTTATTATCATCATTTTGAATTACACTTTCAATCTATTTATTGTATTTGAATGCAAAGTTTTATGCAAAATAAACCTTGTGAACCATTTCCATTATTGTAATAAGCCATACATTTATAAATGCATTCTGTGCGCAACTTGCTATGTATTCCATGTGCTCACCTTTACTATAATCATAACTTAGTTGCTAGAAAAACAGAGTCCACACCGCTACTGGAGGAGGAGTACTACAAAAAGGTTGACCGCTAGGTTTTCGTACCCCAGTCGATTGCCTGTAGCATGCGATGGGTTACTGCTTGGAGTTTATTATCTTCCGCTGCAATTTACTTTATTTAGTGCTTAAGTTCCGCTTGGCTAAATAATTGTGAACTCGACCATAAGGTTAAAACCATTATTTATTATCTAACCTCGTTACTTTAATATTTATCATTGTGTATACACTACTATAGAAAACTGTATTACAGACGGTTCAAAAACGTCATCACAGACGGTTTTCTGAACCGTCTGAATTTATGGGTCAGTGATAATCGAATGTTATCACAGACGGTTTTCGAACCGTCCGTGTTGTAAATATCACAGACGGGTTGTAACTAAAAATCACATATCATAGACGGTTTGTAACTAAAAACCGTCTGTGATTATCAGTTATCATAGACGGTTTTTAGTAAAAAAATCGTCTATGATTATCAGTTATCACAGACGATTTTTAATAAAAATCGTCTGTGATACTTGATAATCATAGACGATTTTTTTTACTAAAAACCGTCTGTGATAACTGATAATTACAGATAGTTTTTAGTTACAAACCGTCTGTGATTATCACCTATGACATATGGTTTTTAGTTATAAACCGTCTATGATTCTTTTCTACCCCTAAATTTATTTCTGTTTATTGGTTAGCCTCAGGAAATGATAGCCATGCCCACTGAAACATGCAGATCAACATGTACATGTATACATACAATTCACATCTCAATGCATTTCACAAACATAAAACATCCAATTCACATCTCGATTCATTTCACAAACATAAAACATCCAATTCATATCGCACTTCATTTCACAAACATAAAACATCCATTTCGCAAATCAATTAATTGAAATAAAATAAAATATCCATTAACAAATACAGAATTACGAAAGATCTACATGGCATTTGCACTTAGATGGTAACATTGCATTTTGTATTGCTCCATCACTCTGGAATTGAGGTCTCGCGAAAAGAACAGAACCATAATCAACGAACTTGTCAGACTGCACAAGCAATACTTGAATGATGAATGATTGCCATTCAAGTATTGCTTGTACAGCCGACAAGTTCGTTGATTATGGATCTGTTCCTTTCGCAAGACCTCGATTCCGGAGTGATAAGAGCAATAAAAAATCATTATGTGATGTGGAATTTTCCATCTGAGTTTATGACGTTAGCCACCAAAAAGTACGCCAACTCTCCTCGAATTTGTGAAAGGTCAGGCTATTTCAATGCGGTTGACGGGATGGATGCAGCCTGTGGATAGGACTATCAATGTGCGTATATATATAAACTGATAAGTATGAAGTAATTATGGGAAGATTGACAAACCATAGAATTGGTAATCCTCAAGGAATCGAGGAGTAGGTTCATATGGTAGCACACGTAGAATCCACACGTGTTGCTCGGCGGCTGCTGGTGGGACTGCAAAAAATGGAATGTGTTAATTCAAGAGGCATTACTACCAACTGTTGCATAGGATTAATTAATGTGTAATAGCGAATACCTTAAATTTTCGATCATGTGTCAGGCCTTTGGCCCCTTGTGTGGAGACATCTGCCTTTGCAACGTACATCGCGAATGCCCTACGTGATTCAAAAAAGTTGACCTTAGTTATTCGAAAGGAAAGAAAGAGTACAATATAGGTATGTATGGAGAAAATGTACTTATCTATCGAGTATTTGGCTGACAACTGTATAGTTCTTTTTATTCTTACTTAGGAATCAAGGTATATTGTCTTGTTCCATTTTGGTACAATTACAATTAAAATCCAATGATACTCCTAATTATAGGGCATAAGTATGTATTCCTTATCGCGGTAAGCCACCAGTGCTGATGCAATGTACCTCTCGACGAAGGATACATCCTCATTGATGGTATGCATGGCGATCAAGTGTGGGTCTAAGAAACCAACCGATGATTTGGTCCTTCTAGCTTGACTCACCATGTGTCTATATATATACACACGAAAGCAACAAATTATATATAACATTTATCGGTATGACATGAAAGGAGACTGTGATTGTACACACTTACAGCGTCTAGCATCGAATGAGTGAGTCTTCGAGAGCGTTGAGCATGAAAAGATCAAACAAATCATCGAAGGTGACCACGAAGACACAATGTTGAATATTGTGCTCTAAATGATCCGGCATGAATTTGACAGTGATACCTAAGTGCTGTTCTCCCACTAGCATATTGGACTGTTCCATATACCAGTTGTGCAATTGCAGGAAACTAATTGGTAGGGCTTGGAGGTGCGTTACCTCGACCAACGGCTCGCCAAGCACGAATTTACGAGCTAATGGCAGGTACGAGATATCATCATCGGTCTTCTTTGCTTTGCCCTTGCTGCCCTTACTGCCCTTGCTGCCTCGGCTGTAGGTCGACTTTGAAGGTAGCACCGGTAGTTGTAGTTGCTGCACCGGGAATAGCGCCCGTGAACATGACACCGGTGCAGGTAGCGGTGGCGGAGGTGGCACCAGTGCATGTAACTGATCTGGTTCAGGTTGCCCTTGTAGAGATGGCACCAGTGCACGTAGTTGATCTACCACAGGTGAAGAAGCCTCTAGGAAGATATCGCTTTTGGGCCATTAGATGAAGGTTCCAATGGTTTGCCCTAGAGTCACGAGCTCGTCGTTGGAGGGCTTCGATAGCGGGACGACCTCGAAATTAGCGTGTACACCATCCACTCACACTTTTCCGAAGCCTAGCGCTAAAGGTTGACGGTGCACCACGACCCCTTGAGCAGACGGATATGCCAGGCCCCAAGCAGCACACAAGGCAACAAAGGCATATCTCACTTGGAGCTTACACTTCGTAGGCTCCTACATAACGATACAAAATCGGCTACTCTAATTAATTGGCCTATCAACGGATTGAGCATTCCAGAGATAATAATTATTACCTGGATGTCGTCGACAGGAAATCTGGCCTCGTTCTCCGTCGTAGGATTGGACGTGCAACTACTCGGATGGTTGGGCGGGCTAGTAAACACAGGAGCGGCGGCGACCTACTGATTTTTTGTAAATCTCTGCATCTGATCTCTGACATAATCAGCCAGCTCCTCTTTAAGAGATGCCTTGATCTCTTCTTGTAGCCGTGCCTCACGCTCGGCTTTGGTTCTCTTCCTTCTCCGATACAATTCGGGGTCATCTTGGAAACCATGTCTCCAAGGAACGTAAAGCCCAAGGCCTCTCGTACGACCTGGGTGCTCCTTGTTTCCCAGGGCCACGGAGAGTATAACTTTCTCCCTCGTTCCCTGGAATGATCCCTAGGAAGATTCAATACTCAGCGCTTCCTGCAAGAGCACAATATGTTATTTCACTTCCTACAAAGTTGTGAAGTAATTACAAGCTACGTAGTTCGATCGATATCTTACTAGGCGCTGGATACTTGCTAGTCTGCAGGTTTCGAAAGGAGACGTCCCCCGATGTTGTTGTAGATGATCTTGCTCTAATCTTATTTCGAGCGCGGTCATCCAGGATATTGGCAAATGGTGGGGCGGTGTCCTCCCTCCTCCATTGCGGGATTTTACCCACAAACCCAGCTGTGCCAAGTCTGTGGGGGTGTGTGTTTTTTGCCTGGAGGGTCTTGTGCGCCGCACTTGCACTTTTGAAATCTTCGGTCATCTTCATCGCCTTGAACTCGTCCCATTGTGGTTGCAGGAATGGGTATTTATGAAAGGGTGTTTCATCCGTCTCCACGTAGTTCTTGACAAGCGTGCTCTTGAAGTTCTTCCATGCTTTGCACGCCGCTAGCAAGGCTTGTCGTTGCACGACGTCTTGGTGTTCTTCTGGGATCTCGAACGATGCCAAAATTTCGCCGCCACTCACGCTTCCGAGTCCGTGCACGCTCTTCCACGAATCGAATGTGATCTCAATTCGTTCTCATGCAACTATCCCGATTATTCTTCGGAATGCGCCCACTGCTTGGCGAGTAAGGAGAGGGGGTCCCAGATCCATCGACCTCTGTGATGGTAAATCGGTCCTCAGGCTTTTTCGATAGCCCTCTTCCTTGGTGTTTTGATTTTGGAGCGGACACATCCGGCGATGATGCTGAAGATGACGTGTTGGCCTTCGCATATATGAAAAGTAAGCACAATGTAGCACATACGTAAATAGTGCGGTATAAGCACATACTTAAATTCCAATCCTAGAAGATCATAAGATAAGAAAGTGACTAAGAAAAGATAAGTACTAGCTAGAGGTGTGCAATCTATCTATAGATGGTGATATAAATGGAGCATGTCGGAGAAATATACATATACATATACATATTACAATACAACTCTAGAGTACATGCTAATGGGCCATATATACATATTTACACAGCTTATCTACAGCTCCAATTAAATTGCAATTTACATCTATTACTCGGTTGCAATTTACATCTATTATTCGGTTGCAATTTACATCTATTACTCGGTTGCAATTTACATCTATTACTAAATCACCAACCTAAACCCTAAGCAGTACCCCAAATCCTCAATCAAACAACCCACTCAAAAGCTTCTTGGTAACAAATGGACTAAATCACCAACCTAAACCCTAAGCAGTACCCCAAATCCTCAATCAAACAACCCACTCAAAAGCTTCTTGGTAACAAATGGACTAAAATAGCGGGTATGAGAGAGTACCAGGTATGAAATAGCCGGCAAGGGGCTCGGGGGACGGCGACCGGCGAGAGGTCGGGGGCTCGACGGAGGCGGCCGGCGAGGGGCTCGGAGGCTCGATGGAGGCAGCCAATGACCCACGAGGGTCGGGCTCGATGGAGGCGGCCAATGAGGGGCTCGGGGACCATGACCGGCAAGGGTGGGGCTCGACGGAGGTGGCCAGCGAGGGGCTCGGGGGGAAGGCGGCGACGACAGGCTCGATCGAGACTTCGGGAAAATGACTAAGTCTAATAACTTGTACACGCAAAACCCTAGTGGGGGTTATATATGAAGGATTATCACAGACGGTTCTAAACTTAGAACCGTCTGTGATAATAAGAATTATCATAGACAGTTATCAACTTAGAACCGTCTGTGATAGTAAATATCATAGACGGTTCTCAACATAGAACCGTATGTGATAGTAAATATCACAGACGGTTCTAAACTGAGAACCGTCTGTGATAAACCTTCACTCACCAACCAGCATTCAATAATATAAACACCAACCAGCATTCAATAAGACATCAGCTGGGTGTATTTCTTTACAACAGCCCAATGAACATAGAGATACATTTGTATGACTCATTCTCAAAATTCACCTATATATCACACATTTTCACATATACATCACATACATGCATTGTTATATACATAAATGCAAATGACCACATATATGTCGCACATTCTCATTCCACTTGCTTATTGTAACATCCCAAAAATTTAAATTTGGAAATATAAAGCTTTTGAATTATTTATGCCACATATTCTATTTGAATCTGGATTTTTATGGTGTTCCATAAATTTTGGTTGAGGTTTCACTAATTGGAAATCTATGAAAGAAGCAAAACAAACATTAGTAATACCATAAAAGAAATATGCAAATAATAGAAAACAAAATTTAAAAATACGAATCTGAAAAGATGATCCATTAAAAGAGGAATACAACTTGATCCCAAAATATTGGAAATTCCATTTTAGGGTTGCAATAATAAATAGATAAGTAAAAATAAAGTATAGATAAACAATAAGGATGAAGAAATGTATGCAAATAAATTCTTCATACAAAGATAGGCTTAGAAACATATATAAATCATACATATATATATACATACATATATATACATACATATATATATATATATATATATATATATACATACATATATATATATATATATATATATATATATATACATATATACATATACATACATATACATATATATATATATATATATATATATATATATATATATATATATATACATATATATATATATATATATATATATATATATATATATATATATATATATACACACACACACACACACACACACACACACACACACACACACACACACACACACACACACACACACACACACACACACACACATATATATATATATATATATATATATATATATATATATATATATAGAAAATCCTTATTACTCCGGGTGTAATTACACCCGGGTCATCCACCGTTGATGACCTTGGAGATTCGTATTGCAGTCATAGCATAATGGAGTTGAACGCATATGGGTTTGAGTAGTAATTGATCCACATCCAATATCTCTCAATCCAGAAATCTCCCGAAGAAAGCACATACTACCAATTCCATTCAATAACTTACCAATTTATAGTCTTGCGGGAAAAAATTGTTACGAAGCACCGAGTAGTCACCGAGTAGAAACTTAATTAGTCGTTCTGCCTCACGAGGACTCTCCTCCAGATTTCATTCGAGAAAACAATATCTCGTAATACTCCATTCAAGTACATACATCCATATGGTTTCAGGGCATTTGGATTCAGGCCACATACTCTCATACTCCTTTTAATGAATATCAGTACATACTGCAATTTGGTTTCGTTTTTTACGCAAACTAAGTGACTCCATGCAATAGTATGTCGATTACAACATTACTCCTTATGTTTGTCTGATGTACATACTACAATTTGGTTTCAGGGCATTTCATCTGTGTGTTTGCCATTTGTGTTTGCATCCTTTTTTTTATCAATCTATCTGACAACATGCAGTAGTATACGGATTAAAACATTAATCCCGTTTCTCTGTATTCCATTCAGATGCACATACTACCATTCAATTTTAGTGTATTTAGCATCAGACCATTTGGTTTCGTATGCACACACTTCCATTCAGTTTCAAGCCATTTGGATGCCAGCCATTTGGTTTCGTACGTACATACTTCCACTCGGTTTGAAGCCATTCAGTCTCAGGCAAGTTACAAAAACCATAGCCAATTTCATTCCAAACAGCTCTCACAATGGGCAGTATGTGTAATGCGATTGAGTATTTCAAATGTCATACATCCCCGGTTACCATGGTACAAAACACAACTACTCCTACCATGTAGTAGTATCTGGATTGTGTTTACATCATTTTTTACAAATCTATCTGACAACAATCAGTAGTACACGGATGAAACCATTTCTCCCTTTGTTTTCGTATGTACATACTACCATTTGGTTTTAGAATATTTTGATCAGTATATACATAGCTCCATTCAGTTTCATACCATTTGTTTCGTACGTACTTATTTCTATTCAGTTTGATGCCATTCAATTTCAGGCCATATACAAATAACAATGTCTGCTTCCTTCCATTAAGTTCTCATGATGGGAGTATGCGTGGTGATTTAGTATTTCAAATGTTAGGCATGGGATGGTTTCCATGCAACACAACGCAACTACTCCTACCATCACACGATGAGAGATTTACGGCACTAATTATGCGCAATTGCATTGCACATGACTATCTTTTTGCACTACGTGTTTACAACGGGTTTCCGCCATTACAGATCTCTTTTGAACTGGGTGTTATAGGTGATCCAATAACCCAAGTGATCTGGTGGTATCTTGAGATAGATGGACGGTAGATACTATAGGTGTAACTACACCTGGGTGTAGAAAAGAGGCTTCCTATATATATATAAAGAGAAAAAAGGCGAAAGGCCACCGCCCACCCGCACCCTGCCCCAGCCCATCACCCCCGACACCCCCTCCTGTTCCTCTTCCTCCTCCCGACGCTCTCTCCCCCTCTCTCTCGCTCTCCTTTGCCGGGCCATGCGCGCGCCGCCGCGGCCGCCCGCTTCCCTCATGCGACGCCCCTTCGGACCGTCGGTCCTTCGCCCGCGCCATCACCCATCGCGCGCGTCACCGGGTCAGTGGGCGTCACGTCGGCGCGTCGGCAAAAGACGCGCCACCACCTGCAAAAATCGGCGCCGCAGCTGGTTTTCCTCCGCGTTGTCGCGCACGCGGCGCAGAGCTGCAGCCCTTCAATGCAACGCAACCCCCGGATCCCCGAAAATCCGCTGCAGTCACGGCGCTGAATGACACCGACGAGACCGCCGGGCAGGCGCCCGTTGCCAGCCACACTCGCGCAGCTATAAAAGCCACCGAGGCCTCCTCGGAGTTCCCCACGCTCCAAGCATCCTCCCCCTTCAAGCAATTGCGCTTAAAGCCCCCAAATCGCCGCCGGCCTTGCTCTTCTTCTCCACCTTCGGCGACACTCTCCCCGCCAAATTATGCCTCCACACTCCGATTCCACCCTCCCACACCACCTCCGGAGCACCGTGAGCCCACTCCCGGTCTTCCCCGAGCTTCCCATTGGCCGTGCTTCACCGGCGCCGAGGACCCTCCCCGAACCGCCGCCACCGCATGCTGCCGACCTACCTCCGGTGCCCTTCAGTCTCCACCGCCACCACCATCGACCTCCCCGTGACCCTGGCGTTCCATTTCACCACTCACTGACACCTCCCCGGCCATTCACCGCCGGCCACACCGCCGCCGATTTCCGCCCTCGGCCTTCTCTGCCTGGCCCCGCCCCCAACGGATACTTCAAAGGGTATATTTGCCCTTATAGGGTAAGAAACACCTGATGCTCACTTGGTTAGCCCCGCCGATTCTCTTCCCCCTTTGGCTCCCTCGGCGCGTGTTCGAGCCCCCGACTCCGCGTGCTAAGGTTGAGCCATTTCTTTTAATTTTTGGGCTGACAGTTGGGCCCCGCTTGTCAGCCGCAGATGGTCTGTGGGCCTGCTGACATGTGGGCCCCACCTTCAGCGGCTGCTAGACCGAGAGGTCGCCGACAGAAGGGTCCCACCTATCAGTGGCGCACTTGAGCACGAGCCACTACCATTTGGCCCCACCGCCGCTGGCGCCAGTAGAGTCAACGCCACGTGGCCCCCACGTGTCAGATTTTTTAAATTTTCTAAATTTCAGAGGCCAAAAAACTTCAAATGGGTATAACTTATTCATTTTAGTTCCAAATCGAATGAAACAAATTTCTAAATTCATCTAAATTCAAGAACTATCCAATGGAACTGAAACCATGATTTTTAGAGTTCATTTAAATTTATGGTGTTATTTGGTTTGATTTGTTGTTTTTCTTTTTATCTAAAATTTCGCGCACGATTGAAGTATCGTACGAAGCTCAGGAGGAGGAAGCTGAGGAAGCAACCTTAGAAGCTCAAGATCACCAAGAACCTGACAACTGTGACCAAGGCGAGTCAATACTTTGATCATGTTGAACCTACATTTTCTGCAAATTACTTTCGTTTAAATTATCAAATTGCATGCTATTATTTTACATGCAAATACATGTTTAATTCAAGATTCTAGTTATATGCCTATTGGTTGCCTTGATTAATATTACACCCCCTCTTGAATATTGAATATGCGAACCTTGTCGCTCTAGCAAAAATTATGGTAGTAACCTTTTGAAAATAAGTTCGTAATTATACGCCATGCTTAGTATTGTATAGATATTTAGGGGCACCAAAATGCCCTAAGCATCACTTTCAATCATGAGAAAATTTGGTTGGGCAGTCGTGGTGGTAATGACTGGTATATGTTCGATATGGTTATTTTATGCTCCCAAAGACCTCAACTTGCTTGAATATCTGGGCGGATGGTTCGTGGGTGTGTGAGTGGTGCAGTGGAAGCACAAAGTGGTTAGTGGTAGAACCGCCCAAATACCAGTAAGGACTGAATCTTGTCATGGCCTCCTGTGTAAAATCGTACAACCACAAGTCTGTAAAATACAACTTGGCTAAGTAAATTTATCGAAACTCCCGGACTCATCTCACTGATAGTAGAGTGAAGTGGATACACAAGGGCAAGGGGAGGCCTAAAGGGACACCAAGGGGTGGGTGAAGTTTTCCAGCTGTACTAGCGTTGCGGGAAGTGGAGCCCGGCTGCGTTAGTGATTGTGGGGAACATCCCGTGCATAGATGAGACCCACCGCAAGTGGGAGAAGCCAATAAGGTGAGATGACAAAAGGGGCTAGATACTTTGAAAAGTCACTGTGATGGTCTGCTCAACTGCATGACTAAGGAATCATGTGGGTCAACGAGTTGATTGTCTCTTGTAGTGAAAGTGTACAAACTCTGCAGAGTCAAAACTATTCGAATAGTTGTGCCCACGGTCAATGGCGGACATGGGAACTTAACCAGATATAGTTCTATTTCAAAAACTTTGTGGGTGGGAATAGAAAAGTGGAGGGTAGTGCAAGGCCCTGATTTGAGTTACCCTGGGTGTCACCCCAGTGATAAGTTAAGCGACTATAATGCTGAAGGATTATGCATATGGTGCAGATGCCATGTAACGGTGGATGGATGTAACATATTATATTTTGTTCAAACTGCTAAGTCTCAGGAAATTTCTATGTATTATATTTCAAAAGAAAAATAATTATAATAGTTCACATAAAATAAGATGTCAGAAAGAATAAATAGAGTCGTAAGAACAGAAAATGGCTGTTTGTGGTAAACGCATAAAGATGTTGGTGGATCCATGTCGATCATAAAAAGAGAACGGCAATGAAGATTCTAGGAGAAATAAATTGGTGGAGTCTAAATGGATTGATAGACCAGATAGAAGATTTAAATAATTTTTGAAGAATTAGGAAGTGCAAGGGAAATTTGGGATTACGATACAGATAAATAATATGAATTCTTGGAAGAAATTGTGAATAGCGGGATTAATAGGATTTGATCATGTACTAGAAGGATGAATTGAATTTCTGAGATTATTGAAGAAATGATAACGATTACTGGAGTATAATCTTGATCCCGGATATTCTTGGTGGAGGTAAACTATAGAATTAGTAAGAGATAGATAATGATAAACCAGATTGATTATTGGGTGAGCAAATTATGGTTTTGGATTAATAGCAAAGAATTGGACTGTTAGCAAGCCCTGATAAGAATGATTTTGGTGGAATAAAGAAAGTAATTATGTTAAGGGATTATTAGAAATTACGAGGTGAATAATTGATGAATAGCAATCACAAGATTGGATTACTAGGAATTCATGATACATCAGATATTGGTGGATACAAAATAAAGAAAACCAGATTTGTATTAGAATTAGGAGTTAATTAAATTACTGAATAATAAGCCTAAGATTGGAATTATGAATTGATGGTGGATATTCGGACTCATATATGAGAGTGGTCACTTCGATTCGATCATTGAATATTTTGGATAATGCAATGGAAATTATTTGATCGGTGGGTCATAAGTAAAGGTATTAAATTATCATTAGGTTGTGTAGTTACCAAGTTGGCAAATAGTGGATCCAAAAATCGGGATTAAATGGCAATGGTGAAATTTGATATTGGAGGAATAAATTAATGGGGAAAGTTAGGACTATGTGAGAATCAAACACCCATGGTTGGATTGATAAGATGGTAGGTGATAAAGTGGAAAGCGTATAATCGGTGGATTAGATAAGTGATAACACTCGCTGTTCGGAGCTTTAGACAGCAATAATAAAACCCTGATTAAGTAATAAGAGTAATGCGAAGAGCAATTTTTGGCAAATAAAACAACCCGAGCCTCTCCATTGATTAGCTATGCATACTATTTTTTGCATCCTGTGTGTTGGCTCGTGGAGCACGGTGGTTAGTGTGCTCACACTCGCTCTCATAACAAAATCCAGAATGAGGAATCGGATCACTACGCATCAGAAATACTTTGTTTTGAAGGCAAAGAAGGTGAAGATGTCAAGGGCTAGGTCACGAACATCCAGTTGGCTGCCTGTGGGCATGTCCTCAGGGTTCACCCGGTGTGCTTCGTTTTGCGCTGCTGTAATTACTGATTTTGGCCTAATCGGCCCATGAGTAAGTTTACTATTTTATGTATGCTTCCGCATGGTATGTAATTGATATTCATTTTCTGTATCTGTGAGCACTATCTACTGATCCAGGGAATAGTGCATTAAATCATAGAGGATTCCGGATAGTGAAATCTGGGGTCCCTACACTTATTTCCTTTAAAAATTAGCCCTTCATGATAACCAATGTGTACGTAACTAGTTTCGTCACGTTGTTCGTCGTCGACCCTTATGTCATTTCCAAAAGGAGGTAACTCGTCAAATTAATTGTATTCTTCCTCGTCCACTACATTCTCTACTCCGACAATTGTCCTTTTTCCATGAAGAACTACAAGGCGTTTCTTATTTGCCGGGTCGGTTACATAGAAAATTTGAACAATTTGGTTGGCGAGTACGAATGGTTCGTCTTTGTACCCGACACATTGGAGGTCCACGGTAGTGACACCGTACTTGTCAACCTTCACCTATGGGAGATGCACCAAACGGCACCGAAATAAGGGGATCTTGAAAACCACGTAGTTGAGCTCTCAAATCTCTTCTATGAACCCATAGTACGAGTTTCTCAACCCATCGGTACTGAACGCATCTATGCGGACACCGCTGTTCTGGTTAGTGCTCTTTACATCTTGATCCTGTGTATAGAATGTGTACCCATTTATATCATATCCTTGCCATGTCACAACTGTAAATGTTGGCCCTTTTGCCAACCATGTCAACATCTCACTTGGCGAGCTCCTAGCGATTTGGTCCTTCAACCATTGGGTGAATCAACTGTTGTGTTGCCTCATGATCCAAACATCCGGCCGCTCCGGATTCTGTTGTCGAAGCACATTCTTGTGTTGGTCAACATAAGGCGCCACTTCAGTCATGTGTTGCAAGACTGTGAAATAGGTTTGAGTATACGTGTCTATATCCGGAGTGATTGCTTTCCTTCCGATAGTTCCGATACCCTTCAACCTCCCCTCATGACGAGATTGAGGCACACCTATCGGTTGAATCTGAGACATATAATCAACATAAAACTCAATGACCTCTTCGCTTGCATAACCTTCGACGATGCTGCCCTCCAGCCGAGATCGATTCTGTACGTAGGACTTGAGAATTCACATGAACCTCTCAAATGGGTAATGCTACGTAGGAATACGGGCCCGCATATTTTTATCTCCCACACAAGGTGAACAATAAGATGGACCATGATATCGAAAATGGAGGGAAATACATTTCAAGATGACATAGAGTCATCACCACCTCGTCGTGCAAAGCATGTAGTCCTTCGGGATCGATGACCTTCTGAGCAATTGTGTTAAAAAAATAACATAGCCTCATAATTGTCTCTCGGACTCTGATCGGCAAAATATTTCTAATTGCAATAGGGAGCATATGTGTCATCAGCACATGACAATCATAAGACTTCATGCCATTTAACTTCAAATCTTGCATCGAAATAAGTTTCTTCATGTTGCCAGAGTAACCAGATGGAACTTTGACACCATGCAAGCACTGGCACTGTAACACGCAGGGGAAGGTACGTTCGTCCATTATCAGTGCATGTCGGTGCTAACTCAGGCCTGATGTCCATATCAACCAAGTCAAGCCGTGCATTGACGTCGTCTTTTGTTTTATCACAAATGTTCAGTAAGAGACCAATCAAGCTATCACATACATTCTTTTCTATGTGCATGACATCGATGCAGTGTCGAACATCTAGGTACTCCCAATAAGGTAAGTCCCAAAATATTGATCTCTTCTTCCAGGTGTTCTTCTCATGAGCCCTCAATTTACGTCTCTTTCCGAGGACAACATCTAAATCCTTAACCATATTATAAACCTCGTTTCCCCTTAAATGTATTGGAGCTGAACCGTCTTTCTTTTCTCCGTCAAATTGTTTCTTCATCCTGCGGTATAGGTGAGCCCTCCGAAGGAACCAGCGGTGACGCATGTAGACGGTTTTGCGTGAGTGTTTCAGCCACACACTCTCGGTACCATCTAAACAGTGAGTACAAGCTTTGGCACCTTTTGTACTATGGCCCGATAGGTTAGCAAGGGAAGGATAATAATTTATGGTGCAAAATAATAAGGAGCGCAAAGTGAAGTTCTCTCATTTGTATGCATCCCATACCTGTACCCCTTCGTTCCACAGTACTTTAAATCTTCCACCAACGGTGCTAGGTACACATCAATATCATTCCCAGGTTGTTTTGGCCCTTGGATAAGTATCGACAGCAAAATATATTTTTGCTTCATACACAACCAAGGAGGAAGGTTATAGATGCAGAGAGTCACGGGCCATGTGCTATGTCAGCTGCTCATGCTACTGAAAGGATTCATTCCATTTGTACTCAGTCCGAACCTTATATTCCATGGTTCTGCACTAAAGTATGCAAAACTCCTATCGATGTTTCTCCATTGGGCAGAATCAACAAGGTGTCTTAGCATTCCATCCTTCTTGCGCTCTTCCGAGTGCCAACGCAACAGTTTTGCCTTCTTTGGATTTGCAAAAAACATTTTCAAACGGGGAATTATAGGAAAATATCATGCCACCTTAGCAGGAAGTCCTTTCGTCACCTCTGTTCCCTCGCCGTCATCTGATTGATTGTTACGTTTGTATCGGGATGCGTTGCACACCGGACATACATGCATGTTTGCATACTATTTGCGGTACAGGATACAGTCGTTCGGACATGCATGTATTTACATTCCCAACGGACAAAGAACCTTCTTATCTTTATACGTAGTTTTAGGCAACTCATTTTCCTCCGGAAGCATGTTCGCTAAAAGACCTAGCAGCGCCGTGAAACTCTTGTCGGACCAACCGTTGCTTGCCTTCAATTTCAACAGTTCAAGCACGGCCGACAACCTCGTGTACTTTGACCTGTAGCACGTGAACAAAGGTTTCTTCGAGTCCTCCACCAAGCCCCGGAATTTAACATACTCTCTCTCATCATAGTTCTCTTCTACATCGCGAAGCATCTGATCTAGATTGTCATCGTGCAACCCATCCGAATTCGAACCACAATTGACATCATCCAGCGGCATGTCATTCACTTCACCGACGATGTCATCCGGCGGTATATCATTCACTTCACCAGCGATGTCATCCTACGACATATGATCATTCACTTCGCTATGACTGGTCCAACACGTATAACCTTTTTCGAAACCCCTCTGAATCATGTGTGCTTCAATTTGCCCTCGGTTCTTAAACATCTTTAAATTCTCGCAGTCAATGCATGGACAGTACATATATTCCACCCCCTTATTCAACATATCCTCCTCGGCAGCTCTTGTAAAAGCAGACACACCATTAATGTACTCTTCACTCACACAGCTCGCGGCATACATCCAGCTTCGGTCCTACGTTAGGTATATATATAACAATTTAAGACACAACAGCTATTATATAACCAATAATTTTGTAAACCATCTTCAATAAAACTCACCAATTATTTACATCTAAACTGTAATGCAAAGAAAAATAAATTTCATTACTAACCATATCTAGAGCAACTAGGAAAGTATGAATCTTCAAAGCTCAATCTCTGCCTCCTCCCACCTAGTTAATTGGCCTGAAATCGCCTAGCTTGCCTCCTGAGCGAAAGAGTGAAGCACCGGCTAGATCTGGATTGAAATGAAGACACATGCGGTTCTGAGCAGCGCAATAAATGCCTAGGGCCATTATCACAGACACAGACGGATTTTAACACAAACCGTCTGTGATACGAAATTATCACAGATGGTTCATCGGTAAGAACGGTCTATGATACTCGTTTTCTCCGACGCCACCAACACAGATGGTGTCCAAATTAAAACCGTTTGTATTAGTATCAATCACAGATGACTTTGTCAAACCGTCTATGATTGGCCGTTTAGTATTAAGCTTTCTGTAGTAGTGTCAGTATCTTGCCAGTACATGGGTACTTGTTTGGATGAATTCGCTGAGTAAGTATTCGATACAATATTCAAGTTATATTCATATTTGAGCATATTATAATTTATATTTGTATTTTATAAAGTATTCATATTTATTTATAAAATACGAATACGAATGGGACAAACCACTATCCGAATCATATACTATCCGTTGACACCCATAGTTACATTGTACAACAGCCATATATGCAAAGGAAAGGTTCAAAAAAAATTGGGGATTGGAATATCTCCGCATAAACCATTGCTTTTTGAAAGATGTGTGTGCAAGATTTGTTTTGTTTTGTTTATTTCTCACGAAGGAAAAATCACTGGAGTGTGTTCCGTGCGACCAAATACTGCCTTACAAAAACACTAAGAAAATAAAATGCGGCTGGTCACTAGGGGTGAAAACAGATCGAATATAGATTAGATAGTACTTAAATAATATTCACATCCATATTTTTTTCTTGGATTTAAATACAAATTGAACAAACTTCGGATACGAATACTAACCAGACAAATATCGAATACAAATTCGAATCGAATATCTACTCAATTTGGTCTAATCCAAATATCATCATAACTTATATAGTATGAAGATATTAATAACATTTTATCCTCGTACAATCACGCTTAATCATTCTAATTCATTTACTTCACTAGAGAAACACGAATTCACATCCAATTTAAAAAACTTGTCCAACTAATTAGTGATATTGTAATAAAATATACATATTGTTTCATCGAATACATATACAGATACGGATAGTTCGGATAAAATAATATTTCAGATGGTAAAAGCCCATACCATATTCGCATCCATATTTTTTATGTGAATTCGAATACAAATAGGATCCATATTCGCATACTACACTGGTTTTCGATGTACTGTTAATTTTCGACTATAGCGATTTCTGTTCGGTAGTCGATTTCCAACCATGTCGAACTTCTTTGTTCCAGGAGAAAACACACACATCACAAATAAACTGAGAGAACACATGAGAATTTCTGAATTTCTCTATTCTCTTACTTGCTTCCCTTTCTCCTTTTTTTTCTTACTTCTGTTCTTCTTACAAAACTGACTACAAGTCTTCTCAATATATAGGTTAATAATCTCTTATTAGCATACGTATTCGGACTTCAAATTGGACATAACTTCAACTTGAGTTACACACAGAGATAGACTCTACTACGTCTTGAACTCTAAGTCAAGATTATTTTTAACAATCTCCCCCTTAGTCTTGATTTGACATACTCTAGTTTTAGTCTCAATGCATTATGGGTCATGAAGCGTTCTACATGAAAGCTACATGTGGGAACTCAACTCAACTGGTATGGGTCCATCCAGATGCAAAGATTCTAAAATATTGAGGTAGTCGGTCTCAACTACGACTTACTAAACTCATACTTGATACAGAACGGTGACACATCTCCTCAACGTTTCGATTTCTTTTCAGCTGACTTGAGTTTGGATGGCGACACATCTTCTCAACGTGCCTGACTCAACTCATCATCAAAGCACTGTTGATTCATCATCGCTGAGAGGTTCAGCAAGAAACACTTTCTTCATCCTCGGCTTGGGGCATTCTGAAGCAAAGTGTCATAATCATTATAATTAAACACCTCACTTTTGCCTTATTAAACTTTCGATTCTGACGACCTTGGCCACCATCGCTGAAAGTGTTCTTGCCTTCATGTTTTGATGATCGGATCTCCCACTCAGCGCAGGTTATCAAGAGCTATCTATTGTCGTTGTTGCTATTGTCGTGGATGCGTTCCTAATATGCCTTAAGACGACCGATGACCTCCTCCATGGTCATTGTATTCAGGTCTCCAAATTGCTCTATGATCGAAGCAATTAGGAGAAACTGTAAGAGAACAACATGAAGAAATTTCTTCACTACACACAATTCTTCCACCTTCTCGCCAAAGGCCCTAATCTTGTTGACAATGACCGCCAACCGGACGACGAAGTCATTGATCGACTCTGTTTTCTTCATACGAAGCACTTCGAACTCGGTCTTGAGAGTTTGTACCTTTTCTTCCTTCGTAAGATCGGCGCCAAGATGCATCGTCTTCAACGCCTCCCGTACAGCTTTGGCCGTCTCCTTTTCAGCCAGTAGGAAGAGCGTCTCCTCTGAAATGCCCTGATAGATGGCCGTCAATGCCATCTGATCCTTGCACACATTGACGTTGCCATTCTTGATCGTGTTCCATACTCCTTGAGTCTTCATGTACACCTTCATCTTGATTGCCCATGCTGCATAATTGCTCGTCGTCTGCATTAGATAATGCAGTCAGACAGCATACTCTTCTTCGCCATCATGCTGGATGATGTCTCGTCACCGGTGACTCAACTTCTCGGAGAACGTGACATGATCTTGAGCACGGATCAAGATCTCGGGCTACTTTGAAGCAGCTCTTGGACCGAGGGAATGGAGAAAAAACTGTGTTGTTTTTTCCTTTTTCTCTTGGTGGCTTTTCTTGCTGTATTGGTTTTTTTTTTTTTGCGTTGACGGAAGGAAAAAAAAACTGAAGCCGCTTCTCTATTGCTCTGGCTTGAATCAAAGGCTTGACTTTTATTGCTGTGCTGCGCTAGGAGATTTAGTCTACCTTGAAGATGGACAAAAAAAACTCGAAGACGGCCACGCATGGACCGAGGCGCACTCTTCTGCCTCGGATCTCGTGCCCCTGACTAATTTTTTCTCTCCGTCCCGCCGTACTTCCATCCTGTCTTCTGTTTTTGGTGCACGAAACAATGCTTTGCTTTGACTCCACTCTTGTCTGTCCCTCCTTTGTTTTTTCACGTACTGGCTGCCTTGTTTCTGTCCTGCACATGCGTGTGTTGTTGCTTGACTTGGAGATTGATCACTTTTTTCTTTCCTTGGCTCCAGAATCTAGCTAAAGCAAAGCGCTGCTATACTTTCTCATTCCTGCTTGCTGCTCTGACTTTCTTGACAGATCAAGCGTCGTGCACTGGGTGCGTCGCGCGAGACAAGTGCGAAACGAAATCGCTAAAATGATTTTTTCAATGATTCGATTCTTCTATGCTCTAATATCACTTATTAACTTTATTTTAGAAAAAAACACACATATCGCAAATAAAGTGAGAGAACATAGGAGATTTTCTGGATTTCTCTATTCTCTTACTTGCTCCACCTTTCTCCTCTTTTTTTACTTCTGTTCTTCTTACAAAACTGGCTACAAGCCTCTTCAATATATAGGCTAATAATCTTCTACTAGCATATATATTCGGACTTCAAGTTAGACACAACTTCAACTTGAGTTACACATGGAGACGGACTCTACTACGTCTTGAACTCTAAGTCAAGATTATTTCTAATAGACTACACTGATTTCCGACGTACTGTCAGTTCTCGACTACGACGATTTCCGTTCGGTAGTCGATTTCTGACTACATTGAACTTCCCGACTGGTTGTCGAATTTCGACCATGTTGTCAGTTTTCGACCACATTATTTTTCCTGCTGTCTAGTTATGTTCAACTCTGTTTTTTCAGTTTTCAAGTGAGATTCCAACCCTAATCTTCATAATTTATAGCTATTGAAGAAAAGAGATAAGTGAATATGTGGGGGAAAAATTTAAAGACACTATTATTCATTTCCCCTCTGTTGCCTATCCGGTGCTACAGTTTGCATATTATCTTGAGTTTAGTTAGCAGATTCACACCATTCCGTATGAAAAAAACAATAGAAAAATTGTAAGAAAAGAGAACCTGATGTCAATTCCTGCAACCTTGAAATACAATTATATGTGAATCGATTAAAGACGCTCTTTGCTCTTGGTTGTTGTCTCCTGTTCTTCTTTTTCTTGAGGACTCTGCAGCGGCTTCACTGCGTTGTTAATATCTTTCTTCTTTAATGGATGGTAGAGCTTCTTCCCTTATTTTCGAAAGAAAAAAAAAAGACTCTGAACAACGCGGATGGTTTATGGAAGAAAAAAACACGTGCTACAAATTATCAGCTCTTTCATGGCTACAAAGTTTCAGCTCTTTCACTTCCAACACCCATGAACTTCTCAAGATCTCATTCTCCCAATAAAAACATGAACTAGTAGCATGTAACATATCCCATCTATTTTGTGACCACCAGTGCTGCAAAAACAGACTACTACATCTAAGATGCCACTGACAGTCATTTGGATCATATATCGCCATTGATCATATATGCTACATTAAATTCCTGTAACCAAAATTTCAGCCGTGGCCTAGATTTTACCAGATCTAACGAACTAGCTACCAAAAAATGGACATGGCTACCACCGGCAGACGCCGCCGCCGGAGACGGAGACAGAAATTAATAGCAATGGTTTGCTTAAAGTCGCAAATTTGTTGGTTCAGTCAGTTGGAGTGGAAAAGCTCTGGCAATGCCATATTGCCGTCTGATGTTGATTCCATATATTTCCTGGTCTGTACTCACGCCATTCCATTCGACGCCTAATGGTTTGATTTGATGTAGTACGCATGCCGGGCCTGGCGAGCGATCTCTCTTTCAGCGCGTATATATCTAGCAATGCGAGAAGTAGTTGCACATGTCCATCGACATAAAATGAACAGGACAAGAAAAACGAACATCATGTGATACTGTGAGTGTTTAGACCAGGGAATTGAAGAAAATTTCGTCATGTTTACACCGGATTTGTCGGAGGGTGTCGAGAAATTTTGTAATTAACAGGCCAGAGATTTTTTGGTTGAATTTGAATTTTAAATGTAATAATGAAGGTCTCTACAACAATATATACACGGCCAAGCAGTCGCCCTTGTGGTAAGATCACTTGATCTCGATCTTCAAATTTTGATCTTCAAAATTTGATCAAAATTTGATCTAACTGTTGAGATATGATAGATTACACTGTTAGTGACCCACGTGAAACAAAATGTGCATAGATTGTTTTCGAGCGAAAACGTGCGAAAGCTAAGCAAGTGGCCTCGCTGTCAATCCTAGTTAGAGGTAGGACACTATTTGAACTCTTAAAGTTGTGAAGCTACTGTAGCCACGCTAAAAATGCAGCTTAATAGCTATCACAGTGCTAAACTAAGCTTTCTTTTTCTTTCTGAAATCGTGTTAAACTAAGCCTTAATCTAACAATGCTGTTTTTACCTTAAAAAAGTGGGCATGTATTGAGGTCTGGTAACTCGAGTAATCCATTTTACCTTAAAACAAGGAGTAACCCATTCTGGCATAATATAAGTAGTGCATGTAAATTTGTTGCTGTTTTTCTTTTTTCCCCATTATTTATCCCACCCTTTCTTTTTTGTATTTATAAATAACACTCTGAAAACTATCCCTATTTCTAAGGCATTTAAGCAGGATAGTATGGTCGTTTTCTCCTCTTTCTTTTGATTTTATAACCATCTTAATCCTTGTGCCCACTCCAACTACAACTTTATACGACAATGAATAGGGGAGTTAACACGTGTATATGACATGTGCATAGTCCATCCGTGCCTACTCAAACTACAACTTTATATGACAATGAATAGGGGAGTTAACACATGTATATGACATGTGCATAGTCCATCCGTGCCCACTCAAACTACAACTTTATATGACAATGAATAGGGGAGTTAACACATGTATATGTGAAGGGCCATCTGAGAAGCTCTAGGACACTGTTGTGATGCACTATTGTAATTTTTGTGGAGTGGTGAAATGATTTTGTAAAGATTATATTTGATTTGAGTTGTCTTCTGGAGTGTCAGGAAAATCAGAAAAGTACCGTAGGTATAAGTGCGGTAGTTCCGCTTGGCGGAAGTACCGGGTTGAGTTGCGGTATGTTTTTTCCAGAGAGCCTCAGGCGAGGTTTTTAGCATACGGAAGTACCATTTTGGGAGGTGCTAGTTTTGCATTGCGGACGTATCGGTGTGTTAGGCGCGGTACTTCTGATCTTGCCAGAAAATAAGGGTTTTTGGAATTGAGTCATGGATCGAGTTGGAATGACCTGGGTCAATGGATTAAGGTTGCATGATGCATGTCTTGACTAATGTAGGTCAAGTTATGTAGAACTTGTGTCTAGAAACGATTTCTTTGTCTTTGGATGTGAAGGGTCGTTTGAAGTCAATCGTGGTAACGGCAAGGATCGGGGCTAAGCTCATAGAGGAGTTGATGCCCAGAACGGTCGAGGATGCCGAGTAAGACGGTGAGCTCAAGTATGGCACGAGAAAGGCGATATGGAATGGCACTTTGTCCTCCAAGGTGGAATGGTTGTAAAGCTTTCTACCTTAAGTAAGCAATACATCAATCTTTCTGCATCTCCATAGATCCATCCTGTTTTGATTGATTTGCTCTTGATTTGGTTGGTTTATTCTCTCATCTTTCCTTTTTTGATCTTGCTGTGCCAAGAATGTGTAAGAGATGGAAACTACCTCTGGGAATCTATCTCCACCCATCAGCCACTTTGATAGCAAGTTTATTGAGAAAACTCGGTTTTGCTTGGTTTGGGCTAAAAGTGTGATTTCTTGATCTGAGGGTATTTGAGTTGATTTCTTTCGTGTTCTAACTTTATGTGATATGTGGGAATACAACTAGACCCATCTTGGTCATCATCAACCCACGAGCAAGTTGTATTCACGATTTTGATTTTAACTCGGTTTCGGTGGAACCTTCCAACAAACTAAAAAATATCTCAACTTTGACCATGATTTTCATGATCCTTTGATAAAATAGGTTCACAATACTCTAGAGAAGATCCCTATAATGTTTCATATCATTTAGATCAACGGATAAAAAATTCCATCATTTTTCGTTTTAAAACTATACTGAAAGCAGACCGCTCTTCTCTGTTCCTCTGAGTTTTCGACCACATTCAAATTTCCGACCACATTGCTTCTTTTCGACAATGTTGATTTTCGACCATGTTGGTTTTCGACCACTCTCTGATCGTTGACCACTCGAGTCGAATTTTGACTATGTTGGCCTTTGACTACGCTGGCTTTTGATCATGTTAGTTTTCGACCGCTCTCTGGTCGTCGACCACTAGAGTCAAACTTTAACCATGTTGATTTCTAGAAACAGTGGTTTTCGGAATTGAGTTGTGGATCGAGTTGGGATGACCTGGGTCAATGGATTAAGGTTGCACGATGCATGTCTTGACTAATATAGGTCAAGTTGTGAAGAACTTATGACTGTAAATAATTTCTTTATCTTGGTTGTGTAGGGTCGTTGGAGTCAACTGTGGTCAACGGCGAGGATTGGGGCTAGGCTCACAGAGGAGTTGAGGCCTAGAACAGTCGAGAATGTTGGGTGAGACGGTGAGCTCAAGCATGGCACAAGAAATACGAGAAATATTGAAGACGAGTTCGAACGGTGGAAAGATGTCATGTAGCTTGTATGGGCCAAGTGAGCCATGGTTCGGTGGAACTGGGATGGGAGAGACTTTGCGACGCGTGGCGAGCTAGTGGTGCACCTACACGTGGCAAGCATGGCGATTGCTTGCAGTGGTTGGTGATGACCAGGTCAAGAAAGGATATTTGGTAGTTTGACCGAAATACCAGAAACCATCTTAGATCAAAACCGCGGCGCATGGGCGATGCATTGGAGAGCAGTTTAGGTCAAGGTGGAGCTGGTTTGATCAAGACGGATCAGGGCTAAGGATTTAGTGGATGCACACTTATGCACTTGGAAAAACGTGCATAAGTGAACTTGTGAGAGTAAAACTCGTGTATGTGGGGTTAATAGGTTCCCCATTGTAATAGTGGATAGGATCCATTAAGCGTTGTCGGTGGTTGGTTGCCCACCTATAAAAGGGGGTTAGGATGGAGACATGTAAGGTTAACCGTCTAACCCCTCTCTCATGTGCTCTTTTGTTTAGGTTTAGGGTTTGAGAATGGAGCACTTGGTGTGCTCTTTGTCCTCCAAGGTGGAGTGGCTGTAAAACTTTCTATCTCAAGTAAGCAATACATCAATCTTTGTGTGTATCTATGGATCCATACTATTTTGATTGATTTGCTCTTGATTTAGTTGATTTGTTTCCTCCTCATTTCTTTTGTTGATCTTGCTGTGCTAAGGATGTGTAGAGATGGAGGCTACCTATAGGAATCTATTTCCACCTATCTAGCCACTTTGATATCAAGTTTATCGAGAAAACTCGTTTTTGCTTAATTTGGGCTAAAAGTGTGATTTCTTGATCCGACGGTATTTGAATTGATTTTTTTGGTGTTCTAACTTGCTGTGATATGTGGGAATACATCTAGACCATGTTGGTCATCATCCACCCACGAGCAAGTTGTATTCACCGATTTTGATTTTGACTCGGTTTTGGTGGAACCTTCAACAAACTGAAAAAGGTCTCAACTTTGGTCATGATTTTCATAATCATTTGATGGAATATGTTTACAATACCCTAGAGAAGATCTCTGCAAAGTTTCGTATCATTTGGATGTATGAATCAAAAGTTTCATCATTTTTTGTTTTGAAACTGTGTTGAAAGCAAACTACTCTTCTCTGTTTCTCTGAGTTTGCGACCATGTTCAAATTTTCGACCACATCGCTTCTGTTCAACCACGTTGATTTTTGGCTGGTAGTCGAAATCTGACCACGTTGATTTCTGATCAGGTCGCGCTTAGCTCTATAATTTTATGGTTTTCAAGTAGAATTTCTATCTTGATCTTTATAACTTTGTATCTATCGGAGTAAAAGATAAGTAAATATTTAGAAAAAAAATTAAGGACATGTGCAGATGTGCATAGTCCATCCAGCCGATCACTGTACCATATTTAAGCTTGGACGGTACATTGACAGAGCCTCTCGATGCCTGCCAACAAAGTTTGCCTTGTGTTTTTAATGTCAAATTGATACGAAAACTATATAGTGCTCTTATGCTCGTTTGCCCAATCAATTTTTTTCCATTTAGATGTGTATGTGTACATCTGGGGTGTAATCCAATTAGATCAGCTGATCGTGGGTGATCCAAATAAGAAAAAAGAAACATACTTGATAATCAAAACTTGCCGGAAACTTAGCGCACGGTTGTAATCAAAAGAGCGGAGACTTAGCGCTCGGTTGGCTTCGAAAAGAAAAACACTACATGTCCGTTTGAAACACATAAATATTGCAGGAAGTAACAAACAATTTAAATCCGTTGGAATATAGGAAATCCCCATGTTTCAAATGGGTATATGGCTTTTAGCTGAAATTTTTGAAGGGCCAGTTTGGTTCGGCTGTGGTTTATGACTTTTGGCTGAAATTTTTGAATTTTAGCTGTATACGACAGAGATTACGGAGAGATAGATATTCTCTTACGATTTTAGTTAATACAGATGTTAGGCTTTTAACGTGTACTACAATTAACTTGTAGATCTTATCTTAAGAAAATAACCCATTTAAAAGTTAGTTACTATAGTAAAAATTAAAAGCCGCCACCTTCGGTTGAAAAGAACGGGCCGAATTCAGTTGCCCAGGCATGCCATGGCGTAGGAAGAACAAGGATTAACGAAGGAAATGCCACGAAAATTAATCTGGTTTGGCAGCTAGATAGATGGTCTTGTCCATCGATCACAGAGCCACAGAGAAAACAAATGCACCTATAAAATTTAGTAATTGAGTTAAGCGCCTCAAAAACTGCTAAAGAGAGAAACGAAGTTCAGCCGGTCAGCCCTCGCTCTCGGGAGCGTTGCCTAATGGCGTCAAATACACTCCTGTACGTGTAATTGGTCACCAGTCCGGGCGAAAATAAATTAGTGAAAAATAGGCACCACGCATTGCATCAACCAAAAACAGTAGTACTAGTAATTTTTTTCTAATCTTTCTTAGTTAAGACTAGAAACAATACAGCTATATATATACTACCCCGTTTTCAAAATGCAAAGCATATAGTTCTTATTTTTCAAAATAAGATACGCACCTGAATTCAACAATTTTCACAATTTCTCCTTCTTTATCTTCCCTCTGATCTCTCCGACATTTATATGTTCACATTGAGACTAGCAAATCTGTTACAATCTGGACCCTGACACCCCACCAAATCCAACCAGGTTCACTCCCTGGTCTCCAGGTCTTAAATAGGTTGTGCACTTTATGCACCTAAGCCCATGAGCTGCCCGCAAGCAAACCCCTCAAGCAACAACTTTATAAGTAGTATTGTGCCTTCTCCCCCCAAAAAATTAGTCTAATAGGTGAATGCCCCCTCACACTTATAAGTTATGCTTTCTCCTTTCCAACAATCCATGTGGGACTATTCCTAACAATTTCTTCCTTACACATGGATTGTGCACATCGCACTCTTGGGAGATGTTAGGTGCCTGGAATCTGATACCACTTGTTGGATCCCCTCCCACGTCTTCTCGCTGTGATCTTGTTTTCAGTTTAGAAATCGTAGGCGTGTACGACTTGGTGGTCGTGTACGAGTTTGGTCGTATATAAGAGTCCGCTTCATAGTTGTAGCCAGTTGGAGTCATAGTCGTAGTCGAGTACAACTATGTGTCCGAGTCGTAGACGAGTCTGCTTCATGGTCAAAGAGCAGAGTATAAAAGGGAGGCCATTGTACCGAGAGAAAGTACCAAGCGTGAGCACCAGATTGAGGCGATGTAGTCGCAAAGGAGGTGCCGAGAAGAGGGTGACCGACGTGGTTGCTGGAGCACCGAGTGGAGGTGTTGTAGTCGCAGAGGAGGTGCAGAACTTGGAACGACCGGCGTGGTCGTAGGCGGTCGGTGTGACCGTAGAGCATGGAGCGATCAGCGTGGTCATGGGCGATCAGCGTGATCGCAGAGGAGAGAGGCGACCAGTGTGGTCGGAGGAGGCGACCGACATGGTCGTAGGTGATCGGCCTGGGCGACCAACGTGGTCGTAGGCGATCGGTGTGTGCTGCCAGTGTAATCAAAGGCGGTCGGTGTGGTCGTAGGTGCAGACATAGTCGTAAAGGAGTTACGACCACGACGAGAAGGGGATTGCAGACGTGGTCTTAAACGGAATTATGACCACGACGATCGGACCTGATCGTAAAGGAGTTACGACCAGAGTGACGAGCGGAGGTGTCCGCTGAAGTAGAAGGTGTGGTCATAAGGAGTTACGACCACAATCATAAAGCCGTGGACGATGACGAGAGCGGAGGTGTTCGCAGGTGCTGGAGACGTGGTCGTAAAGGAGTTACAACCACGGTCTCGCAGGAAGACGTGGTTGTAAATTGTTACTACCACAGCGGAAAGACGTGGTTGTAAGTCGTTACGACCATTGCGAGATGTGGTCGTAAGTCGTTACGACCATAGTGGGAAAACGTGCTCGTAAGTCGTTACGACCACAGCGGTCGACAGAATCACTACGTGGTCGTAAGGAGCTACGACTACGGTGATCGACCGTGGTTGAAGGAAGTGCAGCGAGAGCCGTGAGCGTGGTTGTAACTTCAACTGAAGTTTATGACCATGTAGTCGGAGCAGCGAGGAATGATCGGAGAGATCACAGTGTGGTCGTAACGACTGTCAACGTGGTCGGAGGACCAGCAAGCGGTCGTAGCGACACAGGAGGTGGTCGTAGCCACTACAACGTGGTCGTACAACTACAGAACATGGTCGTAGCAACTTGAAGGTGTGGTCGTAAACATCTTGTTGCAGTCGTAAAGGCTGTAACAAAATCTCTCTCTTACCCTCAATACATTTGTGTAAGGATACCGTGGCCGTTCCCTTATCGCTCTCGTAGTCCTATAACCTTCTTGATATACATGCCCAAGAAAAATCCGCCTACATATTTTGCTTCATGTGCGCCTAAATCTCAGCACATATGTAGAGAGTTATATCAGATGAAAACCATCTTTTGGAAAACTTTAAATCCCTTTTAATCTGAGCACCAATCAACCTGAAAAAATCCCCAAAAAGTATTTGAAGGTGATTCTTATTTCATCAAACATCCATATAAAATTCCAAGCTCAAAATTAATTTGTTGTTGGGAGAACGGATTAAATAAAGCCCTGGCATTCTATAAGTTAAAAGAAAATGAAAATAAAGGCAAAAATTACTATTCGCTGCGAATTTCTCCTTCGTTTCTTCTAATTCGATTTGAGTTTAAACTTGTAATTTTCTAGGATGATGTAGCTTAGTAGACTACCGCATTTTTTGGGGATATTTTTATATGATGATTGAATGCTTAAACTAAAATGGATTTTACGTTTTGAAAAAGATTGTGCACGGCTTAATTCCACTAGATGGCCCATTCGTGCAGCTAATATATGTATATACTCTCACCAATGCAAACCATCTTTAATCAGTATCGTCATATATATATACATACCATTCTGGCCTTAATTTGGAGCAGCCTACTAAGATGTCCTCACAAAGCCTGCAATACTGGCTGCTGATCTTCACGCAGTTCTTGATGTCATCCAGCATGGCGACCGCCGGCAAGGTCCCGGCGATCGTCGTGTTTGGGGACTCGACGGTTGATCCCGGCAACAACAATTACATCCCGACCGTCGCCAAGGGCAACTTCCCGCCGTACGGGCGCGACTTCTTTGGCGGCGCCGCCACCGGCCGGTTCTCAAACGGCCGCCTCGTCACTGACTTCCTCTCGGAGGCGCTCGGTTTGCCATCGTCCGTGCCGGCATACCTTGACACCAGCTGTACCGACGACCAGCTCGCCACTGGTGTGAGCTTCGCTTCAGGAGGCGCCGGGCTGGATGATCTAACTGCGAAACTCGCAGTAAGTGATCACTCTGAATCTTTACTACGTCTGGATCTAATTGGTTCGACGACATTTCGATCGAGGGCCTATACGGAAACTGAAATTAGGCCCTAAGCAAAGATGATTACAAAATCACGTAAAACATTTCAAGTTTAGTATTAAAATTTAACTGTAAGTACTCTCTCCGATTCAAATATCTGTCCAACATACTGGGAATTATTGCCTCACAATATTTGTCTATTGAGATGATTGTAGTTATTGCACTATTTTCGATCTCTACCCACGCTATTGATGATGTGAAAGACGTTGAGCAGTTGAAGTCGTGCATCATTCAATAGGGTTAAACATGGTTCAATTCAATTAATTTTTCACTTAGATGTTGTGTCTCCTAGTTTATGTATACATTAAGACAATTATAATATGAATTGTCCTCTCAACAATCTCCTCCTTGACTCTTATCTGTTAAAGCCACCGTGCACTACGAAGAATTCACTACAAGCCAATTTGTACTGCCTCTGAGCTCTATCAACTCGATGGTACTACGTGGTTGGTCGGACCAACCACGTTTTCTAATAGTTCGCATTTTCGCCTCTGCGACAACGAGAGTTTGCAATCATCTTTGCAACTTTGCACATAATTGTATATGAGATTTGAATACCTATCGTTCATTACATGACTTCCTTCTCCTAGTATCAATCGGTATTTCCATTGCTCTTGATACTTTTCAGAATGAATTACCTACTTTTTACAAGTAATTCGCATGAATCTATCTCGAAGTAGTACTTCACAACCTTTGAGTTCAAGTGACTATATATATATTATATTCTTCTTTAAGTCAGGAATATACTAAACTCCCGTTAATACGCGATATGCTCCATCATACATCTTCAATGTAACCATTGCCTTCTTAATAATTGGATATTTTCATCTCAGTAATTGTATACTTCTTGTAATTCACCAAGTGAACAATTTCATATGCTAGGCGTAGAGATCCGTAGTCAAACATCTCCCTCGCTAAGCATATATGGAAGCAAAAACCTGTATCTAATATACATCGATGAGAAGTACTTGACTGACTAACAACAAGTATGTCTGAATCATCTTTCACTATCATCATTGATCATATGCATACATCATTTTCTTCAAACTTGGATAGTCCTTTATCATATGATCTTTCTCACCACATAATTAAATAGCATACACATGTACCGTTGCTCTTGCCCTTCTTCTTTATGTGACTTTTGCTTTTGCCTGCAACACCTACGACAGGCAATGTTTGATCACCCAAGTATGAAGATTCTAATAGCTTCTTCAAGGACTCTATCTTCAATAGATATGCAAGTGCCTCATTGAAGTTGAGATTGTTTTTCTTGATGAGAATATTCATCATCAATTGCTTCCATATTGTGGTAGAGATGATGCCAAAAGGACAACCTTGTCATTTCCATTTTTTTTATCCACACTAATTAGCTGTGTGATAAGTTTTTTTATGACATTGAGATTATCAACGAACCGTATACCTTCCTCCATGCGTAACCTGTACAATTGCCGGTTTATCACCCACTAGTTTTTAGTGATTTTGCCTTATACAACTCTTTTAAGTAACTTCATAATTCTTTGGTGAATTCTTTGTGATTACCGAGTACTTTACCTCATCGGTTTGTACTGATAGCCTTCAGTTTCATCACCTTCTAGTCTTAAACAAGCGTATTTTTTGGTTTATCTCCTTCGGGAGCATCAATCATCCCTTGTTGGAGAAGAACATCCTTCATCATACATTGCAATGTGCTGAAATTTTCTCTTGTGTCAAATTTCTCTACTTGATTCTATATCATCGACATTGATTTTGATTTTGCACCAACTGACACTTTACCGACTTTCTCATAAATCAAACAATACTACAAAAGAGGGTATACTGGATGCTTACATCACATATGGTTTTCAGGAACCGTCTGTGCTATAATTATCATAGATGGCTCATACGAATAACCATCTGTGATATTTTCTTAGACGGTTATTCATACGTACTGACTATGAAAATGCAAGACATCATAGACGGTTCTTACTATACCTGTCTGTGATAATTCACAGACGATTATTGATAAAAAAACTGTCTGTAAAAATGATAGACATCACAGACAGTTATTTAAGAGTTAGGTTCGTTGGCATAGTTAATATTTCTTGAGGCTAGCCAAAAAATAGAAAAAATTTAGATATAGAATGAACTATCACAGATGATTTTATGGTATAAACCGTCTGTGAAGGAATATTATAGATGGCTTGAACCAAAAATCATCTGTGATACTCGCACATCACGAACGGTTCTATCTACCAACCGTCTGTGATGGAAAAGTATCACAAATAATTCTACATACAAACCGTTTGTGATACTCGCCCACCACAGACGGTCCGTAGCTAGAACCGTCTATGATGTGTGAGCATCACAGATGGTTTTTGGTTCAAGTTGTCTATGATAGTGTTCTTCACAGACAATTCTACTTAGAAACCGTCTGCATTGTTATTATCACAGACGACTTACAAATCGTCTGTGATACATATAAATTCAGACGGTTCAGAAAATTATCTATGATGACAGTTTCGAATCATCTATGATAACTCTTTTGTAGTAATGAAACCTCTATGGCTATATCTGATGGCTTTATATAGTTCTACCTAGTCCACCTGTAAATATAAGTAGAAATCTTAATCCAATTAAGGTTAACGTAGGAATCCTTGTAGCGGATCTCTGCCGGCTGTTCTATTAGGGTTAGGATATGACTCAATCCTCTCGACAAGTGGCTTGCACGGATATTTCCGCTTGGTCTAATAACCATCCACCAGCATTCCTGAATATGTCTACTTAAAGAATAGAGAACAAGAACATATACCATATATATATTGATTAAAAGGTACTTATGTGACTTTATTTAATTATTTCACAGTATACTGAGTGACTTTCCCGCTTTAACCCAGCCGTCTTATTTAATTACAGTCAGTGATACCCTTAAGTCAGCAGCTAGAGTACTTCAAGGAATACAAGGAGAGGCTGAAGCTCGCCATGGGCGAGGCCGTGGCTGACGAGATCATCGCCGAGGCGCTCTACATGTTCAGCGTCGGCACCAACGATTTCATCGTCAACTACTTCGTCCTGCCTCTCCGGCGTGCCGAGTACACCACGGCAGAGTACGTCACCTACCTCGTCGGCCTCGCCGAAGCCGCCGTCCGCGACGCCTACGAGCTCGGCGCGCGCAAGATCGAGTTCACCGGCCTCGCGCCGTTCGGGTGCGTGCCGGCCGAGAGGACGCTTAATCACGACGCGCCGGGGGAGTGCAACGAGGAGTACAACCAGGCGGCGCTGAGGTTTAACGCCGAGCTGCAGGAGGCCGTGAGGAAGCTCGACGGCGAGCTAGCCGGCGCGCAGGTGGTGTACGCGGAGACGTACAGCGTGGTATCCGCCATTGTTGCCAACCCGTCGGAATACGGTTAGTGTGATCGATCTCGACGTCGCTGCTGATCCATAAGATCTTGCTGAAATTTTGGTTAAGTTCGTTGATACACTGTCCATCTCATGGAGCATACTTCCATGATGCTGTATAATATATGTGCAGTTCTTTTTTTCTTAGAATCTCTTGCGAATCTCCTTTTTTCTTATAATATATGTGCAGTTTCCTTACTCTACTTTTTTTTTAAAACAAATTGATGATCAGGTTTTGAGAATGTAGCGCAAGGTTGCTGTGGCACAGGACTTACTGAGACATCACTCCTTTGCGGCTTGGACGAACAGTTGACGTGTGAAGATGCTGATAAGTATGTGTTCTTCGATTCGGTCCATCCTTCGGAGAGGACATACAAGATTGTAGCTAACGAAATTTTGAATACTGCATTACAAGTATTCATATGATATTTTTGTACCGAGGTTATATATAGATGACTTCTCCATTTAACATAAACTAAATTTGCAAGTTAACTATATCTTTAGTGTCTGTTTCACATCAATATATAGTTAGTGAGCGCATTCACTTAGCAACACTGTTCTGAACAGCTTATGGCTTTTAGAAGTTAGTTTTTAAACAGAGTGGTTTCTCAAGATAATTTCTATAAACCGTTTGTAAGAGTCACTATAGAAACCGCTTTGAATTATCTCTTATTCCACCAATACCTCTCATAATCAGCTAAAAATCAAAACCTATTGCTAAAAGCCACAACACTTTTAAACAGAGCTCTGTCTTTGGGCAGCAGCCTGGGCAAACTCCACTAGCTCCAAGGAATATCTTAGAGAAGGATTTAGGAGAAGCTGAAGCTCTGTTTTCTACAACGACTTGGAGATCAGTTACCCTCAGCGGCTCAGCCAACTTCCACCATCTCCCGACCGTAGTTCCAAGTTTTCCCTGCTTCTCATGGTTGCCTGCCTAAGCTTTGGAGCCGAGAAAATGGAGGTCCATGTTATGGCAGCTATTTGAAGCGAGGACATCAAATGGAGAAGCCGGCCGGTAATGAGCCGAGGCCGACCTGACCCTGATTTTCACCGGCTACCCACGATCACCATGAGGTTGTGGGGATACGGATAGGCTACACTAGCATAAATTAAAATTTTCTACCGTGTAAACCACGAAGCCATGCAATTAAAAGACTATAGTTCATTACCATTAGACACACAGTGCAGCGAAAGTAGAGTTAAAGCAATCGGTTCAATGAAGCGTGTATGATATAGTAGAATTAGTTGATCGTCCTTTGACCAACTGTCTTCTCCTCGTGATCATTAGGATCAGTACCACAGTTGCATCAGCACCTCTACCGAGGTCCACACATCTAGGGATAGAACGATGTGTGTCAGTGTGCTAGCTCTAGCGTGCATGGTAGGGCTTATGAGAGGTGGTGGCTAGAGATGCCTCCCTCAGCCCCCGCACCTCAAAGAACCTCCAACCTGATCCAATATAAGTAGTGATCGTATCCTACTCAAAGTCTATCATCCGGACCCTTATCGTTCCGACATGTTAAGTGTGTAATCTTGTAGGTTCATGTATATTTGGCTATGGGCCGAAAACTCCTTTCCAGTCCATAAGCCGGTAGCGGTCCCTAGCAGGCATAACGACTCCTAAATATACATAAAGATCATATCGGACCCTGTTAAGTGCTTATGTATCGATCCCTCTGCCTCATGATATCATATCGAACTTAAGACAATAAGTGTATCATGTTATGATAGTTTGATTTTTCACTCGAACCTGTGGCAATTACTCAGTTGTGATTGACTCATCAACCACATTCGATATGACCATGCATTTCCGTAATCAAACCATATCGAGGGACCTAGATATATTTCTCCTGTTATATTAGAGGGGCAATTCTATCTTGATCGCTTACATTCCTTCGCATGTTTAATAGTAAATCCGAAAACTACTTTTATAATCACTTAGTTACGGAGTAGTATTTGACAACCCCTAAGTAAACTATTACACATATAGGAAACCGTAATGGTCTTAGGTCTAAGAATCATATATACATTATGTATGAGACAAACTGATGGCACTTAAGAATATAACAATTCACACGGTGTCTCATGGTAGGTTAATCCAACACCATATTCTCTAACATATGTCAACATTATTGATTTGATATCCCCATATACATGATCTGTGAAACATGATCATCAATCAATACATATGTTGATCTATAAATTATAATCATCCTCATATAATGATATAAGATCGGTGATAATTTAGAATAACATCAAAATATGCATAAAAAGTTTCATGTATAAGTCACATACTTGTTGATTATATGAAAGATATTTATTCAAGGAATAAAATAATATATTATTCAAAAAATTATAAATATAGAAGTGATACAATCAACTCCATGATTGCCTTTAGGGCATATCACTAACAGAGCTTCGCTCAGGATCAAGTTCACTGGCCTTGTTTGGGCATCGAGGGATAGATGGCCACGAGGAGTACAACATGTGGCACTATGGCAAGGGCAGAACTAGCTACAATGATGGAATGCATCGGCACCCCAAGAATTCTAGAAATTGTAGATATACCCTTGGTGCCCATGAATCTAGAATCTATTGTGATTTAACAAGGCTCGGCGAACCAAGGTACAAACATACAAATGACTTTGCCTTTACTCCAATGTTGTTAATACCATACCGGTATCGTCCATATCAGCCAGTATGTACCATACTGTCACCTAAACTGGTACAAAGTAGCCTTATATAACGTACCAGCCTCAATATCGGTCATACCGGCTTGATACCGGTCGTACCAACTTTGATACCGGTCAATATCGGCTATACCAGTGGAATTGATAATACTGTCTATTGAACTATATGTTATATTTGATAGTACTACTATATATTTGGTATAATATTACAAGTGACATTTGGTGTGCATATAAATTAAATAAATATATACTTATAAATATATATACTCATATTATTATATTAAATCCAAAATGATACGCTAGTATGGACCGGTACCGGAACGTACTATTCCAAAACCAAATCAGTATGGCCTCCAGTACGGTATTGACAAGTATGCTTTACTCCCATACCAAACAGACTCATGATCCGTATCCACCTTGGTACATGGCAGGCTCTTACCGTTTCAATAATAATCTATTAACATCTATATTTGTAGAGAGATACTGTAACACCCCAGGAGCCGCATTACCCTGGGATGCCACTAATTCACGCTACAAGCTAGCCAATTTACTTTACAAGGTAACTTAAACTGGCAACAATTTTTAAATCATGTTAACCTAAGCGGAAGCATACTAAAACAAAGGTAAAGGAACACTACTAATTAAAGAACAATCACTAATAATTTTAACCAATTAAAGCGAACCACAACCTAACTTTAATAATTAAAAGTGATCAGCAATAAGAGATAAAAAGAAGAGTAATGGGAGATTGCACTTATTTATTACAGTATGAAACATGATATGGTGTGTGACAGCGATGTGCAGCTCTACCCGTCCTATGCATGCTTGAGAATCACCTGGAAGGGGGGAAACAAGAGTGAGATAAAAATCTCAGTAAGCAAACTGTTTAACAGGCTAATTAAAACTACAACAGTTTAATCATCAACATTTATTTTCCACAATGACCACGTTTATATCCTCAACCTCAAATCACCGCCAACGACGATAAAATATTAGCAAATAAATCTTGTTTGACTACTTTAAAGTCTCAACCACTACCACTACCAAAGACAATAAAACATATTTATGTTTTACCTCACTACTTTATTATTTCTCACATCCACAACTGCTATCAACAGTTACTACAAGAGAAAAGAATCTCATGCCACAATCACAACCCCTACCATACCACAAGGGACAATCCTCATTCCACGACCACAGCCACATTCCTCATACCACAAGTAACTCACATGAGCCAATTCCACATTACAATTATGAAGTTGTATTTGACTGCAAAATAACTTCACCACAATACATTGCATAGGTATACAAATAATCTTTCCACAATGCAATGCATATGAATGCGTATGATCCACTGCACCCTTACCCAACAAGGTAAGAGTGTGCATTGTACTACGGCAATGTACAATGATGTACCGGTACGGTCGCGGCTAAATGTGGCGACATCCACAATGCAAATATTATGACATGTTATGATGATATGATAATCATAAACCATAAGAATTTAACCACGAATGTCAACAACCTAATCGTCATGAATACTTCCTCATAACCCACCTGTGTCTCATTAAGCACAATACCAATATTTCACAAGATCATTACCACATAACCCACATTCGGTTCACCAAGATCATAATACATTGATCTATAGGGAATTCTACCACAAAGATCACAACATAATCATCAAGAATGCTACCACCACAACCACAAATATTCACTAAGAATACTACCACCTAGACCACAATATGCTTGTAAAGTATTCCACCCCACAACTATATTGGTTCATCAAGAACAATTCCGCATATCCACAATTAAACCATCAAGATCATAAACAATTTAACTCTTAAAATACTACCACATGGACCACATTAAGGAAGCATGTAACAATGACATAGCACCTCAAATTAAGAGAATTAATTAATGTGAATGTAGAATAATTAACGAGTCAAACGGTAGCACAACCGCTACGTTTACTTGCCTCTACCGTTGAAGCAAAGCAATCACGTGCGTTCAGGAGCAAAATCACCTATCCAAAAGTACCTCTCAGCACAATACAACAGCAATGAAAACACGTCTTAAGAAGTAAAGATGTCGCTAGAACCCCGAACCCACACATAATCTGAGAGACCATGTGAGGGGTGCTCTCATGTTTGTGATGAGTAATTGACGAGAGTTCTGGAAAGTTTGAGTTTGGTTTGGTCGGTTCGCGCCAAGTCAGTGAATGGCGCAGTTCGGTTCGGGTGAACCTGGTTGAACGCGGTCGAAGGTGTTTAGGACGGTTCTTCTTTTTCTCGATCGGTCGTTCGGATTTTTTCGTATGAAGTGGTCCGACTAATGCTATTGTTGATTTTGTTATCTCGAGCGGTGCTATGTGATGTGTTTTCTTGTCTGTGATGACTGCAGGACATCGAGGCGGAGTCGTGGCGAGGCACGGATGACCGACTAAGCGCGGTGGTGCCGAGGTCGGGCGGTCGGGATGTGCCGAAGACGGCGCGGACTCGAAGTGGTTGCGAGGCGTGCACGACAAGGGACGAAGAAGCTTCCCGGAAGGTGCAGCAGGGGCGTTTTGGCAAAAGCGCAAGACTGCAAAAGCGGAAGCGGATTCGGTTCGAGTTAGTGGATAAAGCAATAGAGTTGTTGGCACTAATGGGTAAAGAATTGTTGTGAACCCATTAGTGGTCACTATAAAAGGAGAGGGAGAGCCATGTGTTGAGATTGAGAGTTAGGGTTTTCTTTGCTCTCCATGTGTGTGAGTCTTTTTCTTTTTGCTAGTGAGAGTTGGTGAAAGGGTTGCCTGAGTAGTAGCACGGTATGTTTCCTGTATGTTTGCTTCTAACTCCTTTGTGAGTTTTGGCCAGAGGGTGATGCTCAGGATGTGAGTTCATCTAGGTTGGAAACATATAGTGGGTTGGCTGCAAAGAACCCTTGTGTAATCTCTCTCCATGAATCAATATGAGAAGGATTGTGTTTGAGCCCTTTCTGTTTTCAGTGCTTCTTTGAGTTTCTGTTTCAGCACTTCCTTCTATGTCTTTCTCTTGTTTCAGTGTTGCAGTTCTCATTCCTTTCTTTTAGTCGGCCGCTGTTTTCTGGGTGTTGGATGAACTCCCCTTAAGAAGTTGGCTTCAAATTTGTGCTGCTCTACTATGAGATCATTTCTTGATGTATTGCAAAATGTCATGAACTAAGAATCAAAATTTCATGAGTAATCTGAAAGTTGTCCTTTCGGCTTAACTTTTTGACAAAACAGCAATCTCTATTTTCAAGTGAGCTTAGCCTGCATTTCTTTGTGATCTGAGATGCTTTTGCTATTAAATCGGTAGTTTTGCTCTTTTGGTCTGAAAATCACAGCAATTATGCAATCATTCGCTGTGTTTTTGGCTCCCGCTCTGTTCTTTCACTGTACCAAAATATTGCAGTTTTTCAGCGTTTCGGTTCCTGCAGAAAATTGCTGTTCTGCCGAATCTTTCTCAGTTCACTCTGTGATTTGTTTTACTGCCGATAGTATTTACTGCAGCAATCTGCTCCTTTTTGTCAACTCGTTTTGATCTAGGGATCAATCCTTTTCTTCCTTGCTAGCAGTCATAAAATGCTTTTGCAGGTTGTTCATTTATTTGGCAGACTGTGCTCTTCTTTTCTTTTGCCTCTCTTTTCCTTCAGTTCGGCAAAGATCTGCTTCTTCCTTCTCTGTTCACTTTTGCTTTTCAGTTTACCATCTTGGCTTTCTGTTTGTTGACTGCTTCTCTAAGTCTCTTTGCTGTTTTCTTTGCTGTTGATTCCTATTTTCGGCAGCTGCTCTGAATCTCAGTCAGCATGTAGTCCTGATTTTCAGTGCTAGGCAATCTGTTTTCAGAAGCAAAATTTCTATGCATTCAGTTCCCAGTTTCAGTTTTCGGTTGAGCAGCCTGTAGCCTATTGCTTCTACCACCAGCAGTCATTGGCGCTAGTCTTTCCGGTCAAGCTTGACTCAAACTCTCTTGTTGATATGATATTGGTTTTCAGTGAGCTTTTAGGTTTCCTTCTTCATAGCTTTTATAGCTATCGGAGAGAAAATTTGTGTGGATACTTGGGGGCAATTTTTGAACACACCATTCACCACCCCTCTGTTGCCGTTTCCGATCCTTCAATTGGTATCAGAGCCGGTTAGCTCTTTTCTATAGATCTTAACCGGTCTGTGAGCCATGGCGACAGACAAGTACTCGACCAAGCCGAATGGAAACATACATCCAGGCTCAGGGTTATACCATCTGGCGGAAGGTAAAGGTCAGGTTTGATGTTCCTGCCGATGAAGACATCAACATGGCAAACATGCCCGATGTTGAGGCAAATGCGAAGGCAAGGAACATCATTATCCAGGGTTTGAGTAGAAGCGAATTCGATCGCATCTCTCACCTGTCGTCCGCCTACGATATCTGGGTGACCCTCAACGCATACCATGAGGGCATTTGATGATTATTGCATAGCAATGGGGATTAAAATTAAGCGTTCCAAACCGCATGTCCACACTCAGAATGAACTAGCAAGGACATTAATTAAAAAAATTAAATCTATTGTCCGACCATTTTTGCAGAATTATAATTTATCAACTACATGTTAGGAACACACAGTCCTGCACGCAGTAACTTTCATCAACTTTAGACCATCGGCATATAACATCCATTCACTTATGCAACTAGCGGAAGGGTCAGCACCAAAAATTTCTCATCTTCATAAATTTGGTTGTAAGGTTTATGTACCTATATCACCATCACAGCGAACTGCAATGGGCTCTCTCCGAAAGTCTGAAATATATATTGGTTATGAGACAACATCCATAATAAGGTATTTGGACCCTATGACCGGAGATTTGCACACTGCCCGCTTCGTTGATAGCATATTTGATGGGAATAATTTCCCGTCATTAGGGGGAGGAAATCGACCCCTTCATAAAAAAATATCAGGAAATTATATGGCATCCCACAAGAATCCATGCACATGACCCACGAACTAGTGAAGCAAATAGAAAAATCCAGAAGATCACTGATTTACAAGCATTAGCGAATTAACTGTCTGAGCACTTTAGTGATTTGAAGAGTGCGACCAAGTCGCATGTACCTACACGCAATGCACCGGAGAGGGTTAAAATACCGAAGAAAGTTGAAGGTACCCCTAATCTCATCCAAAGGCCTTAGAATAAAAGGATATGAACTCCAACCCCTCGAATCCCAAGTAGCCAGGGACGCCTGGTGAAAAAGGATAAGAAATACTTGACACAGCCAATCACTAAAGTACCCCAGAACCGGAAAGGGAGCCAGTTGAGACCTGGCACTAGTATGGCACCTTCAGGAGAAGGCATACCGGATTGAACATCCCCATAGAGGGAGAAACTAGCACGGATGTGTGCGCACATATCGGAGCTGAAAAACTAAAGATACTTGCACCCATAATTGGAAATAGCGGTGAGCAAGTAGAAGCATTAGAAGAATCGACCCATGATAAAATAGCTATAACTATGTGACCACGGGAGAGTCTATGAATAGGACAATAGCTAGTATTGACATTTATTTTGTAAAAAATAATTGCCACAATCATCGATCTTGATCAAGAGCCTGCATCGCTCTGTGAATGTAAGAAAAGTTCAGATTGGGAAGATTGGAAGAGGACAATAGAAACTAAATTATTATCTCTGAATAAAAGAGAGATGTTGGGCCTATAAGTCGCACGCCTCCCCATGTACAACCCATAGGCTCGTTGTAAGATATAAAACAAGGCTCGTTGTACATGGTTTCACTCAACATCCAAAAGTTGATTATAAAGAAACCTATTCACCAGTCATGGGCAGAGTTATCTTTAGATATTTAATCTCAATGGTAGTGAACTTGAATTTAGAAATAAAATTGATGGATGTGGTAATTACATACCTTTATAGAAACTTAATTCGAACATTTATATGAAGGTACCTAAAAGTATCCCCATTCCAAACTAAGATAGTGCAAATAGAAATCTGTATAGTATGAACCTCATAAAATCACTGTACGGACTTAAGTAATCAGTCATAATATGGTATAATCGTGTGAGCGACTGTAACACCCCAGGACCCAATTACCCTGGGATGCAACTAAAACTGCCCTACAACTAACCAATTTACATGATAACATAAACTGGCAACAATTAATAAATAAGATAATACAAACGGAAGCATAAACAACTAAGAAAAACAGAATAGAGATATCAATTCAATATTCATAAACAACTCCCAACATAATAACCAAAGGAACAGTTCCAAATTTAACATTATTAAGATGAAACATTCATCAACAAGATAGCTAAGCAAATACTAGAATTCTTTCAACTTTATTTCAGCATTAAAATATAATCCAAGTGCATCAATGTGGTGCCGCTCTACCCTTCCCAATGCATGCTCAAAGTCCACCTGTACGGAGGGGGAAACAAGGGTGAGATAAAAATCTCAGCAAACAAACAGTTTAACAAGCTATTCAAACTACGAACAAATAAACATCATCATTTATAATTCCATACAACCACAATCCCAATTCATGTCCACAATTATTAAACCACCACAAACTTCCATAAATCATACCTCTTCAATTTCAGATTTAAATGGCATATAAATGCAGTCATTTTATCCACAAATAAATGCAAATGTATGCTTCATGCTATGCTCCACATCACTCTTTCCCCACGGGATAGGAGGTGCATCGTATTACGGCAATATACGATGCTCCCAGCGAGATATGAGGTGCATCGTATTACGGCAATATACGATGTTGTACCGGTACGGTCGCGGCTAGGTGCGGCGACATCCACATATACAAATGACATAATATGACATGAATGATATGATAATCATAAATCATATTAGTCCATCCTCAAAGGAGCATTATCATGCTCACAACATATCCACATCCACCACATATTAATTTCATGTTCCACAATACCACAATAGGCAAGAATTCAACAAGTCTACTAACATAATATCAACATATCAATTGATCAAACTTGCTACCATCTCCACAATTAAAATATCATGCAGTCATGACATAATGTATCAAATTACGATAATAATGTAAATTGCAAGTAGAAGGAATAACAAGTTAAACGGCAGCAACCACCGCTACGTTTACTTGCCTCAACCGACGAAGCGAAGCAAATCAAGAGCGCTCAGGGACAAGACCACCTGTCCAAAAGGCAACTCTCAGCACACAGCTACAGCATAAAAACACGACTAAAAATAATTAAAGACGTCGCTAGAACCCCGAACCCGCACAAACTCCTCTCCGCTCAACAATTCAACAAACTACCCACTGCAGTAGTGCTGCTTAATATTTTCGTATCTATAAAAGTATTGATCCAATTACAGCAAATGATACCTCTCTGGATTCATCACTTACAATCCTACATTTTTCATGTAGAATACATATTTTTATTTTGATCACAGCTAGGTGTACTTTAATGCCCAAAACAGAGGAAGATATATGTTCTGGCAGACTGGATAGCAGCATTCAAATGCGTCCCAGAAACAGTACAGAGGTCAAAAAAATCTAAATTTTATATAGAAACTAGATTACCAGATTCTCTACAACTTTCTCCATTATGGCCATGATCATAAAAATCATTTTCTACCTCTAAATCACAGATAAATATCAGTCTGTCCAATTCTACTCGCCTGACGAACAGCGGTATTCCCAACCCTGTAACTCCCAGATCCCACGGCCAAAAATTCCGAAACAAATACAGGAGATGCATCTGGAAGTCCTCGACAACTTTCCTTTTGGGAGGGTCCACAGGAAAAATCATTTACTAGGTCTAAACCATGCGAACAGACGCGCTGCGCGAATCAATCTACAGGCAGACAACAGGTAATCTCTAATCGGGCAATTAATCTATTAACTACCTTCAAAATCCGTGCTAAGAACCCTAATTATTCTGAAAAACAGAGGGTTTGGGATGGGAAAAATTTACCTAGATGGTGGATCACCCCTTTTTTTCCGCCTCTTCTTCTTCTCCTTCCTTCTCCTTCCTTCTTCTTCCTTCTTCTCCTTCCTTCTCCTTTCTTCTCCCTCCAATGGCAGCACACTTGGGGGCACCAATTTCTGGATGGGGGCGGCCACAAGGGGGAGAAAGGGAGGGAAGTGGCAGCAGGATGGGGAAAGGGGAGGGGTGCGATGCCCTAGGGTTAAATGAGGGAGGGGAGAGGTGCGGCTTGGGGGGTGGGCGCCACCCTCTTGGGCCTTGGCCCAAGGGAGGTCGGCCCACTCCCCAGGCAGCCCAATCTGGAATTTTAAATTAGGTTTTAATATATTTTAATCATTTTTCAATGTTCTACAATTTTTATTTTTCCCTTCCCGCGATTTGCCCAAAAACCGGCAACTCCGCGATTGTTTTAAAAACTTATGTCGTAACGACGTTCGGGATATTACAGCGACTTTCTATGCAACTACACAAATAATGAGGATTGTCCCTGTATATTTATACGATGATCCTAAAATGGATTTTGTATAATCTTAGTGTATCTAGATGATCTGAATGTCATCGGAACCGTGAAAGATATTAAGGAAGAAAGCTCTTACTTGGAGTCCGAGTTCGAAATAAAATATTTCTGTAAAATCAAATATTTCCTAGTCTTGTAGCTTGAGCGTGTCCCTGAAGGGATATTAGTGCATCAGTTAGCCTGCACTCAAAATGTGTTAGAAAGGTTCGGCTTTGAAAAGGTATACCCTTTAAAAGTGTCAATGGTCGGTAGATCTTTGTAGGAAGACAAGGATCCGTACAGACCTAGAGAAGATGAGGAGAAAGTCCTATGACCGAAATTCCTATTTGTAAATGCAATAGGAGTACTCATGTATTTAGTAAACTATACTAAACTGGACATTGCATTTGTCGTAAACCTATTAGCAAGGCATAGTGCAGAATCTACTAAAAGGCATTGGCAGGGAATAAATGATATCTTCTAATACCTCCAAGAAAGCAAGGACCTTGGTCTGTTCTACAAAAAGAACCAAGACCTGACTATGACTGGCTATGCAGATGCCAAATACCTATCGGACACGTATACAGCCAAGTCACAAACAGATTATGTATTCCTGTGTGGTGGAACTGCAATTTCATGAAAATCGTCTAAACAAAGTCTTGTATCAATTTCGATGAACCACTCAGAAATCATAGCACTGTACAACGCCTCACGAGAACGTGCTTGGCTTCAGCAGATGATTCACCACATTCAGCAGTCATGTGGATTGAACACCGCGCAAACTCCTACTATTATCTATGAAGATAACACAGTTTGTGCTGCACACGTGCAGAAGTGTTATGTAAATAGTCATATCACAAAGCATATAACCCTAAGTTTTTCTATGATCAAGAATTGCAAAAGATGGATGAAATTAAAGTACTGCATATTAAGTCATGTGAAAATCTTATAGATTTATTCACTAAGATGCTTCTAGCATCTAGATTTGAAAGGTGCATGCGTAGAATTAGAATGATGAGACTTAGAGAAGTGCAGAATTCAGGAAGAGAATCTCCATGAACTCATTATTGAAACTTGATCACGAAGATGTATTACCCAAAGAATAAATCATGTAGATTAAATAAATTTAGGTGGATTGTACTATTTTTCCCTTGACAAGTTTTCCTGAAGATTCTTAGCTAAGGTTTTTAATGGGGCAATTCGTGCAACGCAGCAGAACGTGTATCATATAGTACTTTTCTCTAAATTTTTCTCACTAGATTTTTGTGGAGTTTTGATGAGACATGAACATGTAAGGATGGGTGCCCAAGGGGAGTGTTGGGAAACCGTAGGCCTGGCCCAGTAGCCAGCCATGGGGTGGGCGCCCCATCCAACCCTAGCAAGGTTCTTTAGTCTATAAATAGGGGTCCCAATTATTGTACGTGTTTGTCGATGAGAAGGGAAATAAAGAAAGAGAAAAGAGTTAGATTTATATCATTTTACTTTCTGTATTGTTTTAAAAACTTACGTCGTAACGACGTTCGGGATATTACATTCTCCCCACCTAAAAAGGATTCGTCCTCGAATCTAACTCCTCAAACCACAAAACAAGAGAACAACAAAGAAAAGAGCAATCCACAAAAAACAGAACCACAACTACGAGTATTCACTAGTCTCGAAGAGCTCGGGGCACTTCTTTCGCATCTGATCCTCAAGCTCCCACGTAGCCTCCCTCTTAGACTGAAACGTCTAGAGGACCTTCACATACTTGATGGTCTTATTCCTCAAGACCCGCTCTGAAGTATCCAAGATACGCTCTGGTCGACTCTTCACAGTGAGATCACGATCCACCGTGACCGCCTGAGTCAATCTTGTGCTCGGAATCCCTCAAATACTTCCTCAGCATAGACACATGGAAGACATTGTGCACACCACTCAACGAGCCCGGCAACTCCAAACGATAGGCCAAACTGCCCCAGGTCTACCCTGCCGCCCCAGGTCCGCCTCGCCGCCCTAGGTCCGCCCCGCCTCCCTAGGTCCGTCCCGCCCGCTTCCCAGTGCCTCGGCGGCCCGGCTTAGTCCGCCGCCCGCCTCCCGGCTCCGCCTCCCAGTCCGGCCTACCGCCCGACGCCCAGCTTTGGCCCGCCCCCCAATCCGCCCGCCTCGACGCCCGGCTCCGGCTCGTCGTCCGCCCAAATCCGCCCCGCCTCCCTGTCTTTTCACTGTTTCAGTGAGTTTTTGATTTGGATTTTGGCTTTGATCTTCTCTCGTAGATGAGACGGCCAAGTGGGAGAAGATCACCTACGTTGGGATCGTGACGTGCACCCTCCTGGCAGCGTACACTCTCTCCAAGGGGCACCCCCACCACGAGGAGCCGCCGGTGAGATCTCGTCCTTGGTATATTCATATACACATATCTGTCCATCGACCATTGATAATTGATACATTGAAATAATTGTATAGTGGCTGATATATAAATGCAAATATAGTGGTTGATATACAATTGTATACAAACGCAACATACCTAGTTTTAATAAATATAATTTTATGCCTGAAATATTCATGTTATGCACACAGAACTATTTCATGGCAGACCATGAATGGATGTATAGTGGCTGGCAGCGTGGTAAAGCTCCATCAAATGAATGGATTGAACAAACTACACAGTTCTTAGATCATGCATTCTCAAATCCTAGGATAGTTGAAGGTGGCACCATTAAGTGTCCATGTGCAATGTGCAGGAAGTATTTTAGGCACAACATGCATATTGTAGAGTTGCACTTAAGTAAATATGGGTTTAGGTCAAACTATCAAACATGGACAACACATGATGAACACGACCCTTCAATAGATCACGAGGAAATCAATGAATGTAATCGGATGGACAATCTGTTGATTGACCTAGGCGGTGACCAGCCACCAGGAATTGATGAGCCAACGGCCTCTGCCCAGGGTTTCTATAGAATGGTCGCTAGCGCAGACGAACTAGTCCATGAGAACACAACACACTCAAGTCTGTCTGCTGTCGCTCGTTTGCTAGCTATAAAGTCACAATACAATATGTCAATTGCACACTATGACGATGTATTACAAATAATTCATGAACTTTTGCCTCCGGAGTCTAAGTTGTCCGAGGACTTCTACCGTTCAAAAAAGTTGTTAGAGGGTCTCGGAATGCCATATGTGAAAATTGATGTGTGTTATAATAACTGCATGCTTTACTGGAAAGATAATGAGCATAAAGACAAGTGTGACTTATGTGATACCTCTCGCTACGAGGTAGGCCATAATAAAGTCCCACGTAAAGTATTACGGTACCTACCCATTATAGATAGACTACAAAAGTTGTATGCACACGAGGAGACAGCAAAGCTAATGCGGTCACATAGTCAATCAACGTATGGTAAGATGGTGCACCCATGTGATGGGGAAGCTTGGCAACAATTTGACGAGGACTTCCCAAACTTGGCAAGTGATCCTAGAAATGTACGCCTTGCTATAGCAACAGATGGTTTCACACCATTTAGTTCGGGTGCTACTCCTTACTCATGTTGGCCAATGTTTTTGGCTCCATTAAATATTTCGCCGGGCATGCTCTTGAAGCCGGAGTACATATTCCTTGTCCTTCTTATCCCTGGCCCTGAACATCTTGGGAAAAAAATAAATATTCTAATGCAACCTTTAGTTTACGAACTTATCAAGTTGTGGGAGGGGGTACAAACATGGGATGCTTCACTTAAGCAAAACTTTACAATGCGGGGAACATATCTATGGTCAGTTCATGATTTTCCTGCATATGGTATGTTTGCTGGTTGGAGCACACATGGTTCGTTTGCATGTCCAGAATGCTTGGGTGACAGTAAAGCATTTCAACTCCGTAATGGTCGCAAGGCTTGCTGGTTCGGAAAGGAGAAGTGGTGTTGGCAGTAATTGCAGTGGCAATGGCTCCCAAAGGAGCAATGAAGCTGCTCAACAAAGGGGGAGGAAGAAGAAGTCACGGACCAAATTACATATGCCGTCGCGTGTCGGCAAGATTGCCCTAATACCTCAGGGTGACAAGTGAGTACAAACTGTATTATAGGAACTTGAGGTCATACATAGGAATTATAGGAACTGCATTATAAATCTTCAATTGTTATTAACATATATATGACTACAGTGCCAACTGACCTTACCGTGGTTAATTCCTATGTAGGCAATTCAAGTATACCAATTACCAGCCCAAGAAAGACTACCCATATCAAGCACAACTTGGAGTTATTATCAAACATGAGTACCCATGTGTTGTGAACGACAAGGATGAGCATGGTACTATCTTCAATACCCGTCCTGCATTGACATGGGATGATTATTATGTCAATGAAGACGATGAGGGAATAACCGCTGCAGATCGAGTAAAGCGAGAGTTGTGGGTAACTAATATTTACTTGTTAGTTCATATACATAAATACTTTAGTCGGCTACTAGCTAGTAACTACCCTTGTTCTCTATGTAGCATTTGTTCGAAGTAAGCACAAACGACAAGGAAGAAGCAGATCTTGTGTTCAAAAATTATGCCGCGGACCGTCTGAAGCATATGATGTATCAAGCTCGTGTTGATGCAGTCAAGGGGTACTACAGAAAACAAGGAGAGGATATTGACGACACGTTGGCACGTCCAAGGGAACTCCAGTATGAGCAATACTTGGATGGTAAGATTTGGTGGTGCAATGACATAGTATGGCCACATCTTTGTCGTCATTGGTGCACCGAGCAATTCAAGACTAAACGAAAGAGAGGCCAGGAAGCACGGTTGAAATCTGACGATGTTGCTTAAAATCGAGGAGGTTCGCGACCATACGTGGAGACCCAACAATACCTGGTATGAATCAAGCTCTTCAGACCATGACAATTAACAAAACATATCACATTACAACTTATAACAATATTCAAGGCTATAACCTGGAGTTTCACCATGTTGTAGGAACACAATATGGACCAGAGAAGGCTACTTGGCTAAACACATATGTTGTAATGAAATCAGGTATGAAGAATGCGGATAGTAGTGGTAGTAGTGGTCCAATTAGCAGCAAGAAAGCACAGAAATACATTGTAAGTGCTCCCTTGTTTGTATTCTTACAAGTGAACTTAGCTTTCAGGAAAGATGCTTAAATGTTGCTTTTATTCTAGGATGATTACTCTACTGCTGCTATGGCTCAACACGAAGATGATTGGGAGCAGCGACCACTCGATGGAAGCATATTGTACAACATCAATGGTGGCATGCCCTATGGCCGTGTACCAATAGGGAATGGTGCTATCAAGAAGGATGTTGTTCTAGCAGCTGCCAAATCAAGAAACATCAGGCCATCCAATTCCATCTCTTATCGAAATGTGATTCGACATAATCAAGAACTACTCCAGACACAAGAAGTTCACCGCCAGATGATCTTGGTAATAATGTTCATTCACATACATTTGACATTTTGTTTTCTATACATGATGGCCCACTATTATTGTCCACATTTATTTCAGATCATCACACATCTATTGTTCATTTGTCTTTTCCACATATAGCAATGCTAAATGTAGTGACAAGTAAACAAGTTGTCCTTATTTCTTTAACAGTAGAAAACCCATGTACTGTCATAGAGTTACACTTGTAAAAGAAACTAAATAAAGGCTGCAAACTGTCAAATAGTGTTTGGGGGTTTGCAAATCAAGATAACTCATCAACCAACTATAAACATCACAAAATAAGTCGTGTGGAGTGTTCTTGAAACTGACAAGTAGGGGGAATTTTTCCAATAACCCCTACTTTTCCCTTACCTTGAAGTAGGATGGAAAAATCAACATGCACAATTAATGAGATAAACCTACAGCTTATATATACATCCATCATACTACTAGCTAGCTATGGCATCTATTTACGTATGCAGCTAGTAGTTCCTAAATATACCACATTTGGATGCACATGCATGGTAGCTAGCAAGTAGAAACCACATCAGCTTAGGGTCTCTTTGATTTATAGGAATTTTGTAGGAAAAATGGAGGATTCTAATTCCTATGGGATTTGCTACTATTAACCCCTTTAGAATGGAGGATTGGGACATAGGAAAAATGATGGAAAATTTTCTTTGCCATTGATTTCATAAGAAAACCATATGAATCAAAACATCCAACTAGACCTGTTTATTTCCTTTGCAAAGACCTAGGCAAATCAAGTTATGAAGCTACAAGTGACCATAACTTGAGCACAACTTGAGTAAAAGTATTCTATTTTATGATTTCTTAGCAAAATTTATGTTTTTATCCCATCCATTGCCTTGTCCGTCCATTGCCCATTTGCCCTACATCTCATGCCTCCACACCGAAAAAAGTTGGAAGCCCACAGGGACAACCTGACCATGGCACCATGCCATTCATGCCCACCATGCAGCACTAGCTTTGTGTGGATCGTGCAGATGTGTATGTGTGTGTGTCCCTGCTGCTGGTTGCAAATTCTTGACATACTGCAGGTTGCTGTTTGATCGGTTAGGGACATATGGCAGGTCTCTGGTTAATTGGGAGGGAGAGGACCAGCAGCAGGGACATATTGTTACACACATACTAACAATTTGAAAACTGAATAAGGTGCAAACTGATGTTGCAAGCAATTTGAAAAGCTACAAAGAATAAGACAACACCTTGGACAAGAAGCTCAGGCTGCAAGCTGATGTTTGTTCTGTTGTATATTTTGCGTGCCTTCTGTTTCCTTCTGACATGAATTGTAGTGTTAAATGATTAGTCAACAATAAATATGCATGTAGCATAACTTTGCCATGCATTTAGAAATAAAATTTTCATTGCCATGTTAGTACAGATTGTACATGTCTTTCCTTGCATTGCATGGTTAGTACAGATTATATCACTACTACAGAAAGGCTAATACTAGACGGCAAATCACAGACGGTTTTATAAAACTGTCTGCGACAGATAGTAATATAGACGGTTTTAATTTGAACACCGCCTGTGTTGGTGGTGTCGGCGAAAAAAGTATCACGACGGTTCATACCTATGAACCGTCAGGATACTAATATCACGAGACGGTCCGTATTAAGAACCGTCGTGATAATCTAAATTATCACGACGGTTTGTTACTAAAACCGTCGTGATAATCGGTTATCACGAGCGGTTTTAGTAACAAACCGTCAGGATAATTCCTGACGGTTTTAGTAAAACCCGTCGTGATAATCCCATGTCACTGATAATTGGTGTGTAATAATACATGTCACCAATAATTGGCGTATACACAGGATTTCGATCTCACCCGTCTATTCTCTCCACATCGAATGGTGGCACCGGTTCCTCCACGCCGGGCCCTTATTAATAACTCCCCATCAACCTTTCCACCGGTACTAGTCACGCGTGAGTTCATCCACTAGCTAGCTTCCTGTATGCATCTCCCCTCCGCTGTGAGCTAGCACCTCCATCGCGGCACGAACGGTTCATACTAAAGAACACACTCTTGCCGTAAGTGTCGTAAGTGTGTCTTGTTTAGTGTGGACCGTCGTGCCACGAAGGGTTTGTTAGCTTGTCATCCTGTAATAGATCGATCTGAATGTGTTGTTGAGTTTTTGTGCTTGCCTCTGTATTTGCATGTTCCTCGACGATGCCGACTACTGTCGAGATGTGATGTCCACTCCGACAATCCTTCTTTTTCCTGCAAAATTCAAGGCAATTTTATTACAAAAGTTCAAAAAAAAGCCAAGAAGGTCCTTTGTCCATTGGGAATTGAAGTTGAAAGAATACATGCATGTCCGAACGACTGTATCCTGTACCGTAAAGAGTATGAAAATATGCATGTATGTCCGGTGTGCAACGTATCCCGATACAAACGTAACAATCAATCAGATGACGGCGAGGGAACAGAGGTGAAGAAAGGACCTCCTGGTAAGGTGGCATGGTATTTTCCTATAATTCCCCGTTTGAAAAGGTTTTTTGCAAATCCAAAGGAGGCAAAATTGCTGCGTTGGCACTCGGAGGAGCACAAGAAAGATGGAATGCTAAGACACCTTGCGATTCCGCCCAATGGAGAAACATCGATAGGAGTTTTGCGAGACTTGATGCGAGAACCAAGGAATATAAGGTTCGATCGAGTACGATGGAATGAATCCTTTCGGTAGCATGAGCGTGAGCATAGCACATGGCCGTGACTCTCTGCATCTATAACCTTCCTCCTTGGTTGTGTATGAAGCGAAAGTATATTTTGTTGTCGATACTTATCCAAGGGCCAAAGCAACTGGGAATGATATTGATGTGTACCTAGCACCATTGGTGGAAGATCTAAAAGTACTATGGAGCGAAGGGTGCAGTATGGGATGCGTACAAGCGAGAGAACTTCACTTTGCGCTCTTTATTGTTCTGCACCATAAATGATTATCCTGCCCTTGCTAACCTATCGGGCCAAAATGTACGAAATGTGCCAAAGCTTGTACTCACTGTTTAGATGGTACCGAGAGTGTGTGGCTGAAACACTCACATAAAACCGTCTACATGCGTCACCGTCGGTTCCTTGAGGGCTCACCCATACCGCAAGATGAAGAAACAATTTGACGGAGAGAAGGAAGACGGTTCAGCTCCAAGACATTTAAAGGAAAAGAGGTTTATAATATGGTTAAGGATTTAGATGTTGTCCTCGGAAGGGCGCAAATTGAGGCCTCGTGAGAAAAACACACGGAAGAAGAGATCAATATTTTGGGACTTACCTTATTGGGAGTACCTAGATGTTCGACATCGCATCGACGTCATGCACGTGAAAAAATGTATGTGACGACTTGATTGGTCTCTTCGAACATTCGTGATAAAACAAAGGGCGGCGTCAATGCACGCTTGACTTGGCTGAAATGGACATCGGGCCGAGTTAGCACCGACATGCAATGACAATGGACGAACATACCTTCCCCTGCGTGTTACGATCATCCAAGGTGGAGAAAAGCAGCGTGCGGTGCTTGCAACGTCAAGAAACTTGTTTCGATGCAAGAATTGAAGTTCGTACTATGGATTCATAGAAGAGATTTGGGAGCTCGACTACGTGCTTTTCAAGATCCCCTTATTTCGCTGCCGTTGGGTGCATCGCCACGGTGAAGGTTGACAAATGCGGTGTCACTACCGTGGACCTCCAACGTGTCGGTACAAAGACGAACCATTCGTACTCGCCAATCAAGTTGTTCAAGTTTTCTATGTAACCGACCGGCAAATAAGAAACGACATGTAGTTTTGCATGGAAAAGGAGAATTGTCGAAGTAGAGAATGTAGTGGATGAGGAAGAATACAATCAATTTGACGAGTTACCTCCTTTTGGAAATGGCATAAGGGTCGATGATGAACAACGTGACGAAACTAGTTACGTACGCACTGATCATCATGAATGGTTAATTTTTAAAGGAACTAAGCAAGTGGATTGAGTCATACACCCAATTGTTCAAAATGTGTGATATTTAGGTGAATGTTGAAAATGACAATTCATGTATGTGATGTATATGTGAATTTGCATTTATGTGTATAACAATGCATGTATGTGATGTATATGTGAATTGATGTTTATCCGAGAAAATGTGTATGAATCTTTGGTAGGTGATGTATATGAATCTTTGGTAGGTGATGTATATGAATCTTTGGTTGGTAACTTCTGACGGGTTATCACGACGGTTCTCAATTAATAACCGTGCGTGATAATATATCACGACGGTTAACAATTGAGCTATGCGTGATAATGGGTATACTTACCATTATAGTGTAAGATAAACCGAGCGGCGGGTTGGCTACCGCCGCTCACTCCTTCCCCCGGCTCCCTCGGCGCGTTCGAGCCCCGCTCACGCAGCGCCGAGGTTGAGCCTTTCTTTTCTTTCGAGGCCGGCCGGTGGGCCCCACCTGTCAGAACGACATATCACAGACGGTTCTCAATTAATAACCATTTGTGATATATTATTACGACGGTTATCAATTGAGAACCGTGCATTATCAATGAGAACCGCGCCCCCTCAAGAGAAAAAATCACCCTACGGGGTTGAGATAAACCGGCGGCGGGTTGGCTACCGTCGCTCACTCCTTCCCCGGCTCCCTCGGCGCGTTCGAGCCCCGCTCACGCAGCGCACGAGGTTGAGCCTTTCTTTTATATTTTTCGAGGCCGACCGTGGTCCCACTGTCGAGCGACATATCACGAGCGGTTCTCAGTTAATAACCGCTGCGTGATAATATATCACGACGGTTATCAATGAGAACCGTCATATCAATGAGAACCGCGCACCCCTCAAGAGAAAAAATCACCCTACGGGGTTGAGATAAAATCGGCGGCGGGTTGGCTACCGTCGCTCACTCCTTCCCCGGCTCCCTCGGCGCGTTCGAGCCCCGCTCACGCAGCGCGAGGTTGAGCCTTTCTTTTTTTTCGAGGCCGGCCGGTGGGCCCCACTGTCGAGCGACATATCACGACGGTTCTCAATTAATAACCGTCGTGATATATATTACGACGGTTATTAGTTTATAACCGTCGTGATACTCTCCTTATATAACCCACGCGCACCCCACTAGGGTTAGTCGCTCTAGCGGATCCCGATCGAGCCCATCGCCCCGCCGCCGCCGCCGCCGTGCCTCCGACCCCGTCGCCGCCGCGGAACCCCGTCGCCGCCGTCCTTTCGCTGCCGTCGCCGTCCTCCTCCCTGAGCCCTCGCCGCCTCCTGTGAGTACGTGCATTTGCATATGATTGGGCATGTTGTTGAAGTTGTTGAGCTAAAATATGCTTGTATGTGCATATGAATGTTTTGTATGCTATGAATATTTTTGTATGCTATGAATGTTTTGTATGCTATGAATGTTTTGTATGCTATGAATGTTTTGTATATTATGAATGTTTTTGTATGCTATGAATGTTTTGTATGTTATGAATGTTTTGTATACTATTTGTCGCTATGAATTCTTTTGTATGCTATGAATGTTTTGTATGCTATTAATGTTTTTGTATACTATTTGCATACTATTTGCTGCTATGAATGTTTTTGTATGCTATTAATATTTTTTACATATACTTTTACTAATCCGCTAAATGAGGCTATTTGAGGCTACAGCCCGCTATAACCTTTGTAACCTTTGCGGAACTCATCCGCTCAATGTGTTTGAGCATCATGTTGTATGTGCTTATCTTATGGTATGGCACTTTCATGTGCTTATCTAATAGACCCACAAATTGAGCAACATGTCATCCGCGCATTCTTCAACATCATCGCGGGGCGTCGCTCCAAAATCAAGACGCCAAGGAAGAGGGCTATCAAAGAAGCACGAGGGCGATTTACCATCACACAAGTCGATGTATCTGGGGTCACTCTCTTTCCTCCCAAAGCAGTGAGCGCATGGAGAAGAACGATCGGAATAGTTGCACGACAAGGAATTGAAATCACATTTGATTCGTGGAAGAGCGTGCCTGCGACTCGGAAACGTGGGCTGGTGATAGAAATTTTGGCATCGTTCGAGATCCCGAAGAACACCAAGGCGCCGTGCAACGACAAGCCTTGCTAGGGGCATGCAAAGCATGGAAGAACTTCAAAGCACGCTTGTCAAGGACTACGTGGAGAAGGACGAAACACCTTTTCAAAAATACCCATTCACGGAACCACAATGGGAAGAGTTCAAGGCGATGAAGACAACCAAAGAGTTCAAAAGTACAAGTGCGGCGCACAAGGCCCTCGGTGCAAAAACACACACCCCACGGACTTGGCACGGTGGGTATGCGGGTAAAATCGCAGATGGAGGGGAGGACGAACAGCGACCACTGGCGGACATCGCCCGCCATTTGCCAATATCCGGATGACCGCGCTCGAAATTGGATTAGAGCAAGGTCATCTACAACGACATCGGGGATGTCTCCTTCGAAACCCTGCAGACCGGCAAGTGTCTCGGTAGCTTGGTAAGATATCGATCAAACTACGTAGCTTGTAATTACTCCACAACTTTATGCAGTGAAATGACATGTCGTGCTCTTGCAGGAAGCGTTGATTGTTGAATCTTCCCAGGGGTCATTCCATGGAACAAGGGAGAAAGATATACTCTCACGGCCACGGAAACAAGGAGCACCGGTCGTCGAGAGGCCTTGGGCTTTACGTTCCATGGAAACATGGTTTGAAGATGACTCAAAATGTATCGGCGTCAGAAGAGAAACAAAGCCGGCGTGACGCACGGCCGAGAAGAGCTCAAGGCTACTCTAAGAGAGGAGATAATGGGTGATCTGGCTGATAAAATCAGAGATGAGGTGCGGAAACAGACGGAAAATCAGCAGGCCGCCCCCGCTCCTATGCTAGCTAGCCCGCACAACCATCCGAGTAGTTGCGCGTCCAATCCGACGCAAACCGAGGCCAGATTTTCTGTGGACGACATCCTGGTAATAATTATTATCTCTCGAATGCTTGCTCCATTGATAGGCCTATTCGATGAGCTAATTCTGTATCGTTATGTAGGAGCCTCGAAGTGCAGGCTCCAAGTGAGATATGCCTCCGTTCCCTTGTACGTTGCTTGGGGCCGACCATATCGATCAGTATCGGGGCCAGGGTGCACGGTCAAGCTTTAGCGACAGGCTTCGCAAAAGTTCATGTGGATGGTGTGCATGTTAATTTTGAGGTCGTTCCGCTACCGAAGCCGCCCAACGACGAGATCGTGGCTCTAGGGCAGGCCATTGGAACATTCATCCAGTGGCCTAAAAGCGACATCTCCACGAGGCTTCTTCACCGGTGGCGGATCGGATCTCTGCACCGGTGCCATCTCCACCGCAAGACTTGTCTCCACCACCGCTAACTGCACGGTGCTATCTCCACAGTGCTCTTCTCGCCAGAGCAACTTGCCCATTGCTACCTTTAAAGTCGACTACCAGTAAGTCGACCCACGGTACGGCGATAAGGGCGACAAGGGCAAAGCACGAAGACCAATGATGATATTGGCCCGTACACGCCATTGGCCGTAAATTCGTGCTTGGCGAGCCGTTGCTCGAGAAAAGGGCCTCAACACCTACCAATTAGTTGCCGGCAATTGCACAAGTGGTACATGGAGCATCCAATAAGCGAGGCGAACGGAGATCGGTATCACTTTGTCAAATTCGCGTTGGAGCATTTCCATCACGATTTTCAAGGCGGTATCTTCGTGGTCGCCGAGGACTTATTCGATCTTTTCACGCTCAACGCTCTCAACGTCTCACTCATTCGATCTTTGGACGCTGTAAGTGTGCACAATCACGATCTCCGTTCATGTCATACCGATAAATGTCATATATAATTTGTTGCTTTCGTGTGTGTATATGTAGACACGTGCGGACTAAAGCTAGAACATCCCAGTCATCATCGGTTGGTTTCTTGGACCCACACATGGTCGCCAAGTATACCATCGACGAGGATATGTCCGTCGTCGAGAGGTACATTGCATCAGGGCTGCGGGCTCAACACAATAAGGATTATATACTTATGCCCTACAATCAAAACTTTCATTGGATTTTAATAGTCATTGTACCAAAATGGAACAAGGTATATTACCTTGATTCCTTAAGTAAGAATAAAATGGACTTCACGATTGTCGCCCAAGTAATCGATAGGTAAGTTTATTTTCTCCATACATACCTATATTGTACTCTTTCTTTCATTCCGAATGACTAAGGTTAACTTTTTGAATCACGTGGGCGTTCGCGATGTACGTTGAAATGGGGTGTCTCGAAGCAAGGGCCAAAGGCACGAGACATACTCGAGATTTTAAGGTATTCGCTATTACACATTAATTAATCCTATGCAGCGATTCGTATTAATGCCTCTTGAATTATTGCTCATTCTATTTTTGCGGTGCCACCAAGTAGCGGGCAACACATGTGGATTCTATGTTTGCCACCATATGGACCTACTCCTCGATTCCTCGAGGATCACCAATTCAAGGTTTATCAATCTTTCCATATTTACTTCATACTTATCACGTTACATATATCGTACATTGATATCCCTATCCACAGTGCGTACATCCGTCAACTGCATTGGAACGACCGATATTTCACGAATTCGAGGAGAGTTGGCGTACTTTTGGTGGCTCAAGTCATAAAGTCGGAAGACAGTTCCACATGCACCATGAATTTTATTGCATTGTAATGCGGTGTAATGGATATTTTATTTCAATTCAATTGATTCATTTGCGAAGTGGATACTTTATGTTTGTGAATGAAATGTGATGTGTATTGGATGTTTATGGATACCTTATATACTTGTTCATCTGCTTGTTTCAGAGGGCATGGCTAGCATTTCACGAGGTTAGCCAATAAATAGGAATAGATTTAGGGTAGAAGGAATATCACGCAGGCGGTTTTAACTAAAAACGTCAGTGATATCTGATAATCGAGCGGTTTTAATTAAAACCGTCGCGATTATCATGTACCACGACGGTTTTAACTAAAACCGTCGTGATATCGAATAATCTCGAGCGGTTTCTGGTTAAAACCGTGCGGGATATCGATATCACGATCGGTTTTACTTAACAACCGTCTGTGATTATCACCATATCACAGACGGTTTTTAACTAAAAACCGTATGTGATTTTGAGCTATCACAGACGGTTGAAATACCGTCTGTGATGACTTCGTATTATCACTGACCCATAAATTCAGACGGTTCGCAAAACCGTCTGTGATGATGTTTTCGAACCGTCTGTGATGACCTTTCCTGTAGTAGTGTATAGTTCAACTTCAAATGGTACTTCCCAACTGTAGATGCTTTTTGTGAAGATGGGTGAACAACCACCACCAGAGATGCTACGCCATGGAACACCTACACAAGCACAGGTAATATCGTTTAATACGTACAATTATTGCCTTGTGTACAAACAAAATTCCCTACGAACTATTATTTTGCCTTATTCTAAGTTCAACTTCCATCTGTCACCTTTGTCATACAGAGGACCATTTGTACTATACAACTAATCTTTTTTGGTGTGTCAGATTGTCAACAAGCAGTACAGCAGTGAGCAAGTGGACTCATGTTGAATGTTCTAAATATGGGCATAACCTGAATCTCATTTACTTATAGTTGATGGTAAGGTGGCAAATGACTTTTTTACTAGTTAGTACACCCATACTTGTGAGTTGTTTACGAGGCTAAACTAATCTTGAGTATATTCCAACCTGCAGCTACCAAAAGCAGTAGCATATATAACTACCTTCTTTGCACAATTTTATGCTAAATTTACAAGAGCACTTATATCCTCTACCTGTTGCTATGGTCTTTTGTGTAGTTAAGAAAATTAGTTACCGTGCATATTGTACAAGACATGATATTGTGGGATGTGTATTTAATATAGGATTGTGATAATTCAAACAACATTATAAGCCATTATGGCTTCTTCAACTCAAGTTGACATAATGTTTTCACCTTGCAGCAAGGGACTGGGACTGGGCTTGGGACTGGATCCTCTCATGTGGGCTCACAACCGGATGACGGTGCTGTCGATGGTAACGTTGATGTAAACAACAGGGACAATTGCAGTGGCGACATTGATGGCGACAACAACCATGCTGCTATGTGATTTTCAGTGATCTCTTCTAGTTCTTTTGACTAGCTGAACTTGAGTGTAATGGAAATAGAGACTTTTGTATGTGGTACTTGATTTTAGATGTCTTTTGGATGGATGAACCAATCTGGAGGTGAAGTTTATGAATTGGTATGCTTGTGTGAACATGAATCAATCTAGGGATTGTTTATGAAAACTGAACTTTTTATATGGTTGTTTAATTATATGTTTCTTGATTGATGCAAGGATGGTGTTGTCATTAATTTGATTATATGATGCACGGATGTGTAAGATTTAGATATCAATGCTTATCTTGTAAGTTGTTTGCTAATTCATTGTCGGTTGAAAAAATCTGTTATATGTAGCTTTCTGCCAATTTTGCTGACGGTTCAAACGGTCAGCCTATATTTTCCTGACGGTAACACAAACAGTCAAGGAAATATATTTTCCTGACGGGTCTGATTAATTTTACTGACAGCTAGGCCCCCTAAAAAAAATTCATTTTTCTTGCGGGTCAGGCTATTGTATTGACGGTGACTGAACCGTCAGTAAAATGTATTTTTCTGACAGTTTGGCCCGTGAGGACAATTCATTTTTCCGTGACGGTTAGTACCGTCAGGGTAAATTATTTTTGCTGACGGTTTGGCCCATCAGGAAAATTCATTTTTCCGTGACGAGCAATACCGTCAGCCAAATTTAATTTTCCTTTCCAGTCAGCCCTGAGGGGTTTTGCCTGACGGGAACCCGACAGGGATATTTAACCTGATGGTTTTTTGTATTTTTCTGACAGTTTTGAACCACGCGGGATGATCCATTTTCTAGTAGTGTCGCCGGCAGTGGTGAATAACCAATGTTGTCAATCCATATGTAGCTAAACAATCAACTACAAGTAAGAATAAGAAACGGGAACACAAGATGTAGGAATCCAACTCTTCTTATTGATATGATTTCTTAGTACGTAATCCCAAGCATCTCTATATTTTGAGCCTTGCTACCGGTAAAGGTCTACAGGGAAAGTCTTATATAGATACAAAACCTGCTGGTATCTAAGGCTCCATTCATTCTGGCTTTAGTTCCTGGTTTAGCCAGAATAAACTATTAGTTTCTTAACTTCGGCTTTTTTGCTTTTTATGTTTTTTTCATTTGTATTGTCTGTGGAAATATATCGATTTTTTCTTGTTTGTCTTTATTTTTTTAAATTAAATGACTCAGAAAAAATTAACCGTAACTACAGTATAATTTCAGCTACAAGTCACCAGCCGAAAGTTAGAAGCCGCTAAAAAACAGACTGAACAGGCCTTGATGCTAAAAAATATGCAACAATAGTAATGCAACCCATCTTCCAATTTTAATTACAAAATGTACCTCACAACACGCTACGCTAAAACGAACAGAGAATCCGAAAGCAAATGAGAATGGGAGCTCATAAATGTGCAGCGCTAGCCCTTTCCATAACGGCACTGAGGATAAATGCGGTCTTAATAAGCGCCTCACATGCAGCTGGGCGGAAGCTTCTCCTCTCACCTCTCGATGAGGAGCGTTGCCTAATCGCATCGCGTCGTGCTCGTACACGGTACAGTTATGTTGTTGCTGCTACAGGCCATTAAGTTACATGCATTACCTAGTTTAGTGAAAAATCTAACTGGTTAGAAAAGACGATTTATTTCTCTATTTCTCTTTATATATAGGGCCTGTTCTTTTTAGTTACGGTTTGTGGCTTTTGACTGTGGCATGTGACTTTTGGACTGTTCGTGTGAGAGATTACAGAGTAATAGAAACTCACGTGTGGTTTTTGCCGATATAAATGAAGTCGATATATACTATAATTAACTAGTATATCTTATCTTAAAAAGATATTTCGTTTAAAAACTAGTTATTGTAGAAAAGCCGAAAAATAACTTTTAAAAACCGAAAAAAACCGAACATAGGCTTCTGACGGTAGATAAAAATCTCTTGACTTTAATATTATATTAAGTTATACATATCAACCATGGAACCAATTAAAATCTAAACTGATTACGAAAGGCAACCACTTGTACACAACCAACCACTAATGCGCTCGTAAATTAAAAACGCGCGACGGCCTTATATATTTGGTACGCGTCTAGGCGTGGTCACACACACCAAGCACCCAATCCATCTTCCCAAATATAACCAACTTTTTTTTCTTTCTTTCTGAAAGTGATCGATCGGCGAGTGTAGATTGATCGATGTCGCTCCAGAAGTACTTGCCGTGGTTGATCTTCTTGATGCATTCCTTGCTGCACGGCGGCGGGGTGGCGGCGGCCGGGAAGGTGCCGGCGATCATCGTGTTCGGCGACTCGTCGGTGGACACGGGCAACAACAACTTCATCCCGACCATCGCGCGGAGCAACTTCTGGCCGTACGGCGGCGACTACGCCGACGGCCTCCCCACCGGCCGCTTCTCCAACGGCCGCCTCGCCACCGACTTCATCTCCAAGGCGTTCGGCCTGCCGCCCTCCATCCCGGCCTACCTCGACACCAACCTCACCATCGACCAGCTCGCCACCGGTGTATCCTTCGCCTCTGCCGCCACCGGCCTCGACAACGCCACCGCCGGAGTCCTAGTGCGTAATCCTTTCGGGAAAAAAAAAACATCCTTTCTCAGCTTCAACCACTCGTAAGTTTACGTTCTGCATGCATGCAGTCGGTGATTACGATCAGCGAGCAGCTGAAGTACTTCAAGGAGTACAAGGACAGGCTGAAGGTCGCCAAGGGCGAGGCGAAAGCCAACGAGATCATCGGCGAGGCGCTCTACATCTGGAGCATCGGCACCAACGACTTCATCGAGAACTACTACAACCTGCCGGAGCGGCGGCTGCAGTACACGGTGCCGGAGTACGAGGCGTACCTTCTGGGGCTCGCCGAGGCGGCCATCCGACAGGTGCACGCGCTCGGCGGCCGCAAGATGGACTTCACCGGGCTGACGCCGATGGGGTGCCTCCCCGCCGAGCGCGTCGGCAACCGCAACGACCCCGGTGAGTGCAACGAGGAGTTCAACGCCGTCGCCCGGAGCTTCAACGCCAAGCTGCAGGAGGACCTCGTCGCCAAGCTCAACAAGGAGCTCGCCGGCCTGCATCTCGTCTACGCCGACACCTACGAGATCCTCGACGCCGTTGTCAGCAAGCCGGCCGAATACGGTGAGCATGCATGCGGTACTAGGCTAGCTACTCCATTAACAGCTCCCACGCTCGCTTCACGAGACAAGCACGCAGCGGAGTACGTAGCTATGTCGTCGTTGGCAGCATGCAGCTGCTGTTGCAGTACGGCGCAGCGCACTCATCAATTACTTCGCTACTTTTGTTCTCTATACCTGCACAGTTGTTCATTAATTTGCTGTCCGTTATTTCCATCCACGGCTCATGCTTTTTAGTCCCAGTGAAAACACAGATACAAATAAATCAAAAGTTGATAAACCGTTTCTCAAAAACTATTTTAACAAATCATTTTAAAACAACAACGATGAAGAAGTCATCTTATTTTATTTGTTCGTGGAAACCATAAGCCAAAAAAACGGGCTGAACTTGCCATGCATAGCTTTCGTTATTGCTAAATCATGTAAAGAACGGTTTGTGTCCTTCAAAAAACAAATAGGCCTTTTGTTGCCATAAACACTACCAGTGAATGTGAAAATATATTAATTCTACAAAATAAAAGGAATGATTTTCAAACAGTTAACTAGGAACAACATGCATGTTGTGTAAACTGTGAATTAGATATAGGAGTGGCTATTGCAAAGGCGACTGAAATTTTTTTATCTCTCAGTCACTTGAAGTTGCACTCCCATTCAACTAAAATTGCAGTTTATTTTTTTGGAGGGGGCTGCAACTTCAGTTGATTGAGAGTGCAACTAAGTGTAACTTTAGTTACACTCTGAATCATATGAAGTTGCAGCTGTTTTTTTAGGGGACTGTAATTTTAGTTGATTGAGAGTGCAACTTCAAGTGACTAAGAGATAAAAAAATTTCAGTAGCCTTTTCAATAGCAAAACCGATTAGAGATTGTCTAATTTTCTCTCTCCATTAATTTTTTGGTGATGGGCAGGTTTCGAGAATGCAGTGCAAGGGTGCTGTGGGACAGGGCTCTTCGAGGCCGGCTACTCTTGCGGCGTGAGCACCTCACTGTTATGTGCGGACGCCAACAACTACGTGTTCTTCGACGCAATCCATCCAACGGAGAAGATGTACAAGATCCTTGCGGATACAGTCATGAACACCACGCTGCATGTGTTCCTGTGAAAAAACTAATTTTTGTTACTTGAGCAGACATATATACATACATATGGTCGGGGTGACTATGTATGTATATGTAGTACGTAAAGCAGACATCATGTTACACTCTCGATCGAGTATGTATGTACGTACTACGTACGTACGATTATCGTAGAGACTACATGTATTGTACATCTAATCTTGTCGATTTTGTGATCTTGAATATATATATATATATATATATATATATATATATATATATATATATGTGTGTGTGTGTGTGTGTAGTAGACGGCTTTTTATGTGATGGGTGCGTGATTTGCATATATGCATGATTCAGGTACCACATCTTAGGATCTGTTCTTTTTTGACCGAAGCTAGCGGCTTTTAGCTTTTACTATAGTACCTAATTTTCAAACGGAATATTTTTTCAAGACGGGGTCTACAAGTTAATTGTATTATATGTTAAAAGCCCAACATCTGTATCAACCAAAATCGCAAGCGGATATCTCTCTCTCCATAATTTCTGTCACAAACAGTTAAAATTCAAAAATTTTACCCAAAAGACATAAGCCGCAGTCGTGCCAAACAGACTCTCCGATATTGTACAGAGTGCCGCTCTCTGACGGACCTTGCACCGGACATGAACCTTGCCAGCAATAGTTGTACTTGCTTCTGGTCACAGAAAAACCAACACAAATCGTTAAATGGAAGAACAAGGGTTAAAAATGCAGCTTGTTCCACGAATGTAACTGAGTTGAAATTACTGAAAATCTATGAAAGGCGTCAGCTTATGCATTGACATAAAGGCATTTTTTTCGGGAGAAAATATTTCTGTTTTGTCATATACTACCTCCGAAGAATCCGGTGTACAATTATACCACTCAGCTCTCCCTCCAATCCCATATTTACCGCCCCGTCCAGTTTTTGCCATCGTCCTTGGCTCCTTGCTCCCACTAACTTTAATTTGATGCATTAGAACCGATTTTTCCTTCATTTTCTGAATCCATCGTGAGAAGTGACTATCCGAGTGTCTTCAATTCCCAATATTGGGTATCACAGAGAAATAGATTTAGGGAGTTAAAAACCGTCTATAATTATCAGCTATATCAGCTATCACAGACGGTTTTTAGTTACAAACCGTCTGTGATATTTACACCATAGACAGTTCGAAAACCGTCTGTGATAACTTTCGATTATCACTGACCCATAAATTCAGACGGTTCAGAAAACCGTCTGTGATGATGTTTTTAAATCGTATGTAATACGGTTTTTCTGTAGTAGTGAATAGTTTTTGCATCACCAAACTTTGGCAATTACTACATCTTGAACCTGCAATGTCTTTGCGCTCGCATTCAATTTCAGATTACATAGTTGCGGCGGTCGTTAGGCACACAGGGCATATTTATGTTAAGTAAGACCTTCTTGCTCACTCTGTTCAACTGCCGATTGGTACGCAGTACTAATGCTATACTTTAATCACCGTCGAAAAATAAGAGCACCGGTACCTTTCTGAGTTACAGGGTATTCAAAATGCAACCTATATCATTTGCTTTCCGATTGAAGTGCTGGTAAAAAAAATAAAAAGTACAAACAATACTAAGGAAATGATTTGTGTGACAAATGTACTAGTGTCATTTTCATATGGCAAACCTAGATACTTCTTTATACTCCTTCCATCCAAACATAGATGTTATACATCCTTGTTCACAAATATTCTTTTTTACATTTCCGACAAAAATGTAGTACAGACAGATAATAATTTTATTTGTGAACATAGGGATTACATTTGAGGACAAAGTTTTAAAAAATCGGTTGCACATATACCTACCATAACGCCACTTACTCTGAGGGAGCAGCAAAGTTTCAGGGGTTCTGGTCTCCCACGCGTATCTTGTAATAAAAGGCAACGAAGTACTCCATTCCTCCTTAAGAGATGACAGCAACTGTTTCAGAATAAAAGGAACAGTTACAAGTACGAAAGCAGCTACCGTTTGGACAGAGGTACTGATCCACAATTGTCTTGACTCCCTGCCGAAGCTTGGCATGTAGGAAGACCTAATTACCAACAATTTCAGGCATGCATTGAAGAGCCGCTTTCCCAGATTCAATCGAAGTGGAATCCACGATGTACCAAGAAAAAGACCTTGATAGCTAAGCTGTACTGCTTTCTCTGTATGTACTATGTTTCTTTGCTCAAAACGCAAGCGGAAGCTACTAATATATATCGAAATCGGAAAATATATCATATATCAATGCCAATGAGATTTCAATTGAGAAGCATTTCACTGGCATTCAATTAATTTCGTTCAAAAGAAATGATATTCACTTAGACTCTTAAATAGGTTACTATGTGATTCAATACATAACAATAACACAGCATGCCAAAAGTTTTCCTTCAGTAATAATTTTCAACCAGTGGTGCATTTAGAAACAAAGGAAATGATTTGGTGTGTGGGCAGAATTACATCTCAAGAGTCCTATTCAACATAACAATGACAAATACTTTGTTGGGTAGTTAAAAACTCCAGTTATTGTCCAGGTAAATACTCCAAACGTGTGAAATTGCTGTTAGCCCAAACAGCCATTTTCGTGTCTTACTACAGACATCTCAGCAACCAGTACAAGAGTAGCTTACGCATTAGACAGGACGAAAGTAACTGCTCTTCTCCTAAACGCGTCAGGTAGGTATTTTCCCCAATCGAGATTGGATTAAAAAGAGGTGAAATTTGACGAGCTACCGAATCCTGCCATGATAATAAGCTCAACTAATTCCGAGCGCCAACCAAAGTGATTAATTTCCGAGGCGAACAAGCAGGTGGAGCAGTCCAGTATGGATGAGTATGTACCTGGAGGTTGATGTTCTTGATGTGTGAGCAGACGCGGAGGAAGGAGAGGGGGGACATCTGGGACCGGCCCCCCGCGAACTCAAGCAGCGCCGACACGCACGCATGCATGCATATCAAACCAATAGCGATTCATACAAGCTGAATCTTCTAATCAATGGTGGACCAATAATGAATTTTTTTTGCATATGTATAAAGACGCTTGGCCTGATTTCAAAATTGTTCAGAGTTTTTTTTATGTTGTTTTTATTGCAAAATGATGGATCTCCTTCCGTAACTTTCCAATTACGAGGACGTGAATTGAAAAACATGAAAATTCTTCTCAATTCTCTGTGTGTACTCCTTTAACACACGTCTAGAAAGAAAGACGGAGAATACGTAAGTTAAAAAAAAAGGTTAAGATGTAGATTAAGGGTTCAATTTTGAACATTCATAACAGATGATCAAAGGGAATTTTGCTATTCACATCAGACGATTAACGGAAAATTTTGCTTTATAACATATTTTACTAGACTAGTAAGATATCTGTGCTTTGTAACAAGTACCGAAAGAGGATGATATATATCGTAAAACATGATCCAAAAATCGAACCCCCTCAATTTTATCTTACGGAGCTGAGTGGCCATGCATTGCAATAAAAATTCAAACTTCATGCAACTGAATATGTAAAACAAACAAAACAAATTTGTATTCTTGAAATTAAACACATCGCCCATGCACGTCTCTGAACATCAAAAAAAGAAAATTTAACTGAGGTCTATGTAGCTACATGCCTCATCAAAACCACCTCTACAAAACCATTTGTAATCATCTTAAAATAAGAGATAAAAACCAAAAGCAATAGTATCCTTGTTGAGCTTTAAGGCTATGAAACTATGCTCCATAGTTTGCACACAAGAGCACCTCCTTCATGCTTCTCAATATGAGAGTTCTCAATGCTCAACTGTACTGTCAGAGCAAACCAAAATTTTGATAGCCACAGAAGAAACTCAGTCAAGTACTCAAGCAAATAGCTATTATGTTCTTGAGACATTCTGAGTTCCATGAAAGCCAGTATGTTACATCACGAGCAGCTCGGTCCTGCGCACGGCATGTAGCAGAGCAGTCAGGGAGCGGAGCAAGACTCGGCAGAGGGAAGAAGAAAGAAGAAAAAGAAAAAGGAAGAAAGAAGAATGGGTCGACTGGGCCGGAGAGAAAAAAAGGGAAATCAGCCCGAAACAAAATAGGAATTAATTTGAACTTGAATTTGAATTTTGAAGTTTGGATTTCCAATTTGTAATTGGATTTGAATATCATATTTGGAAAGATTTGACAGGATTTGGATTTTGATATTAAGGATCCACTAGAAAACCAAATAAAATTTAAATCTTTGAAATAGTTAATTTTGACATTAAAGTTTTAAGAAAGATAAATTTTGGGATATTACAACCTACCCCCTTGGAGAGAATCTCGACACCAAGATTCGGACCAACTAGAAAAAAAGAAAGGAGAGGAAAATTTGGCTCTTAGATCTTCTTCATGCTCCCAACTTGCTTTTGACTCCGACGTTCATCTTCCTTCAAAATTCTGACTAGACACTCATGATAGGTGAGGCCCTCCTTTAGTTCGACTTTTTCAAAGGCATTTGTTCTTTGATACTCAGAGGCACTTCTTCAACTAAGATTCGAGGAAGATAGAAAACATGTTGGAATAGCCATCTTTAGTCGCCTATAAGCTCTGTGTTAATTTTATTTGCTCTTATCATATTGATTAACTTAGAATTCCACAAAAAGGGCCTAACTTCCATAAGTGTTCATCCAAGAGAGACATAATTGTTTCGCCTTTTCAAAGGTGCTTCATTCCAAAAATCATATACCACAAATGCACCTTAATAATTTCACATCGATTTCCATAAACAATCAAATAAACTTTTAATCTCTACACTAATTAAAATTGACGGCAAACCTTAAATTTAACTAACAAAAATCTAATAACATTGTAATATATGATTTCCACCAATTGCTTTATGACCATTGCTGGTTGGATCGTGTTGTCAGTCTGACCGCCACTTTGGGCTAGGTTAGACCGCAATCATCGGCTAGTCTTTCCTTTAGCCGCCGGTTTGACCTTCGACCGGTCTGACTGTAAGAGAGAAGCTGATCAGACCTCTTTTCCAGGACAAGATCAAAGCAATGCATAATTTATGAGCAATTGTCACAACAAGATTGCAGTTTGAATATTGTGCATTCAAGGTTGGTATGAGCTTCTCAATAGGTCATGAAACACATCTGCTGACCTTTTAGAATTATACCATACAAAAGCCAACACGGACTTGAACCAATTTCCACACGCTTTTGGTCAAACTCAAGTCGTATGTAACAATAGTGTTTGTATGAGCTTCAACTGTTTTCAAAGCACAATTGAAAACTCTAGCATCATACCACAAGGAGGGGAAAATATGGACTCCAATAATTTGCAAAACTCATTCGCAAATTTTAAGTCACATGTCACAAGGAACTTACGCATAAGCTACAACTATTTTCAAAACACATTAAAAAATATTAGCATCATGCCACGGAGAGAGTTAGAGTAAGTAAATGAGCTATCAACACATGATACGTTCAAATTACTAGTCACGACCCCCTCTTAATAGTACGGTATACTATAGTAGAAATCTAGTCTTTCAACCAAACACCAAACCGGTAAAAGACTATGAGCATATCTTTAGCCCTAACTATTCATACATTTGCCCTACGTATCCTCTTGAAGCTTGATGACACACATATCAACTTTAAGTTCGGGTCCTTGACTTTATTTATCATCACATGACGTCTTTTCTTGAACTTGAGGATGATCACCCGCATAAAGCCTTCTCAAGTCATCCATTATTGTTGAACGCTTTCTATCTATCCATCTCAATAAAAATATTAGTCCAACAATTCGATTGTCATTAATTACCAAAACATATCATTAACTCATAATGACGAGTCTAGATCCTTCAATCTCCACCCTTTCGGTAATTGAAGACAATACTCGATAGGCAATGAAGTAGAAATTAATTTTTTGAGTACACATCTTGTACACAATAATTGTATACTCTAGGATAGGCTTTGAAAGCATTAAATTCATTTTATTTGTGCATAAGATGAATTTGAGTTTAATACTAGGCAAAACCACAATATATGGAGGAAGCTCCCCTAAATATGTGCATAAGTATTTGAAGAAAATTCATGCACATATATGTGGATTTATTGAATTTTGGCGAAGTTTCCTCTATATTTTGGATCTGAGGAGGCGTGACATAACATCAATATAATCAATAATACTTGCAATAATGTAAATATGCATGCACCTATATGAGAAGTATCCAAATCGACACAATTTGGACAAAGATTACAAGATACGCAACAAAAGTCCAAATAGAAGCATAAAGTTCAAAGAGTTATCCAATAAAACTTTAATCCCACAAAGGTTCAAATAAGCTTGCACAAAGATGTTACAAGAACACATAAGCTTATCCTCACAAAGACTCATTAAAGGTCTATAGACATACAATAATACCATAACACTTATAATTTTCTACTTCTAGTCTTTTACGCTCCTTCTTTGCTCTAGTTTCCTTCTCTTTCTCAATTCTTCTCGTTCTATTCTTCTTTTCCTTCTCCCCTTTTGACATCAAGAACCAAAAAAGAATGTTTAGCCAAAAGAACGATTATTGAGAGGGACAAGGAGAGCCAAACCACTCGAAAGAGTACTCACCAGGTGGAGGAGGAGCACGGGAGGAGGAGGAGCCACCATGTGCACCATGACGATGATACATTGGTGGAGGATCATCTTTCTCAAAGTAGCTTAGTCTGTTCCAGCAACAGTCACTTGTCGCTCAACAACTTCATACCTTGAGTTCCATCTAGCTTGAGAGACAAGGGCCTCATTTGATTTCTCTCTATGTTCTCCATGTGAGAATCAAATCTAGCAAGAACGGTGGAGAGATGGCCAAAGCTTTGCCAGACTTCATTCATGAATGCATCATCAAAGAACTGTTGTGGTGCATGTAATCCAATAGTCTGATTCTGATGAATTTTTTTATCATTTTTCTAATATATCTATGTATGCAGAGATGGTGTAAGCGAGTCTCAATTCAGCCAAGTACTGAATGTTGAGCTTAACCAAATTTGTATATGTCACACACTTATATATGTCACTTTGTAATTTCGTTAACTCATGGGCCCTAGCACAAGGAACAACTCATGCATTGTTGTCATAAATCAGCACGTTGTCCTTGGTTGTTTCCAGCGTTTCAGCTGCAAGTTTTCTATGCTAAAGAGTAATCCCATAGTCTGATTCTGATGATTTTTTGATCATTTTTCTAATATATCTATGTATGCAGAGATGGTGTAAGCGAGTCTCAATTCAGCCAAGTACTGGATGTTGAGCTTAATCAAATTATAAAGGTGGCGCTATAGCATTTATTTAAGCCTGGGCAATTCTTGGTTTTCTGGAAATCCCTTCTAACAGAAATTTCAATACAGGCTTACCAGAATATGGGTCAGGGGGACCTTCCAAAGTTCACAGTGATCATTGCTCAAAAGAATCACCACACAAACCCCCTCCCCAAAAAAAACAGCATAAGGAACTTGTGCTCTGGCTTTGTGAACAGGGACTGTTGTAGACTCTGGTATTGTTCATCCAAGACAGTATGATTTCTACATGTGTGCTCATGCTGGATCTATGGGCCTGTTTGGCAACAGCTGTGACTTATGGCTTTTGGCTGAAAATTTTGAATTTTGGCTGTTTATAGTACAGATTACGGAAAGAGAGATACTCACTTGTGATTTTGGATGGTACAGATGTTGGGCTTTTAACGTGTACATCGTTTAACTTGTAGATCTCGTATTGAGAAAATATTCTGTTTGAAAGTTAGGTACTGTAGCAAAAATTAAAAGCCGCCGACTTCGGAGGAAAAGAACAGGCCCGTAAGTCTTCTTGACTCAAGATTTGGAAATTGCATCTGCAGGAATTCCATTGATTTCGATCAGCTGTGCATGTTACCATTGATTGCATAATTATATGCGTCAAGACATTTCTTGCCTTGTGTATATTTGGCTTGTCACCAGATGACCTCCAGAAGCTAGTTCTTTTGCTCTCATATGTGTAAGTGCATGGATATTTACAAATTTCTACTCGAATATGCTGGAGTTGGTAAGATAATAATAGTTTTGTGCTTGTGCAGATATCAGAGGAGCACCACTGCAATGGGCTTATTCTTTTCCTCCGAAACTGACGGCTTTTGGTTTTTTGCTACAGTACCTAACTTTCAAACAGAGTATTTTTTCAAGACGGGGTTTACAAGTTAAACGATGTACACGTTAAAAGCCCAACATCTGTATCATCCAAAATTACAAGTGAGTATCTCTCTCTCCGTAATATGTACCGTAAACAGTCAAAATTCAAAAATTTCAGTCAAGAGCCATAAGTCGCAGCCGTTGCCAAACAGACCCAATATCTGTTGGTATGTTTATATCTTTTATCAAATTTGCTTCCTTTTGTATTCGGAAATATTATGCACTGTTTGATCGATGCTATTTTTTTCTCTCTAGTGGCACCTATCTGTTATGCTCACCTCGCAGCAGCGCAGATGGGCCAGTTCATGAAATTCGAGGGGTTTGCTGAGACTTCATCTGGGAGTGGTGTCCCTTCGGCATCAGCAGCAACAGTCCCAGAATTGCCACGGCTGCATGCTGATGTCTGCAGTTCAATGTTATTTTGTTGAGTTGGTCTTAATCGATCGTTGTGCATCAGGGCTAACTTTTTTGGTGAGGAAACCTGATAACAATGAACCCTTCAACTAAACCCTTGGTGTGTTGTAACTAAACAAATTTTCATCTGATCTAATCCCGTGTTTTTGTCTTGTTACAAGCAGTAACTTTTGTTCTTTCTTTCCGTGTGTATATTGACGTTTGATTGGAGACAACGTGGCTTGAATGATTGATTTTGTGTCAATATTAACAAAATTTTCGGAACATTTCAAAAATATTTAATATCTTACATAGTGTTTTGAAGAGAGTGCACCGGAGCACCGAAGGGTAAGTATGACGTAATTAGCAGACGTTCTATAATTTTTTAGGACTGATTTCAATTTTGTGTGAGCAAGATGTGTATACTAAAGCCATTGGATATTTTGGTTTGATGGACGATAATTTGCCTTACGTCGCTAATAGGAAAAACAAAACACCTTATACTTTGTGCAGTCAAAGTCTTTAAGGGCATCTCTAATGTTCTAAGAGAAGCCAAAGCTAGGTAATCTCTTGGCCTCTTGGATCCGGATCTACACATTGGAGAAGAAGAGGTTAAGCTAAAGATTCATGGAGTCGGCTCAAGTCTAAGCTTCAACTTCAACAAATAAAAAGAATCAAAATGAGCCTTCTTGTCAGCCCCGTGGGAACCTTCTCCGCCATTGTTGTCATGAGTAAACGTCACCACTGTTGCCTCCACCTTGCTACCGCTATCGTGAGGAGGAGAGAGTTGACATGTTGAGTCGTCGCTATTTCTACTATTATATAAAAAGAAGTTAGTGGTCGTCGGTGTGTTCTTCTCTTCTCTCTCTACAGCTATCCGATTTGATCTACATAGAGCCACACTGTTGTATCCTGGACCGATGTAACCTTGTGTGGAGGCCATGGAAGCCGCATCATCGCCGCCTCTGAGATTGCCTTCGTTGCGATGGTGCCTCCGTTGGTGTTGGCATCAATTTACCATTTGTGAGGTGCCAACACAATCTAGCATGGGGAATTGGTTTGGGGTCTGAAAAAATTCATGTAGGGGGGTGACAAGTGAAGAAGGTTACTACATCAAGTGTAATCGACGGCATGCTGGTTAGGTCTAGGGAGAAATGAGAGAGGTGAGAGAATCGTCCATGGCTTAACGGGAGAAGAGGTGGGTGTTGAGCATTTTTTTTAAAAAATATAAATATGTAGTAGCCTATAGAAGAGGCTAAACACTGGATCAAATTTTACATACCATAGTGAGTTAAATATCATACCTCCTCTGGGGTGAACGACGAGATTAGAGCCTTGTTTGTATTAAATCTTGATTCTGATTTTTATCTAGAAAAGCTAAAAAGTAATATAAACATCTATTTTTTTGAAGCAGTTGCTCCACTTCTCTCGCTATCATCTCGTTCTGAGGATAAGACAAACGATCATGGGTGCATCACTCACCCCACTCCTCTCGCTCCTGTCACGCACACGTATATCTCTCTCACTTTTTTATACCGCTCACTTTCTCTTTTCACAAGATATTTATTTAAATCACTACTATTTATTTTTAACTAAAAAACCAAAAGCGAAAAATTACCGACAAAGGCCCAATTTGTTTTAGCTTTTTATCTAGCTTATAAGCAAAAAAGCCAAAGCCTAAATAAAGAGGTGGTTTTTTCATTCAGCTTATAAAAAGCTTAAGCCATTTTAAGCCTAAAAGACAAAAGATATTGGAGAGGTGCTTTTTGTGGCTTTTGCGGAATGAAATATACTTTTACCACTCAAGTTCGCTAAAATTATCCACCAAATGCCATTCATACATAACTCCAAATCCTTTCGTTTTTTCTCCTTTTTCCTCCTTCCCACCCCGTTTTCTTTTCCCTCACTATCTCCCCCACGACGCTCGACACCGACCCCCCTGTTCCCTGTGCTCACCTCCACCGGCCTCCCTCTTCCCGCGCCACGACGCCGCCGGTCTCCCTTTTCCCCGCGCTCACCTCCGTCGGCCTCCCCGCGCACCACCTCCACCGGTCTCCCTCTTCCCTGCGCCCCGACGCCGCTGGCATCCCTCTTCCCCGTGCCCGACGCTGCCGGCCTCCCTTTCCCCGCACTCACCGCCGCCGACGCTGATTGTTGTGTGTTCGTGTATTATTTGTGAATCTGTTATATTGTTTTACATGATTGAAGACTATGGAAAAATCAGAAAGTCTAAGTTTAAATAAACATGATATATAACTGATTTGCTTAAAAGCTAGATGTTTATAAGCTAATTAAGTCAAAAATCTAGCTTTAAGCTATAAATGAGAAAACTCTAGACCAAAACAAATAGGGCCAAAAGGTAACACGGACGCGCCTGGCTCCAAACTGCACTGTTGAGGTTTGAGCGTTAATCGGGGTTGGCAAGAATTTGGAGGGCCGTTTGATCGGATCTGGACGGCTCACGTCTTCCTCCTAGCCCTAATCCACTCCCACACCATTGGCCGCCTCCCTTCGGCCCCTTTCCCCCTCCCCAACCGCCACCACCGGCCCTCCGCCCTCCCTCTCCGCCGCACCTCCCGTCGCCGGCCAGCGGTGCCAGCACGCGTGCCTATCCCCTCGTGCGGTCATCTCCTCCTCCCTGACCCTCGGCCCAGCTGTCGCCGCCGTACCGGTGCTCGGAGAGGCAGTAAGTACGAAGGCATGTCCGGCGCCGCCCTCCACCACCAAGGTACCACTCACACACACCCCCTCTCTCTCGCTACCATTTACAATTGCGTACACGCCCGCGGCGGCGCCGTCCAATTTTAGGGTTTCCTTCCGGCGGCACAGCTGCTCCGCCCAGTAGAGGGGCCACACCGTGAGGCGTGCGGGGCCGGGAACTGTTCCTTACTTTCGTTTGTAGATGTTGCTGAATTCCCTGAAACGTGAACGTATGGGTGATGAACTATGAAACGAAACCCTAGCTAGTAGAGCTTAAGGACAAATGGAATGATGTGGAAAATTGAACTGCGGCGTCCGTCATCTGCTTGTGCCTCTGCCGGATTTATATTATCTGTTCGCAACAGGATATGCGATAGTGGGTGGTGATTGTGATTGTGATTGCCAGACTCTTCCAACGAGGATGGCAATGGCGGCAAGATCTGCAAGCCGAGCAGAAAACTGTGTTGGCATTGCAGAGGAAACAGAGGAAGAGCAAGTGACACAAGGTGGCCATGGGCTGACAGGGTCGGTCACGGCCCCACTTGCAGCTGTGGTTGGAGTATGTAACCAATCAGCTGGCTGTAATGTTGAGAGGAAATGCTATACGAGTTGGCCTGGTATGTTAGTTAGCCAGGGCAATGGTTTTAAATTGTAATGGACCTACATCGCTCAGACTTGAACAAAGGCTGCGGCTAAAATTTAGCAACATCTTCTTCCCCTTCTTCCCTGAATCTCCCAATTAAAGCTTCGTCTTCCCTAAGTTCTTCCAGCTCTGATTCGCTTGTTACACACTTACAGCGCATAACAAGGCTACATTACTTGGCTTATACTTTTCATGCCCATCTTATGCATACATGTTCAGGATCATTGTAATTTTTTTTAACTTGCATTCTGTACTGAAGATGATTTTTGGCATGTTTTGGCACTGCATTTTTCATAATAACACTTCTTTTGATAAGAGCTTACTAATTCTAGTGTTATAGCCCTTCTTTGAGTCTACAAGAAACCTAAAGCGCAATTCCTTTTTTTTTCCCTTTTCAAAGGCCTTTTTATGTCCTTTCATTTTTCACAAATCAATTGTGTATGACTTATCAAAGTGGGTTATGTATGTGCTGACTCAATATGAACCTGCCATTATAGCACTAAGATTAAATTGTTTTCCACTCATACCTATATTATGTTTATTTCAGAGGACTGACTGTGGTACTTGTGTTAGTATGTTATGCACTTTACTTACACTTTTTTGCACCTAGTGGGAGTGGACGAAGTGGGAAAATGTGTGTGTGTGTGTTGGGGGGACTGCTAAACCTTTGTAATGAAAAATTGTTTCTACCGTAGCCATCCATATTTCTGAACTTCTCTACATCTCTGTTTTGCGCACTGTCGACCGTTCCATCTTAAAATTTTTCATTCTCCCCTTATTCACTAAGTTTCTTATAAAGCAATAACTAATGTAAAGTGCTTTTCTTTCCAGGGGTTTCAGGCAGAACAATATTACCTGCATATCATGGAGATTGCAGATTCCTTCCGGGTGCTTGTTTCTTGAGTAAATTGCCTACATTGGGCCGAATGAGGGTGTCTTTGGTATGTGGTGCTAACCCCAACAACCGTAGGCCAAGAAGCTCGGATATCACACGACAACAAAAGGGTGGATCATCTCGGCGGAAAGATAAGCCATACCAAGAAAAAGATGTCTCTGAGAACATTGATGAATTTGATAACGATATCATGCCCTCTAAAATTGGACCACCCATCTCTTTGACAAGCAATTCCCGTCCTCAAGCGACATCCGTCCCTGGGGAAAGAGAGAAAGAGATTGTAGAGTTATTTAAAAGGGTTCAAGCACAATTGCGAGCGAGGGGTAAAGGCAGGGAAGAGAAGAAGCCTGAACCAGCAAAAGCGCAGGGCGGGAGGGGTAGTGTTGACTCCCTTCTTAAGTTGCTCAGGAAACACTCGGTGGACCAAAGAAGGAAGAGCAGTGATGAGAAAGAACAGAATGTTGATCAAACAAGGAGAAGCAATGATTCTGGAAATAAACAAGATAAAAGCATGTTCAACATAAAAAATGACACTCAGGAAGACCAGAAGAAGCCACATCCTGCATCCTTCAAAAGGCCAGCTTCAAATTTTAGGAGAAGATCCCCTGTTCCTGGAGTGAAGTTCCAGCCTGTTCTCAGTACTGATGCTGAGCCTATTGCCAATAACGTCACTGATGCTGTGCAGGAAGCTAGGGAAACTTTGGAGAAGAAGACTGCTGCAGATGAACCAAATTCACTTTCTCCATTTGAACCTGACTCGGTAATACCACCAGAAAATGTATCTTTGGATGACTTTGATGTTCTTTCAGATGATGAATCGGATGCATCGGATACTGATGAATCCAATGGGGAGTATCTTGAGCCATCTTTGGAAACTCCTAATTTTACAAATATTGATGATTCTCATGATGAGAATCTGGAATCTTCTAGGGGAGGTTCTGATATAAGCTCTTTGAAGGTCACAGAACTAAGAGAACTTGCAAAATCTCGAGGAATCAAACGCTATTCCAAGATGAAGAAGAACGAGCTGGTTGAAGTACTGAGCAACACGGCTTGATCCATTAGTGGCACTATCAACTTTGCCTTCTGCCTGACTCTCAACCCATTATTTCTTCAGTTTGTCTTGGGCATATGCACCATGTTGCTATTCCTATTTTGTGGAGATCAAGTCCTTTTAGATAGAAAATTGTAAATGATCAAGGTTTACTTTGTTTTGTTCTGTGCTGATCTTGTTCTTGCTCGTTTTGCTACCTAGCTTTTTAGTTTGTTGAATTCTGTGTTGAGTGGAGTAAGGTAGGGCATTTCTTTCTCTGTTGCGTTTTTCTAGGTAATCCTTTCTCAGAGTTGATCCCTGGATTGATTAGCAAACTGGTGAAGTTGCATGTCATGCTGATTATATTCTGACGTATTGTGTTTTATTGTTCTTATTTTTGGTAGAGGCTTGGTGTGCTTTTTATCTGTTGTAAATGAGCTTCATGTTGGCAACTCTTCTCTAATGTTGTTGCATGCTTTGTATCGACAAAAATATATTATTTCCTAATGCAGTTTTTTTTTTTTTGCGTAGATAAGGGTTTGCAGTATTGTTCCTTTATTTTCTTTATTTTTGACGTGGAGCATTGCCTATTCCATTAAACTGTGTGCACGGCTAAATCGTCAGCCACTGCACCCAGTACAAACTCAGGGAAACGGTCAGTCCACTCAAGGATCTGGACGACGCGATTCTGAAGAACTGCATCCGCAGCTAACAGAAGTGCTATTTTATTACATGCCTTCCGGCGGAACTACACGGCGTTGATTTTTTTTTATAAAAAAAAACAATAACAACAACAGCTTGGCCTCTCTGAAGAGCCCACCCGAAGTTGCGAAGTCACCGCTTGCTTGAGTGTCAGGGCATTGGTCTCGAAGATTACGCTATCCATTCCAAGTTCATTCGCCTTCCTAAGTTCTTTGTCGCTCAGAGAACCTGCCAGCTGAGTTCTTTTGGGACTGTTTGTGGCTTTTGCAATAGTTACTAGCTTTCGAATGGGGCATCTTTTCAGAGTGAGATCTACAAATTGATTATGGTAGATACTATACCGATTTTAGCTATACTGACCAAAATCGAATATGACTGTCTCTCTCTTCGTACTTTCTCTCGCGAACAATCAGAATTTAAAAGCTATAAATCAAAAATTATAAACCGTAGCACAAAAAAATATCCAAACAAAACCCCACGCACATTCAGCACTTCGAGTTTCTACCGTGCTCCTGGAAAGCCGACTGGACAGAGAAAACGGTGTCTTCCACCTGTTCTCTGACGGGAATAGATATGATTGCATCGCGTCATCAGGGCAGAAAGATTAGCGAACTAATTCAGCATCACAATCTCCTGTTGTCGGATCTAGGAGCTCATAAACTTCTAGGTAACCATGAATATTCCTATATTTTGATCGTTTTGCCATTACCAACTTGCCAAATCACCCCATGTTTCAGCAAGTTGATTCGCTTGAGAATGATCCTTCACGTGTACGACATTTCATCCATGGCTTTCGCACCAAGAATATTGCTGTCCGGGAGTACTTTGCACTTACGACTTGAGCGCATAGCGATTCCGGATTCTACAACATGTGCCAAGCTTTTGCAAGCATGCATGGAAATATTCAACTTATAGAGATCCTGGAACCCTAGATCACCTTTGCTCATCTTCTTTGTGAGTTCTTGTCGAATCCAGTGCATCTTGTGATCATATTCCTGTTGGCTCCGTCAATACCAACAAATCATTGTACTCAACTGATCACAAGGGCTTCTTGTCAGATCAAAACAGGCCATAGCATACGTCAATATCGCCTACACTAGCGCATTTGTTAGAATGTCCTTACCCTCTCTTGATAGAAGTTTCTCCTCCTAGTCGAGTCCTCTTCCAAACTTTATCCTTGATGTACCTCCAAGAGCATTTTGGCATATCGTTTGAAAGGAGACTCTTTCTTTTCTGAAAATTCCTTTTGCAAAACTTTCTTAGGAGTCCAAAAATTTGTTTATGGAAAATTTCAAAGCATTTTCACATGATTTGACAAAGTTTTGACTTTTTCCCACTTTGATCAACATGCTGAAAATTCAGACTTTTCATTGTTTTGGGCTGATTTATGCTTTCTGTATCTCAAAATGAGTTTTGAATTTGAAGAATATTTAATAATAAGATTCAATACTCTATGGTTGGTCTTTGATGCCAATTTTTTCAGATTTTCTAAGAACACTTTAATTGGTTTTTGAGCCCTTCTTCACAGCTTAAATGGTATGTTGAAAAGTGAGAAACCCAAAACTTTCAGTTTTCAGAAACGTTACGATTTTCATATCTTCAAAAAGGTTGATATTTGGGTGAGCCTTATAAAACAAAACTTGTGTGTATCTATTTTGAATAGTTCCATGATTTATCTTAGATTTTTTTGAAGCATGTTTAATAATGTTTTTATGTGCATAATAGAGCATCTTTGGCGATGCCATTTTTCAACAAAACTTGAGACATATCTATGCTTTGGACTATGGGCGCATTGAGAAGACAACTATTTTGAGGAGATTTCAAGAATGAGCTTCTTTGGATATGTCTCAAATACCATTTCCTTTGGTTCTTACGAAATATGGCCTTGTTTCAAGTTATTTATTCTTTTAGGCCATAAAGAAGAGTTTGTGGATTTCTTTGCATTTTTTTCCAAAATTCATGACCTAATTGTATTGAAATCATTGTCAAGCTCTTTGTTTTGAAAAGACTCCATTTTGGCATAGCTTTATTTTGCATGTTTGGTGATTAATGCCAAATGGGGGATAATTTTGTGAGGTTGATAAAATTCCCACTTTTAAGTGTTTCCACAAACTTGATTCTGAATTGCATACTTTATCTTGTGGTTTCAACTCTTTTGGTGCATGGCTTAAGGGGGAGCATCTCATTCATAAGCATATCCTCCATTATGCATCTCATGCTTAGATATAGATCAATTATCTAAATTTCTTTTATGTGTTTGATTTATATTTTTGATTAAACTTTCCTTATTCAAATGTGGTTATTGAGAAAGGGGTTTGTCATCAACCACCAAAAAGGGGGAGATTGTAAGTTTAACCTCCATTGCATTTAGTTTTGGTGATTAATGACAAACCTAAATGATGAGACTAATAGATTTGTTGAGCACGACTTATAGTTAGTCTCGTTTGAATGGAAGAGATGAAAATCTTAAATGTTTACATAAACATTTGTATCCAAAGCATAGATGAACCCCCAATAGAAGGCAAAAGAGGACTATGGGCGCATTGAGAAGACCACAAGAATTGGAAGAGTGGGGGCATGACCATGAGGCTGAAGTGGCACTGGAGATACTAAACGTAAAATGGTGGTAGTCTCTTTGCCAGAAAGGTGTTGGCCGGCCGGTGGTAGTATAAGTTGTTTTTAATATTTTGGCTGGACTATCAAGGTGGTGGCGCGAGTTGGTAACTTGATGCCATGTTAAGGCCAGTATGTGCACAAATCTTGAGAGTGTCAAGTTGGCATGAGTTGAAAGAGCATTTTATGAAGTGGCCTATGGAGAATTAGATTAGGGAAATTTTGGAGAAATTGTAGCTCTCTAGAGAGCTTTTTATAGAGTCTAAGAACACCCAAATTGGACATTGGAGTAAAAAATTATGATCATTTTTGCAGAATGGGTTGTGTTGTCATATTATCTACATTTTGACATAGGATTGTCCTAATTTAGAATTTTGGAATGTCCGAAATTGATATTATGACATTTCAAAAGAATGTGTTTGCAGCTTAGGAGTGGACAAAACTTTGTCCGAATCTATTAATTAGGATTGTCCTAAATTGGTACATTCAGAATGTCCGAACTTGATAAGGGGTAAGTTGGAGTGGAGAATTGAGGAGGAATTAGAGGAATTAGGGAAAGAACAAAGGAGCTAGTGTCTCCTAATAATTAAAGTCAAGCCTACTAGGTAATGCTTCCATTTTTTAAGGCCTCCAAAATAGCTAGTGCCTCCTTGTCATATGTAGACATGGCTGATGCTTTGGGACTAATAGATTTACTTATGTATGCAATGGGCCTTCCAACTTTCATGAGAACTACCCCTAACCCATTCCCACTGGCATTTGTCTCGAGGATGAAGGGCAATTTGAAATAAGGGAGAGCTAGGACTGGTGCATTAGTTAATACCTCTTTGATCTGTAAAAAAGATTGTTGTTGTTCTGTTCCCAGTGAAAAGCATTCTTTTTCAAGGAGTTAAACATGGGTTTACAAATTACTCCAAAACCCTTGATGAATCTTCTATAGTAACCTACCAACCCTAACAACCCTCTGAGCTAAGTGATGTTTTAGGGAATTGGCCACTCCTTAACAGCCTCAATCTTCTCAGGGTCAGTTGCTATCTATTTTCCACTAATTACATGTCCCAAATATTTCACTTGTACCCGACCAAATACACACTTACTCCTTTTGGCATATTTACTCCTCTTGGCATATAATTTGTTCTCCCTTAGCACCTCCAATACTTGTCTCAAGTGTGCCTTGTGCTCCTCCAAGGTGGGACTATCAATGAGAGTATCATAAAAAAAACTAAAACGAATTTCCTCAGAAAAGCTGCTAGTATTTTGTTCATTAATGCCTGAAATGTTGCAGGTGCATTAGTTAGCGCAAATGGCATTACTAAATACTCATAATGACATGAATGAGTACTGAAGGCTGTTTTAAAGATTTCTTCTGCTCTCATCCTTATCTGATGATAGCCTAACTTGAGATCAATTTTAGAGAAGTATTCAACCCCATGCAGCTCATCCAATAAGTCTTCAATCACAGGTATGGGATACTTATTCTTCAGAGTACTAGCATTTAACTGCCTGTAGTCTATGCAAAGTCTCCAATTCCATCTTTCTTTCTTACCAATATAGCTGGAGAAGAGAATGGACTAACACTGGGTCTTATGGTTTGAGATTTCAGCAAGTTCTCCACTAGTTCCTCCATTGCATTTTTTTTGAAGTGAGGTAGTCTATAAGGTCTAATGTTCACGGGTTTTACATTGGGCACCAATGGAATAGTGTGGTCACAATCACTACTTGGGGGAAACTCCTTAGGCTCTTCAAAGACATCAGCAAAACTGTGTAAGAATCTCCTCCAACTCTTTTAAGCACTGTTGTTGCCCCTATTTTTCATTCTGCTCGGTTTTGGCATAAATTAGGGCACCCACTACTCCTTTGATCATTAACCTCTCTAATTTGTGGGAAGAGATGACATAATCAGTCTGGGATAGGTTTCATCAATAAAAGTAACATCCTTCTCTCCCTCTTTGCAAATACTAAATCTCCTACTTTTCAGATTCAAGCTCACAGGGCTGTGTTGATACATCCAATCGGCCCCTAAAATTACACCATGCCCCTTAAACTCAAGCACTCTGAAATCTGATGAGAATGGCTCTCCTTGATAGTATAGTGACAATCCTCACATTTGGATTTGCTTTGAAGTGTCATGCCATTAGTTACTGCCACTCTCACTGGAGTGTGATTACCAATTCTGTAACTAGCCTTACAACTAGATCTAGGGTCATAAATGTGGTTGTGCTACCACTATCCACTAGAGCTATGGCACTAACTTCCCTAATTTTGATCCTTAAAGTAAAAGTAGTGGCCTCTGCACTAGACCCAGAAGGGCATGCAGAGAGATTTGAAGGGCTTGTTCAATATCCTTCTGATGCATTGGGTTCTAGGTGGGGTACTTTACTCTTCTTCCAGAGTCTCCACTAAATCCTCATCTTCATCTTCTATAGTTACTAAGTGCAGTTGTTTTTGAAACTTACATGCCTTATGGTGTCCTGGTACCCAAGGTTCTTGGTATCTAAAACATTTACCTCCTGCCCATTTGTGGTTTGTACTGGCTGATGACTTCTCCCTAGTCTCCTTCTTTGCTCCAACATTGAGTCCCTTATTCTGAATATTTCCCTGGCCGACCACTTTGCTAGCACTGCCAGGGTTACAGCCTGTATATTTCTTATAGAAATTACTCCCTTCATAATTCTAGCATGAGTATAAGCATCTACTAAGGTATTAGGACTATGTGATTTAAGGGGAACCTTGATGTGATTCTTTAGGCCTAAAATGAAATACTCCAAGAAGTACCCCTCTTGTAGGTCCGGACTAATCCTCTTCACCAAGGACATTAAACTTTCAAACTTATCAATATAAGCCTCCACACTTCTGGACTGAGCCAGCCCCCTAAAATATTCAGTGATGTCATACTGAGTCTCAACTGTAAATCTCTTGCATACCATATTGCAAAATTGATGCCAACTCAGGTTCTTGGTATCAATAGATTGCTATTAATCCACTCATCAGCCCTCCTAGTAAAGTAAATCTCTGCTATTGCTACCTTTTGTTCCTCGGGAGTGTTACCTAACTCGAAACATTTCTCAGCCTTCCTTATCCAAGCTTCAGGCTGATTTCCATGATACCAGGAACATCTAACTTCGGACCTTTACTAAAGTTTTGGGTATATCAATTCCCACCTTCAGTTGTTGCATTTGGTACTCTGGGGGCTCTTGGCCAATGATAACCCCATGGTTGGTTACTCCTGTCGTAACAATTGTATCCCGGGTTTTGAAAGGGGTATTGATACGATGGCAGCTAAGGTGGCACATAAGGAGGATTTGATGCCACAAATTGTGGTGCAAATTTTCCACTAGCTAGTATTGATGGATACACACTCACCCCAAAGGTTCCCACCACCGTTCACTACTACAGAAAGTCTAATACTAGACGCCAAATCACAGACGGTTTTGTGAAACCGTCTGTGATGTATACTATTATAGACGGTTTTAATTTGGAGGCCATCTGTGGTATTTGTGGCGGGAAAAAGGAGTATCATAGACGGTTCATACCGGCTGAGCGGTGCAGGATCTTGGAATATCCTGACGGTTTTATAATATAAACCGTCTATGATATTTCAGATTATCACAGACGATTTTTATTATAAAACCGTCTGTGATACGTTTCCCGCCTTGCAATCCCTCAAAATTTCATATTTTCCCGCTTAAGTCCGAGTATGAATCAGTTTTGAGACACCTTCAGTAAAACGGGCATAACTTTTGCATACGGTGTCCGTTTTCGATGTTCTTGTACTCGTTGGAAAGCTAACGACAAGCCCGATCTAAAAATAACAACACGCTTGCACCTGTTGCCCTCCAAGACCCCGAAAATTGGCCATCTTTGGACCTAAACCTGCGTCATAAGTTTTAGTTTCTTTTTGCCCTTTTCTTGGTCTTCCTTTTGGAATTTGGATTTTGCTTCAAGCGAAAAGTTGTATATCTCATCGAAACCTTTCAAATGAGTATATATAAGCCATATAAAACTTTGCTATTTTCTCTTTTCAGACTAGTTGTTTATATTGCATTGGTATATAAAATTTTGTGCTCTAATTCACAGACGGTTCTATATATCGAACCGTCTGCGATATTCATTCATCACAGATGGTTCTATAACCGTCTGTGATAATCTGTGGGCCCGTCGACCCTACTCGACCCAATCATAGCCAATAGAAATCGACCAATCCTCACCCCACGGATCGTAGCTCCGCCTCTCCCTCCCTCTCCCCTATAAATATAACCAAAACTCAGCCTCCTTCTTGGTCTCCTCTTCCTTGTTGTCCTCCTCCTTCTTTTTCTTCCCTCCTTCTGGTCTCCTCTTCCTTGCTGTCCTCCTCCTTGTTGTTCTCTTCCTCCTTGCTATTCTCCTCCTCCTTGCTGTCCTCCTCCTTGCAGACGACGCATAACTCTACGGGAGGCAAGACATCGCAGAAGCAACTAGCTCGTGCCAACCGTGCTGACACTCAATCAACGCCGATGATGGTGGGCGTCAAAGACATCCAGCTCAAGCGTTGCATCAGGGGCGAAAAGGCATAGATGATCTTTGTTTTTTCTCTTTTCTTGTTGTGTAACCTGCTCGTTGTTTTGAGATATTGTAATGGTAGGCTCTAATCTTAATAAAAATGGATGTTTTATGTTTATGAAATGAATTGATATGTGAATTGGATGTATACATGTATATGTTGATCTGCTTATTTCAGAAGGCATGGCTAGTATTTCCTGAGGCTAGCCAATAAACCGAAATAGGTTTAGGAGTAGAAGAGAATATCACAGACGGTTCTTAACTAAAACCGTGCAGTGATAGTTATAATCACGCACGGTTTTAATTAAGAACCGTATGTGATTTATAAATATCACAGACGGTTTTTAGTTAAGAACCGTCTGTGATATGTAAATATCACGAGCGGTTTTAGTTAAGAACCGTCGGTGATATTATAAATCCGAGCAGTTCTTAATTAAAACCGTGCGTGATTATAATATCACGCAGCGTTTTTAGTTAAGAACCGTCTGTGATATTTGCACCACAGACGGTTCGAAAGCCATCTGTGATGATCTCGTATTATTAGTGACCCATAAATTCAGACGGTTCACAAAACTGTCTATGATAACGTTTTTGAACCGTCTATGATGACCTTTTCTGTAGTAGTGGTTCTCCATAATTCCAACAGATTTGGCCACCCCACTATGTGTATGAGTGTTGGCTCTTAGAACAGGGAAAGCTACAGATGCACTAGTGTTTTCCGAGGGTAACATGAAGGGTAGAGGGGGAATATCCTTAGCTTGATTACCTGCACTGATGTGATGCGTGATTGAGTGGCCACTACCTGGTGTAGTAAGTCTCACCAAGCCTTCTTCTCTTTCTACTACAGCAAGATTGCTAGCCACTTCATCCTGTCCAGACTTGTCCAGCATCAATTTGAGCATATCCAATATTTGCTCCATTTGGGTGGAATTTCTCTGAACTTGCTTCTGCAGCTGACTCACTTGTGTTTGCACACTATTAGAGTTAGCTTCCATCTGTTGCTACAGCCTAGACATCTCCTTTTTGATTGCTTCCACATCTCCAACTAGGATAGTCTCGACTTCCTCCTCCACAGATATACCTCCCTTCGGCATCTCTACAACCCAAATCTTACTCGCCTCCCTACTAGATCTGGATTTTATGGGAAGAGATCAATTCCTTCCCAACCTTCTCTGCTAGTTGACAGATCCACACCTTCCTTTTCATATATCTGAATCTCCTCGAGCTAGCTTAGGATTTTTAGTAAGGAAACTTGTTCCTCAACCCTCACTACTCCAAGACGATTCCAGATCTGTGAGTGGCCGAGGATCGAGATGGTTCTGATACTAGAATGTTAGGACCTGATGTGAATAGGTCTAGAAATCAAAGTTCAGTGTCACATTGGAGCTAGTTGAGGATTGGAATTAGGGATTAGAAATGGGAAAAATAAGAACAAGAATGAAATATAGTGGGGAACAATAACTAAGGTTTTTCATTCATGTCTCAACCCATTACAAGGCGACGGCTTATATGGGATCCGTAATATTCACAACAACCCGACGACAAGTTTACCAACTAAACAGTGAATAGTAACAAAAACAAGGTGACGGTAAATAGTAATTGCTATTACTTTGCCATTGGATGCAGTTGAAACATTACTCTTCGATCTTGACCACTGGATCCTCATAACATCAGGAGTTGGCCTAGTTGACACCCGATCCAACTAAGCAAAAAAGGTATCGAAGAATATGAGCCATTAGATAACTGAAATATTCTCCATGATAGACTTGATGTTTGCATTTTTTAGAAATCTGACACCTGAGCCTTCGACATCGCCATGGGGGTGGGCACTGTGAGCTCATCGCCCATGGCTTCCTGAGCACCAGGGCCACTACCAATTTTGGCCCTGCTCCAAATGGTGTTAGATTATGGTTTTTTGACTTTTAGCTACACATTCATCGTCCACTTCAAATGTGCATGGCAAAGATATTGATAAGGCTCCGGAAGGTCCTATGACAAGAGCAAGAGCTAAGCTACTTCAACAACATGTGCTTTTGTTCCTTAGAGATTCTTCTATTACGTTAGATGAGAATAACATACTACCTAATGCAAATATGTTATGTCTTCTCAGATTTGAAGCAACAGAAGATCAAGTGGAGAAGGACCAACCTACCACGAGTCATGAGAAGAAGAGTCCATGCGGGCAAGGAGCTATGATATATGTATCCAACAATTTCTCAACCAAGCAGCAATCAAATCAATGGAAGGCCACGTGATCATAGATCTCATGCCGTGCACAAGATGTGGCCTGCGTGCCCAAAGGGTGACTGAGTCCATCTCAATCTCGGTCTTGTAATAGGATAGGGGCTTAGCCCGAAATTAAAGGAAACATATTGCTAAATTTTAGGAATTGGATCAGGAAGCCTTGACCGAATAAGAGACTGATTCGGTCAAGACTTTCCTTGCGTGAGTTCGGGGAAACACTATAAAACCCCCTTGTATCCCCTTTGTTTGGGGGAGACCACGTTTGAGAATAATCAATCTACTAAAGTTTGTTCGAGTTTAGCATTGCTGCCGAAGTTCCATAGGGAATTAGGAGTGATTTTTTTTCTTCAATCAAGATCGTTCAGCATTTCCGTTGGGAATTGTGTGTACGATGGATCTTCGCTTGGTGGTCGGCGAAATCAACACGAGTGTGTTTTGGCGGATTAAAGAGTGCTCATCCCTTGCATTGGCATTGGAGGATCATTACGATTCATCAAGACTCCCGTGAGTATCCATCCTACGTCGAGAAGATAAGACAACCCCGTATCAACATATGTTATAACATAGAAAGAAGGTGACATTTATCTATTTTAGGGTTTGTCACCATTAGGGCACCCCAGTGGTCCACATCAGCTGATGTCCATAGCTTTAATTAACCTGCCACATAAGCAAAAATCTAATGTGGAAGCATATTTAAGGAGAAAAGAGGTGAGAGCAATGTCTCATACAAGACATCATCTTTTTTAGAGGACCAAGGGAGATAAATACCAGAAGAAATCTCGCTGAGATGAATTGAATATCCATAGCATAATGTTTTGTGGGCCTAACTGAGGGCCTGTTCTTTTCGACCGAAGCTAACGGCTTTTGCTACAGTACCTAACTTTCAAATAAGGTATTTTCTCAAGACGTGTCTATAAGTTAATTGTAGTACATGTTAAAAGCTCAATATCTATATCAACTAAATTCGCAAGCGAGTATCTTTCTTCATAATCTCTATCATAAATAGTTAAAATTTAAAAATTTTAACCAAAAATTATAAATTGTAGTCGTGCCAAACAGGCCCTGAATTTTATGGCCCGTCCAGATTAGCTTTGCCTCATGAGCTCTTGCCCCTTCGCTTCTTCCCCAAACGGCCGAATGAGTCGTCTTCGCTTCTCCAAATCCTCCGCCGCCTCTCCCCACCCCCTCCACCCCCATTCGAACCCGCCATGGGCTAGCTCCGACGCCGACCATCGTTGCTCATTTCTTTCTCACCGTCATTGATTTATTTCTCTTCCGCCGCCGTCTCAGTCGATTTCCACCAAATGACTCGCCGAGAGAAGGAGACAGGGGAAGGGGAGAATGGACCACTGGTGCCACCTCAGTTGATTTCTAGGCCGTCGATTTCCGTTGCCTCCACCGCTGCTGACTGCTCAAGTGTGGCCACCTCCGTTGCTTGGTGGGGCGGCCCGTCCATCAATGGCTTCGTCGCGGCTACTCGTGTCAACTTGCAGAGAACTTGGTGGCATCCATGTTTTAGCAAGGGAAGGAGTGATTGATGATGTAGAGAAGCATCTGGCTGCTGGTATAGAAATCAATTTGAGAGGTTTGTGTTTGTAAACTATTTCATCATTTCATGCTTATGTTCTCTGTCGTGGGGTGACCCACCTAAATTCAGCCGGCCTGTCAAAGACTTATAAAGCTCAAAATAGCATACGTGTAATGATATAAGTACCCCGTGGGGATACATGAGTGTAAGGACATATTTGTAAAATGCTCCCTATTATATATGGCTGCTCTGGGCATAGGGAAGGCTAAGTATTATTCATCTAACATCTTCCTTACCACACTATACTGTTTGATCTGTAACCAAAACATTCTCTTTGTAGCATAACTTACACAGTTTGGTTTATGACGGTTTCAGATAGCGAAGGGAGGACTCCATTGCATTGGGCTGTTGACCGTCGCCATCTAAATGCTGTTGAGATTCTTGTCAATGCAAATGCGGGTGTGAATGCTCAGGTATCTGCTTTCTGTGTGCTCTTTTTTGCTATGCTTTACTTGTCGCATTCTAGAATTCCCGTGTTGATAAATGAGAAAGCTGGGCTATGTATTGGAAGAAGGAGAAGCTGGTGATATATCTGACTTAAGTATTTTTCAGTGGGTTTGTGCTATAAACTAAACCAAAATGGGCAAAGTGTTGTGTATATAAATACTCATTCTGACCTTAGAATACCATCCACAAGTTATCAGCTTGCCAGGTTGGTGTTTTGACATACAGCTAACTAGTCAAGTAGTCAGGTATCATAGAGCTCCAGAGTGGAAACACAACCTTTTTGAGACATTTAAGCATTATTATGAGCTCAATGAACTGAACTTATTTTTTGTCTCATCCATATTCAGGACAGCGAAGGACAAACGACACTTCACTGAGTTTTTGGCCGAAGTGACAATTTTTGACGCGTGATTGGCAGAAATGGCACTCGTTATGCAGAATTTACAAAAATAGCGTCTCCACCACACGGTCACCATGTGTGAGTGACCAACGGTTGACACGTAACTGATGCCACATGGTGGCCGTGCAGATTAGCTAAAACCGCACGACCACCGTGCGGTGGAGGCAGGACCGCACAACCACCGTGTGGTGGTGAACTGTAGCGCCCAAAATCGCACGGCGACCGTGCAGTGGTGCACTGTAGCATCCAAAAAAGGAATTTTTTAGGAAAATCATTTAAGTATACTTTTTGAAGGAATTTTTAAATATACCAAATGATCTTCAAAATTTATAATTTTTTGGTAGTGTCTAGCGAGCACTCGAGTGTTTTTTGTGGTTTGGAGCACTCAGATTTTTTTGGAAGAGGTGCATATATGGGAGAAAGGGGATTTAAGTATTTTTTGGGGTTCGGAGCACTCATATTTTTTTTGAGGGAGTGCATACATGGAAGAGGAGGATTCGAGTGTTTTTTGTGGTTCGGAGCACTCATATTTTTTTGGAGGGGTGCATATATGGGAGAAAAATATGAATGCTCTTAGTCCAAAAAAACACTTTAGTGCTGTTTAGCACTTCCCAATTTTTTTGTGGAGCCTCCTGACACAATGTACTTGTTTGCGTATACTGTTTTGAATTTTTGGCGCTCATTTTCTATATTTAAAATTTTCTACAAAAAATTATAATTTTTGTAGCTCATTTTCTATATTTAAAAATTCCTACAACAAGAATAATTAATTTTTTTTGGAGAAAAATCCTTTTTTAGACGCTATAGTGCACCACCGTACAGTGGCCGTGCGTTTTTGGGCGCTACAGTGCACCACCGCATGGTGGCTATGCGGTTTTAGCTAATTCGCACGGTGGCCGTGCGGCATTGCTTATGTGTTAGCTCATCGGTCACTCTCACACCGTGACCGTGCGGTGGAGACAAATATTTTTTGCAAATTCCATGCGATGAGTGCCATTTTTGCTAATCGTGTGTCAAAAACTACCATTTTGGCCGAACATTCGCACTTCACTATGCTGTCCTTTGCGAGAGAGAAGATATTGTTGAATTGCTTGTCAAGCATCATGCTGATCTTCAAATCAAGGATGAGGATGGGAACACAGCATGGGAGTAGTGCTCTTTAACCTGGTGTTATGGCATGGACCAAACAGTAAAGAAGGGGACTAGTTAGAGAGAGCTAATGAGTAAGAATGAGTGGCTCTGCCCTCCTCAGGTCCCTCTTGGGGGTTTATATACACAAGTAGGGTAGGATTGGAAATTGCTATCCTACCTCTTAATAATTACAAAAGGTAGGGGTACGTTGGTACATTCCTCTATACTATTAGGCTTATTACATATTAGGCTAGTTGCAATGTCCAGTCACGGTGGTTGGGCCACCCCTACACCATGACTTCCTCGACAACAAGCGTGGAGGTCCCAATGGGTGAGCTGACGTGACCAACTATCCTAGCCATCCATCCCCCGACAGCAAGCGCGAGGGTGCCGACTGGTGAGCCGACGTAACTAGTAGCTTGTAGCCCCTAGAAGAGGGTTTTTCTTTTACTAATCAAAATGTGACTGCACAGTCCACCATGAAATCATGTAAGTAGAGCAGGGGTGGTGCTGTCCCTCCGAGGCGATGCCTACAAGGAGCTTGGCAAAGTCCCACACCGAAACCAGTCCGTCCCATCGAGGCGATGCCTACGAGCCGGTCGACGAAGTCGTGCCGTCCCACCGTGGTGATGCCTCCAAGGTGGGTGGCGAGGTTCCCTAGCGAAGGCGTGCCGTCCCGTCAAGGCAATACCTCCAAGGTGGTCGGACGGAGCCATGACCACAAAGTGGTCGGGCCAAGTCACAACCACAAGGTCGTCGAACGAAACCACAACTACGACGTGGTCGAACGAGGTCCCGACCCTGATGTGGTCGGACGCTAGCGACGAAGTCCGCAGCTGGACGAAGTCCTTGAAGCGCGTGCTCTGTCCCGCTGTCTTTGCGCTGAGATTGTGCAAAGACCGTGTGAAGTCTTCGGCAGAGAAGTCGGAGGCGGTTGAACGAGGTCCTGACAACGATGTGGTCGGACGAAGTCGCGACCGCGAGACGGACGGATGAAACATCTACGACCATAGGGTGGTCGGACGGCGCCGACGGAGCCAGCGGAGTCAACGGCTCGGAGCTTGGCAGAGGCTATCGACATCGACGAGGGATCCGGTAGAGTCAACGCGGAGTCCGACAGACTCAACGGCGTGGAGCTCGGTGGAGGCTCGGACGAAGTCTCAGCCGTGTGGCGGTCAGACGAGGTCTCAACCATGATGTGGTCAGACGAAGTCATGACCAGGACATGGTCGGGTGAAGCCACGACCACGGGGTGGTCGGACGGTGCCAATGAAGTCAACGGCTGGATGATGTCCTTGAAGCGCGTGCTTCATCCCCCACACTTCAGACTAGCGTCGACGAAGCCAGCGACGGGACGAAGTCCTTAAAGCGCGCTCCATCCCCTACCCTTTGGACTGGCGTCGACGAAGCCAGTAGTGGAATGAAGTATTGAAGCATGTGCTCCATTCCCCACACTTTGGACTAGCATCGACGAAGTCCTGCTGGGGCTAGCAGAGGTCAGATGAAGTTCGGCGGAGGCGACGTCCCCGCGGGGTCCGACGGAGATCACGTGAAGTATTGCGAAGGCCGTGCATAGTCTTCACGCGGAGATCGCGCGAAGACCTCGGTGAAGATCGTGCGAAGTCTTCGGCGGAGATGTCAGAGGTGGTAGGACAGGGTATTGACCATGATGCGGTTGGACGATGTCATGATCGCGGGATGGTCGGACGAAACGTCTGCGACCACGGGGTGGTCGGATGGCACCGACGGAGTTGACGGAGTCAACAGCTTGAAGCTCGGCGGAGGCCATCGACATCGACGAGGGATCTAGCAGAGTCAACATGGCGGTCAAACGAGGTCTCAACCACGATGTGGTCGGACGAAGTCACGACCAAGTCGTGGTTGGGCGAAGTCACGATTATGGGGTGGTCGGACGGTGTCGATGAAGTTAGTGGCTGGATGAAGTCCTTGAAGCGCACTCCATCCCCTACCCTCTGGACTGGCGTCGACGAAGCCGGTAGTAGGACATAGTCCTGAAGCACACGCTCTGTCCCCCACCCATCAGACTAGCATCGACAAAGCTGGCAACGGGATGAAGTCTTGTAGCGTGCGCTCTATCCTCCACCCTTTGAATTGGCATCGATGAAATCGGCGGCGGGATGAAGTCTTGAGGCGCACGCTCCCCATGGCTGTGAGGCGGTCGGATGAAGGCTCGGCCGCGAGGTTTTCAGATGAGGTTTCGACCACAATGTGTGTAGCATCCTGAAAAGTTAAATTTTGAATTATAAAATTTTCTTGCATTAATTGCTGGTATTGAAATTGATCCTTTTTAAAACATTTCTTAATTAAAGAATTGAGAATTCCAATAGGCAAAAAGGGATGAAATAATAGAACATAAAATATTAAAAGGAGAATCTGAAAAGATGGTCCAGTGCCAAAAAGAAGGTAGTTGATCCTAAATAATGGATTATATATAGGGTTAAATCTTTACAAGAGAAATGCGAGAGAGAAATAAAATAGAAAAGTATATATGTAAATATAAATATTTATATATGAAAAATGGAAATAATCAAAAGGGGTTTTAAATGAATAAAAATGTGTAGATGAGCTCCCCTTAAAGATTGGGATTTAGAAATATATATATATACATATTTGCAAATATGTGAAAGAAATGAGTGAAATTAAATAAAAGAAATAGAAAAGAAAAATTAAAAAGAAAAATATTTTGTTTTGGGGTCACCACCGAACCGCCCATAACCAACCCACCCATGTGACCCTCGCCCAACCTTTTTTTCTTCTCCCGCCTCTTCCTTAACTTGCCTCACTGGCAGCGCCCCTGCCGGACAGACAGTATCTCGCCCCGATCGGACAATGAGACACCGCCCGACCGAGGGCGCCGTCGCCTCCGACCGCCCTCTTCCCGTCTTGTGCCAGTCGCTCCTCTCTTCCTCAGTGGCGACCATGCGAGCCTCCCTTTGCCACCGCCCACGGTTTTCCCGGCGCCACCCTCTCCTTCTTTTCCCACAGGGCTCGCTGCTCTCCTCTCTCTCCCTTTCCTGCCCCTGTGCGGTGACTCTCTTTCCCCGTGGCAAGCATCGCCCCTCCACCGCCGCTCGCTGCCTGGCGCTCCTCGCGTCTTGTGGCTTCCCGGCGGTCGCGCCAGCGCACTCGCCGTGTCCCAAGGCCCTGCCGCCTCCGCCGCTGACATTGCCGCCGAAATGACCACACGGCCACCCTCCGTTGCCAGCCCTCTTCCGCCGCCTATAAAAGCCGTTCGGCCTCCTATTGTTCACCCCACGCTCTCCTCTTCCTCTCCGGCCAGATAATTGAGCCTTAGAAGCCCGAAAATCACCTCGGCCGTGCTTCTTCCCCAACTCCGGTGACACCCTCGCCGCGACCCCGCCCACCCGAGCTCAATTCCCGCTCCTACACCACCTCGAGCCTCACCACTCATTTCCGGCCTCCCGGAGCTTCCGACCACCGCACATCGCCGTGGTGTGAGACCTCCCTTGCACCGCTGTCACCGCTGCCGACCCATCTCCGGCGCCTCCCGACCCTCGCTGCCACTGCCACGAGCTTCACCGCGGCGCTAAGTTTACATTTCACGCGTCGCCCACCCCTCTCCGGCCACCCCTCGCCGCCGGCGCCATCACCGACTTCGGCCTCGGCCACCTTTGCCCAGCCCCCTCGCGCCGCATACCTCAAAAGGTATTAGCGCGCATAAGGGGTAGGCAAAGCCTCCCAAACCCACAGCTGGCGCAGCCGCTCTATTCCCCGGCTCCGTGGCGTTCGAGCCCCGGCTCCGCGCGCGGGTTGAGCCCTTCTTTTCTTTTTCCGCGCTACATGTGGGCCCCGGTCAAGGAGGAAGGAAACAACGATGATAATTAGGGCGCTGCTTGCGTTTCTTTTGGGCTCAGACAAGTTAGACTTTAGGTTGTGTGTGCACGTATATGATCTAAGTCTAGATGATATACACTGCACACATACTCCCCCAGTCGTTTGCCTGTGGCGTTGGCTTACTTTTGTTCCGCTGTGATACTTTGTTGACTGATAACATTTGGCCTTAGGGCCCCTTTTGTAAACTATTGCCCGACGTGGCGTATTTCCAACTTTGGATTGTAATATTTGATGTATGCGATGTGTATGATTCACAATGTACGTGTGCACTAACTCTCGATCCGAGGATTAGTGCAATAAACACGAGGATTTGGATTGAAAAATCCGGTCCGAGCAGTGGTATCGAGCATACGATGTAGGGTAAAGGCCTAGTATGGACGTTAGACAAAGGATAGGATTACAATTTTATCAAACTTATAAAAAGAGTTTCCAAAAATATAGCGTAATATTCTTTTCCTATCCTCTTTAGTTCCGCTCTATTCTATCTTCATTAATATTTTAAAATATTACTAACCCTAGTAATTCCTTCTACAGATGGCGGGATATGCAATGGAGGGTGACTGGGACTTCTGTCTCACGGCCTCCCCACGGGAGTTCGACCTCCTCCATGGCTTTTGCACCACAGGCTATAAGGACCCGGCCCATGTACCGTGGGCCGAAAGGCCATGGCGGTGGAGTGGAGGCGGGTAGTTGAGGTGTTCATCACGCCAAGAGCGAGCAGATCCCCCACGTCTTCGGACCGAGCACACCAGAGCACCCGGGTAGCGGCCATCCAGGATGCAGCCCGTCTCGCCGTCGCCCGACTCTGCGATGTATACAAGACCAAGCTGCAACACACGCCATTCTTCTACTTCCCTCGCGCCGAGGGCGCCAAGACAACGAGACCTACCGCGGTTATTGAGGACAACCCGATGCTTACGCATCGTTGATCTCACCGCGCTGTGGGCTCGGCGCACACTGGCCGCTGGAGAGATCACCACTCCGCGCCCACCTTGTCTCCCAAAGGCCACGGAGATGGCGACCCTCGGGGCGGCTTGCTCGATCTGGCGGGCCTTGGCGGCGGCCAAGGCCGAGGCTGCGGCGCGAGCACGATCGCAGCAGGTCCCAGCTCCTGCTGCTACTCCAGCACCTCCCGCCCCAGCCAGCCAGGGGCGCAGCGGACCCCGCACCCTGCTTACCGCGCGCAAGAGCGTGCGACCTCCGGGACCATGGTCGACTACGGGCCACGGAGGTCACGCCATGACCGCGGCCGCTCCGTTCGAGACCGACCCTCAGGAGTTCGGTGGCGGCGATCCGTTCTCGATCACCGACTTACAGTCCCTCTAGCCCAGGCGCCGGATTCATGGAGGAGTAGATCGGATGGTGCGGTACTTGCTTCAGGTGGCGCAAGTACTAAGGGGTGTATCGTAGTATGTTGTCCAAGACCTTCTGTATCGTAGTAGCTATTCCGTCGAACTCTAATTAATTAAGTTGTAATTGTAAGTCCAGCCTAGAAGCTGGCTATGTGGTGTTTTATTCTAAGAAACCGGCCTTGTGTTTGAAAATTGCTTTTGTCGTTTATCTTGTTGGCTTTTATTTGCTGAATTGGCAGCCTTCTTTTGCTTTGCCTAGCATTAGTGCTAAGCCAATGGTATGTATAAATATAACTGCAGATGGCCAGCCAGAGGGTAACTAGGGCCCAGACTCATGCCACCCACAACCAGGCGGAGGTTGACTCCACCCCTGGGGTCTCGCCGACAAGGCGTGGACCGGTACAAGACCAAGGAGCCGATCTCCCACCCCCACCGACAAATCCCACAATGGCGCAGGTCATGGCGCAGCAAACCTAGCTGCTGCAAGCCATTGTTAATGGGCAGCAAGGCGGCTCCAGCCGGTCCAGGGCTGACCTGGCCGATTTTCAGAGAACCCGGCCCCTCACCTTCTCTTCTACCGACGAACCTCTCGAAGCCGAGGATTGGCTTCGAGATACTGAAAGGAAACTGCGCCTAGCCAAGTGCGCGGAAGAAGACAAAGTGATATTCGCAGCTCATCAGCTCCAGGGAGCAGCGACAAACTGGAGGGAAAACTACCTTGCTGCTAGAGGACAAGAAGAGACCTCCACGGACAGCGACGTGGAAGCCATACCATGGACATAATTTAAGACGGCATTCAAGTCCAACTTCATTCCGACCGGAGTAATGCGGATGAAGAGGAACGAGTTTCGTACCCTCAAACAGGGGAACATGTCAGTTAATGAGTATCTTACCAAGTTCACACTTGCTTCTTCTACGCCCAAGGGCGTGGCGATGGAGGAGGAGAAAATCGATGTGTTCTTTGAGGGTATGAATGAAGAGCTAAGGGTGCAGCTGATCGTCCAAGATTTCCCCAGCTTTCATCAACTGGTGAATAAGGCACTGATCCTGGAAAACGAGAAGAAGAACTTGGAGGCTAGCCGTAAGCGCAAGATGGCAGCACAGCGGCCACAAGGAAGGTTTGTCCAAAGGTTCTTCAACAACTCTAACTCTTCAAGGCCAAACCAGTTCAAGCCCTCAGCCTCATCGCCTAGTCCCAGTGGCAGTTCAATGCAAGGATGCCAAAATGTTAGCTCAGGTCAGACCACAAGCTTTAAGTGCTTCAGCTGCGGTGAAAAGGGGCACTTTGCCAATAGATGCCCACACAAATGTAATGCCCTGTCGTAGTCAAGCCTCGGCGCTGGCAAGGGACCTCGGACATCTCAAGCCGTGAAATGCCCCATGCCCAACCGTGGCGGGGTCAACCATGTCACGGCGGAAGAAGTCGAGGAAGCGGGGAGTCCTAATGGATGCGTTCTCTGTCAAGTCCATACCGGACAAACTCTATTTGATTCTGGAGCTTCACATTCATTTATATCCAAGGGGTATGCGGACAAACTAGGGTTATCTACCTATCCTCTAAAGAGGCCAGTAGTGCTTAAGTCACCAGCTGGTATGATTACAGCTACCTTAGTGTGCCCTGGGGTAACAATCGTCATGGAAAGGTGCGACTTTCCAGCAGACCTGATAGTGCTAAGCTCCCAGACTCTGGATATTATACTAGGGATGGACCGTTAGCCGATATAAAGGGTTGTAGATCAGGCCTCCGGGAAGAAAGTCGACTAAATGCCTTGGAATGACCATAGATGTGAAAGTGGACCGACCATACCGCTGGGGCCGTGCAATATACTATTGTGAAGATGTACCTTTAGAGGAATGATGGTGGTACAAGATTATCGTGAAGTATTTCCGAAGACCTACCCATGCCCCAGACGAGACCTAGAGTTCGTTATTAATTTGAAGCAGTGTCGCTCCTATTTCCAAGAGACCATATAGGATGACGGTGGAAGAGCCGGAAGAGCTAAAGACCCAACTCAGGGAGCAGGGAAAAGGATTCATCAGACCCAGTTCCTCACCTTGGGGATCCCCGGTATTATTCGTAAGGAAGAAGGATGGCACAGCTAGAATGTGTGTGGATTACCGGGCCTTAAATGAAGTAACCATCAAGAATAAATACCCCCTTCCCAGGATCGATGATCTATTTGACCAACTTGGTGGAGCCACCATCTTCTCTAAAATAGATCTGAGATCGGGTTACCACCACTGAAAATTAGGTGAGGACATACCCAAGACGACTTTCACCACGGATATGGATCAGACGAGTTTACATCATGTCCTTGATCGACAAATGCAAACTTACTTCATGAATCTTATGAACAAGGTGTTGATGGAGTATTTGGATAAGTTTGTAGTGGTGTTTATTGATGACATCCTCATCTACTCCAAGACGGCAGACGAGCATGCAGAGCATCTACGCCTAGTGCTAGAGAAGCTAAGAGAACATCAGTTATATGCTAAGTATAGCAAGTGTGAATTTTGGCTAAGTGACATCAGCTTCCTAGGGCATATAGTATCCGTAGAAGGAGTATCAGTTGATCCCGCCAAGATTGCGGCGGATCGAATGGAAGCCACCCTCCTCCGATTCTTGAAGTGCGAAGTTTTACGGGATTGGCGGGATACTACGAGAAGATTCATAGAGGATTTTCTAGAGTAGCCAGGCCATTGACTCAGCTACTCAAGAAGGAACAGAAGTTTGAATGGACCAAAACCTGCGAAGGAAGCTTTCAAGAGCTCAAGAAAAGATTGACTACCACCCCGGTGTTAGTCCTCCCTGATGTACGCAAAGATTTCGATGTATACTGTGATGCTTCCCATCAAGGGCTGGGGTGCGTATTGATGCAAGGAGGCAAGGTCGTAGCATATGCATCTAGGCAACTTCGCCCTCATGAGGCTAACTACCCCACCCATGATCTGGAATTAGCATCAGTGGTTCATGCCTTAAAACTTTGGAGGCATTATCTGATTGGCAACCACTGTGATATGTACACAGATCACAAGAGTCTCAAGTATTTCTTCACTCAGTCACACCTTAACCTGAGGCAAAGGAGATGGTTAGAGTTGATCAAGGATTACGACCTGAGTGTCCATTACCACCCAGGGAAGGCCAATGTGGTAGCCGATGCTCTGAGTCGGAAGGCCTACTGCAATAACCTCATGGTTCAGGAACACCAGCCTGAACTCTACAAAGAGCTGGCAGCCTTGAACCTGGGGATCGCAGAAGAAGGAGCCCTAACCACCTGGGAAGATCAAACAAGCATTGAAGAAATGATAGAGGCTGCATAGAGAGAAGACCCAACTGCTTTTGAGGTGGAAGAAATTAATGGAAGAGGGAAGGCCCTAAAATGACTATGGATCATCAAGGAGTTCTAAAGTACGGAAACCGTGTTTTCGTACCTCACCAAAAGGACCTTAAGGATCTAATGCTCCGGGAAGCCCATAGCTCCGTATATTCCCTTCATCCTGGGAGTACCAAAATGTACCAAGATATGAAGCAATATTACTGGTGGCCAGGAATGAAGAGGGATATTGCCGAGCACGTTGCCTGCTGTGATGTCTATCAAAGAGTGAAGGCTGAGCACCAAAGGCCGGCAGGACTGCTACAACCCCTGAAAATACCTCAATGGAAGTGGGAAGAAGTAGGGATGGATTTTATCACGGATTTCCCGAACGAGGTCGGGATACGACTCCATTTGGGTCGTGGTGGATAGGCGACCAAGGTGGCCCATTTTATCCTGTCAAGACAACTTACAAGGGAGACAAATTGGCGTAACTATATATGTCCCGCATCGTGTGCTTACGGTGTGCCAAAACGGATAGTCTCGGATCGAGGGTCCCAATTTACCTCGCATTTACAGGCTAGCCTACATGAAGCCCTTGGTACCCATCTCGATTTTAGCACCGCCACCACCCCAGACGGATGGTCAAGCAGAAGAGTAAATCAAATATTGGAAGATATGCTTGGGCTTGTGCCTGGATTTCTCAAGGATGGATAAGTGTCTGCCAGTATGCGGAATCGCTTACAACAACAGACTACCAAACCACCTTGGATGTCCCTTTTGAGGCCTTGTGCGGAAGAAAGTGCGTACCCCTTTACATTGGTCGAAGTAGGGAAGGATATATATTCGGCCCGATACTCAAGCAGCAGCGGAAGAAAGTTCGCCTAATCGAGATCGGTTATTGGTACCCCGTCTAGACGGAAGAGTTATGCGATATAAAGGAGAAGGCCCTTAAGTTTTGAAATCGGAGACCACGTCTACTTGAAGGTGTCACCCTACGAGGAATCAAGCGATTTAAAGTCAAAGGCAAACTTGCCCTCGCTATGTTGGACCATTTCGATCATAGCTAAGAAAGGAGAAGTGGCTTATCGCCTTGAATTGCCTCGCAAGTCTAGCGAGATGTACACAACGTCTTCCATGTGTCCCAACTCAAGAAATGTCTTGGTGCAGGATCAAACCCGATGGGCGGTGGAGCTCGAGGCGACGACCTACAAGGCGTCAATTAAGATCTTGTACCTTTGGAAAAGAGGACCAGAATCAAACCATCCGCACTGCGAGTGCAATGGAGTCATCACTCCAAGAAGGAGGCCACACGGGAGCGAAGACCGGTAAGGAGAGATTACCCGAACTATTCGCCAACTAGGCGAATCTCGGGTTGAGATTCTCTGTAAGGGGGTAGGTTTGTAGCATCTGAAAAGTTAAATTTTGAATTATAAAATTTTCTTGCATTAATTCTGGTATTGAAATTGATCCTTTTAAAACATTTCTTAATTAAAGAATTGAGAATTCCAATAGGCAAAAGGGATGAAATAATAGAACATAAAATATTAAAAGGAGAATCGAAAAGATGATCCGATTACCAAAAAGAAGGTAGTTGATCCTAAATAATGGATTATATATAGGGTTAAATCTTTACAAGAGAAATGAGAGAAATAAAATAGAAAAGTATATATGTAAATATAAATATTTATATATGAAAAATGGAAATAATCAAAAGGGTTTTAAATGAATAAAATGTGTAGATGAGCTCCCTTAAAGATTGGGATTTGAAATATATATATACATATTTGCAAATATGTGAAATAAATGAGTGAAATTAAATAAAAGAAATAGAAAAGAAAAATTAAAAGAAAAATATTTTGTTTTGGGGTCACCACCGAACCGCCCAACCCCGCCCACCCATGACCCTCGCCCAAGACTGCTTTCTTCTCCCGCCTCTTCCTTCGCTCGCCACTCACCGCGCGCCCCGCCTGCCTGCTCGCCTGCCCAGCTCGCCTCGGCGCCGGCCGGACAACAGATCTCGCCCCGCTTCGGACAATGAGACACCGCCCCGACCGAGGACGCCGTCGCCTCGACCGCGCCCTCTTCCCGTCTTGGCCGCGCCAGTCGCTCCTCTCTTCCTCCGTGGCGACCATGCGAGCCTCCCACCCGCCACCGCCCACGGTTTTCCCCGCCACCCTCTCTCCTTTTCCCACAGGCTCGCGCCTCTCCTCTCTCTCCTTTCCCCGCCTGCAAGGACTCTCTTTCCCAGTGGCAAGCATCGCCCCCACCGCCGCCGCTACTGGGCGCTCCCTCGCGTCTTGTGGCTCGCCCGGCGGTCACGCGCACTCGCCGAGTCCCGAGGCCCTCGCCATCGCCCGCCGCGACATTGCCGCCCGAAATGACCACACGGCCACCCTCCGTTGCCGACCCTCTTAGCCGCCTATAAAAGCCGTTCGTCCTCCCATTGTTCACCCCACGCCTCCTCTTCCTCTCGGCGGATAATTGAGCCTTAGAAGCCCGAAAATCACCCCGCCGTGCTTCTTCCCCAACTCCGTGACACCCTCCCGACCCCCCGCCCACCCGAGCTCAATTCCGCTCCTACACCACCTCTAGAGCCTCACTGACTCATTTCCGCCTCCCGGAGCTTCCGACCACCGCACATCGCCGGCCAGGAGACCTCCCCGCACCGCCACCACCGCCGAGCCCATCTCCGGCGCCTCCCGACCCTCGCCGCCCCTGCCACGAGCTTCACCGCGGCGCCAAGTTTACATTTCACGCGTCGCCCACCCCTTTCCGGCCACCCCTCGCCGCCGGCGCCATCACCGACTTCGGCCTCGGCCACCTTTGCTCAGCCTCGCACAGATACCTCAAAGGTATTAAGCGCATAAGGGAGGCAAAGCCTCCCGACCCTCAGCTAGCGCAGCCAACTCTATTCCCCTGCTCTCCGTGCGCTCGAGCCCCCGGCTCGCTGGCGGGTTGAGCCTTCTTTTCTTTTTCCGCGCTACATGTGGGCCCCGGTCCCACCTGTCAGCGAGCGCAGCAGAAGCCCGAGCCACTGACATGCGGACCCCGCATGTCAGAGGCACAGTCGGGGGTGATAAAAGAAATAAAATATGCAAGTGGGTCCCACCTGTCAGAGTTTAATAATTTTAGGATTTCAATTAAACTGAGAACTTTGAAATGTTATAACTTCTTCATTTTAACTCCAAATCGAGTGAGACAAATTTCTAAATTCGTCTAAATTCAAGATCTATCCAATGGAACTGAAATCATAATTTTTAGAGTTCATTTGAATTTCTGGTGTTATTTGGCTTGATTTTGTTGCTTTTCTTTTTATGCAAATTTTCGCACCCGGTTAAAATAGCGTACGAGGCACAAGAAGAGGGAGCAGCAGACCCCAACGCCCAACTCCAAGAACTCTGTGACCAAGGCGAGTTACCACTTTGACCATATTGAACCCAGATTTATGCAAATTATTTCTTTTTAAATTATCCATGTGCATGCTTTATTTTCTGCAGTATATCATTGTTCAGATTTTCAGAATGTAGTTATACACCCAATATTATGCTTGCTAGTATTACCCGTTGGGACATGTTGATATATGTGAACCTTGTCGCCGTAGTAAAACTAATATAAAGTAGATTTCCCAAATAGAGTATAACATAGCGAATTGCTTAGTCATGCTAGTTAATCGGGGACACTTAGTTGTCCCGAAAACTCTCACATGCAATATGGAAAATGTTTTGGGCAGTCATGGTGGGAATGACTGATAAAAGTTTGGAACTGTTATTTTATGTCCCAAAAATCCCCAAACTTGCTTAGTATCTGGGTGGATGATTTGGGGGCTGGAATGTGGTGCGGTGGGAGCACAAAAGTTGTGGAATGTGGTAGAACCACCCAGATAGCACTAAGGACTGAATCTTGTCATGTTAGCCGTGTAAAACAAGACAACCACATGTCTCAAAATACAACTTGGCTAAGTAGCGGTATCGAAACTCCCGACTCATCTCACCGTGGTGGATAGGCGTGGATATGCAAGGCGGGGGAGGCCTAAAGGGACACCAAGTGGAGGTGGCGTTCACCACCGTACTAGCATTGGGGGAGTGGAGCCCGCATAATGCTAGTAGCCGTGGTGAACATCCCGCAACGTATGGGACCCACCGCAAGTGGGAGCGACCCATAGGGTGAGATGATTAGTGGAACTAGATATCACGAGCAGTCTGTGATAATCTATTTGACCACCTGACCAAGGAATCAGGTGGGGCAATAGGTGGATTATCGCTTGTGGTGAAAGTGTACACACTCTGTAGAGTCAAAACTATTCGAATAGCCGTGCCCACGGTCATGGGCAGACATGGGATACTTAACTAGATATAGTTCTATTTCAAAAATGGTTTGTGAAGGGAATGGGAGAATAGAGGGCGATGGACTGCCCTAGTTTGGAATTGGCCTGGGTTTTGTCCCAGTGGTAAGTCAAGTGGCTATAACACCGAAAGATGCAATATGATGCGATGCCATGTAATGGTGGATGGTATCTCGATCGCTATTACAAAGGTCGTACTTCACTTTACTTTTATTAAAAAGTCGCTAGATCTCAGGGACTTTAATTATGTATTCACATGCAATTTTTGGCAAACAAACAAACCCCAGCCTTCCCTTGATCTAGCCTAGCATGTAAATTATCGATTCTGTGGTAACTTGTCGAGCACGGTGGTTAGTGTGCTCACACTCGCAATATCAAAACAGAGACAGTAACTCAGGGTCACTATGAGCATGAAGAGGTCCCGGTCAAGGAGGAAGGAAACAACGATGATAATTAGGGCGCTGCTTGCGTTTCTTTTGGGCTCAGACAAGTTAGACTTTAGGTTGTGTGTGCGATATGATCTAAGTCTAGATGATATACATCGCACATACTCCCCGATCGCTGTGCGTGGCGTTGGCTTACTTTGTTCCGCTGTGATACTTTGTTGACTGATAACATTTGGCCTTAGGGCCCCTTTTGTAAACTATTGCCCGACATGGCGTATTTCCAACTTTGGATTGTAATATTTGATGTATGCGATGCGTGTATGATTCAGCAATGTACTGTGTGCACTAACTACTGATCCAGGGATTAGTGCAATAAACACAGAGGATTTCGGATTGAAAAATCCAGGTCCGACAATGTGGTCGGACGAAGTCACAATCGGTTAGACGAAATGTCTACAACCATGAGGTGGTCGGACGAAACATCTACGACCATGAGGAGGTTAGACAAAGTGTCCACGACCACTATGTGGTTGGATGAACTCACGATCGTGGGGCAGTCGAACAAAGCGTCGACGACTACGAGGTGGTCAGACGAGGCGTTTACGACCACGATGTGGTCGGACGAAGTCTAGACCGCACGGTGATCGAACAAAGCGTCTACGACCACGAGGTGGTCAGACGAAGTCTTGGCCGTGAGGCGGTCGGACGAAGTGTCTATGACCACTATGTGGTCAGACAAAGTCATGACCACGGGGCTGTCAAACAAAGCGTTGACGACCACGAGGTGATTGGACGAGGCATCTATGACCACGATGTGGTCGGATAAAGTCTGGACCACATGGCGGTCGGACGAAGCTTCTACGACTACGAGGTAGTCGGACGAAGTCTATACCACGAGGCGGTCGGACGAAGTGTCCATGACCACTATGTGGTTGGACGAAGTCACGATCGCGGGGTACAACGAGGCATCTACGACGACGATGTGGTCGGACGAAGTCTCGACCACGAGGCGGTTGGACGAGGCGTATACGATCACGATGTGGTCGGATGAAGTCTCGACCACGAGGCGGTTGGACGAGGCGTGTACGATCACGAGGTGGTCGGATGAAGTTTCGACCGTGAGACGGTCGGATGAAGTATCTACGACCACTATGTGGTCGGACGAAGTAGCACGACGGACTCCCCAGTGAGATGCATGGAAGGGACTCCGCGCGGTCTTTTATACTCCATAGAGTTACCCAGGACATTTGTGTTCCTAGCGCTTTATACTTTGCAGAGTACGCTGGGGCACGAGGTCGTCGCGTGATTTTTTTATACTCCGTAAAGTTGCCTAGGACGGCTGTGTCCCAGAGCTTTATACTCCACAGAGTACGCTGGGGCGCGAGGTCGCACACGATTTTTTTGTACTCCTTAGAGTTGCCCGGGACGGCTGTATTCACGACGCTTTATACTCCGCAGAGTACACCGAGGCGCGAGGCCGTTGTGCGATTTTTTATACTCCGTAGAGTTGCCCGGGATGGCAAAGTTCCCAGCGCTTTATACTCTGCAGAGTACGCTGGGGCGCGAGGCTGTCGTGCAATTTTTTTATGCTCCGTAGAGTTGCCTGGGACGGCTGTGCTCCCGGTGCTTCATACTCCGCAGAGTACGCCAGGGCGCGAGGTCATCGTGCGATTTTTTATACACCGTGGAGTTACCCGGGATGGCTGTGTTCCCGACGCTTTATACTCCGTAGAGTACGCCGAGCCACGCGATTTTTTGGACCACGAGGGGGTCGGACGAAGTCTCGGCCGTATGGCGGTCGGATGAGGTCTCAATCACGATGTGGTTAGCTGAAGTCATGACCAAGACGCGGTTGGGCGAAGTCATGACCACGTGGTGGTCAAGCGGTGCCAACGAAGTCAGCACCTGGACAATGTCCTGAAGCGTGCGCTCCGTCCCCCACCCTTCGAACTCACATCGACGAAACCAGTGGCGGGACGAAGGTCTGTTGTGCGCACAGCCCATCCCCACCCTTCTGACTAGGCGTCGACGAAGTTGGCGGCGATAAAAAGCCTTGATGCGCGCGTGGCCCATCCACCACGGATTGGGCGTCAACGAAGTCGGCAGTGAGACGAAGCCTTGATGCATGCGCGGCCTGTCCTCCACCCTTCGGACTGGGCGTCGACGAAGTCGGTGGAGTCTCGACCACGAAGTGATCAGACAAACCCACGACCACGAGGCGGGACGAAGGCCTATTGCATGGGCAACCCGTCCCTCACCATTCGGACTGGGCGTCGACGAAGTCGGCGGCGAGACGAACCCTTGACGCGCGCGCGGCCCGTCCTCCACCCTTCAGACTGGTGTCGACGAAGTTGGTGGAGTCTCAACCACGAGGTGGTCGGATGAAGCCACAACCGCGAGGTGGTTGGGCGAAGCGTCGATGACCACAAGGTGGTCGGACGGAGCCACGACCGTGAGGTGGTCAGGCGAAGCGTCAACAAATTCAGCGGCGGGACGATGTCCTGAAGCGGTGCTCCATACCCCATCCTTCTGACTCGCGTCGACGAAGCCGGCAGCGGGACGAAGGCCTGGTGCACGTGTGGCCCATCCCCCACCCTTCGGACTGGGTGTCGAGAAAGTTGGCAGCGAGACGAAGCCTTGACGCACGCACAGCCCATCGTCAACCCTTCGGACTAGGCGTTGACGAAGTTGGCAGTGAGACGATGCCTTGACACGCGCGCGGCCTGTCCTCCGCCCTTTAGACTGGGCGTCGACGAAGTCTTGACCATGAAGTGGTCGGACGAAGCCACGACCGTGAGGCGGTCGGGTGAAGCGTCAATGACTACAAGGTGGTAAGGTGGAGCCACGACCCCGAGGCGGTCGGGCTAAGTGTCGACAAATTCAATGACAGGACAATGTCCTAAAGCGCGCGCTTCGTCCCCCAACCTTTGGACTCGCGTCGGCGAAGCCGGTGGCGGGACGAATGCCTGTTGTGCGCGTGGCCTGTCCCCCACCCTTCGGACTGGGCGTCGACGGAGTCGGCGAACAGACGAAGCCTTGACGCGCTTGCAGCCCATCCTCTACCCTTCGAACTAGGCGTTGACGAAGTCGGTGGAGTCTCGATCATGAAGTGGTCTGGCGAAGTTACGACCACGAGGCGGTTGGATGAACGTCTGTGACAACAAGGTAGTCGGACGGCGTGCGGAGACCTCGTGCGAAGACTTCACGACGTGGAAGCTCGGCGGGGAGGAGATCTTGCGGCGCGGAGACCTCATGCGAGGATTTCGAGTCGAGGTTAGGTCTACCCAAACTCCGACAAAGGAAGACGAATGTCGAGGACGCCGTCACGGAGGCGAGGTCATCATCGCCTTCCTGGACGTGGCGGTCTTTACCACGCACTAAGTTCTAGGACCAGGGTCTGTCTTTTCTCATGCGAAGGCCGACTCCCTAGTGTCTAGCAACGACGGCGCGAGGGCTCGACATGGTCCAAGCAACGTGTCCACGTGGGGGCCTGGGTCGACGGTCGTGTCGACACGAGTGTTGGGGTCGATAGCTGTGCCGGCGCGGGCACCTGGGTCGATGGTAACTATACCGCGGTGCCCAAGTCGGTGGTTACGCCACCGCTGGTGCCCAGGTCAGCGGTCATGCCCGCACGGGTTGTGTCGTGGCGGATGGTCCTGGTCACACTAGCACCCAAGCCGCCCGTGCCCCGTTCACCCCCTACAACGGCCGAACGCTACAGACGTGAGGGAAACGAGCTCTAGCTTACCAGCCCCCACACCTATACGCTTCTCTTCCGCTTGGTTGTCGCCGCCGCTTTCTTAGGAGCCATGGTCGTCCTGAACTCGCAGCTTTCTCGTTGTCTTCCACGGACGGCGCCAACTGTTGTGGCTACGGACCAAACAGTAAAGAAGTGGACTAGCTAGAGAGAGCTACTGAGTAAGAATGAGTGGCTTTGCCCTCCTCATGCCACTCTTGGAGGTTTAAATACACGAATGCGGTAGGATGGGAAACAATTGAAAATAATTTTTCATCTTACCCGTTAATAATTATAAAAGGTAGGAGTACATTGGTATATTTCTCTATACTATTTGGCCTATTACATATTGAGCCAGTCATAAGACCTAATCATGGGGGTTAGGCCACCCCTACAACACCTGGTCTTTTTATGAAGCTGGTAAACTGACAACACGATATACTAGATATTTGTTGGCATCTACTACTAGGAAACACACTATCCTACATCAGCTGAATCAGATGAGTTGTCTTATCAACCTCATCGAATAAGTGGTTATCAAAACTCAGGGTATTGTAGTATTAGTACTGTATTAACAAAAGGTAAAATATGTAGGCTACAAGATTAAAAGATAGCGAAGACATTCGCTTTCAAAAAAAAAAGAAAGAGCAGACACAATAAATAAAACAATAATAATATTAAAATAAAACACATAGACATGATCTATTAGAGCAGTTATATCTAAACACTTATACTAAAGCCGATTATAGCGGGATTCCGCCTCCCATGACCACGTCCCCATGTGTGCGTGTATGGGAATTTCAGTCTGGCCACCGAGGTCTTTTCCTCCGCTTTCTCGAAATTACGATAGGTCCTTGGTTCTAAAAGGTCCCTAAAATTTTTTAGGTCCCTGAAATTTTTTACCCTCCGTTTTGCGGGATGGCCCCGTGTTTTGAAATGCATGACGGTGCTGCTTTTTACATATAGGTCCTCTGTTTGATTATAGCCGGGGATTCCGCCTCATGGCACACTCCACATACACATACACAAGCGTGGGGGAATTCTGTCATCGGCCACCGAGGTCTTTTCCTCTCGCTTTCTCGAAATTACGTCTGGTCCTTGGTTCTCAAAAGGTCCCTAAAATTTTTTAGGTCCCCGAAAATTTTTACCCTTCCGCTTTGCGTGATGTCCCCGTGTTTTGGAAATTGCGACGGTGCCTGCTTTTTACGTATAGGTCCTCGGTTTTCCGAAAAGCCTCCACCTTTCTCGAAAATGCGTTTTGCCCCGCTTTTGAAAAACCTCGCAAATTATCGCCTTTATTTTTAGACGTCCAGTGGTGGCGCGGCGTGCCGCGCCTATGCTTCTAGTTTAATACATGCTACGAGAACTAGAGAATGCCCTTAATTCCGGAGTCTGAGGTACAGAAAAGGAAAAAAAGACAGGCGTCAATGTTACTGCCGCAGTCCGCTCAGACAGCCTGGAACCCGATGCAGTTTCGGTCCCACCACCTTCCCAAACAAACCCGCATCGATCCGGCCACCTCTCCTTCGTCCCACTGACAACGTTACCCCAGCCAAGTGGAGCCCACCTGTAAGCCTTACACAAATTACTTTCCCTTGCCCACGCTGACTCCCCGCCACCCCCACCCACGCGAGCTCCGCCCGCCCCACCCCTAAACACACTGGCGAAGCGCCCGCCGATCACACTGACATGTGCACCAAGATCACGTGGGCCCAGTGTGACAAAAATACCCACGACTGCCACCCCGCTTTACAGCTTTCCTTCCCGCGGAGGCAGATCGTGTCCGTCCATTGCCCCCAAAAACTACCCTCCATGTGATGTGCTGCCGCCGCCGCTCTTTCCCTCGCTTTCCCCTCCTCTTCCCCTCTCCCGCCACCCGCCGCCGCCCATGACGCCGCCGCCGGCTGCCGCAGACGCTCTCGGCCAGATCCTGCACGCCCTGCTTCCGCCGCTCCTCTTGGTGGCGGCCTCCGTCAAGGTGCTCCACTCCCGGTGGCGCGCGCTCCACGGCACGCTGCTCGCGCTCCAGTCCTCCCTCGCCGCCGCGCCCGCCTCCGCCGCCGCCCACCCGCTCTTCGCCGACCTGGTGGCATCGCTCCTCCCGGCGCTCCGCTCCCTCCACGCGCTCTCCGCGCGCTGCCAGGACTCCGCCCTCCCTGGCGGGCGCCTCCGCCTCCAGAGCGACCTCGACATCGCGGCCTCCTCACTCTCGCTACTCCTCCATGACCTCTCGCTGCTCCTCCGCTCGGGGCTCCTCTCCGTCGATTCGTCGGCATCCTCCCCCAACGCCATTGTGCTGCAGGTGCCAGCCGCCGCGGCGTCCCGCGCGGACAAGTCTCTGTTCATCCGGGACTCCTTTGCGCGGCTCCAGATCGGGGGGCTCGACCTCAAGCTCAAGGCGCTCACCTCGCTGCTGGAGTTGCTGGGTAACGACCCCGCCGCCGAGGCCGCTCAAATCGTTGCCAGCGACGGGGATGTCGCCGCGCTTCTCCGCATGCTCGACGCATCGTCCCACTCGGCTCTGCGGGACCGTGCGGCAGCGGCCGTCGCCCACCTCGCCACTGCCTGCGCGGCATCGCGGAAGGTGGTGTTCGACGAGGGCGGCCTTGGCCCGCTGCTGCGCGTGCTCGACTCCGGCTCGTCGCCGGCCACGCGGGAGCGCGCCGTGGCGGCCGTTGAGGCCATCACTGCCGATGCCGGCAGCGCGTGGGCTGTGTCGGCATATGGAGGCGTGCCCATCTTGATTAATGCGTGCCGTCTTGGCTCCGGATCCCAGGCTGTGCACGCCCTCGCTGTAGCCGCGCTCAAGAATGTGGCTTCGATCGACGATGTCCGCTCAGCACTGGTGGAGGAGGGTGGGTTGCCAGTTCTGGTTGATCTGCTTGCAAGCGGCGCTACTGACACGCAGAAGAGTGCTGCTCTCTGTCTCTGGTCGCTTGCATCCTTGGGTGACCATGAAACGCAACACCAGATTGTCCAAGCAGGTGCATTGCCGCCGTTATTGCAGGCCTTGCAGATCGCCTCTGATCTGGATCTCCAGGATTCTGTCCTACGTGCTATCCACGCACTTGCAGTGGTTCCTGCTGCTGGCAGAACACTCTGTTCATCGCCGCTGCTCTTTGCACAACTTACAGACCTCATCTGCCGTGGTGGTAGCATCCTGTTGCAGCAGATGGCCGCAGACATTGTTGCTGACCTTGCACCTGGCGTGAGCGATGACACCAAGCGGTGCATGGCACCGTGCATTGGCATGCTGGTTAAGATGATGGAGGTGGCTAAGCCTGCAACAGTACAGGAGTCAGCTGGCCGTGCACTGCTTGCTTTGATCACCTTGAAGTCCAATCGGAAGGAATTGGTCAGGGATGAGAAGAGTGTGACAAGGCTAGTGCAAATGCTTGATCCCCGAAACGAGGAGATTGACAAAAAGTATTCGGTCTCAATATTTCTAGCACTTGCCATGGGTGGTGGGAATGGGACACGACGCCGGCTTGCAGATGCTGGTTCTTGCCAGCATCTACAGAAGCTGGCTGATACTGAGGTGCCTGGTGCAAAGAAGGCTTTGCAGAAGATATCTGGCAATCGACTCAAAAGCTTACTCTCCAGAGGATGGAACAACTAGTCCATCTGCTGCATTGAGGTAACGATCGATCTTTTCCTACATCTCTCTTTTTGATGATGCTTCTAATTTGTTGTCTTTGTCGACTGATTGAGTGAATATCAAAATTACAAGCAACTTTGCATGTTGAGCTATTTTTTAAATTATTCACATTTTGAAAATGTGAGTGTTCAGGGGAAGGTTACCCTGTTATAATCTGCTATGTTGTGCCAATGCCCTGTGATTGCTGGAGGTTGGAGTGGTGAGATGGCCACTGCATGGATGCATTGGGCCACAGCGCTCGTAATGTGTTGTTAGGTCTACAATTTGTAGCTAATATTTTAATTGCTTACATTTTGCAAATGTAAATGCTTACATGGGACGATTGTCCTGTTATAATCTGGTGTGTGCTGCCAATGCCCTGTGATTGTGGGACAGGGTAGATGCGTTGTAGCGGATAAGCGGCATTGCATCTGTGAGATTGTAAGTTAGTGAGGATGCATATCTGGTATGTGCCTTAAGATAGTAGCAACATTGGATGCAGATAGAGAAGTGCATTGAGGGAGGGAGGGATGGAGATTAGTGGAAAGGAAGAGGAAAGTAAAAAAAATAAAACATTTACAAGGCAGTTTATGCACTTAAGAATTTCCCTTGCCTTAGTTATCATCGCAGAAACGGTGGTGTTGTAATGTCAATCTTTAGCTTCACTAAAAAATAAATAAAATTATGTCTATTGTGAAGCTTCAGAAATTGGAGTTATGCATGTGGCATTCTTGGTCCTTTGCTAAATTAATCTAACATAATGTGAACTGTAGAAGCTTTTTAAAATACTTGCAGAAAACAAAAATACCAGTGATGTAAATTTTTTGAAATGATAGAAAATTGAGGCATGACTTCTATTGGCAAGGGGGTAAAGCAAATGTCTTGTAAGTAATTGTGCCTTGTGTGACTTGTGTCTTACTCTTTTCCAGTCTTTCCACAAAGCATGACAAACAAATACTTGTCTAAATTTAGTTGTGCACATATGCTTTTTTTTAATCTTCTTGACCACCATCCTATGGTTCATAACTAATGAAACGGACTCACTAAGTCCTCTTTGCAAATATGGTGTGCAATTTTATGGACTGTTATGTGAATAGCTGCATTTTTATGGGGACAATTCTGCAGCTCATTGTGATTGCCATTGTCATTCCATCTATTCTAATGCAGTACCAAAGATGTTCATCAGTATCCCCTCCAGTCAAAAATAAATATCGTTTTAAAATGCGTGCAGTCAAACTATTTTAACTTTGGCATACAATATCTTTTTGATTATCTAGGTCAGACATATGAAAATGGTATGAGTACATTTGTCTAGAAAAATACATTCATAGTATTATAATTTTATAGGGTTTTGCAAAGTACGTTACAGTAGAAATTAGTGATCAAAGTTATGGAGACCATGTCAATGTCCAAAATGACACTTAATTGTGACCGGAGGGAGTAGTTTCTTTGCATGTTATATAAGGTTGTGTGTTGCATGTGGTAGAGCATACAAAACCACTAATAAAAAAACACAAATCCTTACTAAATTGTTAATAAAGTCTGAAATTGACTTTTTTTGACAAAATTATAAGTTTATTACCCTTTTGTTCCGATCACTTCCTCCATTGAATTTGCTCCCTAGTTCCCTTTGACTTACTGAAGTTTTTTCATCGTGAGTCAGTGGAACCAATATCGGTAAAAATAAAGTTGTGTTATTTTTTAACCCATTAATATTACATTAAAGGTTGGTAGTAATTGAAGTACTGGTTCCAGCCTCCAGGCCATTCTTATTACTCATGCATTGCATATGTTGTTTGAGCTTCAATGTTGTTGCTGATATCATGTATGGTATACCTTTATTTTTCATTATATTTCTTCTATTCCTGTAATTCACTTGGGCGCACTAATTCTTATAACTCACTTGCATTATTTCCAATGTGTAGTTGAAGAGAGCCCAAATGCGGAGAGCTTCTAATTATAGAAGAAAGCTTAAGTATTTAATTAGCAGTCATCATACAACAACAACCAGCAAGAGAGCGAGGAGTTCTCAGTTTCTATGTGGCCAAAAGATGAACAGTAGCTGGTATTTACTAGTATATTGACAAATAGAAGCATGGATGCGGCATTTTAGGAAGTATCCTGAGCTTCTATTTTTGCCTTTTTTTCCTTTTCTTTTTTTGTCCTTTCCTTTTTAACCTTTTTCTCCTCTTGTCATGTGTCCCTCACCTGACTTGTGAAGTTATTATTTGTTTGTGTGTTGATTTGGAATGAAGCAAATGTTTGATCTGGCACAGGACACATCTAACATTCTACAGTGTGCCATTGAATGACTTCCTGTGGGGTTTGGGGCTCCACAAGCACATGTTTGATCCTTGGAATGTGTTTGGTTCGTGGGATTTGGGATGTGATTGGTTCATGGGATGAGAGTGGATGGGATGGTTTCATTCAACTTGTATGGGATGATTCGAGATGGTATATGTTACTTGTTTGGTTAAGTGAATACATTGTTTGGTTGGTGGAATGAGAGTGAGTGGGATGATCCAAGTTTGTGAGTGGGACGATCCAAGTTTGTGTTTAGTTGAAGGGGTGGAGATGAATGAGAGTGTATGTGGTAACCTTTAGTCCATGCTGCCGCCATGCATGCGTTCACCCATTGCATGCTGGAATTGAATTTGTAACTGTGGTTGTATTCTCAAGTGAAATTGTGATCCAGAAAATGTGAGAAATTGTCATGTGAACGTTCCCTGCTAGTTGGGCTGATTGCATGCTGGTTGAATGCTCGGTGCCTGGTACCATTTTGCATGATGCTTTCAGTTTGCTATGAGGTGGTTTGCACTAGTTATTTATCCCTATCTCCCTAATACTATTCTCAGGTATTCACTTACAATTTCAGTAAAGAAGTCATCCACACGCACTGCTATGAAATATTACAATTTCAGAAAATGAATTCACAAAGATGCTTCTACTGACTTGACAATCTCATAAAGAAGCTTACCTATTCATGTCCACGCTTTCATTCACACACACAAAAAAAGGTTCGTACAACATTGCAACAGATCAATCTGACTGATATGCTGACACAACATGCACTATTACTGAATAATATTACCACATGAACTAGACAGCAAGAACTGATACCGAAACGATACATTCGGACCAATTCGTACATCACAAAAACTCACAAGTCCACTCCCATGGATCATCACTGAGAAGTAGAATGTCAGTGGAACAAATTTAAAGGTAGTCATAATCTAGAAAGAACAATCTGGGAGAGGGCATCAGGCAATCATGTACATGCAAAAGACTAAAAGTTAACACGCAACTAAAGCAGCCTAGCCTTCTTGACCTAGGTAGTTACACGCAAAAGACGGGAAGTTTGTCTGGATTCAATCCAAACAAAGAGCAACTCTCTTCTATTTTAGTCTAAAGCAAAGAGAGGCATATCAGCATATAAATTTGCATAATACAACTCAGCAAGGAATTATGCAAATGCAGATGCATTGCCCAAGAAGAATATTTTTAGACTTGCCATGATAAGCCAAAATATATTATATTAGCATGGTACGAGGAAATTGCTTAACAATTGTAATAGTAGCAGCAATGTAGCAACAGTAGTCATACAAGTTTTGGAACTACCTTCACATGACTAGTGTAATGCTTATGAGCAAGTTTGATAATGAAAATATTTTCGTCCTAAAGAACACTTAATTTTTGGAGCTTGGTTATCCTTGCTCAATATTTTCTCTACTTCCTCAAGTGGTTTTGAACCTGATCTCGATTGACATTCACCTTTAAATACTCTTTCAAGGCCTTTGCACAATTTTTAAGGTGAACTTTCTTGAAGCCAGTGTAGGTTTCAGTGCCACTAGCCACAATATTAACCAAGTAGTTCGGACAAACGTGGACATTGCATTTGTTCAAACAACCCTGCCACCAGTGTTACCCCAAGTTGGTCCAAGCCCATCGCCTATTACCATATCAAATGTATGAGAAGCAGCAAAAAAATCACATAAAGTAGTAAAAAGAACACCTATAGCATGTAGGACACGTCCAAAATATCGGCTAACTGTTTCACCTAACCTAGTGAAGTTGGTGCCAACTACTCTATTCCTAAGGTTGTGCCCAATTGTGTTCAAGAACAACAAGCACAACAAAATTTATGTGACAACACAACGGAGATTTTCCCCTAGATCTACCATTTTTTGGCTACAAAAATTTTCATCATAGCTAGATGTAGCAACAAGCACAAATCCAAATACATTACCATGTGATTTTAGGTAAAGAACTAGGCTGGGATTTAGGATCCATATCTTCGGATCCCAGGAAAAATACACCCAAATGTGAGGGAGGTGGGGAAGATCAGGATGGGAAGAAGGAGCGGTGGTACTCAGATCCGAATGGATTTTGAATTTACAATCTCCCCCTTTTTGCTGATGAATGAAAAATCCATTAATAATAATAGCGTTCGGATGAAAATGAATATATGATAGGAAATTCAACTAAGGTAAAAGCATAAATAAGCATAATAAGGAATTTTCCCTTTTTAGCGTCAATGTTATTCTCCCCTTTTTGGATTATACACTTTTATAACAATGCTATTATTCACTTTTCTCCCCTGTTGTAAGGGTGGCCCCCACCTAAGCCCAACCTGTAACACCCCAGGATCCACAATACCCTGGGATGCTACTAAAACTGCTCTACAACTAGCCAATTTACAAGATAAATTAAACTGGCAACATTTAATTAACAGGATAATCTAGGCAGAAGCATAATCAACTAGTAAATAACAGAATATTGAGAACAATTTAATATTTATAATCAACTTAACAATAATAACCAAAGAAACAATTCCATGTTCAACATTAATAAGGAGAAACATTCATCAATATGATAACTAAGCAAAGAACTAGAATTCTTTCTACTCTATTTCAAAGATTAAGATTATCATCCAAGTGCATCCGCAAGGTGCCACTCTATCCTTCCCAATGCATGCTCAAGGTCCACCTGTAGGGAGGGGGAAGCAAGGGTGAGATAAAAATATCAGCAAGCAAACAGTTTAACAAGTTATTCAAACTACAAACAATTATACATCATCATTTATAATTCCATACAACTACAACCACAATTCATGTCTATAACTATTAATCACCATAAACTTTCATGAATCATACCTCTTCAATTTCATATTTAATTGGCATATGAATGCAGTCATTTTATCCACACTTATATGCAAATGAAACATTTAATCTTCCATAATTACAATAGATTAATCATCAACATTTATTCTTCCATAATAACAATGTTTATATCCTCAACCTCAAATTACCATCAATGACAATAAGACATATGTATGATCACCTCACTACTTTATTACTTCTCACATCCACAATTGCTATCAACAATTAACACTAGAGAAAAGAATCCCATGTCACAACCTCAATCCTTACCACACACAAGGGACGAATCCCATTCCACGACCACATCCACAATCCTCGTACCACAAGTAGCTCATATGAGCCAATTCCACATTACAACTAGAAAGTTGTATATTCCACAAAATAACATCACCACAATATGTTGCATATGAATGCAAATGAATCTTTCCACATGCAATGCATTTGAATGCTTCATGCTATGCTCCACATCACTCTTGCCGTATAGGAATTGTAGTTCATCGACACGACAATATACGATGCTTCCGCGGGCGAAGAGGTGCATCGTATTACGGCAATATACGATGATGTACCGGTATGGTCGCGGCTAAGTGCGGCGACATCCACATATGCAAATGACATGATATGACATGAATGATATGATAATTCATTAATCACATTAATTCATCTACAAGGAGCATTTTCATGCTCTCAACATCTCCACATCCACCACATTATATCAATAAGCACGAATTCCACATGTCTACTAGCATAATATCAACATATCAATGTTTGCTATCATCTCCACAATTAAAATATCATGCAATCATGGCATCATGTATTAAATTAAGATAATAATGTAAATTGCAAGTAGAAGAAATAACAAGTTAAACGGTAGCAACCACCGCTACGTTCACTTGCCTCAATCCAACGAAGCGAAGATCAACAAAATCAAGAGCGCTCAGGGACAAGACCACCTGTCCATAAGACAACTCTCAGCACACAACCACAGCATACAAGCAGGACATAAATATATAAAACATCGCTAGAAACCCGAACCGGTACAATCTCCTCTCCGCTCAACCAATCAACAATTACCCTCTGCAGCAGCGCTGCTTCACAATTTCTTATCTTTAAAAAATATAAATCGAAATACAGCAAATGATACCTCTCTGGATTCATGACTTAAAAACCTATAATTTTCATGTAGAACTCCTATTTTTATTCAAATCACAAGTAGATGTAATTTAATGCCCAAAACAGAAGAAGAACTCTGTTCTGGCAGTTTGGACAGCAGTATTCAAACGCGTGCCAACAACAGTACAAAGATCTAAAAATTATGAAATTTATACAGAAGCTAGATCTCTAAATTATTCAAAATTTTTTCAATTATGGACATGTCCAGAAAATTCGTTTAATTTTTTTAATCTCCGGATTACCGCCGGACTGTACCAATCTGTCCGCCTGACGGACAGCGGTATTGCCGTCTCCGTATCTCCCAGATCCCAATGTAGAAAAATTTAGAAAAAATACAGCAGATACATATGGAAGTTCTCTACAACTTTCCTTTTGGGAAGACCCGCAGAAAAAGTAGTTTACTATTTTAAATCTCCGGATTACAGCCGGACTGTACCAATCTATCCGCCTGACGGAAAGCGGAATTTCCGTCTCCGTATCTCTCAGATACCACGGTATACAAGTTTGGAAAACATAAATGCGATACATATAGAAGTCCTCTACAACTTTCCTTTTGGGAAGACCCGCAGGAAAATTATTTTACTATTTTAAATCTCTGGATTACCGCCGGACTGTACCAATCTGTCCGCCTGACGGACAGCGGTATTGCCGACTCCGTATCTCCCAGATCCCACGGTATAAAAATTTGAAAAAAATACAGGAGATATATCTGGTTGTCCTCTACAACGTTACTTTTGGTAAGACCTGCAGGAAAATTCATTTTCTAGATCAAAACTGCGCGACAAGCCGCGCGGCGCGAATCGATCTAAAAGCAGTCAACGTCTAATCTCTAATCGGGCATTTGATCTATTATCTACCAACAAATTTCGTGCCAAGAACCTTAATTAATCCATAAAACAGAAGATTTGGGATGAGGAAAAATTACCAAGATGAAGATTTTCACCAATTTTTCCTCCTCTTCTTCTTCTCCTTCTTCTCCTTCCTTCTCCTTCCTTCTTCTCCATCCTTCTCCTCCAATGGCAGCAGCTCTTGGGGCACCCATGGCAGCAATAGCGGGAGGGGCGCCCAAGGGGCTGGGGGCGGCCAAAGGGTGGGGAGGGTGGGAGGCCAAGGAAGGGGATTTATAAAGGGGTGTTAGGGTTTGGGAGGGGTACGGCCCCATTTGGGCTTGCTGGCCCAAAGCGGCTGGCCTACCCCTCCGGACAGCCCAAAACATCCAAATTAAATATTTTAATTTATTTAATTTATTTTACAAAGTTCTACATTCCATATCTTTCCCTTCCCGCAATTTACCGAAAAACCAAGGACTCCGCGATTGTTTTAAAAACTTACGCTGTAACGACGTTCGGGATATTACATTCTCCCCACCTAAAAAGGATTCATCCTCGAATCTCGCTTCTCAACCCGCGCGATACAAAAAAAAGAACAAACAAGGAAAGAATAACCATAGAATGGAGCATCCCAAGATAGAACATCCCAAGGAACAACAACTACGGAGCCTCACCCGCCTCGAAGAACTCGGTCCTTTTTCTACATTTGAACTTCAAGCTCCACGTCACCTCCTGCTCGGACTAATTCGTCAAGTGGGCCTCCACATATCTGATGGCTCTCTTCCTCATGTCCAACTCTGACGAGTCCACGACACGCGATAGTCAACGCCGAGCGCCCGCAATTCTTTTGTCGACTTTGAGCGGCCAACAGATCCTGCGGTTCTCACAAAAAATATAAAGCCACTATCTAAAACCATACTCTTTCTTAGAATATTTTTCTCTATATATTATAATCGGGATAATACATTGTACCCCTTTTAAAGAATTCAACCACACATTCCACTCATAATATTTCTTGAAGCACAAACAATAACTGTTACAAATGTAACACAACCACAAGAAGAATGAAGCATTCTCAAGCAACACACTAGCAACCAGCTTTCCTTCAAAGGACCACGGTCCAAATCAAAGGATTCTCAACAAAACCATTCACACTCTCCAAATAGACATTTGGAGAATCCACACTGCACAAGTCAAGAGTGAAAATCACTCGACAGACCATAACAATCATTTTCTTTTCCTAACTGAAAAAGAATACACCACAACATATAACAACTCAATTTGCAGATAACCTCTGCCATAAACACACAGTTTAACCAAGAATCGAGAGAGCTTATTACTGCTTGAGATATAATTAATTTCCCTATCCATTCCCCTTAAAAAAATAATTTCCTTGAACCAAAGATTTCCAAATCATCGTCCAACACACCAACTAAATGCCATACACCTCTTAAAAGACTTTGCAACCCAAATAGATTACCCCTTTCTTGGAGAGGCAAAAAGAAGTAAATTCTAGCACAAAGAAAGATGTTACCATCTGCAATAAAAACAAGACCAGAAGAAATAACAATAAATCTTGGACAACAAAAGATAAGATCACAGCTGAAGGCACATGCCTCCTCAAGAAAAAAAATATCAAATCTCAACCAATAAGAATACAATATTGCCATTCGAGCTCAAGAAGCTCTTATCGTGAAAATATTGCCATTTGAGCTCAAGTAACTCTTATGCGGCGAGAATAAGAAGTCAAACACACCTCCAAAAAATGCACAACTTGACTTCAACCTCCAATACTTTTACCAAACTTTTCTTTAGCAAAGAGAACAACCTTCTTTGATTATGGTATCACCTTAACAATTCTAACAAAAGAGAATTGAAGACCACAACACATTAATTCTTTAAGAACTAATAAAACCTCTCAACACGACACTTTGCTTAAAAACAATTTCAGCTACCACATAAATCATGAGATCAAAAATATCGCGTACATAATTCTCAAAACCTTTGATTTAAATAGCATCATGGAAGTTATCAAATTCTTTTATTTATAGAACATTCAACATTATCATCACAACTACATACTAACCATCATACTAACATTAGAATAGTACATTCTTAACAAGCATCATCATATCCTCAAATCTCTTCACAAACTTTTTCAAAAAGAAACACAAGGAATCACTTCATCATGTTTCTATTATCTACATAAGGTTGCGACTACTTAATCTAGGAAATCCTAGTGCATAAGCCACCATAATAGAACAAAGCTCTTAAACAAGATGATACTAGAACATGGCAATCCCGCAAAACATGCTAGTACAAATTTCTTATAAGATTCCATATATTCAATTCTTATTGATGCTCAACTCTAATTTAGCACAGATTGATTGTACTCTAATCATTACTGGCAATAATTGATTATTATTTTATCATAACAACATTAATGATCCTGACTCCGTTTTACAATCATAAAACAATCATGAGCATAGATTCAGCATTTCATCTTATGTTCAGTAATTAGAACGAAATAACTTTAAACTTCAATAATACCAGCTTTGTAAGACAAGATTCTACAAGTCAATACATCAACCTTCATCTATTTCTTTATACATATTTCAACAATTCAAAGATGATGAAAGATATATGAAACTAGCAATTGAACATGCTCATACAGTATCTAAATAAATGACAGATTAAAGGTTAATATTTTCAAGACAATATCCCAACACTTCCTTACTTAATCATTCCAAATGGTTAGATTAATTACTAAAGACAGACATAATTCAATTTATCCAACATGATAGAAATTTAGGCAATCCCGATAATCATTCTAATTCTTTTTGCACACTCCTCAAGAACTCCATGAGTTCCAATCATGTTTAAACAATTTCTTAATCACAGTTCTTAAATAAACTATTACACGGCAATATCAAAATTAATCAGCTACACTTCCAAGGATGCTAGTTGAAATTAATTATGCACCACGCTAACATCTCAACTTGATAATTCATACCTTATGAATTAGTTTATATAATTACCACCTTCCACTTAAGCATAGCATAACACCACAAAGAGTTTAAACACTCTCTTTTAGAAAGGAGAGGAAATAAATTTCAACACTCAAAATAATCTAGAAGAAATACATAGATCTAAGGCTTTCACATATCAATGAGTTTTGCAACTCAAAACTGGCATTACTAAAAGAAAATACCAAGCAAACCAATAAGTCATGAATCACAACAAGACAAAACTCGCTAAGGGAACATCCTTACAAATCAACAATATGCACAGGTAGCAAAAGTATCTCATTAGTTCGGAAAGAAACAATAGCTGCTTCAAGGAACAGGTAGAGACCAATTGCATACCCTCAACTGCAAGAACCACAAACTCAAAATAAATTCATTAACTGCAATAGGCCAAGAATTGGCCGAAATCAACTTAATGATAATAGCAATTTTCTAAGAAACTCACCCGCAACATCTGCATTTAATTTACTCGAGGTAACTACATTGCTATCCCCATACTGCAAACAGTGAAATAATCTGGCAAAGCCAAAGCAGCACAAACAACATCTACATCTTAACATTGGCTATTCTCACTCATAACAGTCATATGAGCAAATCATAATCATACAAGATTATCTCATAATATAAATCATCAATGCAACATGTCAAAAGCATAAATGCAATGCTTGACCCATCCCATCCTCCTGTGCACCAGGTGTCAATTTAATAGTTTAATTACCACGGACCTAAAGCCCGCTCGATACCAATCTGTAACACCCGTGATCCACAATACCGGGATGCTACTAAAACTGCTCTACAACTAGCCAATTTACAAGATAAATTAAACTGGCAACATTTAATTAACAGGATAATCTAGGCGGAAGCATAATCAACTAGTAAATAACAGAATATTGAGAACAATTTAATATTCATAATCAACTTAACAATAATAACCAAAGAAACAATTCCATGTTCAATATTAATAAGGAGAAACATTCATCAATATGATAACTAAGCAAAGAACTAGAATTCTTTCTACTCTATTTCAGCATTAAGATTATCATCCAAGTGCATCTGTGCGGTGCCACTCTATCCTTCCCAATGCATGCTCAAGGTCCACCAGAGGGAGGGGAAGCAAGGGTGAGATAAAAATATCAGCAAGCAAACAGTTTAACAAGTTATTCAAACTACAAACAATTATACATCATCATTTATAATTCCATACAACTACAACCACAATTCATGTCCATAACTATTAATCACCATAAACTTTCATGAATCATACCTCTTCAATTTCAGATTTAATTGGCATATGAATGCAGTCATTTTATCCACACTTATATGCAAATGAAACATTTAATCTTCCATAATTACAATAGATTAATCATCAACATTTATTCTTCCATAATAACAATGTTTATATCCTCAACCTCAAATTACCATCAATGACAATAAGACATATGTATGATCACCTCACTACTTTATTACTTCTCACATCCACAATTGCTATCAACAATTAACACTAGAGAAAAGAATCCCATATCACAACCTCAATCCTTACCATACACAAGGGACGAATCTCATTCCACGACCACATCCACAATCCTCATACCACAAGTAGCTCACATGAGCCAATTCCACATTACAACTAGAAAGTTGTATATTCCATAAAATAACATCACCACAATATGTTGCATATGAATGCAAATGAATCTTTCCACAATGCAATGCATTTGAATGCTTCATGCTATGCTCCACATCACTCTTGCCAGGGCAGGAATTGTAGTTCATCGTATTACGACAATATACGATGCTTCATGGCGAAGAGGTGCATCGACACGGTAATATACGATGTCAGACGGTATGGTCGCGGCTAAGTGCGGCGACATCCACATATGCAAATGACATGATATGACATGAATGATATGATAATTCATTAATCACATTAATTCATCCACAAGGAGCATTTTCATGCTCTCAACATCTCCACATCCACCACATTATATCAATAAGCAAGAATTCCACATGTCTACTAGCATAATATCAACATATCAATGTTTGCTATCATCTCCACAATTAAAATATCATGCAATCATGGCATCATGTATTAAATTAAGATAATAATGTAAATTGCAAGTAGAAGAAATAACAAGTTAAACGGTAGCAACCACCGCTACGTTCACTTGCCTCAATCCGACGAAGCGAAAATCAATAAAATCAAGAGCGCTCAGGGACAAGACCACCTGTCCATAAGACAACTCTCAGCACATAACCACAGCATACAAGCACGACATAAATATATAAAATATCGCTAGAAACCCGAACCGGTACAATCTCCTCTCCGCTCAACCATTCAACAATTACCCTCTGCAGCAGCGCTGCTTCACAATTTCTTATCTTTAAAAATATAAATCAAAATAGAGCAAATGATACCTCTCTGTATTCATGACTTAAAAACCTACAATTTTCATGTAGAACTCCTATTTTTATTAGGATCACAACTAGATGTAATTTAATGCCCAAAATAGAGGAAGACCTCTGTTCTGGCAGTTTGGATAGCAGTATTCAAACGCGTGCCGACAACGGCACAAAGATCTAAAAATTATGAAATTTATACAGAAGCTAGATCTCTAAATTATTCAAAATTTTCTCAATTATGGACATGTCCAGAAAATTCGTTTAATTTTTTTAATCTCCGGATTACCACCGGACTGTACCAATCTGTCCGCCTGACGGACAGCGGTATTGCCGTCTCCGTATCTCCCAGATCCCATTGTAGAAAAATTTAGACAAAATACAGCACATACATATGGAAGTTCTCTACAACTTTCCTTTTGGGAATACCTGCAGAAAAAGTAGTTTACTATTTTAAATCTCCGGATTACAGCCGCACTGTACCAATCTATCCGCCTGACGGACAGCGGTATTTCGGTCTCCGTATCTCTCAGATACCACGGTATAAAACTATGGAAAAAATAAATGAGATACATATGGAAGTCCTCTACAACTTTCCTTTTGGGAAGACCCGCAGGAAAATGCTTTTACTATTTTAAATCTCCGGATTACCGCCGGACTGTACCAATCTGTCCGCCTGACGGACAGCGGTATTGCCGACTCCGTATCTCCCAGATCCCACGGTATACAAATTTGAAAAAAATACAGGAGATACATCTGGTTGTTCTATACAACTTTACTTTTGGTAAGACCCGCAGGAAACTTCGTTTTCCAGATCAAAACTGCGCGACAAGCCGCGCGGCGCGAATCGATCTAAAATCAGTCAGCGTCTAATCTCTAATCGGGCATTTGATCTATTATCTACCAACAAATTTCGTGCCAAGAACCTTAATTAATCCATAAAACAGAGGATTTGGGATGAGGAAAAATTACCAAGATGAAGATTTTCACCAATTTTTCCTCCTCTTCTTCTTCTCCTTCTTCTCCTTCCTTCTCCTTCCTTCTTCTCCTTCCTTCTCCTCCAATGGCAGCAGCTCTTGGGGCACCCATGACAGCAATAGGGGAGGGGGCGCCAAGGGGCTGGGGGCGGCCAAAGGGTGGGGAGGGTGGGAGGCCAAGGAAGGGGTTTTATAAAGGGGTGTTAGGGTTTGGGAGGGGTACGGCCCCATTTGGGCTTGCTGGCCCAAAGCGGCTGGCCCACCCCTCCGGACAGCCCAAAACATCCAAATTAAATATTTTAATTTATTTAATTCATTTTACGAAGTTCTACAATTCATATCTTTCCCTTCCTGCAATTTACCGAAAAACCGGCGACTCCGCGATTGTTTTAAAAACTTACGCCGTAACGACGTTCGGGATATTACATAGCCGGCCTGTTAGGAGGTTGTAAGGCCCAAATGGGACATGTACTATGACATAAATACCCTTGAGAAGGACCCCAGAGTGTAAGGGTGAGATTGTAAAACACTCCCCATTGTGGATATATATATATATGTACCGTCCAGGCCATGGGGAAAACCCTAAGCATTGTTCACCTAACTCTCCACTATGACATCTCTCTTTCTGTTTGGTCCGTAACCACAACAGGTGGCGCCGTCCGTGGGGAACGGCAAGAGCAAGCTCCAAGATCTGAAGAAGGATGGCACCAAGAAAAGCTTCATCCCCGGCGGCAATGGAGAAGAAGAAAGGCGTGATGGGACCCCGCGTCGCCACCAGGGCTTCCGCGTCGGCAATCGCGAGCGCGGACGTCGACGCGGGCACAGCGGCTACGAACATCGACGCGCGACGATCGACCCTACCGCTGGCGCGATGATCGTCCCCACCCCCGACGCGGGAGCGGCGAGCGGCTCCGGCGGCCACGTCGGCCTCGTCACCGACCCAGCACATCGGACAGCCCAGGAGTGCAGGCCATGATCGCAGCGGCTCCGACGGTCCAACCGGGAGCGCCGATAGCCCTAGCCGCAGTAACGGTGGAGAGCGCTCTGCTGACGGCCATCGGTACATTTCGGTGGGAGCTAGTGGACCTCCGCGGAGCCGTGCGGGACATACAAGAGGCTAGGAGCCAACAGACCCCACCGGTGACCGTGCCGGAGCCCACGCTGGAGCGGGCGAACAGCCGCAAGGCCCCTATATCCAGCCGCGTCCTGCTGCGATGTGTAAACCCAGAATCCCCCCTCTCCGCGGGCCTACAACAATCGACACGGTCGGAGGGTTTCAAGTTCCCAGTGCCATCGAGCCATACAAGGGCGACACGGACCCTTGGGAGTTCGTGTGCGTGTACGAGACCGCCATCGAAGCTGCGGGCGGAGACGACACCACCAAGACGAAGGGGCTCCCCCTTGCGCTGCAGGGAGTGGAGCTCTCTTGGTTTTTCACCATAGAGTCGAACTCCATCTACGCGTGGGAGCAGATCAGCGACCGCCTTTACAACAACTTCCAAGGGAACTATATTGAGCGTGTCGACGCGGATCAGCTCTTTGCGGTTAAGCAGAAGCCCTCGAAAAAGCATCGGGAGTACTTCAGACGTGAGCGGGATGACAAGGAACTACAGATCTCCCTTGAGCGGGACGACAACGTGAGGAGCGAGGACGTCTCCTTCGACGTCGACGACATTCCGTACCCCTACAACGCCATATTGGGGTGGCCAACCCTCAATTCCTTCGGGGCAGCTCCACATCACGATTTTTTATGCATGAAACTTCCAGGCCCGCGAGGTATCATCACCACCCACGGCGACCAGGATATAGCCCGACGTATAGAGCTTGGGGCACGAAGCCCGCGCCGCGAGGCTCACCGGGATTCCTGAGGACGGCACGACAGCGTAAAGGCCCTTGGCGGTTCCAAGAAATACCCCGCCGGCCTTCCGCTTGGGACACCCCGGCACCAGAGGCTCCCCGCGAACTCCACCTCCAGGGCTCGACCGAGAGCAAGGGTTTGAAAAATATGCATGTCAGTATAGCCTTCGACAGCGGCGTGGGTAGGCAACTTAAGCACCTACCCTCATCTCCGAGGCCGCCAGCACGCCTGCCAGGAGCTCGGCACCGTACTTCAAAAGCGCCCGCTGATTTACGTTAGAATCGGCGCACTCCGCAACCTCGTGAAGAACCCGAAGTATCTCCGGCCGAGGAATGAAGTCGGAGATACCCGGCGGTCGAGCCTCTGCGGTGGAGGTTACGACAGCACCAGGCGCAGACATCACGTCCTGGCAAGGAAGACCGGGGACTTCACAGTCGTCTCCGTTGCTCGATCCTTGGCCGTGTCCAGGAGACCTAGTCTCGCCTGATGTCGACGACGGAATGAGCGAGCAAATTGGAGAAGGCTTCACGAAGTCACGACACCTACCTTCGATATCCTCAACCGGTGCACGGGCAGGCATCCGCCCCTCCTCGACCTCGTCCGTAGGGGGTTCATCTCGTCCTCCGGAGAGTCGCATCATGGCTCGTCCCTGGCGCCGCTCGAAACCCCTCACCGGGGCAGCGCTCCTCCGATCTGGCGGGTTCGGACCCGACGCCGATCCCACCCTCGGTCTCAGTGGTGCCCACCAGAGATGCGACCGACGGGCTGGATGCGATGACATCAGACCGACCCCTGCGCTGGGAAGGAGATGGCCCTACCCTGCCATCACCATCACGACGACGAGCTCAGACTGATGCCGGTGTCATGCGCTCTGGCATGGGGATGCCCAGGGCTTCGCATACCCGGTTTATTCACCCTAGCTTCACCGAGGCGGTTGCGGCTTCACGCAACTCGTGCTCCTTGGCCGTGTATGGTCCACGGAACGCAACTATTGCGCGCTCCGCATCCTCCAGTCGGGAACCTACACGCAAAAGCGAGGCATTACTCACAAAAAGCCACATGCATGCATGGAGGCGTATGCAGCCTATAGCCCGATAACTTACAAGGACCGAAGTGCGAACGCCATCTCGCCGGGTGCGACCTCGCTTTGTTTCTCACTTCATGAAAACCAAATGAAGCAAATGAGAATGAAAAACATTCATTCACAAGATGCATAAAATATTTAGGTAAGTAGGTAAAATAGCTTTCTCAATATTAATACTTCACCCTTTTTGCTTTAGTAAGCCCAAAATACTATTTAGATTTTTCGCAAAGAAAAACTTCCCCTTACACAAAGGTTCTTCTTGATATTTCTTTCTTCTTCTCATTTGACACATAAAGGATTTTCCTCTTTCTTGTTTTATTTCTCTATTTATATCTCTTCCCTTTTGTTTAACCTTTCTCTCCTTATGTCATCTAGCACCAAATATTAAAAATACCAATTGTAATCCTTTTGTCCATAATAGGTACCACTTGTAAGCCTTTTGTCCATACTTGGTGCCTTTTAATCTTTTGTAGTTCTTTTATCTTTTCCATGAAAGGCATATACCACTTTGATATTTATACCACTTATGATGACATTAGATAATAATTTTTGAAAATACCTCTTGTAATTATGAATGATACCAAATATAATTAATTCCAATTGTAGAGACTAGATACCACTTATGAGCTTAGATAATATCAAGTGTGATTAAATCCATTTATAAAGACTTGATACTATTTTGAGAGCATATATGACACCAAGTGTGATTGATTCCATTTGTACTTGATGCCACTTGTATAATCAACTTGTACCCCACAAGGTCAAATTAGACACTTCATCTTTCATAATTTCTCCACTTGATAATACTTGAGAGGATACACTTGTAAGAAGATATCACTTGAAGCACCACTTGAGATAAGAGGATGGTACTATTTGAAAGGATACCATTTAGAAGAGATATACCGCTTGTAATAATAGATACCACTTGAAAGATATTATGTGGAAGAGCTTGGTTAAGAAAAGATTTTGTTTGACAAGAGGAAAGATTTGATACCACTTTGAAAAGGGAAAAGATGATATCACTTGTAAAGACAACGATAAAACTCATGCCGAGGTCAAGATGATCAAAAGTCTACCACTCTTAGAGAGAATGTCATTTTGTGATAAAAAAGTATCACAAAAGGATCAAAATAGCATGTGGAGTCAAGAGATTACTTGCTGGTAGATTCTCTAAAATGGCACATTTTATTGCCTGTCACAAAAGCGACAATGCGTCGCATGTAACTAACTTGTTTTTCAGGGAAATTGTAAGATTGCATGGTATGATAAGGACAATTGTGTCAGACCGTGATGTCAAATTCATGATCTATTTTTGGAAGACTTTGTGGGCCAAGCTTGGGACAAAGTTGTTATTCTCAACAAATGTCACCCACAACGGATGGACAAACGGAGGTAGTGAATAGAATACTTTCAATGCTACTACGAACAATGATCAAGAAGAATATCAAAGAGTGGAAAGATTGTTTGCTGCATATGGAGTTTGCATAAATAGGGCGGTCATTCTACTACTCAATTGTGCCATTTTGAGGTGGTGTATGGTTTTAAACCAATCATGCCACATGATTTGCTGCCACTTCCACTACATGAACAATATGGAGGTGTCCAAACATGCTGAATATGTGAAGAAAATTCATGTCAAGACTAAAGAAGAAAATTCATGCTTCCGAGTGATGATTATGTTGTGAGTTCTACATTCAATGTTATTGATTTATCACCATTTTTCAGACCGAAAGAATCAGAGTCAAGGACGACTCCTTCTCAAGAGGGGGAGGATGATGAGGACATCCCGATTGGTCCGATTACACGAGCACGAGCTAAAAAGATTAATCAACAGGTGAAGTCGCTCCTAATTAAATTTGGCTTTAATTTACATGAGAACTGGCTACTACCTAATGCTAGTATCTGAATGGTCTTAGGTTTGTGCATGAGGAGATGTTGAGATGCCGAAGCCAGAAGAAATTACTCGAGTAAGAAAATCATGCATGTGCATGTGGACTGAGACAAAAGATAAAACCAAAGAAATACATGCAGGCATCTATGTGCTGAGCGCGTGTGTTACATGCCACAAAGGAGATGGAAGAAGCATGTAAAGTCTAGACAAGACAAAAAGAAAATGCATGCTGCATGCATTTACTAGTCCGGTCTAGGATGCATGCAAGGAGTTGGCTCCTTTCGGTTGGTGACACAAGGAGAAAAAAAATGAAGGCTCGTCATGTGTTTTGACCAAACCAACTCAGTTATTCTCTTGTTTACTTGAAGTCCGAATTGAGTTGTGATAACTTTAAGTTGGGTGCATCAGGTTGATGTGGGCGAGTACGAGTTGGGTTCGACTCCCTGTGACAGAATCAAGGAGGAGTTGACCACCTATTTACTCTATATGAGAATTTTCAGAACACAAACCACAGAAATCAATCTATTATTTTCAAAGAGCTATACGCATGTTCTTCCTAGTATTTAGCATATGATTGCAACCTAGAGGGCAATTGGGCGCTCTCAACCCCGTGGTTCTTGTGATTCCTTGTGATTTGTTGGAGCGACGACACATCTACTTGTGTGGTCGGGTAGGCGAGATCACGAGTGTGTGGTTGGGTGAATTCTTTTGTTGTAGGTTGCTGTTCTAACAGTGGTCGGCGATATCGGTTCGTCAGGTTGCACGGATCCAAGTTATTGTCATTGATCATATGTTGTGAAGATCGGGCACCCCGTATCACAAATCATGAGCGCTCTCTAGATTGCATACTTTGTTGAACACCTCTACACTCAAAGCACTAAATAGAGCATTAGTTGCTTGAGCATCGAGATGTGAGCATTTCTCTTCCTCAATTGTTGGAGTAAGAGGATCCATTGGAAGAGAAAAGCTCACGTCTACAATCCACCATATTTTTAGCCTCATGGTCTTAAAATAAGAAATCATGTGGATTTTAAAATTATCATAATTGGTGCCATCAAATAGAGGTGCTTCATCTAGGTGCACTATACCTCTAGTTGTCACCCTTTTACTCTCTAGGCGGTGAAGCCTAATAAATAAAAGACCAAGCTCTGATATCACTTGTTAGATCGAGGAGGTCGACTAGAGGGAGTGAATAGGCGGCCTAAAAATTCTTCTCTAATTAATTATCAATTTCTACTTGGCTAAACCAAGCAAATAATGCGGAAGCTTAACACAAAAAAAAGCTTAGCACAAATAACGCCTAAAACAATCGGTTTCACCAAAGTGCACCACCAACATAAGCATATATCAAGGTTTGCAATCCTATGATGCCAAGCAATCAATTTAATTCTATGAATGTAAATTGAGCACAAGAAAATAAACCACAATTGACATGGTTGCTTTTTACCGTGGTGTTCGGAGACTTGCCGGTCTCTCTTAGTTCACGTTGAGGTTAGCTCAAATGAATTGGACCAACTCCATGAATTAAGCCGAAACACCTCAATTCACTCGTGTTAGCTCTTTCCCGCTCTGTGTAGGTAAGCTCCAACCTTCACAACTTTGTCGGGTCTTCTCACAATCTTTTTTGAGAAAATCACCGCGCACGACACCTCCAACGGCATCTAGGAGTTAGCAAACTCCATGAGTAATAAGTTAATTCCCTCACTTGACTCTCACCATGTGCAACGAATGCAAAAGCTCGAGTGGGTACACAATCCACCTCTAAATGCAACACATGCAATCTAGAGCCTTCCTCCTTGCTCACAAGGTGCAACTCATGCACAATTGAGAGGAGGGTCTCACACTAGCTCAAGAGAGTGAAATAGAGTGAAGCATTGACTTCTCCAACTAGCCACAAGGTGTATATATACCCCACACCTCAAAACTAGCCATTGGGACAGAAAATCAGGATTTCCAGAAGTATCACAGGAAAACGGTCGATATTTCCGCTCCCCTCAGCAACGGTCAGAAAATTAGCCGATGCAGGCAAATATGGTAATTCCGTCTGCATGTACCGTAGCACTCATGCGGAACTACCAATTTCCTCGGGGACAAGAAGACTCCACACAGGTGTCCCTCTGGAAAAATGTACCACTACACAAGCCGGTCGTTCCGAAACTCAGAAGTACTACTCACACAGAGCCGGTAGTACCGCTCGCTGATCGGACTACTCACACAGAGCCTAACGGACCTCTCACACAGAGCTGGTCGAAAGTACCGATCATCGACACACTAGTCCCTGATCACGGCAGATGGTTCGACCACTCAGGTCTCTGACCATATTGATCTCCGACCACGTTGTCTGGTTCGATCACATAGGTCTCCGACTACATTGGTTCAGGTCTCGACCACATCGACCATGTAGGTCTTCGATCACACAGATCTCTGACCACTCCATCGATCTTTGACCACGTTGTCTTAATCACATCAGTTTGACCACATCGATTACGACCACACAGGTCTCGACCACGTCGGTTTGGACCATGTCAGTTCGACCATGCTAGTTTCAATCACACAGATGTCGACCACGTCAGATTTGACCATGCTTGTCTTTGATCACACAGATTTCGACCACGTCGGATCCAACCGTCTTGGTTTAACCACGCAGGTCTTCGATCAAATAGATCTCGACCATGTTGGTTTGAGCACGCTGGTCTTCGATCACACAGATCTCGACCACATTGGATTCGACAGTCTTGGTTTGATTATGCTGGTCTTTGATCACACAGATCTCGACCACGTCGGTTCCAACTACGTTGGTTTCGACCACTTCGATCTTCGACCACGTCGATCTTCGACCACACAGGTCATCGACCATGTGGTTCTTGACCACACAGGTCTTCCGACCACAACAGACACGGTAGTTCTGTGATTACAATGCTGGTAATTTTGAGTAATAGTAGTACCGTAGAATACACTGCAGTTATTCTGATTTCCCGGAGAAGTGCATATACTTCAATAGATTTTGCAACAAATTTGGAAACTACAGTATCATGCATACAAGGATTATCCATGATTCCCAACAAGTTACAAAATACATTTGCACACTTTTAGAATCATAACACAAGGATTATATATATGAGATTCAACCATTTGCAAAACACATTTGCAAATATAAGCCTCATATTACAAAGAATGAAAACATGGACTTTACACACTTGCAAAACACATTCGCAATGTATAGTTCCATGTTACAATGATTCAACACATGAGTTTCAACTATTTGCAAAACACATTCGCGAATACAAACCTCACGCAAAAGAGAGTTACAAGAGGTGAGGTTGAGTTATCAGCACATGATGAGACTCAAGCTACTAGACATGACTCCTCTTAATAATACGACAATCTATACATCAACCTGATCTTCCAACCAAACACTAAGACTGATAAAAGATTAGGAACAAATCCTTAGACCTAGCTAGCCATACCTTTGCCTTGAGTCATAGTCTTGACATGCATCAACTCATGATGCATCCTTTATATCAACTCCACCAACATATGATGAGACTCAAGCTACTAGACATGATACTCAAGCTACTAGACATGACCCTCTTAATAGTACGACAATCTATACAGCAACCTGGTCTTCCAACCAAACGCCAAGACTGGTAAAATACTAGGAACACGTCCTTAGACCTAGCTAACCATACATTTGCCTTGAGTCATAGTCTTAACATTCATCAACTCATGATGCATCCTTTACTTTAACTCCACCAACACATGATAGATCTTTATTTGACTTGATGGTCAACACATGATCATCTCCTCTTGAGCATGCATCAACTCATGATGTATCTTGTTCTTGACTTGATAATCTTCAACACATAAAGTCATCCAAAATCTTCCTCATTTGTGGATCATAGCATATTCATCCAACTCATGGAAAATGTTAGTCCACAAAATAATTGCCATCAATTACCAAACTTCACTATTAACACATAATGGAGGGACTAGATTCTCCAATATTCTCTTTTTGGTAATTCATGACAATCTCAACAAATAATAAGATAGAAATTGAATTGCGAGTATACAACATGTACACAATACTTGTATATTCTAACGTAAACTTTTAAATCAAAGCTTACTTATCTAGTTGTCATTAATCATCCAACCATTAACACATAATGGAAGAACTAAATGACACCCCGATTATGAGTATATATGAACCACAGAAGCTATATATACTCAAGAGATATGTTTCAAAGTAAAGATCCTTAATATGTAGAAATAGAACATGGATCAATACTAATGAAACCACAAAAAATAGAGTGAACTCCCCTAAATATGTGCACACAAGAATGTATTATGAAAGCATATGCACATATTCAAGTTTGACTTAATTAGTAAAGTTCATTCTATATTTCGGATATGAGGAATGCAATAAGATAAGAATGTGATACTGAATGCATACCTCTTATGTTTTTCACATTTTCATCCAAATGATACTAAGCAATATCATAATCAATATATATATTAGTCTCACAATTGTATTTATCATTATCACCAAAACCAACTTAATGGAGTTTTAACTTACACAGTGCCACCTTGCCCACATCTTCACTCCCCGTCAGAGCTCTCACCGCCTCTCCCTTCCATGCACAGGCGACGCCAAAACTGACCCACTGCTCCCACTACCTCATTTCACCTTTAAAACTCAATTGCCATCGCAGAGAGCCCTGCACCACTCACATATCTAAACCCTAAGCATCGTGGCCGTCCACGTATCGTCCATCGGGCATGTGAGCTGCTACCGGGCGTTGTTCGTCCGCATGTAGTGTAACACCCTAGGACCCACATTACCCTGGGATGCCACTAAAACCACTTCACAACTAGCCAATTTACAAGCTAAATTAAACTGGCAACAATTACTAAACAAGATAGTATAAGCGGAAGTATAAATAACTAAGGAATAACAGGATAGTGATAGCAATTCAATATTTAAAACATCCTCAAACATTTTAATCTAAAACATAGTTCACAAATTTAACATTATTAAGATAATGTAAACAAATCTATGCAAAGGTCTAGAATCATTTCAACTTTATTACAACATAAAAATATGATTCAAGTGCATCAGTGTGGTGCCGCTCTACCCTTTCCATGCATGCTCAAAGTCCACCTGTTGGGAGGAGGAAACAAGGGTGAGATAAAATCTCAACAAACAAACTGTTTAACAGGCTAATTAAACTACAATAGTTTAATCATCAACATTTAATCTTCCACAATTAACAATATTTGTATTCTCAACCTCAAATCACATCAACGACAGTAAAGCATTTAGCAAATAAATCTTATTTGACTCCTTTAAAACCTCAACCACTACCACTACCAAAGACAATAAAACATATGTATGTTTTACTTTAATACTTTATTATTTCTCACATCCACAATTGCTATCAACAATTACTACAAGAGAAAAGAATCTCATACCATAATCACAACCCTTACCATACACAAGGGACGAACCCCATTCCACGACCACATACATATTCCTCATACTACAAGTAGCTCACATGAGCCAATTCCATATTACAACTATGAAGTTGTATATTCCACATTACAACTATGAAGTTGAATATTCCACAAAATAATTTCACCACAAAACATTGCATATATATGTGAATGATCTTTCCACAATGCGATACATATGAATGTGTATGCTCCACATCGCTCTTTCCCAGCGGGATAAGAGGTGCATCGTATTACGACAATATACGATGTTGTACCGGTACGGTCGCGGCCAGGTGCGGCGACATCCACATATGCAAATGTCATGATATGATATGAATGATATGATAATCATAATCCACATGAATTCCAACACAAAGGAGCATCAACATGCTCACAACATATCCACCACATATTTGTTTTCATACTCCGCATTAGCACACTAAATAAATTTTCACATGATTACGAGCAATTTATCCAAACATATTAATTGATCAATAATTGCTACCACCACAACCACAAGTATTCACTAAGAATACTACCAGTTAGACCACAATATACTCGTAAAGATTTCTACCCCACAACTATATAGATTCAACAAGAACAATCATGTTTATCCACAATTAATCCATCAAGCTCATAAGTAATTGAATTCATAAAAATACTACCATCTGAACCACGTTAAGGAAGCATGTAACAAAGACATAGCATTACCAATTAATAGAATTAATCAGTGTGAAGGTAGAATAATTAACGAGTTAAACAGTAGCACAACCGCTACGTTTACTTGCCTCAACCGTTGAAGTGAAGCAGTCACGTGCGCTCAGGAGCAAAACCACATGTCCACAAGGTATCTCTCAGCACAATGCTACAGCATGCAAACACAACTTAATAATTAAAGACGTCGCTAGAACCCCGAACCCGCACAAACTCCTCAACCCGTCCAAAACTATAATTTTTATACAGTAGCTAGATTTCTGAATTCCCTACAACTTTCTCAATTGCGTCCATAATCATAAAAATCAATTACTACCCCTAAATCACAGTTGAATAGCAGTCTGTCCCAATCTGCTCCCCTGACAGGCAGCGGTATTCCCGACCCTGCTATGCCCAGATCCCACGGCCAAACATTCTAAAAAAATACAGGAGATGGGTCTGGAAGTCCTCTACAATTTTCCTTTTGGGAAGATCTGCAGGAAAAATCGTTTGATATGTCGAAACTATGCAAACAGACGCGCTGCGCGAATCAATCTACAGGCAGACAACATGTAATCTCTAATCGGGCAATTAATCTATTAACTTTCTTCAAATTCCGTTCCAAGAACCCTAATTACTCTATAAAATAGAGGGTATGGGATTACCTAGATGATCCCTTGGGATCACCCCTTTTCATTCCTCCTCTTCCTCTCCTCCTTCCCTTCTTCTTCTTCCTTTTTCTTCCATCATGTGGGGGAGTTGGAGGCGCATCTGGGAGGGGGAAGAAGGGGTGGTGGCCAAGGAGGAAGGGTAGTGCGGCTGGGGAGGAAGGGGGAGGTGGCTTAGGGTATTTTAGTGGGAGGGGTGGAGGGGTGCGGCCACCCCTTGGGCCTTCTCCCCAGGTAGGCCACTCAGTGTTTTTAATTTAATTTTAATTCATTTTATTTATTTTATATTGTTCTACAATTTTATTTTTCCCTTCCCGCGATTTACCGAAAAACCGGCGACTCCGCGGTCATTTTAAAAACTTACGCCGAATCGACGATCAGGGTATTACAGTTTGAGAATGTTTAAAGTATATTAACAATGATTTTTTGTCCTATGCAGATATGTCAATAATAAAGGACAGTGATAGAGAGATTTCTTGGGGTTCAGCACATTTCTGATACGACATCATCTTCATTAAAAACAACTTTGGATGGTATGTTTTGTAAACATGGTTTATCTATTTCTAGATTGCGGGGACAGGGATATGATGGAGCTCCAAACATAAGAGAACAAATCCATGAGTTGCAGAGACACATATTGGATGAAAATCCATATGCTTTTTATATACATTGCTTTGCACACCAGTTGCAATTAGTGGTTGTTTCTATGGCTAAGTGTTGTTCTTCTGTCTTAGATTTCTTCAACTATATCATCTTGATTGTCAACACTATTAATGCTTCTTCTAACAGAAGAGATCAATTGGCATAAGATCACCACGATAAATTTGTGAATAAATTAGAGAATGGTGAAATTTTCTCAGAAAGAGGGAAAAACCAACAAACTAACCTTCCAAGGCCTGGTGATACTCGTTGGGGTTCACATCATAAAACATTATATCATCTTCTCTTCATGTGGGATTCGGTCCTAGAGGTATTAGAGAATTTTAGTGATGATGCCACCAATGCTACACAAAAAAACCACAGCTTCAGGTTTGTTGGAAAAATGGAGAGCTTTGAATTTATACTTATATTGCATCTTATGATCAGAATTTTGGGCAAAACTAATTATCTTTCACAATGCTTGCAAAAGAAAGATCAAAATATTGTTCGTGGTGTAGGCTTGATTGGGACCACATTGAAGACAATTGAGGAAGTAAGAAATTATGGTTGGGATGAGCTTTTTGAAGAATCAAAAGCCTTTTGTCTCCAACATAATATCATTGTGCCGGATATGTCTGATAAAATACCAATTAGAGGTCGTTCAAGGGGTCGTGGTAGTCGAATGGTAATTTACTATAATCATTTTCATCATAAAATATTTATTGTGGTGCATGATTAAATTATTATTGAGTTGAATAATCGCTTTGCTGATAGATCTACTAAGTTATTAAGGTGCATTGCTTGTTTTGATCCAAAAAGTTCTTTCACCAACTTCGATGAGGATAAATTAATTGAACTTGCTAGAATGTATGCTGCTGACTTCTCTCAATATGATTGTGTAGTCCTTAAAGATCAACTTCACACATTTATTATTTATGCAAGAGATGATCTATCTTTTGCAAATTGTACTGACCTTGAAAATCTTGCTGTGAAGATGGTTGAGACTGACAGACATACAGTTTTTTCATTGGTATATTGTCTTATTGAATTGGCCTTGATTTTACCAGTGGCAATAGTAACTATAGAAAGAGCCTTCTCGGCTATGAACATCGTTAAGACTAATTTACGAAACAAGAGGGATGATGAATGGATGAATCATAGCATGGTATGCTATATTGAGCGAGATGTATTTGTAAGTATTAAAGATGAGAAGATTTTAGAGCGTTTTCAAGGGATGGGGTCACGGAAGAAACAACTTTCTCGTACTAGTGGTAAGTTAGTTTATTTCAAATGTAATATTCAGTTAGTTTATTTCAAATGTAATATTCATGCTTCTTGAATTTATTTATGTGCATATTTTATTTCATTGTTTGTTCTGCCTTCGTAGGTTCTGGTTCTTGTCCTACTATTGATGAGGAAATTGTGGGCTAACCGCATAGGATAGTGAGTAAATCTTTATTTAGGATTTGAGGTACTTGTATCTTTATTACGCTACATTCCGTATGGTTTTATATACTTTCTTTATTGTAATTTGTGTTGAAAACTTGAACTCATCAAGTATTGAGTATTAAGCAAAAAAATTTATATCAATCATGCATTTGTCACGTTTTTTTGTTATATCATAATATAGTTATAGATTTGTGATATGCTAGATTGTTACTTGGTTAAAATTTAGATCAGTACGTGCTTCAATCCTGGATCTGCCACTGTAGTCAAGCATACTGTCACATAAAAGGAGTAATTGTATGAGTAAATTTAACCGCCAGACTACTTCACTACCTACTAATGAATGTAATACCATGAGCAAATACATCTACCATTGGCTACTTTACTACACTTGTAAGGATAAAAAGACTCGGAAGGACAAAGAAACAAAGATGATGATTGGGAAGGTGGAAGAATGGCAGGAGAAGCCGCCTTTGGGCCGAATTTTTTGTACGGATAATCCATTTTTTATTCGAAATTACATAAATATACCCGCGGTCAAATTATTTACAAAAATAGGCTCCACCCCCCCCATTGGGTGGCTGGAGCCTTTCGCCCAACCAGGAGGCGACAGATGGGGAATATGGAGACCGTTGGGCGATTATTTATGTCGCTGCAGCGTTGGGCGTCGAATTGCGTCAGATACCGTGACAATGATCGCAATTCCAATAACCAACGCTGCAGCGACAATTACCTTTTTGTACGGGCCGCCCTACACTACCCCATTCTTTTCTCACCTTTTCTTTTCTGCTCATTCTGCGCACGGCAAAGAAATAAGAGAAGAGGAGAGGAGAAGAGGAAGAAAAGGGAGTGAGACGAGGAAGGAGGAGGAAGAGAAGGAGGGGAAGGAAAGGAAGGGGAGAAGAGAGGAAGGAGCGGAAGAAAGGGAGGTGAGAAGAGAAGAAGACGAGGACAGAGTTGGAGGAGGAGGTGAGGGGAGGAGGAGGAGGTGAGGGAAGGAGGAGTGAAAGCTATTCTGTCCATTAGGATCCAGGTATGTCTTCAGTATGTTGTATTCGCACTATTATTTGTATGAAATATTGGTGTTAGTATAAATTTTACATGTATAAAATGTAGTACTATTTTAGTATGAAAATAGCAGTGTCAAAAAGTTGTAGTATACATTTTGTAGTATGGAACATTTTGTAGTATGTGTAGTATGGAACATTTTGTAGTATGGATCATTAGCACCTTTTTTGTACAGAAAGTGTAGTTTAGTGTTGTACGATGTTATTTGACGTGTCATAAATTCAATCGCATATGCAGCCTACATCATCAATGGCCACTACATTGAGAGTTCATTACGGTGCCGGAATTATTCGTGAAGGTCGTGATGGTGTGGATTTGAGCGATTTCCGCAAGTCACCTCGTATTCGGATGACGAGAATGCTCGAATGACGATGTGCGCATTGGTCGACCCGTAGTTTTCGTTGGACCCCGAGGTGTGCAGCGTCGTGGTGCAAGGGCTTTGGAGCCGGTCTCCCACGGACATCAGATGGGAGTTGAAGACTTTGCGCGCCCGCCGTGGAAGGGCTTTGTGCAAGGCTGCCGGCGCTGCGGATACGAGTGTGTCCTGCTTGTGCAACCGTGCTCACTACAAGCAGCTGCGCAAGCTCGTGCGCTCGCTGCGCGCCGGGACGTGCTAGCGGCTCGGGCGGGCCGCACGCTGACGGAGGTGATGAAGTTGCCCGTGATGAAGCCGATGCAGTATATGGAGGAGAGATACATCCCTCAAGCCATACAGAGGAACTAGTCAAGCCTATCCGTCAAGCTATAGAGAGGAACTGCAAGTCGATGAAGGAGAGGTTGTTGAGTACATTGTGCAGAGATGGACCGTGATGACCGAGGGCATGGGATGAAGAGGAAGTCGAGAGGAGGACGAGGACAATTCCGATGATGAAGAAGTTCCTATCCCCGCAGAATGGAACCGGTTAAATGCGGAGGGTGTTTCTGCACATGACGAGCGTGAATCACCATGGGAGTATCATGAGACAGAGGTTCGGTTGCATGCTATGTTTGCTGACAAGGAAGCGCTGCAGGATGCCATCAAGCTTTGGGCCCTTTCAATGCAGCGGACATTTCGCGTCATGAAATCAAGCCAGGAGCAGTACACTGTGAAGTGCGAGCAGGCTGATTGTCCTTGGAGGGTGAACGCACGTAGACCCAAGTATGAGACTCACTGGGTTGTGTCCAAGGTTGAGCCGCACTCCTGCATTCTAAACATTGTTTTAGCGAGGCATCGTAACCTGACCTCCGGATTTATAGCCAATTCGATGTATGCGGAGATAGTGGAGAAGAAAGACATGGCGGCCACGCATATTGTAGTATCCATCGAGAACAAATTCAAGTTCAAGATTAGCTACGCGAAGGCGTGGCGTGCCAAGCAAAAGGCGTTGGAAAACATTTTGGCACTTTCGAGGCGCGACGACAACCTTTCTCGTATGCTTAAGGTGTTGCAAAAAGGAACCCGCACGCACATCGCCGCGCGTGACAAGCCGTCCATAATTTCACCAGATTTGCGGTCTTTGCAGAGTGTATTGTTTGCATTTGGTGCTAGCATTGAAGCATTCAGGCACATGCTGCCAGTGATCGCAATTGACGGCACCTTCCTGACATGGAAATACAAGGGCCAGATCCTGACGGCCATAGGTGTTGACGGTAATAATCAAATATTGCACGGCTATTGCATTTGTGGAGAGTGAGAATTATGAGAGTCGGCTTTCGCTTTCTTAGACATGTGAAGGCCGGAGTTGTACGGACCGCCCCGGGTGTGCGTAATCTATGATCGGCACGCTGGTATTATAAAGGCCGTAAGAAAACTCCAGGAAGACCCGGAGGAGGCCTTTCCTTGGCCGGATATGAGGAACCGGTGGTGCAGTCGTCACTTAGGGGCAAATTTTTTTCAAGCAATTCCCCAAACAATATTTGATGAAGCTGTTCAAAAGGCTTGCTAGGCAGAACCAGCAGAGGAAATTTGATGCTTTGTGGGGTTATTGGACCAAAGACACAAGGAAGATCGTCGAAGAGAGGAGTAAGGGCCGATCACTCCGGCCTAAGACAACCGCAATGCTTGCCAAAGAATCGATGAGCCTAACACAAGTGGTTCAAGGAGGCGGAGCTCACGAAACATCAAGTGCTTCTCGCAGTGGATCGAGGGGGAAGCATTGGAGAAGTGGTCGCTGTTGCGCAATACGAATGGCGCAAGGTATGGAATAATGACAACTAACCTTGCGAAGGTCTACAATTGGGTTCTCAGAGGTCTCTGATCTCTGCCCCTTGTCGCCATCGTGGAAGGTGTTCTTCACAGCACAATCCGCTACTTCAGGGAGAGGCACGTGAGTGCCGCGCTTCATGCGGCCAATCCCGGAACCCTATATTATTCACAAATTACGGCATACATGGAGACGAAGGCACGGAAGGGTCAGTTGCACACAGTGCATGTCATGGGCAACAGGGAGCCATCTGTAATTTAAATTTCTAGTGTTAGTAACTTTTCAAAATATCATCAAGGATAGAATGTAATGTCTAAGAAGGATAGAGAAAGAAGTAGTACACTATATTTTTAGAAATTCTTTTTATAAGCTTTGCAAATTATAATCCTATCTCTTCTAACGTCCATACTAAGGCCTTTATCCTACAACAGATGCTCGATACCACCGTGTTTGACCCAGATTTTTCAATCCGAAATCCTCGTGATTATTGCACTAATCTCGGATCGAGTTAGTGCACACAGTACATTGCCGAATCATACATACATCGCATACATCAAATATTACAATCCAAAGTTGGAAATACGTCACGTCGGGCAATAGTTTACAAAAGGGGCCCTAGGGCCGAATGTTATCAGTCATCAAAGTTTCACAGCGGAACAAAAGTAAGCCAACGCCACAAGCAAGCGACTGGGGAATATGTGTGCAGTGTATATCATCTAGACTTAGATCATATACGTGCACACACAGCCTAAAGTCTAACTTGTCTGAGCCCAAAAGAAACGCAAGCGCCCTAATTATCATCGTTGTTTCCTTCCTCCTTGACCGGACCTCTTCATGCTCATAGTGACCCCGAGTTCTGCTCTGCTTTGATATTGCAGTGTGAGCACACTATCCACCGTGCTCGACAAGTTACCACACGTAATGCAAGAATTTACATGCTAGGCTAGATCAAGGGAAGGCTGGGGTTTGTTTGTTTGCCAAAAATTGCATGAATACATAATTAAAATCCCTGAGATCTAGCAGCTTTTTAATAAAAGTAAAGTGAAGTACAGCCTTTGTAATAGCGATACAAATACCATCCACCATTACATGGCATCTGCATCATATTGCATCTTTCAGTGTTATAGCCACTTAACTTACCACCGGACAAAACCGTGCCAATTCCAAACTAGGGCGCCCATCGCCTCTATTCTCCCATTCCTCCACAAACCATTTTGAAATGTAACTATATCTAGTTAAGTATCCCATGTTCGCCCATGACCGTGGGCACGGCTATTCGAATAGTTTTGACTCAGAGTGTGTACACTTTCACCACAAGCGATAATCCACCTATTGCCCCACCTGATTCCTTGGTCAGGTGGTCAAACAGATTATCACGTGACTATTCAGAATATCTAGTTCCACTAGTCATCTCACCCTATGGGCTGTTCCCACTTGCGGTGGGTCCCATACGTTGCACGGGATGTTCACCGCAGCTACTAACATTATGCGGGCTCCTCTCCCCAATGCTAGTACGACCGGTGAACGCCACCTCCCTTGGTGTCCCCAGAGGCCTCCTTTGCCCTTGCAAATCCACGCCTATCCACTACCGGTGAGATGAGTCGGGAGTTTCGACATCGCTACTTAGCCAAGTTGTATTTTACGACATGTGGTTGTACTGTTTTACACTGCTAACATGACAAGATTCATCCTTAGTGTTATCTCGGTGGTTCTACCACATTCCATAATTTTGTGCTCCCATCACCACATTCCAAATTTCATATCATCCACCCGATACTAAGCAAGTTTGGAGATTTTGGGACATAAAATAACAGCTCCAAACTTTTCATCACCATTCCCACCATGACTGCCCAAATCATTTTCCATATTGTATGTGAGAGTTTTTGGGACAACTGAGTGTCCCCGTTTATCTAGCATGACTAAGCAAGTCGCTACATTATACTCTATTTGGGGAAATCTACTTTATACTAGTTTTACTACGGCGACAAGGTTCACATATATCAACATGTCTCAACGGGTAATACTAGCAAGCATAATATCGGATGTATAACTACATTCTGAAATTCTGAACATGATATACCACATAAAATAAAGCATGCACATGGATAATTTAAAAAGAAATAATTTGCATAAATCTGGGTTCAATATGGTCAAAGTGGTAACTCGCCTTGGTCAAGTGGTTCTGTGGGTTGGAAGTTGGGGTCTGCTGCTGCTTCTGCCTCCTCTTCTTGTGCCTCGTACGCTATTTTAACCGGGCGCGAAAATTTGCATAAAAAGAAAAGCAACAAATCAATCCAAATAACACCAAAAATTCAAATGAACACTAAAATTTATGATTTTAGATCCATTGGATAGATCTTGAATTTAGACGAATTTAGAAATTTGTCTCACTCGATTTGGAGTTAAAATGAAGAAGTTATAACATTTCAAAGTTCTCAGTTTAAATAAAATCTTAAAATTGTTAATTCCTGACAGGTGGGGTCCACTGACAGTGAGCCACCCACGCACGCGCTGACGGGTGGCGGTCGCGACCATGGAGCCCGCGTGGCGCGGCGGGTTCTCTTGCGCTTGTCGCGGCGGGGCCCACTGCCACAGCCCACGCACCCATTGCGGTGACAAAGGGGCCCACATGTCACCCGAAAATAAAAGAATGGCTCAACCCAGTAGCGGAGCGGGCTCGAACGCCGCACCGGGAGCCGGGGAAAGAGAGAATCTACTGTGCTAGCTGTGGGGAGGGAGGCTTTGCCACCCCTTAAGGATGTTAAACCTTTTGAGGTGGCTCCGGAGGTCGCCGAGTAGCGGGGGCGAGGCGGTGAGGGGCTGCGGTGGCGCCGGCGAGGGTGGTCGGAGAGGTGCCGGGGTGCGTGAAATGTAATCCCGGCACTTCGGTGAAGCCGATGGAGGGGTCGACGGGGGCCGGGGAATGTCGGAGTGAGCCGGCGGCGAGCGACTACGGTGGCTCGGGAGGTTCTCTGGCGCCGGCGAGGTACGGCCGATGGGAGGTGTGGGGGAGGCCGGGGATGGGTTTGTGGAGTCCTGGAGAGGTGTGGGAGGAGTGGAGGGGGCTCGGGTGGACGGAGTCGGCGGCGAGGGCGTCGCCGGAGTTGGGGGAGAAGAAGAAGCCGGCAGCAATTTACGGGTTTTTGGGGCAATTGCTTAGAGGGAGAGGGAGAGGAGAGCGTGGCGAAGCTCAGGGGAGGTCGCACGGCTTTTATAGGCGAGGGAAAGGATCATGACGGAGGGCTCGACCCATCGCGTCGGAGCAGGCGGGGGCGTCAGGCGGCGGAGCGGCAGCAGGGCCCTGGGAACTTGGCGAGAGGGTGACCACACGGCGCTGCCTCCGCAGCTTTGCGCCGCGCACGCGGGTTGGCAGTGCTTTCGCGCCACGTGGCCGGCGATGCGACCGAGCAGAGGAGGTCCTCGGGCGGAGGCGCCGTACCGTGGGCGGGGCAGGGTGAAACCGGGGCGGTGGCAGGGTTGCATGGCTGCCACGGAGGGGTGAGTTGCTGGCGCAGCAGAGAGGGAGTGCGGGCGCGCGGGAAAAAGAGGCGCGGTCGGAGGCGATGGCAACGGCGCCCTCGGTCGGAGCGGGATCCGCTGTCCGAAGGGGACAGAGATCCGCTGTCCGAACGCGGGGGCGCCGAGGCGAGCCGGCGGGCAGCACGCGCAAAGCGCGCGGGCGCGGGAGGCGCGAGCGCAAGAGAGAGGGGAGAAGAAAACAAGAAGCGGGCCGGGGGTCAGTGGTGGGTCGGGGTTGGTCGGGCTTGTTCGTATGACCCCAAAACAAGATATATATATATATTAATTTTCTTTTCTATTTCTTTTATTTAATTTCACTCATTTCTTTCACATATTTGCAAATATGCAAATATATATATATACATATTTTTATTCATTTAAAACCCCTTTTGATTAATTCCATTTTTCATATATACATATTTGTATTTACATATATACTTTTCTATTTTGTTTCTCTCTCTCATTACTTTTGTAAAGATTTAACCCTATTTATAATCCATTACCTAGGATCAACTACACTCTTTTTGACACTGGATCATCTTTTCAGATTCTCCTTTTATTATTGTATGTTCTATTATTTCATTTCTTTTGCCCATTGGAAATCATCAGCTCTTTAATTAAGAAATGATTTAAAGAGAAACAATCCCAAATCAAAATAACCGCAATTAATGCAAGGAAAATTTATAATCTAAAATTTAACTTTTCAGGATGTTACAACATGCAACAAGCCTAAGTTGTTACACAAGCCATACTCTCATGTCCTTGCTGCATGTGGGACCGTGGGCATGGATCCTTCCAACTTCATGTCTGAGTACTTCTTTACGGAGAGAATACTACAAGCTTGGTGTGGGGAGCTCCAGGGGTTCAGGGTGGTTGGAAACTTCGCCACTTCGGACATTTCAGCGAGGTCCTAGGTTCCGGATATTAACATGCTGAAGGGTGGGAAGAGTCGGCGACAGAGCCGACGTATTAGAAATGACATGGACGAATCACAAGCTGGAACATCTGGTACACGTTGTGGGCGATGCGGTCGGAGGGGCACACAGCTAGACGATGCAACGCATCGTCCTGATCAGTAGTTGTATGCTACATTTCATGTATTTACTGTTCGTGAAAAATGCGCGGACAAGATAAATGAACCTACTCGGAAGGGTAGGGAGGAGTGCCGCAAGAAGGCAGAATGGGAGAAGACACGCAAGACAGCAATTGAAGGACCAGTTGGATGGGTTAGTCGCATATCATGCTATATGTTATGCATGTAATAAAAATATACGCGGCATGTTACTCCCAACTGTATTATGAAGTTTATTTCTATTTCACATAAGGTTATTATCTCGTCTGTTCGCATCTAATGATTCAGATAGTAAGTCATTTAACAATATTAACACACCAGTTCTCTCCCTACTCGAGTTCTCAGTAACATTAAATTATCACTTACCACTATATGTATCGAACGTTCTACAGTCAATCGTTCTTTAAAAAAAATTCCAAAAATATTTTATGCACCTACAACATCCAGTGAACATAAACTGTTATTACAACTACAGCAAATTTTTTTCCAATTTAAAACTACAAAATTGACAAAACACATAAAAATCACGGGGAGGAGTGCAGTCGCCCTCGTAGTGAGTGACTGCACTACATGTCCTCCATCCATTGGGCGACTGCATGCTAGTCGCCCAATAGAAAGGCGACTGCATGTACTCGCCTCGACGTAGGGCGACTACAATATAATCGCCTCCCGGTTGGGCGAAAGGCTCCAGCCGCCCAATAGAGAGGCGACTGGAGCCTATTTTTGTAAATAATTTGATCACAGATATATTTATATAATTTTAAATAAAAAATAGATTATTCGTACAAAAAAATTCCCTTTGGGCCTGCCTCTCTGCCTCCAACAGAGCGGAGCGGTGAAAGTGGACGAAGGAGCAGCTACGAAACGGGTAGGATGGGGGGAGAGAGAGAGAGAGATAGCAGGTGAAACTTTGGTATGCATGCAACTTTGTGTGAAACTTTGTTCTTATTTAAAGTTTTTAAAGATATCTACGCAAATGGCACATGCGAAGTGAGCTGGAAGGGTGCTGGTCCTGGTGGCAGCTAGCCGTGTTTCTTTCGGTGCTAAGGAAAAAGGCATGGACTTGATTGTAACTATTTAGTCTTCAATTGTAAGACTTTGTTCTTATTTATAATTTTAAAGATATCTTAAGGACTGAAATGTAATTGCTGAAGTATGTACGGGACTGGTCTTGATTATTATCATGTGATTTTGATTACTGTTTTAATACCTGGCTATGAAAGTAATTATGGCCGTGTGTTTACTTGTGTTCGTTATGTGCTTGACAAGTACTGAATTTAATCTTTTTTGGATGCATGCGTGCTTCTATATATTTATGAGGCTAACGGCACGCTGATGTAACTATCATGCATCCTAGGTAGACTAGAACTTGAGCTATGAATTCTAAAAAATTACTAATGGTCTCACGACGACCGACTAGCGGTCAACGGTAGTTAATAATTTCAAGGCGGTTTTTACGATGAAACCGGATGGGACTAACTTGGTGATAGTGACAAATTTAATTGTGAAACTAATTTGCTTATTGATTATGATACTGCTTAGTCTCATTTGAACGAAAAGGTGAAAATCATAAGAGGTATGCATTCCACATCATATTTTTATATCTTATTACATTCATCGGATCCAAAATATAGATTGAACTCCACAAATAGTCAAACATGAATATGTACATATGTTTCTATTATACGTTCTTATATGCACACATTTAGAGATAGTTCACTCTATGTTTCGAGGTTTCATAAATATTGACCCATATTCCTTTTTCACGTATGGAGGATTCCTACTTTGAAACATATCTTTTGAGTGTATATATAGCTTGTGGAGTTCATATATACTCATAATCGGGTTGTCATCTAGTTCTTGGTGTTTGGTTGAAAGATCGGGTTGCTAGTATGAGTTGCCGTACTATTAAGAGGGGCCATGTCTAGTAGCTTGAGTCTCATCATGTATTGATACCTCAACCTCACCTCCTCTAGCTCTCCGTAGCATGATGCCTATATTTGTGAATGTGTTTTACAAATAATTGTGGCTCATGTGTTGAATACTTATAACATGGGACTATACATTGTGAATGTGTCTTACAAGTATTTCAAGTCTATGTTTCCATTCTTTGTAGTATTAGGCTTATATTTGCAAATGTATTTTGCAAATGGTTGAAGCTCATATTTAATCATTGAGTCATGATTCTAAAAGTATGCAAATGTTTTTTGTAACTTGTTAGGAATCATGGATAATCCTTGTGTGCATTATACTGTAGTTTGCAAATGTGCTTTGCAAACTCTGTTAAAGTATATGTACTTTTAGGAAAATCGAAACTACCGTAGTGTATTCTGTAGTACTACTGCTGACCAAAATTACCGGTGTTGTAATCACAGAACTACCGCATTGGCTGGTGGTCGAAGACCTGTGTGGTCGAGGACCAGAGTGGTTGAAACCGACATGGTCGAGATCTGTGTGATCAAAACAAATGTGCTTGAAACCAGCGTGGTCAGAATCAACGTTGTTGAGATCTGTGTGATCGAAACCAGCGTGGTTGAACCGACGTGGTCAGAACCAACGTGGTCGAGATCTGTGTGATTGAAACAAGTATAGTTGAAGCAACGTAGTCAGAACCGATGTGGTCGAGACTTATGTGGTCAAAACCAATGTGGTTCAACTGACGTAATTGATACAACTTGGTCGAAGATTGACGTGGTGATCGGATATCTATGTGATTGAAAATTGACGTAGTCGGTGATCAACATGGTTGACATGGTCGCAACCTCTGTGGTCAAAACCAATGTGATTGGAGAAAAGTGTGATCAGATACCTGTGTGGTCGAACCGGACAACGTGGTTGAAGACCAGTATGATCAGATATCAGTGTAGTCGAAGACTTGTGTGTCGATCTAGACAACGTGGTCGGAGACCTATGTGGTCGAACCGAACAACGTGGTCAGAGACCTGAGTGGTCGAACCAGTCGACGTGGTCGAGGACTAGGGTAGTCGATGATCGGAAGTTTTGGCTCTGTATGAGCATATGACCAGCGATTGGTACTACCAGCTCTTTGTGAGTGGTACTTGCAATTTACAGAACAACCGGCTTATGTAGTGTACGTTTTTTGAAGAGAGACACCATCCTGGAGTCTTCTCTTCCCCGAAGATATCAATAGTTTTGCTTGTGTGGCGCGGTACTTCTGATGATCGGTAGTATCAGACTTTAGCCGTCGGAACTACCGGAATTATCTGTAATGACTAGTTTTTTTACTGTTGCTAAGGGGAGTGGAAGTACTAGAGTTTTGCCGTGGTACTTCCAAAAATCCTGTTTTCTACAGTATTTTTCTTCCAACGGCTAGTTTTTGTGATGTGGGTATATATACCCCCTTGTGGCCAGTTTGAGTAAGACTTTTGGCACTCTATTTCACTCCTTTGAGCTAGTGTGAGTTTCTCCTCTAAATTATGCATGTGTTACATCTTGTGAGCAAGGAGGGAGGCTCTAGATTGCATTTGTTGCATCCAGAGGTGGATTACGTCCACCTTGAGGACACACCTCTATTTGATAGCACCAATTATGCTAATTGGAAAATCCACATGATATGTTATTTTAAGGCCATGAGTCTGAGAATATGGTGAATTATAGATGTGAGATTTTCTCCTCTATTAGATCCTCTTGCTCCAACAATTGAGGAAGAGAAATGCTTACATCTAGACGCTCAAGCAACTAACGTTCTATTCAGTGCTTTGAGTGTGATGTGTTTAACACTATAAGCAATCTTGAGAGCGGATGTGTTCAACACTATAAGCAATATTGAGAGCGCTCATGAGATGCGGACCACAATTCAAGACAAATATAAAATGTCCACCTCAACTGATGAGGATTGCATACAAGAGTGGATGTCAGGAAAAGAATGCTCAACCTCTAGCTCCGACGATGAAGAGTCCATATATCCCCCTACATCAACTCAATGCTTCATGGCAAAAGGTAATAAGAAGATAAATAATGATAATGATACACATTCTTATGATGAATTGATATATATTTTAGAAGAGCTTAATGAATATATTGGAAAGGAGAAAGCTAAGTATAACATTTTGAAGAACGAGCATCTCTCTCTTCAAAGTGAATATAATAAACTAAGAGAAGAACATGATATTCTTCTTTTTAAGGAATATACTAAGTCTAAGGTAGATATAGGCATTGCATGTAATTTAATAGATGATATGCCATGTATGGCTCATAATCCTTACATTTCATCTAAAGTTAGCATATCCACCTCTTGTGATGATTTGCTAGATATACCTAGTTGCTCTAAATTAGATGCTTCTACTTCCTTTATGTATTGCAATACTAACATTGTAGAGCAAAATAATGAGCTCAAGGCCCAAGTCACAAGATTGAGAAATGACTTTCAGAAAAGCTATAAAGGCCTCTCTCTACAAAATATTGGAAGTCAAAGAAAGTCAAATGACAAGAGAGGTATTCGCTTCATCTCCAAGAAGGAGAATAGCAAAACCCAGCACAATGTAAGGTATACGAATAAATATATAAGTGCCATGGTTGTAATGAGAAGAGTCACTTTGCCTCTAAGTGCCCCCAACAAAGTGGATGACAAGAAGAAGTCATCAACAAAGAGGTAAACCGATAAGAAGCAAGATAAGAAGACAAGAATGGGTAGCAATTACCAAACTTGCTATAATTGCTATAAAAGGGGACACTTTAGTAAGGATTGTCCCAAAGATATCATTCATAAGCCATCTCTCTATAATGAACATTATTTACTTATGAAAGATTGAGAGACCATGTGGTGGTCATCCCGTGTGTATGATGAGTAATTGACATCGGTTTAGGAAAGTCGAGTTTGAGTTGGTTGGTTCGGACCATGTCGTTGCATGGTGCAACGGGCTCGGTCGGACTTGGTCAAACCAAACCTGGTCAATAGGATTAGTATGCATGTTCTGATGATTCGACAGGTTTGTTGATATTATTATGTTTTCATGTATCGAACGGTGCTATTTGATGTGTTTCTTGTCTGTGCTGACTACAGGACGTCGAGGTGGAGTCGTGGCGAGACACGGTGGACCGGACTAGATGCAGGTGGCGTTGAGGTCAGAACGGTCGGGATGTGTCGAAGACGGCGGAAGCTCGAGGTGGTTGCGAGGTTTGGACGACAAGGAGCGCGGAAGCTTCCCGGAAGGTGCAAGAGGGGCGAAACGAGAATTTCGCAAGGCTGCACAAGCGGGAGACAGCTCCGTTAGGGTTTAGCCGGCGTAACGGGTTGGAGACCCGTTAGCCAAGGGCTATAAATAGAGGTGAGGGGCTGCATACCCCTTAGGACACTTGAGAGCTCATTCATCCCTTTGTGAGGGTTTTTGTGCATTTGCTCTCCATTTTGTGTGTGTTCCTCCCAAGAAGCATGTGAGGCTCTTGGTGTTCTTGAGGATTGAGAGGGAGAGGATGGATTGAGAGTCTTGTAATCTTTTCTTGTTCTAATGTTTATGCGTATCGAGACTCCTTGTTTTATTTTCTCTCCATGAATCAATATGAGAATAACAGTACTTGAGAAGCATTTGATTTCAATTTTTGTTCCTCTCTGTTTTCCATGTTTGATCTGGAATGATCCTTTCTTCTCAATTAAGTTCAGTCCTCAGCAGTAGTATCTGTTCCTTCCTTCTCTCGACTGTTTCTTTTCTTTGCAGCTTCTCGCTTCTCTTGGTCTCATTGTTTTGAGTTGAAGCTCAAACCATGTTTTGAGAAAGATAGTAGCTCACGGCCAGAAGCATTCAGTTTTGTTTCTTTTACTCCTTTTTGCTGCTTCATGTTTTCTGGAAGGAAGTTTGTTCTCGGCTGCTACTTTTGTTCCATCTGTTCCTTTTCTTTTTAGGGCTGCAGTTAGCTTTGTTGACAGCCTGATCTTTCTTCAGTTTCTTGACTGCTGCAGTGTGTAACTGATTCAGTTTTTCAGTTCAGTGCGTTTAGTTCTCCTTTTCATTTCAGATCTTGCAGCAGTTTGTTCTCTGCCAAAATTATACCTCACAGTTCATTCCAGTATTTGGATTAGGATTTAAAATGTTTTGGCATAAGAAAAACTGAGTGCAGTTAATCTTTTCTATGTTTTTAGATCTTCACTGTGCAATTTCAGATTGGCCATTTTAGCTACTGCGTTAGTCTTCTTTCCATTTCAGTTTTGTTTCCTGTTTCCTCTTTCTCTTTTCTGTGTCCTCTTTTTGTTGTTATGCCGACTTATTTCTTTTGATCTTCATCGGTTGGGTATAAAAGAACCTTGTTTCTATTGTCTTCCCAACCGTTCTGCTTCTTTTTCTTGGCTAAATCAGTGTTGCTGCAGTTCTCTTTTTCATTCTGTACAAACTATGTTCAGACAGTGTTTTTCAGTCTTTTTCAGCGAGCTCAGTTCAGGACATCTTCTTTAGTGCTTTTCTTTTTTATTCTTTTCCTGATTTTTGACCATTTTGCATGCAGATCAAACAGTATTATTTTCAGCTGAAATTTTTATTGATTACTCTCTGATTTATGCTGAATTTTTTAGTATCGCATGCGTTCCAGTTTTAGCAGAATTAATTTTCTGTGAGTTGCCTCATTCTGCAGTGTACGAATTCTCGGGGGCGATTTTCAAGAGAACGACATTCACCCCCCCTCTGTCGTCATTTCGGTCCTACAAAGATAAATATGGCAATGTATTTGCTAGGAATGTTAGTTCACCAAAATCTATTGCTAGGGCCATTTGGGTGCCCAAATCTATTGTGACTAACATTCATGGACCCAACCAAATTTTGGATACCAAAATACACTTAGAAGCTTAAGTAGGTATTTGGATAGGCATTGCAGATTTGGCTCATTCATGAAGAGGAGAATTCCACCATGAGCAAAATAGGAGCCAAGTTTGATGATGATCTTGCCATATTAACAACCAATGTAATCTCGGAAACAAGGACGTACATTCAAGTATTTAGCACCTAGCCTTGTGTAGGTTGCATTTCATTGAAAATCTTTTAAAATAGGGTGCTCTTGCTCTTGTTATAAAAGTTCATTATTGTAATCATGAGCAAGATGTAAGTGGCGCATTAAGGAGGAGTGCTAAATTATATCCATGTGTATCACATCCCTAAGTGTGCCCAAAATAATGAAGTGCTAGTATTGATTTTAAAATAGAGCCATTTAGCCAAAAGTCAAAAGTTTGAAACTATTAGTGTATCTTTGAAAAACTAGTAGTAAACTGTATACAAATGCATTTCAAAGGTTTTCCAAAGTTTTGGCTTTAGAAAAACTTATTTTAAGTCAAGTTGAGTTTCTAACTCAAAACTAGCAATCTAGCATCTTGTTTTGACTTAAACTCAAAAACTAGCCAAAATCAATTTTAAAAGAAATTTGAAAAAGTGTTCAATACCAAAAATCTAGAGTTAGCTATTTCAAATATTATTGGTATTCAAAAGTTTTTCCAAAAGCCAACTAATCAAAATTTATTTGGTTTTGAGACTCATCCAAAATCTTGAGTTGACCTAAGAGGTCACACTCTAGCACTTAAGTGAGTTTTGCCTTTAGAGCTAAAATTATTCATTTATATTGGCTCACAAGGGTATTTACAACTCATACATGAAATTGAAATGCTTAATATACCCTCAAATGCTCATTCTTGCAATTTTGAATATTTTATTGAAAATGAGCTTGTTTTTGAAAAATAAAAGCTTAATTGGTTAAAATCTATATTCAAAAGAATTTGAATATTGGTATATAGTTAGAAATGTTCCACAAGTGGTTTATGTTTCTTTGTGAAAAGCTTTGGAGCAAGGTACAATATTATAATCTTTCTCCTCCTCTGAAATCCAATTCTTGTATGTTTTCAAAAAAATCTGAACTACCAGCAATCATTCTGCGGTACTTTCACTTTCCAAAACTACTGGTAGTAAAATTGCAGTACTTCCGATGTTTATGAAAAATGGCTGATTTCTTTCAAAATTTTGTTGATTTCAATTCCCTCAGTCATTCTCTTTGCTCCTCAAAGTCAAGTTGATATTTATATCCTTGCTAAGCTATCCTCAAATATTTCTTGACTTCGTATGCCATTTTGATCTTTTTTAAATACCTTTATCATGAAATGGCATTCTCTCTAAAGGTGGTAGCCCTTTTGATCACCTTGATCTCAGCATGAGATTCACTTTTATCTTTTCAAATGATATCATCCTTTCCCTTTTCAAGTGGTATCCTTTCTTACAAATGGCATATCTCTCCCAAGTGATATCTCTCCTAAATGGTATCTTTTCAAGTGAGATCACCCTCTTCTCACAAGTGGAAGTCTTTGAAGAGAAGATTAAATAGACCTTGTGAGATATAAGTGGATCATACAAGTGATATCAAGTCTTTACAAATGGATGTAATCATCTTTGATGTCATTCAAAGCTCATAAGTAGTATCAAGTTTCTACTATTAGAATTAATTATACTTTGTATCATTTATGATTACAAGTGGTATTTTCACAAATAGTATCTAATATCATCATAAGTGGTATGAATATCAAACTGATGAATGCTTTTATAGAAAAGACAAAAGAATCACAAAAGATTAAAAAGCACCTAGTATGGATAAAAGACTTACAAGTGGTACCTATTGTGGATAAAAAGTTTACAATTGGTATCCTTGATTCTTGGTGCTAGATAACATAAGGACAGAAAGGTTAAATAAATGAGAAGAGATATGAAAAGAGAAAAAAACAAGAAGAGAAGAATCTTTTGTGTGTCAAATGATAAGAAAGAAATGCCAAAACAATTCTTCATGTAAGGAGGAGTTTTTTCTTTGTGAAAAACCTATAAAGTTTTTGAGCTTACTAATGCAAAAAAAAGGTAAATTATTAATTATGGGAAAACTATTTTACCTATTTTCCCAAAAAAATATTTTGTGGATCTTGTGAATGTGTTTCATCCACTTTTGCTTCTTTTAGTATTAAAGCTGAAAATTTTAGAGTTTAGCATGATCTTGAGCAGTTTTACAATTTTTGTATCTTATGCTCAAAATCTGGGGAAGGCAAAATAATAACTTTTGATCTCCTATTGTTGATCTATACTAACAAATTTTCTCAGATATATCGGGCATTTGTAAGTCAGTTTTTCAGCTAGCCTTTGAAGCTCAATTGGAGTGCAAAATCCTAAAAATCTGAAGCATAAATTGGAGTGTGCTTCAAATGCTACAATTGGTATCAAATGTCAAAGGGGGGAAACCTCAATGTGAAACTTCAAAAGCCTTCAAGGAGCTATCAAGATTAAGATTATTTAAATGTATTTCATGTATCTTCTTTAAAAGTTCCTACATATTCTCTGTGAGTCATATGCATTTATTTTCATACCTTTTATGACCACATTAAGTTGAATTAATTGGTATCAAACTCTATTTTGGAATAACCCTCTTCATTGCTTTTTGATGCTTTTTGGTGATCAATGCTAAAAGGGGGAGAATTTTGTATAATAGCATTGATAAAATTAGAGGAGGAGGATTATGCTATATAGATTGATAAAATGAAAGGGGGAGAATTGAATTATGCTATATAGTGTAAAATGCCAAAAAGTAAAATAGTGAAAATGCCCAAAAGGGGGAGAATGGGAGAATAGCATTGATTAAATTTGCCAATAATAATAATAATTTTCTATCACGTGTTCATTATCATCCAAATGCTATTATTGTTAATGAATTATCATTCATAACCAAAAAGAGGGAAATTGTAAGTTCAAGCTCCATTAAGTTGGTTTTGGTGATAATAATAAATATAATTGTGAGATTAACTTATTTATTGATTATGATATTGCTTAGTCTCATTTGGATGAAAAGGTAAAAATCATAAAAGGTATGCATTCGATATCACATTCTTATATCTTATTTCGTTCCTCGGATCCAAAATATAGATAGAACTCTACAAATAGTCAAACATAAATATGTGCATATGTTTTCATTATATATTCTTGTATGCACACATTTAGAGAGGGTTCACTCTATGTTTGAGGTTTTATAAGTACTGATCCATATTCCTTTTTCACATATTGAGAATCCTTACTTTGAAACATATCTCTTAAGTCTATATATAGCTTGTGGAATTCATATATACTCATAATCGGGTTGTTATTTAGTTCTTCCATTATATGTTAATGGTTGGATGATTAATGACAACCGGATAAATAAGCTTTGCTTTAAAATCTTTTATTATAATATACAATTGTTGTGTACATGTTGTATACTCACAAATAAATTTTAATCTCATTATTTTTTGAGATTGTTATGAATTACCAAAAGGGGAATATTATTAAATCTAGTCCCTCCATTATGAGATAATGGTAAAATTTTGGTTATTGATGACAATTGGTTGTAGACTAACATTTTCTATATGTTAGATGAATAGGTTAGGTTCCACAAATAAGAATGACGTGGAATGGCTTCATGTATTGAAGATCATCAAGTCAAGTGAAGAATATATCATGAGTTGATACATGACAAAGAGGAGTTGATCATCAAGTCAAGAGAAGAACCATCACATGTTAGTGGAGTTCAAGTGACAAAGACCTAGACTTGAAGTGAAGATATGTGTCATCAAGCTTCAAGAAGATGCTAAGGCAAAGGTGTGACTTGTTGTGGCTAAGAATGTGTTTCTAGTCTTTTCTAGTCTTAGTGTTTGGTTGGAAGACCGGGTTGCTAGCATAGTTTGCCGTACTATTAAGAGGGATCTTATCTAGTAGGTTGAGTCTCATCATGTGTTGATAGCTCAACCTCACCTCTTCTAGCTCTCCGTAGCATGATGCTTATATTTGCAAATCTGTTTTGCAAATAGTTATGGCTCATGTGTTGAATCTTTATAACATGAGACTATACATTGCGAATATGTTCTGCAGGTGTTTGAAGTCTATGTTTCCATTCTTTGTGGTATGAGGCTTATATTTGTAAATATGTTTTGCAAATAGTTGAAACTTATATTTAATCCTGTAGTCATGATTCTAAAAGTGTGCAAATGTGTTTTGCAACTCATTGAGAATCATGGATAATCTTTGTATGCATGATACTATAGTTTGCAAATATGTTTTGTAAAATCTATTGAAGTATATGTACTTTTCAGGAAAATCGAAACTACCACAATGTATTATGTGGTATAACCGCTGACCACAATTACCGGCATTGTAATCACAGAGCTATTGCATTCACTGGTGGTCGAAGACCTATATGATCGAAACCAGCGTGGTCAAACGGACGTGGCCGAGATCTGTGTGATCGAAACCAGCGTGGTCAAACTGACGTGGTCGAAATCTATGTGATCGAAACCAGCATGCTCGAAACCGAAGTGTTCAAGATCTGTGTGATCGAAACCAGCGTGGTCGAACCGACGTGGTCGTAACCAACGTGGTCGAGATCTGTGTGATCGAAACCAGCGTGATCGAACCGACGTAGTCAGAATTGACGTGGTCGAGAGCTGTATGGTCAAAACCAACATGGTCGAACTGACGTGACTAATACAATGTGGTCGAGGATCGACGTGTTGGTCGTAGATCTGTGTGATCGAAGATTGACGTTGTCGAAAATCAACATGGTCGACATGGTCTGAACCTCTCTGGTTGAAACCAATGTGGTCGGAGACCAGTGTGGTCGGAGACCTGTGTTGTTAAACCGAACAACGTGGCCAAAGATCAGCATGGTCGGAGACCTGTGTGGTCGATCCGGATAATGTGGTTAGATACCAGCGTGGTTGAAGACCTGTGTGGTCGAACCAAACATTGTAGTCGAGACCTAAGTGGTCGAATCATCAAACGTGGTCGAGGACCAGAGTAGTCGATGATCGGAAGTTCCAGCTCTGTGTGAGCCCAGCGAGTAGTACTACCGGTTCTGTGTGATCTGTACTTTCGATTTGCAAAATGACCGACTTGTGTAGCGATATGTTTTTGAGATAGACACCTTCGTGGAGTCTTCTTGGCCCCTAAGATATCGGTAGTTTCACTTGTGTGGCGTGGTACTTTCAATGATCGGTAGTACCAGACTTTAGCCCTCAGAACTATCGGAATTATCTATAACATCTAGTTTTTTTACCATTGCTGAGGGGAGCAAAAATACCAATTTTGCCATCGGTACTTCTAAAAATCATATTTTCTCAGGCTTTTTGCTTCCAACGGCTAGATTTTGTGGTGTGAGTATATATACCCCCTTGTGGCTGATTGGAGTAAGACTTTTGGCACTCTATTTCACTCCTTTAAGCTAGTGTGAGTTTCTTCTCTCAATTGTGCATGTGTTGCATCTTGTGAGTAAGGGGAAAGGCTCTAGGTTGCATGTGTTACATCTAGAGGTGGATTACATATCCACTCGAGTTTGTGCATTTGTTACACATGATGAGAGTCAACCGAGGGGCTTAACTTATTACTCTTGGAGTTTGCCGACTCCTAGACGGCGATGGAGACGTCGTGCACGGTAATCTTCTCAAAGAAGGTTGTTAGAAGACCCGGCGAAGTGTGAAGGTAGCAGCTCACCTACCCAGAGCAGGAAAGAGCTACCACTAGTGGATTGAGGTGTTTTGGCCTAATTCATGGAGCTGGTCCAATTCATTTAGCCTAACCTCAATGTGGACTAGGGGAGACCGGCAAGTCTCCGAACACCACGGTAAAAAGCAACTGTGTCAATTGTGGTTTATTTTTTGTGCACAATTTACATTCAAGCAATTTATATTTAGATAATTAAATTGATTGCTTGTCATCCTAGAATTATAAACCTTGACATACCTTTACAATTGTTGGTTCACATAGGTGAACATATTTGATTTAGGCTTTATTTGTACTAAACCAATTTGAGTTAAGATTCCGCATTATATAGTTAGTTTTGACAAATAGAAATTGATATTAATTGCAAGGAGAAAATTTTAGGCCGTCTATTCACCCTCCCCCTACTCGCGGCCTCAATCTTATAGCAGGCCCAGGCCCAAGTTTCCCAACACTCCCCCTTGGGCACTCATCCAACGTGTTCATGCCTCATCAAAACTCCATAAAAATCTAGTGAAAATATTTTGGAGAAAGAGTATATGATATATGTTATGTTGTGTTGCATGAATTGCCTCATTAGAAACCTTGGCCGAAAAACTTCTAGAAAACTAGTCAAGGAAAAAAGAGTACAATCCACCCAATTTTATTTAATCTACAGGATTTATTCTTTGGGTACTCGATCTTCGTGATCAAGTTTTAATACTGAGCTCAAGAAGAATCTCCCTATGAGTTCTGCACTTCTGTAAGTCTCATTATTTCAATTCCACGTATACACCTTTCAAAATTAGATGCTGGAAGTGATTTAGTGAATAAATCTGCAAGATTTTTACACGACTTAGTATGCAGTATGTTAATTTCATCCATCTTTTGAAACTCATGAGCATAGAATAACTTGGGGTTGATATGCTTTGTGAGATAACCCTTCACATAATCTATATGTACGTGTGCAACACAAGCTGCATTATCTTCATAGATAATTATGGGAGCTTGCACGTTATTCAATCCACATGACTGCTGGAAGTGGTGAATCATTCGTTGAAGCCAAGCACATTCTCGTGCGGCTTCGTACAGTACTATGATTTCCGAGTGATTCGTCGAAATTGATATAGGACTTTGCTTAAACGATTTCTACGAAATTGCAATTTCACCACACAGAAATACATAGCATGTTTATGACCTGACTGTATGTGGGTTCGATAGGTACCTGGCATCGGCATTCTTTCTGTAGAATAGTCCAAAATCTTTGCTTCCTAGGAGATATCGGAAGATGCCCTTTATCCCCTACCAATGCCCTTTGGTAGGTTCTGTAGTATACCTTGCTAATAGGTTTACAGCAAATGCAATGTTCGGTCTAGTGTAGTTTGCTAAATACATAAGTGCTCCTATTACACTTAAGTACGAGAATTCCGATCCCAGAACTTCCCCCCCCCCCTCTTCTCTAGATCGGTATGGATCTTGCTAAGGGTCTTGCTGTAAGGATCTCCCGATCATTTGTACTTTCAATGAGTACGTCTTTTCAAAGCGAAACCTCTCTAACACCATCTGAGTGTATACTGACTGATGTACTAATATCCCTCCAGGGACATATTCAAGCTGCAAGTCTAGGCAATATTTGGTCTTACCCAAATCTTTTATTTCAAACTCTAACTCTTAAGTAAGATCTTGCTTCCTTTATATCTTTAGGGTTCCGATGATATTCAGATCATCTACATACACTAAGATTATACAAAATCCATTCTTAGATCATCGTATAAATACATAGGGACAATCATCATTGCTCATTTAGCCTTTCTTACACAAAAATTCGCTTAAGCTATTATACCACATCATGTTTGATTGCTTAAGTTTATACAATAATTTTCTAAGTTTCACACTGTATAGGTTTCTATTTGTTGTCTTGATTTGGGATAGGTATACCATCACGCACCTTTATATAAATATCTGAATCCAAGTTTCCAAAAAAGTATGCAGTTACCACATCTATCAACTTTATTTCTAAATTCAAGTTTACTGCTATGGAGATTAAATATCTAAAGGTAATACCACCTATAAGCAGGGAATAGTTTTCGTCATAATCAACTCCTGAGCGTTGAGTGAAATCTTGTGCAACTAGTCTTACTTTATATCTTATAACTTTATTTTTCTCATTTCTTTTTCGAACAGATACCTACTTATGCCCTACCGGGTGTACATAAGGAGGCGTGCGGCTTACGAGCTCAAACACCTCTATTTTATTTAAAGATAATAATTCAGTTTCTATTGCCTTTTTTCAATCCTCCCAATTCGATCTTTTCTTTCATTCATTGAGTGATACAAGCTCTAGATTAAGATCAATGGTTGTGGCAATTTTCTTTGCAAAATAAATATCGGCATTGGCTATTATCCTATTCATGGATTCTCACATATGCACATAATTTATAGCCATTTTATCATGAGTTGATTCTTCTAGTATTTCTACTTGCTCACTGCTCCTTCCAGTTGCAGGGGCAAGTCTCTTTTGTTTTTCAGTTCCGATGTGTGTACACACACATGCTAGTTTTTCACGCTATGGAAATGTTCAAATCCAGTATGTATTTTCCTGAAGGTGTCGTACTGGTGCCAGGTCTCAACTGGCTCCCCTGCTGGTTATGGGGAACTTCGGTGATTAGTTGTATCAAGTCCTTCTTATCCTTTTTCACCAAGTGTCCACGGTTACTTAAGATTCAAGGGGTCGAAGTTATCCTTATTTTATTATGAGACCTCTGGACGGGATTAGGGATACATTCAACTTTTTTTAGTATTCCAACCCTCTCTGGTGCATTGTGTGTAAGCATATGTGACTTGGTCATGCTTTTCAAATCACTAAAATAGTCATGCGGTTTGATTTGCTAATGCCTGCAAATCAATAATTTTTTGGACTACTCTATTTGCTTCACTAATGCGTGGGTCATATGCATGGATTCCCGTGGCTTGCCACGTAATTTTTTGATATTTTTCATCAAGGGGTTGATTTCCTCCCCCTAATGTCGGGAAAATATTCTCATCGAATATACAATGAGCAAAATGAGCAATATGCAAATCTCATGTCATAGGGTCCATATACTTGATTATGGATGATGTCTCATAACCAACGTATATCCTAGACTTTCAGAGAGGGCCCATTGCAATCTGTTGCGGTGAGAGTATAGGTAAATAAGCTTTGCAGCCAAACCTACGGAGATGAGAAATTTTCGGTGCTGACCTTTTCTCTATTTGCATAAGTGAATAAATGTGATAGCCCGATGGTCTAAAGTTGATAAGAGTTGCTGCATGCAGGACTGCGTGTCCCCAACATGTATTTGGTAAAATACAATTCTGCAAAATCAGTCGGACAATAAATTTAATCATCTTAATTAATACCTCTACTAGTCTATTTTGGGTGTGCGTATATAGTATGAAATGCTCAACTTTAATTCTCATTGCCATGCAATAATCATCAAAAGCCTTCAAAGTAAATTCTCTGGCGCTATCCATTATGATGGACTTTATATGACGATCAAAGAAATTATTTTTAATTCAAATTATTTGCGAGATTAGCTTTGCAAAAGTATGATTTCTCGTAGATAATAAACATATGTGCGACCATTTCAAGGAAGCATCGATGAGCACCATAAAATATTTAAATAGCTCCGACAGTAGCTATATAGTATCGCAAATGTCTCCTTAGATGCATTCCAGGAATGCAGAGACTTCATACTTCACTTTCAGAGCGGAAGGTCTAGTAATTAATTTTCTAGTGGCACATACGGGGTACACAAAATTTTCTTGATTTAGGAAATTCTTTACATCGATATTATGTCCCTGTGAATTGTTAATTATATTTCTCATAATCTTAAGACCTGGATGGCCTAATCTATTATGCCAGAGATTGAAAAGTTCAGAGCTTCGAAATATAGTTTTCAGAGCAGTATAAGCTACGGGTACCTTAATATTAGTGTAGTATAGCCCAGTCTCAAATAAAGGAATTCTTTCTAATACCCTTTTTCACTTGCTTCACGATTTATAATGAGTAGGTATTTTTTTACCATACTCTTTCTCAGTTTCAACGTGGAAACCGTTAGCATGAAGATCCTTGAAACTTAGGCTTCTTTAATGACCAAAGTTGTACCCATCAGGAATATAATTGTGACTCTTCCTAAGCCTATTATACAAGCATAGCTACCCGCGATTGTCGTAAGACTACCAGCATTCTTACTAATCGACTGAAAGAACTTTCTCCTAAGATGGTATTTGTTGTGCCGCTATCAGCTAAGCACACTTCCTCCATAGGGCGCCACAGGCGTTCTAATATAAAATACTTTATTAACATATAGTAAAAGACAATCAGCATTGTTGTGGCTATAGACCAAACAGAGAGAGATGGTAGTGGAGAATAGGAGAGCAATGCTTCTAGGGTTTTCCCCTGGGTTGGATTCCATATATATACGGTTACATGGAGAATGTTTTACAACTATACCCTTGCACCCAAATACCCTCCACAGGGGTATATACGTCATTGTACATGTCCCATCTTGGGCCTTATCACGTCCTAGCAGACCGGTTGGGTTTAGGTGGGGGCCACCCCTACAACACTCCGCATAAGCCTCATGGAGTACGCACATATAGCAGCAGAGGCTGGCCCCCGGCGCACTTCCTGTGGGGCGTAGATAAGGCACAGCGGAGGCTGGCCGCGGCCGCCCCTTCGAAACATAGGGGACGGAGTGCTCGCGCGTCTACTTCGATTGGGCGCCACCTTCGCTGCCACCCCTTTGAAAGATAGGGGACGGAGCGCTCGCGCGTCTAATTCGACTAAGCGCCACCTTCGCTGCCACCCCTTCGAAAGATAGGGGATGGAGCGCTCGCGCGTCTACTTCGACTGGGTGCCACCTCTGCTGTCACCCCTTCGAAACGTAGGGGACAGAGTGCCACGCGTCTACTTCGACTAGACGTCACCTTCGCTGCCACCCTTTCGAAGGGTAGGGGGCGGAGCACGTGGATATGTGCGCCAAAAAGCCCTATGAGTCTCCCCACAACACGCACGGTCGCGACAAGTGACAAACACGCACAGTTAAGCCAAGACCCTTGTCCAAGCCACCCGAACGATGCTCACAAAGGGACACAGACAAAGCCAAACATACAAGCGTTTCTAGACACCCACGGCCGCTATTCGACCGGCTCCTCCTTTACGGGCCTCCGCGCCGAAGCCTCGTCCGAAGAGACACGGACGGCGCCAACTGTTGTGGCTACAGACCAAACAGAGAGAGAGATGGTAGTGGAGAGTAGGAGAGCAATGCTTCTAGGGTTTCCCCTGGGTTGGATTCCATATATGTATACGGTTACATGGAGAACGTTTTACAACTATACCCTTGCACTCAAATACCCTCCATGGGGGTATATATGTCATTGTACATGTCCCATCTTGGGGCTTACCACGTCCTAGCAGGCCGGTTGGGTTTAGGCGGGGGCCACCCCTACAACAAGCATAGAAATAAAATACTTTAAATATCAGAACATATCATGCTATTATTAACTAAATAAATGAATGAATTAATCATCTAACCATCATGAGAAAATAAATTATTTGAGCACTATCAATGCAAAATCTAGCATATTCCATTCACATGTGAAATGAATGACAATTAAAGTCTAAGTGAATTCTTTGCATTAGAGTGAATCCACCAAGAAGTCAGAGACTTCAGCTGCTATCTTTTCCAGAGTGTCATGCTTTTCCTGGAAAATCATGGCGGCGACGGTTGCAATATCAAGAGGGTGCGGTTGCAACACCTTTATCGGTGCAGGCAGCTACGGTAGTCCTCCCCCTCAACAAAGGCAAAGTAAGTTTCATACTGCCTTTTGTTGTCCTTCTTTTTGACCTAAAAAGTATCGACGACGTGTTGCGGTTCTTCACAGATCTACGATCAATGTTCCCACTTGCCATACTTGTAGCAGATTTGATCTTATTGGTCATAGAGCTTATCGTCCCACTTTAGTTTATCGGCCTTATTTTTCTGTGCATCATTTGGCTTGTCTTTCTAGGCTACGATCTTACTTTTCCTTCCCCTTTTCTTTTTATAGGATTCCGCACATCGTAGCTCTTCATTGAAATGATTTTGACTTGGCAACAGCAATTTTGCACCAAGCATAATTGTCTTTGAGCATTTTTGGATATTGACCAGAAACACATATACCTACCATGATTCAACCAGATACAAACAGTAAATACAAATGATGTGTGCATTTTAGGAAATTGAATGGAATACAAATGTCGTGCTGCTTGTTTACACATTCCAGATAAACATAAACCCGAAGAACTAGCCATTAACATATGTTCCATCTAATTTGAATGAAAATATTTGTTCTAATTTTGGCATTAAAGTGGTAACTATAAATTGATCTCAACAAAAGTGGTAACTATAAAATGTCGGAATGGTGTATACCGACACAAGATAGCAAATCTGTATAGCCACAGCCCACAGGTACCGGCAATATCAACTCACTTCATGCTAGACATGATAATTTAGTTTCTTTGTAAGCCCTTATCAACAGGGTAATAGAGTTAAAGCAATTAGTCCAGTGAGATAAAACATAGTAAAGTAGCTGATATTTAGTCCTAAAAAACATGCTACAATGCAAAAGAATTAGTGGATGAAGTAAACACTATAGGATAGCAGTAGTAGCAACTATTATGTATCTTCCACTACATAGTCTAGTCACCTGGCCATTGTAATTGAAATAATTTAGAAGTATCTTCTTATTTACGCTAGTCCCTGCCTAGGCATATATTTGCAAAATTCCAGAAAAAAATTACACCATCATTAATTTTTTTGATACAAGAGGAACACAACTATATCTTTTCACATTAACCATCAAATACAACAACAATAAAGCTTTTTGTCCTAAATAAATTGGGATAGATTAGAAATAAAACCTTTTCAAGATCAAAGAGATATGAGTCTTGAAATAAAACCTACAATGCTAAAACCATAAATCGTACAACCTGCTATCTGAGCAAGAGCCTAAACACTGCTCCTAACTTCCTTATGGTTCCGGTACGTGGATCGCTAATTTCCATGCGCTCCTATCCAAAGCTAATTCTTTAGATACATTTCAATCCCTCAAGTCTCTTTTAACTGTTCCTCCCATGTCAGTTTTGGTCAACATCTGTCTCTTCTTTCATTTTCAGTACATCTTAAAATTCCACTACGTACCGGTGCCTCAGGAGGCCGTCGTTGAAGATGTCTGAACTATCTCAAACGATGTTGGACAAGCTTCTTTTCAATTGGTGCCACCCCCACCCTATCACGTATATTATCATTGCGGATGCGATCCCACCTTGTATGACCACAGATCCACCGCAACATCCTCATCTCCGCTTGAGAAACCATGTGGAGGTCATCCCGTGTGTATGATGAGTAATTGACATCGGTTTAGGAAAGTCGAGTTTGAGTTGGTTGGTTCGGACCTTGACGTTGCGTGGTGTAACGAGCTCGGTCGGACTTGGTCAAACCTGGTCAAAAGGATTAGGACGCTTGTTCTGTTGATTTGACAGGTTTGGGCTTAATGTTGTTTCTTTGATGTTATTATGCTTACATGTATCGAGCGGTGCTATTTGATGTGTTTCTTGTCTGTGTTGGCTGCAGGACGTCGAGACGGAGTCGTGGCGAGACACGGGTTGACCGGACAAGACACGGGCGGTGTCGAGGTCAGAACGGTCGAGATGTGTCGAAGACAGCGTGAACTCGAGGTGGTTGCGAGTCGTGGACGACAAGGAGCGCGGAAGCTTCCCGGAAGGTGCAGAGGGGAGAAATGGTGATTTCGCGAGGCTGCACAAGTGGGAGCGGGCTCCGTTCGGGTTTAGCCGGCGTAACGGGTTGGAGACCCGTTAGCCAAGGGCTATAAATAGGTGTGAGGCGCTGCATACCCCCTCATGGCTTTAGGAGAGAGTTAGGGTTTGCTAGAGTCAAAAGAGGCTTTGTGAGTTTGTTTCGGCTTTAGGCTTTAGTTGTTGAGGGTTGGTGGAGATGGACAGGGGGTTGTCTCCTTCGTAGTTTTTCCTTCTCTGTGTTCTTGAGGGAAGTTCTTGATTTGAGAGAGAGGGAGAGAGTGGAGATGAGTTGATCCTTCATGTAATCTTTCTTTGGTTGAATGTACATGTGTATGGGGACTCCTCTGTGAATCTCTTGCTTCTATGAATGAAATCTTTTTTTTGGTGCAGCCGTTGTAGGTTTCCAGTTTTTGGGTCAAATCTCAATTTCTTAGTCTTTTGTTGTGGAATTCTTCCCTAAAGTCTCTATGTTATTTAGTTTAAGTTCTTGCTGTTTTATCCAGAAGAGAACATCATTTACTAGTCAATTTTATTGATTGTGAGCAGACTGTAGTAGTTTCAGTTTTTAGTTCTTCAGTTTTTTGTTCTGTCTAGTTTTCATCCTGTCAGCCGATCTCAGTTTAAGACAAGTCAAGCAGTTTGTGCTTCTTTGCTTTATCTAGTTGGTCTTCAGTTTTATGCTTCTTTCGGCCAGAAATTCATCCAAGAAGACCAAGTGCTTTTTGCTGTGTTTTTCGGTGAACTACTGTAATTACAGCCTCTCATCTCTAGCAGCAATTACTAGCTGATCTATCTGGCAGCAGGCTGTTTTCTTTTTGGCACTCTGTACTTTGGGCTACCTTCTCAGTTTTCAGCAAATGCAGTCCATTTCAGCAGAGCTATTTTCAGCAGCCTTTTCACTTTCAGTTCTTGCTGATTTCTCTGCAGTTTGGCTCAATTTCAGCAGCAAAAATAGTCATTTTTAATGCTTTTTGCAGCAGCAGTTTTTGCAGCAAAGAGACTCTCTTTTGGGCCTTTTTCAGCTTCAGTTTTCAGCAGCGAAGAATCTGTTTCCTTGGTTGGTTAGTGAAGTCTATTCTCTGAATTTTTGCCGGTCTAAGCCTTGCATCTTTCGTGAGTAACTTTGGTCATAGGCAAAACTATTTTCAGCTTCCAACAAGCGAATGTCTTCAGTCTTCATAGCTTTTATAGCTATCGGAGAAGAAAGAGGTGCGAATGCTCGGGGCGATTTTTAAGAGCAACATTCACCCCCTCTGTTGCCGATTTCGATCCTACACCGCTACACTCATTTTTTGTATATGTAGTTTTCTATGTAGCATATATAGTTTTCTACGTAGCCTATTCCAAGCCAGGAAAAAGGAGGAGGGTTATGTTAGGCTTTGCAAGCTAACGTACAAATCATGCCATCTTTTCATGGAATGAAACCAAAATTAACCAGCAAATAAATGTAGTAAAATAAGGATGCATCACAAGAAAAGTTTTATGACTTTCCCTAAAAAAAGAAAATTATTGTGACCAATTGAAATTTGAAAAGCATTAACCAATGATCCACAATAACAAATTCATACAGATAAAAGTGGACTGCATTGTGAAGAAACACACCGAATATCAGCATCTTGTATCCAACTGATCAGAACTGTCACTGTCTCGCAACACAGCCTTGCTGTTGTTGCAAATGCCCTTTTGTACTGCAGCCTGTAATCTACGGAGGTGTTTTTTTTTTTTACTGCGACTTATAACTTTTAGCTGAAATTTTTAAATTTTAACTATTTATGGTACAAATTACGAAAAGACCAATACTCACTTACGACTTTGGCTGGTACAAATATTAGACTTTTAACGTGTACTACGTTTAACTTGTAGACCCCGTTTTGAGAAAATACTCCGTTTGAAAGTTAGCTACTGTAGCAAAAGTCAAAAGCTGTACGACTTGTCACCTGCCGAACAGCCCTACATTAGCTTGGATTAATTAAAATGATTGTTTAATGGTGGCTCAACAGACCAGAATCACTGTTTGGGATTTTTATGCTGCAAGAGTTTGATTGAGTACATGCCCTTTGCAAACGGAAATACCATGTTATAGCTCTGACACGAATTTGACATAAATTCAAAGTTAAAATTTCTTGTTTCCTGTTGCTTTGAAGCCAATGCAGTCAAAGGCGCACTTTGAGGCACTAGGACCATAAATTGCATCAGGGACAAGGTTTAAAAAATGCATGCATAAAGTACAACTATAAATCAATCTCACGCATCATAAGCTGTATCAGTGGCTTTGTACAATAATGAGAAAGATTTTATATATACTCTTCAAATATCATGGCAACAACAGAATTACACAGGACTAAGTATTTTGTCAAAGATTTAGAACAAAATAGCAATTTAGAAAACGTCATTCAGCGAAAAAGTCCTGACGGTAGTTAAAACTACTTTTAAAAAAACTCACATGATATACCTCCAAACTGGCCCAAGAAATTTATCAAGATTAGGACCTGTCTAATAAATTGTCGAGATTTATGGAACATGTGGCAGTCTGCGTTTGTTCTGCAGATCAAAAGAATCCGTATGCTACAATCTCTAATTTGGAGGTCATGATACAACACTATGAAGATATTATCATGAACAAACAAGCGGCCTATCACGCAATAGAATATGATATGCACGGATGTCATCCAGCTTAAAGACATGACAACTTAGCTTTCAACCACACACTTATCCTCAATGTTGTCACTTGTTTGGGAAATTTCAGTGCCTGATGTCATAACTTTCTTCTCTTCACATTCAGAGACTGCATTGGAAAAGTGGTTCTTCAAGACTGTGGAGATATCTGATTCCGAAGCTCCAGCCAACTTAAACCTTTCAATAGATGCATCAAGATTCTTCTTCCAATCACCAACACTGAGCTTGAACTCCACTTGAGAGCGCTCAAAAAGCATATTACCCCAGAACAGATGAATCTGTTGCCTCATTACTGCTGCCTGCTCAGCTGCCTCCTCCAATGTCAACTCCCCTTGACCATCTGCATTGTGTTGCTTCCTCCTTTTCTTCAATACCTCATCTTTCTCGCTTGCACCGGGTTCTTTTAACTCCTCCATTCTCTGCTCTTCCACTTTCTCCCACATCTCTGTTGCAGCCCTCATCTTCTGCTCAGCACTATCAAAAAGCTTGAATGTCTCTGAAAAATCCCAGGTAGACAGGTCAACCTTGTCTGCCAATGCAAATGACCAATGAAGCTTTGCACTCTCAAAGTGTTGCTGGCCTAAAGCAAGAAGCCCTTCATAGAAATCTGGCTTGATTTTAAGGGCCTCCTCATACTTGTGCCCTGCAAGAGCATACCTCTCTCGAACCCAATCATAAGCCGTGCGGAGCTGAGCAGCCATGACGTCTTTTGGAGCAGATTCATCAAGAGGGATGCGCTTCCTTGCTGCACACATATGCACATTTCCCCAGTTAAATAAGGCCAAAGCGGCGACCTCCTGGAATTTCGCTGCAGCCATCTCAAAAAGGGCTTGGGCCTCCTCGCTTGTCACCGTTTCCTCAAGTGCCTCGGAGCACAGCTCCATTCCCAGTTCATGCAGGTCCAGATGTGCATCTGCATCAATCCCAACCTGGTTCCGGAACAACTCTGCGAACTGAAGAAGCCAATCATCAACCTCAGCTTCCTTGCACTCAGCATGGCCACAATCTTTCTTCCCAGTCACAATGCTCTGTTCAGTAACTCCATTCTCCACATCTTGCTTTGTCACCTCAGCATCAGTTACCTCTGCCGAAGTATGTGAAGAGCTATCCTCACCCTTGACCAACAACTCCTCATCCTCCGCCAGCTTCCCCTCTTCTGTTGGCGGCTCCTGCTCTGGGCTTACTTCAACAATGTGCAGCCTCAACATCGGGAGCTTTTTATCACCTTCCTTTCCATCTTCTATTACCTCATTGCCAACTCTATCTATGCAGGACTCAGCCAATCGGAGCTCTGCCGTGCACGTGATGGTAACTAGATCACCATCAGCATCCTTATACTTAATCAGCACCGCCTTGGACGACGGGAACCGCTTTGCCACAACTTCCCGGAGTGTCCGGAAGGTGCATCTTTCCGGCATCTGCCCGAGCCTAATGTCGTGGTCATACACCAGCTTGAGAGGCCTCCACCTCGTCACAACCTTCCTATCAATCAGCGCTGTTGCTGTCACTGGTAGCGAAGAGGGCACTGGGAGTGTTGGCACTCCCTTCCGGGAGCTATCAGCAGCTGAAGCCTTGGCAGTAGATGGCGGGGAGTTGGAGAAAGGTACCAACTTGGGCGACGGCGGTGGATTAAATTTTGACATCACGGGACCTGGTTGCTGCGGAGGAGGCGGCGGCGGAGGTGATTGTTTCTTGGGGAAGGGGCGGGCAGGGAGGGATGGGCCCAGGCCAGCTACGACGGCGGAGGCGCCAAGGGCGGCGGGGGAAGGACGGCTAGTGGGTTCGGGGGTGGAGGCGGCGGAGGCTGAGGTGGAGGAGGAGACGCGGGAACGGAGGCGGTTGGCGATGTCGACGGCGTCACGATGGTCGGGGTCGAGCGCGAGGAGCGCGAGGGCGTCAGCGAGCGCGAGCTCGTGGCGGCCGAGTGCCTCGAACGCGCGGGCGCGACGGAGGAGCGCGCGCGGGAAGCGCGGTTCAGCCTGGAGCGCGAGAGAGCACTCCTCAGCGACGGCCTTGTGGTCGACGGGGCGGAGCTGGAGGAGGCAGGCGGCGCGGTTGCTGTGGAAGACTGCGCGGTCGGGGTGGCCGCGCGGGGCAAGGCGGAGAGCGAGCTCGTACTGCCGCAGCGCGCCGGCGTAGTCGCGCGACTGGAACAAGCGGTTGCCCTCCTCCTTGAGCTCCTGCGCGCGGCGCAGGAGCACGCCGGGGTCCACCTGGTGCGGCGCCGCCCCGTTCGCCACGGGAGGCGGGGACGGCGGTGCCTTCTGGTCGGCCGCGGCTGGGGGCGATTTGGCGGCGGCGGCGGCGGCGGCGGCGGCGGTTTTCTTCTTTTTGGCACCGGATTTGCCCATGGGGATAAGTCGAGGGTGGTTCAGGGTGAGTAATGATGCGCGGTCGAGGGAGTAACCCTAACGAGCTGGGTGGGTCTAGAACGTTCGATCCAATCGAATAGGGGCAAAGATCGGGTGTTCGTTACAGCTATTGCCGCATTGTCCAAAATTTTTTATTCATAATAAATAATAATACCGAAGTTAAAACAATAGAAAAATGGGCTAAGAATTGAACGTTGCTATAATGCTCTCATTGTGCGCTCTAACACAAATATTTTTCGTCAGTGTGCGCAACAATTTTAGTCAATGTGTACAACAAAATATACTAATAACAACCTAGTATCCATAAAAAAGCTTGAGAAAAATATTATCTTCGTATCGAAATTGCATAAAACCATTAGCTTGAATCTTAGCTATGTTTTTTAAATAAATTCAAAAACCCCAAACAAATATTTTTTGATGTTACAATATTACAACATTTGAAAATAATAGTTGTGACATTGGATAATAATTGATGTAACATTTTTTTACAAAGATATACCAATTGAGATAAATCTACAGTAAATCTGAGTAGATCATGCAAATAATTAAATATACAACAAATTTGCAATGAGGCACACATCAATCCGATGGACATGAAACAAAATTCCCTATGGTTGCAACAACCTATTACAATAAATATGATGCACCAATCTAGCAAACTATTGCAACAAAAAAATCTTATTCAACAAATCCACAGCCTAACTACAACAAAATTTTTCTTTTACTACAATATTTACAAAGACACTATAACAAAATAGAACACCTCATGCAGTAATTTAAGAAAGTTATTGCAGCAAAATAAAAAAATGCTTGCAACAAGCATATCATAGGAGGGATCGGGCATCCTAACGTTGGCGAGATGCAAAGTTTGTTGGGGTACATCATGGCGACACCAACAAGGAGGCTACAACGGCGGAGCTTAGTTTGTGCTTGCAGAGATCACACCCTGATGGCGACAGAGCTCGATACAAGGCTCACAAAGGCCATTCTTGGTGATGGAGGTTAGGATGCCACAGGAGCTCGGTAGAGCTCGCTGACGTTGGAGGTGGAACTCACAGAGGCCATAATCGAGGTGTCAGTAGAGCTTGTAGAGGCTACGTCTGGGGCATTGCGTGGAGCTCAAAGATGCTACGTACAGTACTGACGGAGAAGCCATGGCTACCCTAACGGTCTCCTCTCGGAAAAATGGGCATGAGTTTGAAATGGCATGTGGCAGAAAGAGCATTCGCATTCGGGTCGTGGCCTTGCACTAGAGGTGTACATCTATTGTTGGATGGATGAGGTTGTTGATGGGCTATCTGACACGAGTCCTCTTATCGGACATAAGTGTTGAAGCAATTTCGCTAAGAATTAGAAAACTAGGATAGAAAGGACATTGTTAGCAACAACGTCCACGTATGGACACACTCATGAATCACATCCAAGCCTGCATGCTTGGTAGATCGATGTGCGTGTTCATGATGGTTTCAGGAACTCGTTCAAAACCATGTCATAGTAAATCGTAGGCCACACCTAGGTGGTGAGCAATCTCACTTTGATGGGTTGCCAACACCGGGTTTGAATATTAGAATGAAACCCATATGTTGGTTCATTTAGACCAAGTAAACAACCAAAATCAAATCAACCTAAGCCTTTGATCATGGGGTTTTTGTGCTACGGTCGTGGACATCTTGCCCTACCCTTATTTGGCGTTGCTGCTGCTGCCTGTTCACCGCACCTAGCTGCTATTGCTTGTTCGATTGTTCGTTGCCCCTGTTGGGAGAGGCAATGGCAACACAGTTCACTGCGATGCAATGATTTTGATTTATGCCCTCTCTTGCTACCAATGTTGTACTTAGTCTTTGTTATAATCAAATGTATAGAGTAGATTACTTTTTCGGTAATGATATGCCTCCTACGTTCGATAGGAACTAGTAGCATTGGACGCTTTTACGCGTCGCATATCTAACTAGGTCCTACCTTCCCACCCCCTTATCCATCCAACCTAACTCCGTTCATCCTCATCCAACCATCTCTCTCTCTAAGCACCTTTGCATGAACTCTGGCCAAGCGCATCTTTGCAAGTGTAACCATGGCACCCACGCCACCCCATGCCACCATTCTCCCCTTTTCCCTCTCTCCCTCCATTTCCTCTCCTCCTCTAGTGAACCTAATGTAGCCACTGATAACTCACCTTAGCAAGATCTGGTCACGCCACTAAAGGTTACCTCTTTTGTGAGCTCCAGTCAAGCTATATCTGGCAAACCCCTTCGTGGGGTTCTCGCCAAGTACTTCGATGACTCCACATCTTGCTACTACCAACACGCACACCCTAGCGAATTTTCACAAAGCATCCTCTGGTAAGCTCATGCTGTCAATATCAGCCTAGCAAGATGTTGCAAAAGGGTTTTTGATGGTGCAGTAATTCGTGTGGAGGTCTCCCCTTGCGAGGAGTGACTGGAGCTTGTCAGATCTTGCAAGGTTGAGGCCGAAGGAGGTGGAGCATCCGATGGTGAGTGGATGGTCAACGATGAGGCGACATCGGGTGGAACCGAGGCACCTGGTCAGTTGTCGTTGCCGCCACTAGCATACCGTGCACATCCGATAGACTTTGTTGCATATGTTTCTCCAAATTGTTGCATGGAGTGTTTGATTTATTGCAACGTATCTTCTCAAATTTTGCCACTAGATGTACTTGTTGTAGCCGGTATTTGATTTGTTGTATGAGGTGTCTTTATTTGTTATAATTTATCTTTCCCAAATATTTGTAGCAAGTTTCCCAAATATTTGTAGCGAGAGCTATTTGTTGCAGTAGGTTTACTTATTTGTTGCACACGATTATTGTTTTGTTGAAATAGGCTTGGTGGTTTGTTGTGTCGTTTTCTTGCTATAGCTTTGTTGCAAATCAAGTGGCATTTTGTTGCACGTTTGACATGTATTATTGCAGTCACTACAAAACTGTTGTCTCAATCTAAGGGGAGATCGAATGGCTATGAGATGGGATGTTAAGTAAGATCTAACGACTACGTCGAGCGTTCAATCCTAGCGCTCAAACTGGACATCCATATGCTAGTCATTCCCTTACTTTTTTAGATGAAATATAGACTAAACTATATGTTTGCTATGGTGTAGCCTATTGAGCACATGTGAGCTGCAAAGTTTACCGTTCCGAGGATAACCACCAACTATAATTACTCAAAAGGATTTGCCCAACACATTACCCAAAACCAGTGAGTCGGTTTCGACCATCAGGAATGACAAGCATAGGTGTATCATAGAACTTGAACGTGTAGCTCTTCCAATTGTACTAGATATCTAAACACCATTATAACATATGAAAGCGCAAAAGTGGTTGTTGAATAGTAGTAACTAATAGAAATAACTTATAGAAGCTAAGGCATTCGTATTGGCTTTGGCTTCTAGAAATAGAAGTCAAAAGCCAAAACCAATACGAACAGATCCTAATTTTGTTGGACTAGATTAAGCAAAATTGGTTTTACTTCAAAGTTCTCTCGGTAATCGACGGATGAGTAATGTGTCATCTAGCAAAGACATCGGATGGTGGACAAGCAAATTCTTTTAACTTTCGATTTTGATCTCTCATCTTTTTACTTTTCTTTTTAAGGGCCTGTTTGGCAACGGCTGCGGCTTATGGTTTTGGTGAAATTTTTAATTTTGGTACATTTACAGTCTGATTACGGAGAGAGAGATACTCACTTGCGATTTTGGATGGTACAGATGTTGGGCTTTTAACGTGTACATCGTTTAATTTGTAAACCCTGTCTTACGAAAATATTTCGTTTGAAAGTTAGGTACTGTAGCGAAAGCCAAAAGCCGCCAGCTTCGGAGGAAAAGAACATGCCCTAATCCTTTTCATAGTTTTAATCAAAGAGATTGATGTTAAGACTATCTAGTAGATTTGTGTTTTTCTTTTTCTAACATAGAACAACAAGTAAACTAAATAGATAAATGCCAACTTCTGATTGACTTCCAAATAATGAAATTATTGCTAAAAAGATATTACATGCTTTTTAAAATTGCTATCAAAAGGAATATGCTTACGACATCTACGATGCATAGAATCTATGCATGCGCCTTGATATGCTATATATGTAAGTTTCCCCTTTTTGCTGTAGTTTTTACACATGACCCTCTCAGAGGCTACCCATGCCACAATAAACACCCCCCAGTTGTCACTCCAGGTACTCATCCCTTATTCTCACCGTTCTCCTCTTTCCTATTGTAGGGTTTGCACTAGCCATTGGCGACGGAGACAACCAACATATCTAGTGTTGGATCTGTTATTGCCACTTGCTCCCGCCATCATCGCTGTCGCTCACTTCTCCTGGCAACCACCGATCAAAAGCGTTGGCAAGGATGGAGATCGGAGGTGATTTAGAGCGATATGGTCAAGGACGGCATGGAACTCCAATTCCAGCGACAACAGGGTATGGAGGGTGGGGAATGATGCTCTCGTTGACCATGACAACTGACTCGATAGAGGCGAATTTGAGTAGAGAGGTCAAGCGGCGACGAAAAGAAGCTTCAATTTTGGCCAACGATGGCGAGCAATGTCTCTGTACAACTTCCTTTCAAAGGTATGCCTGCAAAAAAATCCTTAGCTTCGGTTCATGTCACGGATCTTCATAGTTCAGTTGTTGCAACCTGTAAAAGTAGATTGCTTTCTCTAATTAATATTAGAGATGCCTTCGTGCAATGCCTGTCGGCCCCAAGCACGGTAGCTGCGAGGGAGATCTGAAGCTAACATGAGCTGACCAGAGTGGTCAGCGTGGCACTATACGATCAATACTTCTGGTACGCACCCTGGCAAGTGGAGACCGGCCATGACCAACGCAGCGTGGGAAAGAAGCAAGTAGGAAAAGTGGCGGCAAAAAGAAATCGGGAAATACCCATCAGTCGCCTAGCCCCCAACCTCCGGGCACAGAGGAGGGAGTGGGGGCTTGTCATAATTCTGAAAATATGCAGGCTCAAATCTATATAGAGATCATTTCAGTTATCGGATGGTGGTGGTTCAATCATACCTCTTCATTTAGTTTGACCATGCGGTTTGAAGGGAAGCAGGAGTTAAAGACATCCGGTGGCTAGGATTGAGGCATAACGATTCGTTCAGATCCTACCACTAGGAATCAATTCAATCGCTGTTACTATTCACCATCATTTACTTTTTCATTATTGTTCAGATTAAATCTGGTGGGCTTGTCCACCGTGGTGTAAGCTGAGGGCCTTATAAGCCATCATAATGTAAAGACTTGGCATGAATGAAAAACCCTAGTTCTTGCTTCTCTACTTTATTTCATTCCTATTCTTGCTTTTCCCATTTACCAATCCACAATTAGCCCCAAATCGCACTCCAAAATCTCAATCGCTTTACCCAATCATACCGTGTCTTGACATTTGGTATCAGAGCCTCGCAATTCTCGGTCATACACAGTTCTTGATCCGTCCTGGAGCAGTGAAGGTTGAGGAACAACTTTCCCTATTAAAATCCCTAAGCTAGCTCGAGGAGATCTAGATTTATGTTGAAGAAGTTAATTCTGCTGATTGCAGATAAGATTTGGGAAGAATCTAATTTCTTCTAGTAAAATCCCTAATTCGTTGGTGAAGATGCCGAAAGGAAGTCGATCTACGGAGGAGGTTGATATTACTATGGTTTGAGAAGTGGATGGAATCAAGAGGGAGATGGCTAAGCTACAACAACAGATGGAGGCTAATTCTAGTAGCGTGCAAACACAGATGAATCAATTGCAGAAACAAATTCAAAGAAATTCCACCCAAATGGAGCAAGTTATGGAATGCTCGAGTCTATGATGGACAAGTTTGGGCAAGATGAGGTAGCCAGTAATCTTGTTGCAGTTGAAGGGGAAGAAGGTCTGGGAAGACTCACAACACCTGGAAGTGGGCACTCCTTCACACACCAGTTTAGTGTAGGTAAACAATTTAGTGAGATGCCCCCTTACCTTTCATTTTACCCTCAGCAACCAATAGTCCACCTGGAGCACTTCCTATTTTAGGGTCAAATGTTCATGTATAGAATGGAGTTACTAGGTCTGTTACAATTCCTGAGAACACAACAGTGGGAACTTTTGGTGTGTGTATATCCATCAGTTTTGACTCAAGGATCTTTTGCCCTTAGTTTGTTGCTTCTAACCCACCTTATTTACACCCTATACGCCATCCTGTCAATTCTCCTTTCAACCCTTGCATATTTCCCTATGGACATAAGTAATCAACCATGGAGTTATCATTTGTCGAGAGCCCCGGGAGGTCCACAGGTACAAGTGGAGAGTAGGAATCATTACTCCCAAAGTTTCAGCAAGGACCTAAGTTAGACTCACAACACCTGGAAGTGGGCAACCATCCTGAGGCTTGGATAAGGAAAGCTGAAAAATGCTTTGAGTTAGGGAATACACAAGAGAAGCAAAAAGGTGGCTATAACAGATGTTTATTTCACTAGTAGGGCTGATGAGTGGATTAGCAACAATGCTATTGACACTAAGCACCTCAGTTGAAGACATTCTGCAATATGGTTTGTACAGATTTGCATCTGAGACAAGGTATGACATCATGGAATCCTTTAGAGGGTTAACGTAATCTGGTACCGTGGAAACTTACATTGACAAATTTGAGAGTTTAATGTCCTTGGTGAAGAGAATCAGTCTTGATTTGCAAGAAGAGTATTTCTTGCATTATTTTATCTCTGGTATGAAGAATTACATCAAAATTCCCCTAAATCCCCATAGTCCTAATACTCTTGTAGAAGTTTTATGCTCATGTTAGAAACTATGAGGGAGGTAATGTTTACAAGAAGTTTACAAGAGGGAACCCTGGCAGTAGCAACAAGGTAGTCAACTTAGGAAACAACCAGAGCAAGGGTTATAATGTGGGAGCCAAGAAGGACGCTGGAGAAAAACCGGTAACCAATACTGGCAACAAATGGTTGGGAGGAAAATGTTTTAAATGCCAAGAGCCCTGGGTACCGGGACGCAATAAGGTGTGGAGATTCCAGAAGCAGATCCATTGGTTACTATAGATGATGAAGAAGCAATAGAGGAAAGTCCAGAAGGAGAATATAGACACCACCAGGCAGTCCAATGCATCAAAAGGGGGGAACAGGTTCTACAAATATCATTGCACGCTGCCATAGGTACTAGTGCAATAGCATCTACTTTTACCTTAAGAATACATATTGGAAAAGTTAATGCCATAGCACTTGTGGATAGTGGGAGTTCATCCACGTTTATGACTATAGTCCTAGTAGTAAAGGCTATCTATAAGATTGACAATCACTTTCTGATTAAGGTAGTAGTTGCTAATGGCACGACCCTACAAACCAGTTCCAAGTATGTGGATCATTATAAGATTCAAGGGGAATCAGTCTCATATAATTTCAGATTACTTGAGCTCAAAGGATATGATGCAATATTTGGAGCTAACTGGATATATCAACACAATCCTATGAGTGTAAACTTAAAGAGTAGGGAGTTCATAATCTTAAAGGATGGAGAAAAGGAGGTTACCTTTACTGATGAGACTTACCCTAAAAGGATTATGTTATTTCTACCCATAAATTGGAAAGGCTAATGGATAAGAGGCCATTGGTGCCCTGATTTATGCCAAGAATGTACAGACTGGAAATCAAAAATAGCAACAAAATCCAAAGGAGCTAAAGGAGGTCTTAGTTCAATTTTCAGATATCTTTGAGGAACCGAAAGAGCCACCACCAAGCAAGGAATGTGACCATACTATTCCATTAATACCTGATGCAAAACCTGTCAATGATAGACCCTACAGATTGCCTCACTACAAAAAAGATGCTATGGAATAATTAGTGGAAAATCTATTGAAATCCAGGACTATAAGGCCTAGTATGTGTCCATACTCATCTCTAGCTATATTGGTGAGGAAGAAGAATGGAACTTGGAGATTGTGTATAGATTATTGACAACTTAATGCTAATACAGTGAAGAACAAATACCCCATCCCTGTAATTGAAGACTTGTTGGATGAGCTACATGGAGCTAAATACTTCTCAAAAATTGATTTACGATCAGGTTATCATCAAATCAGGATGAGGGAGGAGGAAATCTTCAAAACTGCTTTCAGCGCATATGCTGGCCATTATGAGTATTTGGTTATGCCATTTGGGCTAACCAATGCACCTGCAACCTTCCAAGCGTTAATGAACAAAATCTTAGCACATTTTCTGAGGAAGTTTGTCTTAGTATTCTTTGATGACATCCTAATCTACAGTCCAACTTTGGAGGTACACAAAACACACCTCAAACAAGTATTGAAAGTATTGAGAGAGAATAAGTTGTATACGAGAAGGAGCAAGTGTGTGTTTGGGTAGCTGCAAGTTGAGTACTTGGGGCATGTAATTAGTGGCCAAGGAGTAGCAACCCACCTTGAGAAGATTAATGCAGTCAGGGATTGGCCGGTTCCTCAAAATATCACCCAATTAAGAGGATTTTTAGGCTTGGCGGGATATTATAGGAAGTTCATCAAGGGTTTCGATGTTATTTGCAAGCCCATGTTTAATGCTTTTAAAAAGAATGCTTTTCAATGAGGAAAATATTAAGAATACTCCTTTTCACAGATTAAGGAGGCCCTAACTGATGCACTGGTATCGGCTCTTCCTGATTTCAAGTAACTATTTAATTTAGAAACTGATACGAGTGGGAATGGATTGGGAGCTATCCTCATCCAGTCTGGAAGGCCAATATCTTATATGAGCAAAGCACTAGGACGGAAAGCATCTGCCATATCTACATATGACAAAGAAGCATTAACCATTTTGGAAGCACTGAAGAAGTGGAAGCATTATTTGATAGGTTCTAATCTGATTATCAGGACAGATCAACAGAGTCTTAGATATATCACTAAATAGAGACTAACAGATGGAATTCATTACAAGCTTTTGGTGAAACTATTGGGGTGTAACTATAAGGTCAAATATAGGAAAGGAAAGGAGAACAAGGCAGCAGATGCCATGTCAAGAAGGGGAAATTCTAAGGAAAATATGGCAATTACAATGGCTGTTCCTCAATGGATATCTGAGGTGTTAGAAAGTTATCAAGGAGATGAGAGGTATCAAGAATTGAAAAGCAAGTTTAGAATTGATTCTAATAGTGCTTCTCCATACACATTGGACAATGGAATTTTGAGGGACAATAGAAAAATTTATATTGGTATTAACACTAACTTGAAAGGGCAGTTGTTAATTTCCCTCTACAATTTGGCATTGGGGGGCATTTAGGATATAGAGCCACTTATCAGTGATTAAAGTTGCTATTTTATTGGCCAGGAATGAAGAAAATGGTTATAGAATTTGTAAAAACATGTGCAGTCTATTAGAAAAACAAGGTAGAGAATATTCCCTATCTAGATTTATTACAACCTCTTCTAATTCCTGAGATGGCCTGGGCTCATATCACCATGGATTTCATAGATGGCTCCCAATCTAGTGGAAATGATGTGATACTAGTGGTGGTAGATCGATTTACCAAATATGCAAATTTTCTACCAATGAAGCATTCCTATTCAGTGCAAGATGTGGTTGACATTTTTCTTGACAATGTGTATAAGTTACATGGTCTCTCGGTTGTGGTTATTTCTGATAGGGACCGAGTCTTTACCAACAATTTGTGGCAGGAGTTATTCAAGGCATTGGGGGGTCTAATTGAGCCTTAGTAATGCCTACCATCTCCAAACAGATGGTCAATCGGAAAGGGTCAATCAGTGTCTTCAGAATTATTTGAGATGCATGACGTTTGCTAGCCCTAAAAGATGGATTTCGTGGCTGTCTCAAGTAGAATGGTGGTATAATACATCCTTCCACACTTCACAAGATTGGCAGGGCAGCTTATAAACTCTTACTGCCAGAAGGATGTATGATTCACATTGTCTTTCATGTAAGTCAGCTAAAGAAGCACTTGGGGCCGGTAGTGATTCCCAGCCGAGAGTTACCATTGGTTGATTCTGAAGGACATGTCTTGACAGAGCCCATAGCAATTCTGGAAAAAGAGGGTTATTCTTTGGAACAATGAGCTAGTGGTCCAATGGAAAATCCATTGGGCAAATTTGCCATCAGAAGCTACAACTTGCGAGGATTCAGACTTCATCACTAGGATCTTTTCGCAGTTTAATCCTTGAGGACAAGGATCTCAAGGAGGGAGAAACTGTCAGAATTCTGAAAATATGCAGGCTCAAATCTATATGGAGATTATTTCAATTATCGGATAGTGGTGGTTCAATCATACCTCTTTGCTTAGTTCGCTCATGCGGTCTGAAGGAAAGCAGGAATTAAAGACATCCGACGACTAGGATTGAGGCATAACGATTTGCTCAGATCCTATAATAGTAATTAATTCAATCGTTGTTACTATTCACCATCATTTATTTTTTCGTTACTGTTTATAGTTAAATCTGGTGGGCTTGTCCACCGTGGTGTAAGCTACGGACCTTATAAGCCACCGCAATGTAAAGACTTGGCATAAATAAAAAACTCTAGTTTTTACTTTTCTACTTTATTTTGTTCCTGGTCTTGCTTTTCTTATTTACCAATGCATAAATTAGCCCCAAATCGCACTCTGAAATCTCAATCGTTTTACCCAATCATATCGGATCTTGACAGGGCTTCCTCCGGCGGGAAACGGCAAAAATTTTTCGCGAGGGCCCCGACCCAAAACTTCCCTCCCCAGGACCCTTAGGCTAGGCGCATCGCCACCAGTCGCCAAACCCTAGAGCGCGGAGCGACCTCCGAAACCCTAGCCAGCCATGGTGATCGCCGTGGAGGGGGCCTTCGTGCACGAGGAGGAGGAGGGGGACCGCCCCATGCGCTACGTCCCCCTCGGCCGCGTCTACTCCTCGTCCGCCCCGTGCCCGCTCCCCAAGAAGCCCCTTGCCGCCGACGACGGCAAGCCCCCCGTGCTCGTGTACTACCGCCGCCGCCACAAGAAACCGCGGGTCGAGGAGCCGCCGGCCTCGCCCGCGACTGCTCCGCCGGCTCCGCAGCAGCGGGAGGAGGCGGCGGACGGCGTGGCCTCGCGGCGGAAGTGCTCTCTCAAGTACGAGCTGCTAAGCCTGGGGCCAGTCCCACCTGCATTGGACGGGGACGGGGACGGCGAGGAGCCGGCTCGGCGGCGGCGGCGGCCGAGGCGCGGCGGAGGGGTTGAGAGGAGGGGTTGCTTCTCCGAGCCCAAGAGGCCGCAGCGGCAGGGCGAGCAGAAGCAGGCTGCCTCCTCGGCCGGGAGGAGATGGGTAGAGTGAGTTGGATCTGTGCTTGCTTGAGAATGATATTTCCTTGACGGCATCAACAAAAATACTTGTTTTTCTTTATGAAAAGTTGAGTTATTATTGACGCTGGTTTTGTCACAGGTTGGAAATTGAGGGTGCGGATCCTCAGGCGTTTGTCGGATTAGCATGCAAGGCAAGTTCTTTAGAAAGACATTTTTTTGTGGCATCTGGTTCTTTCTTTACTGGGGAATACAGGGAAACTGGGACCTGAATTTTGATGGTGAATGCAGGTTTTCTGGCCCCTAGACGATGATTGGTATAAGGGTTCCATCACGGGGCACAATGAAGCAACCAAAAAGCATTCTGTATGCTCTCTAGATCCTTGGTGGTGTAAAGATTCTTATTTATTTTTTTGCTCTTGAAAAATTTGTTGTGGTTGAGCAAATTCTCCAATGTTTTCATAGCTGAATTGGATAAGGCTCGCTTATTCTAATCTTTCCTACATTTTTCTAATGTAAAGATTCGTTTTGTTCAGCTATCAAATGCTAGATAACAATTGACTTTTAGCGTTCATATATTTATCATTCAATTTTCCATCTGTTGCCTGAATTATGAAGTCTGCAATGTGAAATATCATGTGGTTGATAACTAGAGCTAAACGAACTGCAGGTGAAGTATGATGATGGTGAAGCAGAGGACCTTACTCTTGCTGATGAAAGGATAAAATTTTCTATTTCATCTGAAGAAATGAAGTGCCTGAACCTGAAATTTGGAATTTCCAATCTGGACAAGAAGGGATATGATGAGTTGCTTGCACTTGCTGTCAGCTTTCATGACTACCAAGGTCTTGATCCAGGTGATCTTGTGTGGGCTAAACTAACAGGTACTCCTACTCTCGTGTTTTCTACTTCTGATTGCTGATGTTTTCAGCCGATTAAAAGCAAACTTGGTGCCGATGGGTTTTAGGTTTATTCTGTAGCATGTCATCAGAAGTATGTTCAAATTGACAGTACAGAGTCCTATGAATTTTGGCCACGTGATACTTGATTAGTTCTAGTGCTGAAGGAAGTTTTGCATTAACTTATTAAGTCATTTTATCTTTTGAGCTACATCACATATGTTAGATGATTTCACTATGACTCTTTTGCAGAAAATGTTTCCAAATATTAAAGCCTGGGTTACCTTTGAGTTTTCTTTGATGTTTTAATGACCTTCTGTTTAATTACCTGACATTATTTTGTTTCTTGGTCACTTTAGATAACCTTTAAGTTTTTATTCTTTCCAAACCTATTTAGTTCCTATTTTCCTGTCTCTTCGTAAACTGAACCAAGCAGCATGCATTTTTTTCTTTCTGTGGAATACTGAAATGCTTACATTCAGTGATGTGATCGATTTGCCATTTTTTTTGCATTGATCTGAAATGTTTCCATTTGTAAGTGGGCAGCTCACTTTTCTCAGCTACCTGAAATTATTTTATCTTATCTAATGGGCCTGATTTGGTTCAACAGGTCATGCAATGTGGCCAGCTGTTGTGGTGGATGAGTCAAATGTTCCTGCTAATCGGGCGTTGAAGCTAGTTCGATTAGATCAATCGATACTTGTTCAATTCTTTGGTACTCATGATTTTGCAAGGTTTGGTTCTGTAAAAAGAATTCTAATATAAAGTGACTCCTTTTCTTTTGAAAAAATACCCTACAAGTTGTGTTTTTTTACCTCAGGATTAAGTCGAAGCAGGCGGTGCCCTTTCTGAATGGTCTTCTTTCTTCCTTGCATCTCAAATGCAAGCAAGCACGCTTCTACCGGAGCTTAGAAGAAGCCAAGGAGTATGTGTCCAGAACCTCTTTTATAGTACTAAACCGTCATTAAAAATTTTCTGAGCACAAATGATAGAGACGCGAAAGTTTTTCTGTTAATCTTGCATGATGCTCTATTGGTATGCCATTCTGAAAGCTTCTGATTGTACAGGTTTCTCCGCGCACATCAGCTTCCAGAAAGTATGTTGCAACTTCAGAAATCCATTGAAAATGATGGTTCTTATGGTAATTCCCGTGAGGCTGGGGCAGGCTCTTGTGATAATTTATCAGAAGATATAGCAACACAAAATGGAGAGGATTATGTTGAAATGACTCAAATAGAACTAGGAAATCTTCGTGTGAGCAAGCTAGGTATGTTCTAACAAATAATAAGAATGCTGTACCTTTCGTTTCTGTTTGTAAGTACACCGACTGGCGAAGTTTAAAGATACAAAAATGGTGCAAAAACATGTTTGTCTAGTTTTGTTTCTTTCCTTATAATTTGTTCTATGATACCAATTTTGAAGGTTGTTTGCGATGATGGCAGCCTGCTTGTTCCTACCCAGTTTAAGGATGCCTTTTTTTTTTGAGTCTTGGACTGACTTCATGAGCTATGATTCTAAAAATTGAATGCCTGTTATTCCAACTGGCTTAAGGGTCAGTAAGGTTGCAACCTTTCCTTTATGAGAGACATAAAGCAAAATTTGGCACTTCTGGATAGTGGATACCATATTTGTTCCAGGGATATGGTATGTATTCCAGGATGGTTAAGAACTTAAGATTGCACTAGGAGTCGCCATATATTGTCTTGTTCTAACCCAGCACCCTTAAAAATACGTATCCTTGACCTACTGTAAATTATTGTCTCAGCCCAGAACCCTTGAAAAGATATAACTGATTCCTGTTTTAGTTTATTTTGACTGGCACCTTTTTTTATATACTTATTGCTTATATCATTAGATGTACTTCTTAGAGGTTAAGAACTTAAGATATATACTTCCAGCTACAAGATTGAAATAATATGACTTATGATGGTCCAATCACTGTCTACTTCATTTTTAATATACATGATTGGCAAATTTCCAACTTTATGGTTACAAAATTCGGTCCAACAACACGCATTTGGGTTGTATTTGGTTTTGGTGTAGGAATAAAAGATTTTCCTCACATAGCCATCATTCTGAGATTTACTTAAGAAAAACAATTGTTGGCTAAAAGCATATATGGTGCTCTTATTTGCCACATTGAACTTCTAAATAATTTTGTTTGCTCTGATTTACAACTTTTGCTGAGCGCTTTTCTTGGTGCTGCCAGAGCTTTGCATGTTAATACTCTTGATTCTAGTGAATTTATTTGCTTAATCCTTCCTCTATTGTATAACAAACTACTGTGAGTGTTTTTTTCAGGTAGGATAGTATCTGATTCAGACCATTTCCATAACAAAAAGCATATATGGCCTGAAGGGTATACTGCTTTCAGGAAGTTTACATCAGTAAAAGGTAGTTGTTCAGTTTCATACTTTTGTTGCCAAGCTTGTGCAAAATTGTGTTCCATTTTGAAATTCAGTATACTCTCATTAGAGTATGTGCAGTCTAATACATTATAATATTCTTATAGGTCCACATTTAGCAACATCTTACAAAATGGAAGTACTGAGGAATTCAGATATAAAAGCACGGCCATTGTTTAGGGTGATCTCAGAAGATGGTGTGCAGGTAAGCAGATTAACAGTTTTGCAGTAGTACTGATATTGTTTTTGACTTTTTGTTGATACTTCTGAAAACAAGATGTTTTTTTGTTGAATCCACAGATAGCGTATCATGAAATGTTTATGTTGCATTGACATGTAGGGATTAAATATCGTAAAAGCTAAAGCTGAAAGTACTGATGTTGTCTGTTCATCTTCTTAGCAACCTAACTGTGTTGTCACAATTAAGATTACTGTCCGTCTCATTTGCTACAGTTTAGTTTTACCATTGTAAAGAAATCTCTAGAACCTAGTGTCACTGTCATTGTGCATATGGGGTGATTGAATGTGTGTTTTACTAGAAGATGGTGCACCATTTCTGATGTTAAGCTTTTAAGCTGGCATTGTGAATTGTGATTAAATGGACCTGAACTCCACTAACTAGCTACTCAAAGGTGTCCTATTATTCCTGGTTGCATCATCTTCTCGTTTGACTGTTTTCATCTGTTTTATTCATATATTATATTCTTCTAGGAATATGCATGAAAATGATCATTAGATGAGTTGATGTGTTTTTATGTCTAGTACCAGTTATCTTCACATCCAGAGTGGCATATAGAACCTTTTCTAATGCTTTGTCGTTGGTGGTACATCACATTGGATTCTTGAAGTGAATCAACAATAATTTGTGCTCTGAATTGGTTAACATGATACCTCTCAACTTTTAACTCATTGGGTGCAGTTGAGGTACTTCATTTGACTGTGCACTTCTCATGATAGTACTTGCCTTTACATCATGCCAAAATGGGTTTATGCATTCAAATGAAGATGAAGATGCATACAAATCATCTTGGTGCGTGAGCTTGAAAAGTAGTTTATTCATTCATTGTGTAACATTTTGTTGGCTTCCCTCTGAATATCAAGTTAAATTTCAGTAGCAAGCCTTATATTTCAGGTACATCTGTCTTTGATATGATTTGTTTATTCTTCTGGTAGAAACTTTTCTATTCTGTCATTCCAAGTTGGGGTACATGTGCAGCATTATAAGTCACTTAGTCAATTCAGTATTACGTATCGCCTTTTCAAACCAGTTAAGTTACTTATTGCTATGAATGATAACTGCATAGTTCATGTAAAAAGAGTGCATTTTGAGGATTGTCAGCAGAACTCTCTTTATGTGCCTTGGATATAGCAGCATTTTGACAAATTTAGTAGTTCCAAAATCTGTACATTTTCCTAACATGATGCCTACAAATGACCAGATTGATGGCTCTACGCCAAATGCATGTTGGAAGGAGATATACTGCAGATTAAAGGAAAAACAGTGCAATGTTGCCTCCGAATTGGAAGGAAATGTTTGTCAGAGATCTGGTTCCTACATGTTTGGCTTTTCAAATCCACAAATAAGGCAGCTTATTCAGGTTTTCAAACAAATATCTGTTCAATATTTTCATATTTCATTTATCATTATTACTTTTGTTGGGCAGTGCATTGGTGCTAGATGATCAATTTATCTTTAACCCATGCGTTTTATACTTCTATTTATTTTTATATCCTTACTTTTGTTTTCATAATCATTCCTATATATGTAATTATTAAGGCCTTTTGTCATTTGTATTTCAGGTCAGTGTTATTTGTTTCTGTACTGAATTTATGGCAGACTGAAAGTTTCTCTGTTTTTATGAATATATTATTGGCTGATGGCCGTATACTCCTACTGTCAAACTTCCGTTTCAAATTTCTTTAGGACAGTTGGTTCAAGAATAGGTCCCTGCACCATTTTAGTCCGCAATGTGTTCTACTTAGTTTGAAGTTTTGGACTTTGGTGATGCTTACCATTATTTCAGGTAGACCCTATAGTGGATAAGGTGCCATGAGCCATTTATTGCAAATCCATGTTTTGTTCATGTGGTCTATTATGCTAATGAGTAGGAAAGAGCAAACAAGTTGTTGCATGCCTGTGGATTCTTCCGCATAGGCAAAACAAGGAGAAAAGAAAATTTTGGTTTACCATGTTTAACTGAGGGTGAAGTTGACATGAAATCATTATATTGGCTAATTGACTTTTATGCTTTGATATTACCTTATAATATTGGCAGGACATTGGCTTTTATATGGTGGGTGTTTATCTTTAAGATTGACTAATTGACTAATCTTTTTCTTGTTTTAAAATATAGCTCTGTTGTGCTGACTTTACCACCATTGTATGGCGCCTTCAATAAAAACAGTTAGCTGCTATTCTTTTTTTTGGAAATTGATGAGTGTTGTGTATGTGCATGTTTTTACGTTTCATTAAAAATGGTAATCATTCAAGCCAACCATTAATAGCATTCTTTATCAAGGCTTTTTCATTCTTCCTTGTCTTGACTTTACACTGGTGTACTTCCGATTCTGTATATAGTGAAATTCATTCTTTACCTTTGCTAACTACAAATTCAATTGTGTATTTGTTAGGAGTTGCCCAATGCAAGGTCATGTTCGAAGTATTTTGAAAATGGTGGGGATACCCTTCCTGGTTATAGAGCTGTTCATGTTAATTGGAAAGATCTAGACTTTTGCAATGTTTGTGATATGGATGAGGTAAATAATCCATTAATCCCTAATCCTTTTCTCATGCACTTTATTCAATAGGTAAGTAATCAAAATGAAAGTTCTTTAAACTCTCTTTTGCCTTCCAGGAGTATGAAGACAATTTGTTCTTGCAATGCGATAGGTGCCGTATGATGGTATGCAGGCTTTCATTACCAGCTCCATGAAGATTGTCAAATGTGGAAGTGTTTACAAGTTCCTTAAACATGATTGCAGGTTCATGCTAGATGCTATGGTGAACTGGAACCATTGGATGGAGTACTTTGGCTTTGCAACCTGTGCCGACCTGGGGCACCTCGTGTGTCCCCAAGATGCTGTCTATGTCCAGTCACAGGTATAGAATTGCATTGCTCTTTCTTGCAAAACGAGGCTATACTTATGAGATATAATCTCTTTATTTAGGTGGTGCAATGAAACCTACAACAGATGGCCGTTGGGCTCATCTCGCATGTGCTATATGGATTCCTGGTATAATCACTTAATTGATCCATGGATCTTCTCAAGTCATGACATGCTTTTAGTTCTCTTAATCTTTAATCTGTTGCAGAAACTTGCTTAAAAGATGTAAAGAGAATGGAACCAATCGATGGATTAAGCAGAATCAACAAGGTTTTTTCCCCTTCCCCTCTTGATTTTGCTGTGAACTTATTGGGAGTATAACATTTCTGTAGAAAGATCATCAGTTTTAAGTTGTCTATCCAGGACCGTTGGAAACTTCTTTGCAGCATTTGTGGAGTTGCTTATGGAGCTTGTATACAGGTACTTTAGGAACTTTCTAAGCTTGTGTTAGGATGATTAAAGCATATTATGACTCTTCTTGCATCAATGTAGTGTTCTCATCCTACCTGCCGTGTTGCATATCACCCTCTTTGCGCACGTGCTGCTGATCTTTGCGTTGAGGTACATTGCTTAATGCTGATTTTTATGTTGTGGCATATTACCTTCTTGGGGACTAATTTTGTTCCTTCATTAATACCTATTCCACTATGTGCGTCTGTTATGTTAATTTTAGCTTGAAGATGATGACAAAATCCACCTCATGTTACTTGATGAGGATGAGGACCCATGTATTCGTCTACTCTCATACTGCAAAAAGCACAGACAACCATCAACTGAACGTCCTTCTCTTGAAAGTGACCTTGCTGAGCCCACTCAGGTAGTTCAGACAAATGTGGCTCCATCATCTGGTTGTGCAAGGACTGGTAAGTGAACAAGCAATGTTTATTTGATGGCAAGTTTTTCTAAGTTTTCATTAAATTTGGTAGTGTATTAAAAAAATCACCTTAACCATGATATGGATTATGTAATGTGGCTCTCCTGTTTAGATTTTTCTTATTTGGGTTTGTCAGTCGGATTTTTGTTGCTGTTTGGGTTTGACGGTGAATCCTTGAAGTCTTATGGGATGGAGCTATTTAGTTATGGGAATGTTATATTTGTTTATTTTAAATTTTTAATAGAAAGTTTCCTATTCTTTTGATTACCTATCAAGTTCTGTTCTCAATCCTGTTTCCATTTACTTGTTTCCTGTGTCAGAGCCCTATAATTTCCATGGGAGAAGAGGCCAAAAGCAACCTCAAGTTATGGCTACTGCTTCTGTAAAACGTTTATATGTAGAGAATAGGCCTTATATTGTTAGTGGCTACTGCCAAAATAGAGTAGGCTGTGATACTAGCAGTGAACCAATTCAACCAGTTGGCTCGTCTGATGCTGCGCAGCAAGAAGCTGTTGTTAATGTGTCTTCTATGGTTGAAAAATATAAAAGCATGAAAGCCACATTCAGGAGGAGACTAGCATTCGGTGAGTTCCATTGATCTTTGATCCAATAGCATCTCCGTAGCGTGATCTTCTGTAGATGATCAAGTCTTTGTCTTATTGAAGAAAAATATATTCTGAATAAAGTGTAAGATAATATTCTTTTTGTGGTCTTAATCACTTTGTGTTTGTTTCATATACTGCCATTACTTCACATAATATTTGTAATATAGTATTTATCAATTGCTGCTTGCCTGCTTCATCATTTATGCGTTATGTTTTACTCTGATGTCGATGTTGGGTGAACCCTTTTCTGCAGTAAATGTGGAATCTATAGAAAGAAATTGAATAGGATGTTGGCATAAATCTGTCAGGTAAAAAAGTGTACCAGATTTTAGCATGAGCATTACAAAAGAGACATGCCAGTGAATGGATTATAACTGAAACTTAGTATTAACTTGGTATTCTGGTAATTTGGAGTGGAACAGGATTTGAATATTACTGATTCTGAGAACCCTAGATCTGGGCATTTATTCTCTTATGAATTGTGATGCTGTGATGAGTATCACCCTTGGATAGGCATATCAGAACTTTGGCGCTCTAAATTTTGATTGAGATGTTGATTTTGAAAGACTGATGTATAAATAAGTTGGCGCTGTTATGATATTCATTTATGCTTTTGCGAATCGTGGCTTATTTGCTGATATTTTTTTTATTTTTTGCAGGAAAATCAAGAATTCATGGGTTTGGTGTCTTCACAAAGGTTGCACACAAGGCAGGAGACATGGTATGTTCTGCAACCTTTTCCTATAAAGATTATACTACCTCCGCTCCTTTTTACTTGCCGTTTTGACATACATGGTCTCCAATACACACATTTGATCATTACTTTGTCTGATTATATGTTAGGAAAATTATTAAAAATATAATAATACTAAAGTAAATTTTTTGACAAATCTAGTAATATCATTTCCATATAACAAAACCAAGTATTTTGTTGTTTATTAGCGGTCAAAGTTTTAAAAGGTTGACTACATACATTTTAAAACGACATCTAAAAAGAACAGAGGGGGTAATTGCTTTTGGAAAGGAGTTGGATACATTTGTAGGGAAAGTTTTCAGTAGCATCTCAATGGAGCAAATTTAGAGAAATATAAGTTCAATTATCCTTGACTGCCCATTTGTACTGGAAACAGCAAAAGGCCCTGTTCTTTTCAGCTTCTAAAAGCTGCTTTTCGGTTTTTCTACAGTAACTAGCTTTTAAACGGGGTATTTTTCAAGATAGGGTCTACTAGTTAATTGTAGTACATACTTTATTGACTTCATTTATATTGGCAAAAACCGCATGTGAATTTCTGTTACTTTGTAATCTCTCGTACAAACAGCCAAAAGCCACAAGCCGCAGCAAAAAAGAACAGGCCCAAAGCTGCAAAATAGCATTGCCGTTAGTTTATAATGGCTGTAACACTCAGGTGAGATACTATTTTTAATAGAGAGATGCCCCTGCCGTTACTGTAGAGAAGATGAGTCACGCAGTTGTGGGCAACGCTAGCAACCTTGATGGCCGGCGGCGGTTGACTGCCGTCTGCCGGCCCATGGCTATAGCTGGATGACATGGGAAGTTTGCCTCTGGTAGAGATTGGAGAGGACATGGGCAAAAATGTATTTTGCCCCTTCCAACAGATGACAAACTAATGGTTGTGCTACTTTGCAGAATTTCTGCTGGTTGTAGTGTCACTGGGGAGTCGAGGACGATTTCAATGTTATTTCGCTAAATTTGCACATTTGCGATGCTTCTGAGCTAATTTTTCCTATCACTTGCTCAGATGATCGAATGATTGAGGATGATTGCGATGTTATTTTGCTAAATTTGCACATATTCGATAATAATGAGCTAATTTTCTCTATTTTGTATCTATTTGTTCAGATGATCGAATACATCGGGGAGCTCGTTAGGCCACCGATATCAGACATTAGAGAGCGGCGTATATACAACTCTTTAGTGGTAAGTTTCTGTTTAGAATTTAGTTCATTTTTTTTTGTGAATCATTGATATACCAATGTGCACAACTAAATTTGGCAGCTTTAAATAATGTTGCTTTTATCATGATCTTTTGGTTATATGGGAAGGCATTTGTTTGATTTATGATCAGTTTACCGGTTGATGTGTGAAAGGATTACTATGCGCAGTGGATTGGTCGATTGAACTGTCTCTATTTGTGCAGCCATTTTCTACTAGTAGCTGCCTAGCTGGTCAAACCTAAAGTATAGGACAAGGTTGGCCATTGTTAATATGACGAAGCTTGTTATATTGCAATAGCCCATAGGGCATATATATAGTATAAGAGACACACAAGGACCTAAACCCTACACAATAGGAAATGACTTAAATACCCTTAACACCTTCCTCAAATGTAAGGTGTATGCAATAGCATTACATTTGAAATGAGTTAACACTAAAATAGGGAAAATCTAAAGTCCGAGTCTTGAAGATATCGTCAAAGTGTGCAACTTTTGGAAAATTGTGTCGGAAAGATCGGCTTCCATCTGAAATCATGCAGCAACCCATAAAGCACAAAGTGCAGGGGCCGAGAAGGTAGAGGTAAGCGGGAACAAAGTCGACCGTGGTAACACGATGAAGACATTGTGGAAGGTGGCATAAGTAGAGAGTTGTCAAATCAAGCCGAAGAGAAGCATAGTGGCACAGATTGAAGCCCGAGACGGTGACAACGCAGTGCACAAGAAGCACGGCGGCGGCTCAAAGAAAAGCGGCGGCAACATAAAGACTTCTACGATCTGCAGCGGCTAAAAGAGAAGAGCGGTGGTTGCAGTTATGCATAAAGGAGATGACCACACTCATCCAAAAGGATGAACTGTAGCTAGCAAAGCAATTGCCTGATTGACAAGAATTTTATGGACTCGCATGGCTTTGACAAACTCAAAGATAGATACTACGAATTTAGATGGACGCAATGGAAGACTAAAGAAAAAACTCAAAAAGGAAAACACTTTTGAGATAGATCTGATTGCTCAGGAATCCACCAAGCAATCACCGGATCCAACCCATTTACTCTCGCTCATCGTAGGGAGCCAGAGAGACGGACGACTTGGAGGCGGCTCGGCGCAGACGCGCCAGGAGCCAGTCATCGCCCTCGTCGGCGGCGACACTGGCGGCGTCCTGACGGAGGAGGCGACAGAGCCGGCCAAGAGAGCATGTGGCGGCGAGGTGGAACTCGAGAGCCGGCAACTTGGAGGCGGCTCGGCGACGAGTGAGGCCGGGCGTGTGCGGCGGCGGAGGGGCGAAGAGGACCGGATCTGGCGATAGGGAGCCCGGATCCGCGCTGGATGAAGCGGCGTCGGTGCAGAGGCGGGTGCGGCCACTGGATCCGAGTGGGGCGATGAGGTGACGGTGGAGGCAACGGATCCGGTGCGGAGGAGCGATCTGCGGATGCGGGCGGCGAGTCTTTGGGCGGTGGCGGAGGCGAGGATCCGGACGGGTGGCGCAGGTCTTGGCGGCGGCGGCCGAATCCGAGGCGGCAACGGCCAGATCTGATGCGGTGGAGGCCGGATCCGGGCAACCTTGCGGCGGCGGAGATGTCCCCGCCCGCGTTGGTGCCGGATCCGGGCTAGGGCAGCGTGGTGACGCCGGATTCGGGCTTATCACGCCGGATCTGAGGACGAGAGCGCCGGATCTGGTGGGGGAGTTAGAGGCGCCCAGATCTGGCGCGAGGAGCCTGGATCCTTACCAGAATGGAGCGGCATCGAGGTGGAGGTGGGACGGCCTAGCGGCGGCACGGTGTAGTCGAGCTGCGGCTGGAAGAGGTGGCCGCCCCCGGGAATGGAGCACACATCCTGGGGCCTGTGGTGGTGGCGGCGGCCGAAGCGAATGCTAGGTTTAAAACTTAGGCTCTGATACCATCTTAATATGAAGAAGCTTGTTATATTGCAATAGTCCATAGGGCATATATATATAGTACAAGAGACACAAGGACCCAAACCCTAGACAATAGGAAATGACTTAAATACCCTTAACAGCCATCACTGCTAAGTTAGTTTTCATGGTGTATGGTGGGTGCAACTTTGGTGAATGACATGGTGGTTCTTGAGTGGATGATGTGACACAATGCCTTAGTTCTATTTGCACTCAGCTATAAACAAGCAAAGGGATATATGACTGATTGTTGGTAGGTTACAGAAAATAAAATTGTCAACTGAAATATTTTCATAAATAAAAAACGATGTAAAAAGTATAACGATTGGCCGATTGTTGGTGAGTTCTGGTTGAAACTGATAGAGTAGTTGACTCCCAAGGTAGCATTTTCCTAAGTTGTACCAGCCAAGGGCTAGGAACTAACCAAACTATAGTTTTCCTAATTCATGCTTTGCAAAAAGTTGGGATATAGTCTAATCGATCAAAGATAGTTGAAGAACATTTTGAAATCATTAGCTAAATAATTATAAAAAAATAGTGAAGGAAATAACTATGGTCCTCAACTTCTGTAATAATAAAGTTCAAGGTCAAGGTGGAAAACAGATACAATGAAGCTTTGAGGGAGAGGTCTTGTGGTTGTCAGTTAGTCTTTATGACTTGGTATGCTTCTTCAAGGAAGTTGGAAATTAATCAAAGATCATTGCCCTGGCTAAGGTTCTTTAAGACGGTAAGGCGAGACGAGCTGACCCACCCCCTTCACACCTTTTAAGCGGTAAAATAAGCATTTTAGTAGCATATATGTATCTTGTTGTTGCCATTTCTTGAGCCCATGTAGCTCCCATCCCCCATTTCCAATTGCTCTTCTCCCATGTAGCATCCATCCCCTTTGCAAGTTTCAACATATAGATTGTTATAAATATAATAGATACAAATTGTATTCCAATTAATTGAGTAAATACAGATTGATCACTTGTTTACAATCTCTCCTCTCCTCCCAAGCAACAAGCCACATAAATAATGAGCAACATAAGTCCACAATAACAATTAAGTGAATCTGAGATTAAATATAAGCAACTTGTTTGGGACAAAAGACTTTGTTGTTATTGTTGTTGAGATTAAATATAAGCAACGTAACAAATTAACAAGCACAACATAAGTTCACACAAATAACATAGGTGATAAAGTTCTAGATAAATTTTAAAGGTGTTTCTATTATTTTGATGCGACTAACCATCGAATCGATCTAGATCTAGATCCACAACATAAGTCCTCATTTCCCCCATCGCCTCATCTTTCCTCTCCCCCCAATCCAGATCTAGGCGCCTCTCCCCTCATGTTGCCGGCGCTCGACGCTGCGTGCCACCCCGACCCTTTCTCGGTCTCCTGCTCAACTCGGTTGGCTGCTGCACCCGGCGTCGAGCTCGCCTCCAGCCTCCCCTCTGGCCGATGGCCACCGCCCTTGGGTCCTCCCCAGGCCGTCGTGCCTTGGGTCAGTTCCCTGCGCTGGCGGCTGGCGCTGCTGCTGGGCGACGGGGATGGAGCCAGAGGGCGACACGACGCCGACCGCCGAGAGCTTGCTGCCTGTTGGGCGACGGGGATGGGCTGGAGGCGCCGCTGAGACTGGATCTGTGAGATGGAGGCGTCACCGAGAGACCGGAGCGGTGAGATGGAGGCGCCGCCGGCCGACGCCTAGGGTTCCAGGTGCTTCCCCCTTCTCTCTCTGGTTCTCACTTCTCCTCAGGTCACTCGGGTCGCTGAATTTTAGTCGTGGGCGTCACCTCCGATGCCTAAGTTGTCGCCTTGAGGCTTGCCGATGGCATATGCTGCCTTCCGTACGCCTTAGCAACGCCTCAACTCTAAGGCGGACGCCTCAGGCACCAACGGCAAGGCAGCGGCGATGCCTTGGCTCCTGGGAGCACCTTACTGCCTAAGCGACGCCTTGATAAGCTTGGGCCTGGCGCACATTCTATTGCACCTCATGCCATATTTAATTGATAGAAAATCATTGCTCAGTAGAACTGATGCCATCAACATTTGGTTGCCACTTTATGAGTTGTCCTTGTACTGGTCTTGAAGACCTACTTGATATTACACTGCTGGATTAGAGGGGCATGGACTTGTAGACTCTACTATTTTCCAGTATGTTGATAGATAGCTAACTGAACCCCTATTTCATTAGTGCTCACCTCACTTTGGTTTACTCAATTTTGGTCTCCACTAATCCAAACTTAGGTACGAGAGATTTTATTGACTAACTTGATGATGTTGCAAAATCAGATGTTAAATGAGCTATCTTGCTATCAAATACGAGCAGACAACGTTTTCTTCTGTCCTGCCTGCTGTCAGTTGCATAGAGGATAGCTCACTGCCAACTGGGCTGGAAAAAGCTGGGCACATGACCTTAGGCTTGATGGGTAATTGCTAATAGCCTGAAAGGTCATTGACTTGCAAAAAGTTGGTTGACCATGGCAGGTTTCCAAAAACAGGATGGGTTTTGCTTGATGAGGACAAAGTTGAAAAGACCCTATATTCTTTTTGTTATGTTGGAATAATCCCAATCACATGGGCCAAGAGGCCAAGATCTGGTCCCAGTGAATTGCACCTTGGGAAGTGAGATGGACATAGAGCTAGTAGCGGCCATGGCTCAGCTCAACGGCTTGGTGTAGCAGTGGAGCTCGGTGGCAGCACCTTGAAGCTCTGAGGGTAGCGGTGGCCCAAGAAGTATAGCAGAGCCGATGATCAGGGTTGAGGAGGTGGTCGATGGTCGCCCGAGGAGAGAGTGGATGGCAGCAACCTCCGACAGAGGCGATGGTGACAACTCGAGGAAGAGAGTGTTAATGATAGAAAAGGATTGTTATTCTATCCTTATATGCCTTGGTTTCCTTACCTGTATATGGCATATTCCTCTGTTTATTCCTTTGCACTTCCTATATATATTGCCCTTTAGACCTCATGAATATACACACAATATTCATAACATGGTATTAGAGCAAGGGCTCTGACCTTGTTTTTCCGCTGCCTCTAACATCGCCCATGCTACCACCGCCATTGCTAAGGTCATTGCCACCGCCGCCCGGCCGTCTCCGCCTCGAGCCGCCACCGCCGAGCCATCTCCACTGAGCCGGTCGGCAGGCCACCTCCGCTGGCCTGCCTCCGCCTGCCACCGCCGCCGCCGCCACCTCCGCCGTAGCCGCCGCCGCCATCTGCCGCCGAGCCACTGCCATTGCCGCGGATCCGGCTACTCGCCGACCGGCGCCGCCGCTGCATCCCGGTCGATCCATCGTCGTCTCCACCCGATTCGCACGATCACTGCCTGCCGCCACTTGCTTTGCCAAAAGCCCCTGAGCCGTCGGTCGCTACTCCGCCGGCTACCCGCTTGGCCGTCCGCCCGCTCGTCGCCTCGGCAATGCCCGAGCGAGTCGGCCGTCTGCTTCGACTGAAGCAAGTGAAGCGGTGGCCTTTTAGTTTTGTAGTTTTGTAAGAAAAAGAAAAGAAAAAATATAACGTTGATCTAACAGCCACGCCGTCTAGCGCCGCCTGTTAGACTTCGTTGCCTTGGTCGCCACGCCATACAGCGCCGCCTACCGATGGCTTCCATTCTATCTGCTGTGATCCATTCTCCGGAACAAAGCTCCATGGAACGAACTACAAGTTATGCTCTTCTTTCATGGAGATCACGCTTGATGGTCTCCACCTTTGGGGACATGTCATCGGTGCACGCCTTTCTCCACCACCCCTGGTTCAGCCTCCTCCTAGGCAGTCTACTTTTGCACCTTATGCAGGTGATGAGGCTGCCAAGGAGACAAAGGCTGCTGCTGATGAGGTTTTTCAGTATGCCATAGATGCTTTTGAGCGTTGGTGTGCTGACGAGGCCCATGTTCGTGCCATTCTGGTGGTCAGCGTCGACGACTCTATCTAGCCAGACATTGTTGGTCTACGGTCTACTCGACAGATCTTAGAGTACTTGTGTGAGCGATACCAGCAAAGTAGTGATGCTCAGTTCTTTTCGCTTCAGCGTGAGTTCGAGACGCTTCGCTCGAGAGATTCTTCTGTTGACTTCTTTCGAGCCCTGGCAAGTCTTTAGCGCCAGCTAGATTAGTTGCCTTCTCCACTTTATCAGGAGTCACAAAGTGTAGAATGCGGATCATGATCGCCTTCGCCTTTGTGACTTCGTTTCCGCCGCCCGAGTTTTGAGCCCGTCGAGCTCACCGCCGAGCCGCCTCTCCACGACCGTTACGAGGCCCTTTCGACGCTTCGGGCTAAAGAGATTCGTCTCAATTAGCAGCACAGTCTGTTCTGAAGCACAATCTGTTCCGACTGTGCTTGTTGCCCCTTTTTCGACTACGACAATGATATCTGCTTCGACTCTGGCCTCTTCCCAGGTGCCTGTCTCTGCTCCTGTTTTCGCACCAATTGGAGTTAAGTGCAACTACAGCAAGAATTTCGGGCACGACTACCAGAGTTGTGCGGTGCGAAAAAAGCGGAACAAGACACGTGGGGGTGGGCGACCAAAGGGGGGCCATGGAGGCCCTTCACAGGAGGACATACCAGCTCATCAGGTTTTGCTCAGAAAGGTGACTCTGTTTAGTAGCTTTGCCAGGCTCTACTTAAGCAGTTCGCTCACAGCTTAGCGGGTTCTGCTAGTTTAGCTCAGACGTCTCCTTCAGATACCTCTTGGGTTCTAGATTCTGGTGCCTCTTTTCACATGACACCGGACTCCACATCTCTCACTTGATGGGATCTCCGATTTTCTTTTTTTGGTTTCTAGATACCGTAGATTCATTATCGCACCGGATTTCTCTGGTTCGGGTTTTGGATCCTTGTTTCTGGCTGAAACTGATAGATTAGTTGATTCCCAGGATAACATTTTCCTAAGTTGTACCAGCCAAGGGCTAGGAACTATCCAAACTCCAGCTTTCCAAACTCACGCTTTGCGAAAAGTTAGGATATACTCCAATCGATTAAAGATAGCTTAAGAACATTTTGGAATTATTAGCTAAATAATTATTAAAAAATAGTGAAGAAAATAACTGTGGTCCTCAATTTCTGTATTAATAAAGTTCAACTTCAAGGTGGAAAGCAGAGACAATGAAGCTTTGAGGGAGAGGGCTTGTGGTTGTCACAGTTATTAAAGATGGATCTTAGTTCATCGGGGTAAACACTGCTGAGAAAAAGGCCAGGCGGCGTCGGTTTGGTGGGATGAGAGATTTGACTATAGAATGGGATGATAGAACTTGAGGAAGAGACTAGATTAATTCATCTTCATTACCTGATTGATAATAGATACATGCTGGCTCTTATAGGGATAGTTTGGCTTGACCTCGAAGAAATAATCTCTATCTCTAAGAAAACCTATCTCTAATAAATAGAATATATCTATAAGCTAGTAAACTCACCTAATAAGAAAACTATAATAAGTGGAATATATTCATATGGTAGTAAACACATCTAATAAGAAAACTAATTATGCTTATCTCTATCCTAATCAATCTAAGCTTGCTATGTGTGCTGCTACAGTACACAGTACTATTCATGCATGTGAACAGTGCGCATAAAGTAATTTCAGCACGTGACAACTTCTCCCCTTCGGACGGCTCGTCCTCGAGCTATGGTGGCGGCCATGGCTGCGGCCCTAGGAGACCCCAAGTTGATAAGATAATGTGACGCTCACTGGTGATTTTAAAGACCGTGGCCTCTACGTACAGGTGCAACAACATTGTTAACATCTGCGATCGTCACGGCAGATGCGGTGGCAACAATGGCAGCGTTGTAGTAGGCTTCCATGATGCAGTTGCCACTATAGGCTTCGGCAGGGCCACAGCGGCCTTCGGCAACACTAGCTTCGGTAGCAACATGGCGCTGGCGGGATGTGGCGAGTTGCGGCAAGTGTTGATAGAATTGCGCGAACGACATGTTCTAGCGGCTGTGGCAACGCTGGGAACAACGCCATGCCGCCTATTGTTGCGCTTTCTTCGATTCACGATCTTCTCCAAGGTGACACGCATATTGAGGAAGATGGTCATTTTGATGGCGTTAGCATGTATCGTGGCCAATAACTCGGCAATAGGAGTCATGGTTGTGAAGTCATGGAAAATGATCGATTGTTTTGATCCAAATGTAATGAACCTTAGTTCATCGAGGTAAACACTGCCGAGAGGAAGGCCGGATGGCGTCGGCTTGGTGGGATGATAAATTTGACTATAGACTGGGATGATAGAATTTGAGGAAGAGTGTAGATTAATTCATCTTCATTGCTTAATTGATAATAGATATATGCTAGCGCGACCAAAGGGGCCATGGAGGCCCTTCACGGGAGGACATACCACTCATCGGTTTTGCTCGAGAAGGTGACTCTGTTTAGTAGCTTTGCGAGCTCTGCTTAAGCGGTTCGCTCACGACTTAGCGGGTTCTGCTAGTTTAGCTCAGACGTCTCCTTCAGATACCTCTTGGGTTCTAGATTCTGGTGCCTCTTTTCACATGACACCGGACTCCACATCTCTCACTTCAGTAGGATCTCCTGATTTTCCTTTGTTCAGACAGCTGATGGTACTTCCTTGTCTGTCAGCTGTTAGGGTATTCTTTTCTCCACTGACTTTTTTGTTCCAGCTGTTTCTCATGTTTTCCAGCTTACAATGCGGTTTCTTTCGGTGGGGCAGCTCACTGATCTTGGTTGTAGGGTTATTTTTGACACACCTGTGTCGTCCAGGATTGATAGACACGGACGGTACTTGGGACTTGCCGATGCCGTAGGGATCGTCAGGGTCTCTACATTCTCGACCGCCTCCACCTTCCGTCCACTTCAGCTGCTCCTACTACATCTGCCTCTACCGCCACTGCTGCCACTACCTCTAGAGTTTTTACGTAGTGGCATCACTGTTTAGGACACCTGTGTGGGTCCCGTCTTCATTAGTTCGTCAGGGTGTTCTTGGACGTGTTACTGTTGACACGTCAATGTTTTGTCAGGGTTGCAAGCTAGGTAAACCGCTACAACTTCCTTATCATTCTAGTGAGTCCATGTCTTCTTGTCCTTTTGATTTAGTTCATTCAGATGTATGGGGACCTGCACATGTTATCTCAAAAGGCGGGCATAAATTTTATGTAATTTTCATTGATGATTATTCTCGTTTGACTTGGCTTTTCCCTATGTCTAATTGTGGTCAGTTTCTTGCGGTCTATCGTAGCTTTGCCATGATTCGTACTCAGTTTGAGTCCTCTATCCGTACTTTTCGCTGTGATTCTGTTGGAAAGTATTGTTCTGGTGCTTTCAGACAATTTATATCTGAGCAGGGCACTCTTTACCATTCTTCTTGTCCTGGTACCTATGCTCAGAATAGGGTTGCTGAACGCAAGCATCGTCATCTGCTTGAGACTGCTCGCACTCTTCTTTCTTCTCATGTTCCACCACAATTCTGGGTGAAGGTTGTTTCTACGGCTGCATATCTCATCAATATGTAGCCTTTCACTGCTCTTAAGAATGTCAGTCCTATAGAGCGTCTACTCTAGAGCCCCCCAGTATAGTCACCTTCGTGGTTTTGGTTGCACATGTTTTGTCCTGCTACAGCCTTGTGAGCGCACTAAACTGTCAGACCAGTCAGTTGAGTGTGTTTTTCTTGGGTACAATTCTGATCATAAGGGTTATTACTGCTATGATCCTTCTGCTCGACGGATTAGGATCTCATGAGACGTTTTTGATGAATCTCAGCCTTATATCAAGATTCAGCTCCTCGTCCTACTTCCACCATTGAGACGATCTCCTGGTTGTCTCTCTCTGACTCTTTACCCATTTCTCCCCTTTCACAACCTTCCTCTAACCTGTCTCCAGTGGTTCCTTCTGCACCTTCACCTCCTGTGTTGCCTTCTGCAGCACCACCTCGTGCTCCTGCAACACCACTCGTTTCTTTGGGATGCACTACTTCAGACGTCCTCGTTCTTCACCAGACATCTTCTGGCATCTTGCCGACAACGACGTCTGATTCCTTTGATGATGCTCTTCGTTACGCCATTCGTGACTGGACATCCCTTTGACCTCTTGATCTTCTTGGTTTTACTTCAACCGCTCATGCTGTCTCTGTCATTGAGCCTAGTTATCGTGAGGCTGCTTCTCATTCTGAGTGGCAGCTCGCTATGACAGAGGAGCTTGATGCTCTTAGACGTATGGAGACTTGGGATATTGTACCGATACCTGTGCATGCTCGTCCTATCACGTGCAAGTGGGTGTACAAGATTAAAACCAGGTCTGATGGTACTATTGAGCGCTACAAGGCTTGTCTTGTGGCTCGTGGCTTCCAGCTGGAGTATGGTCGTGATTACAATGAGACGTTTGCCCCTGTTGCCCATATGACCACTGTTCGCACTCTTGTTGCGATTGCTTCTGTTCATCGGTGGTCTATCTCTTAGCTGGATGTTAAGAATGTCTTTCGTAATGATGTTTTGCATGAGGAGGTTTACATGCAGCCACCGCCTGGGTATTCTATTCCAGATGGCCATGTCTGTCGTCTCCGTCGTGCTTTTTATGGCCTCAAACAGGCCTCTCGTGCCTGGTTTGCGCGTTTCATCTAAGTGATTACCGCTGTCGGTTTCACTGTCAGTGCCCACGATTCTGCTCTTTTTGTCCATATCTCACCTTGAGGTAGGACACTACTATATGTGGATGATATGCTCATTACTGGTGATGATTCCTCCTTCATCACATATGTGAAGAAGTATCTCAGTGAGCAGTTTCTGATGACTAATCTTGGTTTGTTTACGTACTTCCTTGGAATTGAGGTTTCTTCCATGTCTGAGGGTTACTACCTCTCCCAGCAGATTTATGTTCAGGATCTTCTTGATCGGTCTGGTCTGACTGACACTCGCACTGCTGAGACTCCTATGGAGTTCTCTCTTCAGCTTCGTGCTACTGATAGTGATCTTCTTGAGGATCCTACCTGTTATCGCCATCTTGTCGGGAGTTCGGTTTATCTTTTGAGCACTCGTCCTGATATTGCTCATGCTGTTCATATCTTAAGTCAGTTCATGGCTTGTCCTACTCATTTTCACTACAAACATCTCCTTCGTGTTCTTCGCTACTTGCGTGGGACAATATCTCATCACTTGTTTTTTCCTAGCTCCACTTCACTATAGCTTTAGGCGTATTCTGGTGCGACCTGGGCTAGTGATCTTTATTATCATCGTTCTTTTTCTGCTTACTGTGTTTTTCTTGGCTCCTCCTTGATTGCCTGGAAGACAAAGAAGCAGGCTGCGGTTTCCCGTTCGAGTGCAGAGGCTGAGTTGAGAGCTATGGCAGCAGTGACAACAGAGATTATTTGGTTGAGGTGGCTACTTGCAGACTTTGGAGTGCCTGTGAGGGGACCTATGACACTTATGTTTGACAGTATATGTGCTATCAGTATTACTCGTGATCCCGTGAAGCGTGAGCTCACCAAGCACATTGGTGTGGATGCTTCATACACTCGCTCACAGGTGCAGGAGGGAGTACTTGCTCTACAGTTTGTGCCATCAGAGTTACAGCTTGTTCTCTCTACTAGAGCGCAACATTTGTATTTTTCTCCAAACTCAGTATGTGTGATCCAACATGAGTTTTGAGAGAGGGTGTTAAGGATATAATATGATTGTTATTCTATCCTTATATGTCTTGGTTTTCTTATTTGTATATGTCATATTTCTCTGTTTATTCCCTTGTATTCTCTATATATATTGTCTTTTGGGCCTCATGAATATACATATAATATTCATAACAGAGAGACCTCAGGCGGAGGTGGCCCGAATAGAGGTGAGCGGCGGTGGCAGTCCAAAGAGAGGATGTCGGCAGCCTGAATACGAGGTCGGGCGGCGTCAGCCTGAGCAGAGGGGACAATGGCGGTGGTCCATAGAGAGGCAGCAGTGGTTGAGAGAGAAGAGGAAGGTGGTGGCGGCCAGAGGGCGGCGCCTGTGGCTAACAGTGGCTAGGGTTAGGGTTTTGGTGGTGGGAGAGGCCAAGGATCTGATACCACATCATGTTGGAATAATCTCACCTGGGCCAAGAGGCCAAGATCTGATCATGGACAATGTGTGGCAAATAAGCAGAAAACACCATTTACAAAGAACTAATACATACAAGGAACATATACTCCCAACACTTTTAAGTCCTGAGGCAATCTTCTGTGCGCTGCTGCCAGTTTGCAATCCATCAATAGGAGTATGTTTGGAGTGTAGCTTTTGCGGCTGAACTCGGTTCTTGTTCATTGAGATGTGTGGGTGCTGGCCACTTGAGCTTGATTGGTTTGTGGTGGTCAACCCTCATCAACCATCTTCACATAACACTCGCTAGTGCATGAGCTTCTACTTTGCTGCACCTGCACGGCAGCATGGGGCATCACCAGAGCAGTTCCTCGTGGTTACAACTGGCTGTGTGGCAGTGTGCGGCTTGTTGTGCCTGCATGAACACAGCTAGGCAGCAATGCAACATGGCATTGAAACTTGCCATTCAAGCATTCATGATACTCGGTAGTTTTTGTATGGCCAATAAACCCAGTTGCGCATAGCTTGGCTTAATAATTGGGCTGTGGATTTTATATGCTTGGTTGATTTGTGTATACAATTTTTTATTGATAATCATATACTGTTTTGAACAACTGTTTGTACATGCTCATCTTTTGTAGCTGACAGATGCTGCTTGTATGTTCTGTACGTTAGGATAACATGAATCAATGTTAGAATTATTTTTCTCTTTTTATATTAAAAAAACGTGGTCGAGCTGGTGACCCACTGACTCGAAACCTTGGCTCAGTCTATGGTCCAGCCAGTTCTGATGAACATGCTGTACTTCAATGTTAATTACATTCTGTTAACTATTTAGAGTACTCACTTATGCAGGGTGCTGGGACATATATGTTCAGGATAGATGACGAGCGTGTTATAGATGCTACACGGGCAGGAAGCATAGCCCATTTGATCAATCACTCGTGCGAGGTGAGAAAATATGCGTTCATTATGCAGATGCTTTCGAGTTTTTGTTAGTAGCTCTGTGCTGACGACCACATTATTTTCTCTGCTGCTATGTATTGCACATATGGATAATGGGACAGATATTTTAACTAGAGTACTAGACTTATGCTGACCATGTATTGTGCCAATACTGGCCATATTTAACATTCTTTCTCCGAAATGAGAAAGCAACAGGAAAAAAAGTAACTTAATATGCTTGAGCTGAGGATGGCACTTACCAAGCAAAGAATAATTATTCACAGCAAGTTGTGAGAAATTTATATTTTTCTAGAAAGAGAAAGGAATAGTTGTCCTTAGCAACATATATAGTAGGTTGGCCTTATCTTCTATGAGCTTATTAAGGGTTAAATGGTTTGTTCTGAAAATTCAAAGGCGTTACTATTAATAGAAACATATCAATGTACTGTGTTACTGCAATATGCAATTCATGCAAATAGTAGCTCTCAGTTAGCGTGGGTTTTTTCTTTGCCATTTTTTGGCACTTATAGTTTGCTTTTTATGGTACGTCATGATATCTGAATGTTTATATCTTAAATATTCTAAATTGTTAGAAGAATACCAAAAATGCATGCCTATGTTGTGTGCAAACTGCAAAGATGCGTTTTTGCAAGCCAGTTATCATAACAGTTCTTCACCATTGCAGCCTAATTGTTATTCGCGTGTCATAAGTGTTCTTGGGGATGAGCATATCATCATTTTTGCAAAGCGGGATATAAATCCATGGGAAGAGTTGACTTATGATTATAGGTCAGATTGGAATATCATATTACTTTTTGACCTTTTTAACTTTGTAGTTTTACCAATGATGTGGATGTTTTATTCAGGTTTGTTTCGAGTGATCAACGGCTTCCTTGTTACTGTGGATTCCCAAAATGCCGTGGAGTTGTTAATGATGTTGAAGCAGAGGTGCAATCATCCAAAATAAGGGTTACCAGAAGTGAATTATTTCAGCAAAGAGGAGACTAATGGTCAGTGTAAAAATACCTGCCTTCTTGTGCTAGTGTTAATGTGAAATTCTAACTGCCAACAAAAGTCTATATATATCTCTCATTTTCCAGTTCAATCATAAAATGTGGTGCTCTAGTGGTGTCTGATGCTCCTGTCAACATTTCTTTTGATGCACCCTCTAATAGATAAACATGACAACTATTCACTCGGGATGTTGAGAAATTATTGCAAAAATCATGTGATTTTTTCATATATTAAGGGGATTCAGAGGTGTAATAGACTATTACCTAATTTGTTTGGTTGCACAAGGGAACTGTAATGTATATCATTACAGTGTTTGGTTTGTAGTGAAAGAACTAGCAAAAGTAGTTCTGCTTTACCCATCTTTGACGATCCAACATGAAAAGCATGGAACGCTAATTCATCTGAAGAACATCATCCACATCTACAAAACACCAATTGAAATCCATATCTATGAAACACTAACCTGCTATCAACGAAACCCAAGAACCAGCTTGATTTCGATATGGGTGGGGGTGGGTGCGGATGTAGAATTGGTTCCATTTTGTAGGTAATCGCAACATTCCAGGGCCATCAAGGGTGCGCCACAGCCAAGGAAGCTCCTGCCGGCTGTGGTTTGAGAGGATCGTGAGGGGCGCATGTCCAGGAACACCAAGGGCGCACCGCCACCGAGGAAGCTCCTGCCGGTTGTGGATGAGGGGATCGTGAGGAGCACTGGCACTGTATAGGACCACCAAGGGCGCACCGCTGGCCGTCGCCGAGGAAGCTTCCCCAAGCCACCATGGAAGTTTCATCTTATGACTTACTCCAAACAAACAAACGAGATGGTTTCATCTTATGACTTACTCCAAACAAACAAACGAGATGGTTTCTTCGTTGCCTTTTCGAAACGGCTTATCGGGACAGTCTTTTCGAATCGGTTTATTGGCATTCGGTTTGTTCGCACAAACGCTTATTCTAGGGCTGAAAGCTATCAGCCACAGCCGAAAAGAACCCATCCTATAATTAGTTGACATTAATTTTAACTTTTCTGTTATGTATTGCTAGTCATGGAATGTATGGCCAGTTTCAGCTGGATAGCCTCTAAAATTTGATATTTAGGACTCAAAAGGTTTAGGAAGCACAAAAAATGAGGAAAACGTTAAGAAAACAAAGAAAAATTGAATTAACCAAAAAACCACCGGAAACCATCCAGTGACGGGTATGCTGCATCCGTACCAGTCATGGCTGGTTTTTCAAAAAACAGGAAATGAAACTATCGCTGCAAATGCTGTCTGGGACCTTCCCCTCAACTAGGCTCCTAGCTTGAGTTGGCACATTTGTGGAATTCCAAGCCTTGTTGGATTCTGTTTTTTATGCCCTATCCACTCTTGCCTCATATGGTCTGATTTCTTTTATTTTTTTTATAACCATGTGTGATAAACATGTATCATTTGAAGTCTTGTTGAATACGACAGCTCTGATCATGGATAGCATAACATTTTAATTAGGTTGCATATATTGTTTTCGGACCCGGAGTATTGATTGTGTCTACCTCGGCACATAAATTACAGCAAGATTGACATACTGCAGTCAAGTTAGTGCTCATTGCATTATGTGCATTTGTTTGCTTTTGTGCTGAACTGCTTATCATATTATCCTGTCATCTGGTTAGATTTATTTTTTTTCTGGACTAATCCATTCTAAAATACGCTTTGTAGTTTTTGAAAGGTAACAGTACATCCAGGGTTCTAGAAACAGTTGTGTGCGTGCGTTGTGTATCTATGTATATGTATATATGTGTGTGTGTGCGCGCACGTACGCGTGTCTGTCTAAACATTTTTGGTTGATTTTACCTTTTTCCAAATTTCAAACTTGAGTTTCTCAAGATTTGATATCTAGATTATGCTAAGAAGTAAAAATGCATCTATTCTGCAAAATATGGGGATGACTGTCAATTAGACCCTGAACCGCGCCCTTTATTAAAACTGGACTGATTGTTCTTCTGATTTTTGGTGAAAACCGACCGGTTTCCTGAATCCTTATCAATTGTGAGGCATCTGGTGGATCTTATCTTTTTGTGCCTTTGAAGAAAATTGTCCTTTTGATACGTAACTGCAGCTATAATGATAGCTTTAATCTTTGCAGGGAGAGTATGTGGAAATGCCCCAGGCTTGGCTGGGTTTGCTTAATTGAGAACTGTGTTGCCGGTGCTTGCTGTGAAATTCTAAAGAAAATGCCAGAGTTTATCATTCAAGAAACGCTAATTATTCTTACATTTTTTTAGAATGGATGCCAATGTAATTGTATAGCTATTGAGAAATAGGTTTGGCAATCCAATTTGCATTATTGGGAACCATAATTGAAATTGATCATGTAGGGCATCATCAAAATATCCAGTTTACATGTAATTCGGTAGTTCCTTGTGTTCAACATGCCCTGTTATTGGAGAAACTTAGTTAGAATTTTGCATATTTCATTTGGATTATCGAGGTGCCCTACAAGTGTTAACCTATAATTTCGTGTGGTACATATCTGTGATTCTCAATTGTTAATCATGTTCCTGTACGTACTGCTGCCACTTGTGTATTGTTATTGTGGTTATCGTAATCAACCTTTGTAGTTTCATTGGTTCTTCAATTTTCCCTATATACCGAGTTAGAAGGAAATTACCGCTTGCTACAAGAGTTTTGCTACTTGGCTGAAAACAACGAATGCTTTATTACCGGTAACGGGATTGACAATTCCAGCCAATTTGTTGAAATGGAGTTTATTTGATTCTAAAAGGCTAGGTTTATGGTGATGCTAAGCGACATGGAGGATGGAACGAGGGGACCCGAATTTTGGGGGATTTATACTCGCGATGGCAGTGCTTAACTGTGGCAGTTGCTCAAATTGGCCTTGGGGCATGGAAGAGGGTGGAAAGGCGTTCCTGGTGCTCAAATTGGGTGGTGGGAACGCGGCTGCGTTCTGGCAGCGCAGACTGGGCGCGCTCCAGGGCGTCATGGCGGACGTGAGTGCGTGGCATCCGGTGCTTCCCTCCTCTGTTGGTACAAGCCTACCACCATCGTTCGTCCATGTGGACCTACCCATTGTGACATGATGTTTAGCTTTATGAATGTGTTTTGCTAACGGTTCGAGTCTATATCTCTAATCCTTGTAGTATGATTATAAAGTGTGTAAATATATTTTGCAACTTATCGTGAATCAAGTTTTAACCCTTGTATGCATGGTACTATAAATTACGAATGTGTTTTGCAATATTTTTGAAGTACATATACTCTTGTCTCTATTGGAAAATGCAGCGCAGTATGACCGCACCTTGTGTGGCCGTATGACTAGGGCGATACTATTTGCTCTGTATGAGTAGTCGGACCGGTCGTGCGGTATAACCACACCTTGTGTGGCGGTATGACTGAGACAGTACGACCAGCTCTTTGAGCGGTTAGATCGGTCGTGCGGTATAACCTCACCTTTTATGGCGGTATAATCGACAATACAACCGGCTCTATGTGAGCGGTTAAACTGACCAACGATACAACCGGTTATGTGTGAGTGGTCAGACTGATCGACGGTACGACCGATTTTGTGTGAGCAGTATGACTGGTCGTGTGGTACTATCATGTATTAATTGATGGTAGTAGTTTTCCAGAGATCACTGTTTTCTGGTTCTTGGTTGTACGGTCCGATTGCCCTGTGTGGTGGTCCAACTAGATCCGACGGTAGTACCGATACCTGTGTGGGCGGTACGATCGACAACGGCTATAACAGCTAGTTTTCTAGCTGTTGCAAAGGTCACGGTAGTATCGGTTTCTTGCTGATTTCGTCTCAATTGCTAGTTTTTGTGTTGAGCGTTATAAATACCCCTTTGGCCAGTTGGGAGAAGGTTGTTAGTTCGCATTTCATCACTCTTGACCTAGCGTGAGATTTTTTTCTTAATTATGCATGTGTTGCACCTTGTGAGTAAGGAGAGAGGTCTCTAGTTGTATATGTTGTATCTAGAGGTGGATTTCGTATCCACTTGAGTTTGTGCATTCGTTGTACTTGATGATAGTCCAGCAAGCGGTTTGATTTGTTACTTTTAGAGATTGTTGACTGATAGAAGGCGTTGGTGGCGTCGTGTCTGGTGATCCCTTTAAAGAAGCTTGTGGAGAGGTCGGGCGTGTTATGAAGGTTAGAATTCATCTACTCGGAGGGGCAAAACGCTACCACTAGTAGAAATTGAGGTGTTTGGCTTAATTCGTGGAGCCAGTTCAATTCATTTGGACTTACCTTAATATGGACTAGGGAAACCGACAAGTCTCCCAATATTATAGTAAAAAGAAACCATATATTTGTGGTTTGCTCTCTTACGCTTAAATTTACATACTTGCAATTTATATTCATAGAAATTGAATTGATTGCTAGTCACTGTATGATTGTAAATCTTAATATAGACTCAGGGTGTTGATACACTTAGGTGAACCTAGATAATTTAGGTAATATTTGTGTAAAACCGATTTGATTTACTCTTCCGCATATAAACTCAGTTTTAGGCAAAGAATGAACTTTAAAATTGTATATTCACCCCCTCTAGTCGGCCTCCTTGACCTTACAATGTGGCAAGGGATATGGATGCTATGCTAGCTTAGATACGAAGTAGGATGCCACATCACCCAAAATCGCCTATGGAACCAGCTTACGGATGTGATTTGCATCGGTTTTACCAGTTGGAGGATGAGTTATACTCAGTTTTTGCAAATAAGGGACGAAAACTGGACGAACAAAAGAGTTGAGGATAACGGATGGACTTTTTTTTTTAACTTTTGACTCGTTTATGGGCCCCACATTAAAAACAGCCGAAGGTGCTAAACATTGTAAGGAAATTATGCTAAGCTTGGAGGCCACCAGTAGTTCTCAGTTTAGAGGCTGTGTAGTTTCTAAACACTGTAGATGATCTAAGGAAAAGAAGAGGTACCGGTTCGAGGCAATTAATAAAATGGTCCACCGGTTGGGCGAAGGACACCATCACTGGTCATTGTTGCTGCCACAAACTAAGGCCCTGCTCAATATAGCTTATGGCTTAAAGCTTAAGTTTATTTTTGCACTATTCATAATTTCGTCTTTTTCTGAATTGTTGATTTTTTTGACTTTTTTTGTTGGTTCTTTTTTTCTTGTATTCGTTTGCGTTGTCTGTGATGGGCTAACATATTTTTTATATTTTTCAATTTTTTTAAATTTAATTATGTTAAATAAGCCTCTCTCATTCTGATGTTTTTTCACCACCACAATGTTTTCAACCATAAGCTTTCAGCTTTCAGCCGAACCGATCACCACCTAAGGGCACTCCCCATAGTGCTTTTCACCTGTTACCAAGGGTTTGCCACAACAGAATTTGGGTGTCGTAGAAGAGAAGTGGAGGGAAGAGAGAGAGCCATAAGTAACTGTCATGCACTCAAACCAAGACACAAAATACAAGTTAAATGGATTATTGGAGGAGAGCTTACTAAAAAACTAAGACAAGGCACAAGATTTACGCTGCAATTAGTTCTTTGTGAGGCCCTTTAGTAACAATATTTAGTAGCAAACTATTTTAGTGATTGTATCTAAGATCCCATGTAATCCTTCTTTTTGCTCCAATAACAAGCTCTAGAACAAGGTACTGAGAATGCCGTAATAATATGTGTCACTGGACCTAGGAGTTGCAGACTTGCAGGATCGGAAGTTGGCCCTAATGCCACCTGGCAGCAATGGATATGATCTTGCGGAATTTTTTGTACGGATAATCTATTTTTTATTTAAAATTACATAAATATACCCGCGACTAAATTATTTACAACAATAGGCTCTAGTCGCTCCCCCATTAGGCGGCTGGAGCGTTTCGCCTAACCGGGAGGCGATTATATTATAGTCACCGTACGTTCAGACGAGTATATGCAGTTATCGTTCTATTGGGCGACTAGAATGTATCTAAGATCCCATCTAATCGTTCTTTTTGCTCCAATAACAAGCGCTAGAACAAGGTACTGAGAATGCCGTAATAATATGTGTCACTGGACCTAGGAGTTGCAGACTTGCAGGATCGGAAGTTGGCCCTAATGCCACCTGGCAGCAATGGATATGCTCTTGCGTCGTCGTGGAGTTGCGTTGGATTGCTGTTTCTTGGTGAGAGGGGATTGATGAAATGTTTATATAAATCATACTTTAGTTATTTTTTTAAATTTGATTATCGAACGTTTATTTTTTAAATCTAGTCCTCGTAGATTTATCAAGCTTGACAGGTACTTATCAAGCTAGGAGAGCTCGGTAGGAGCTGCCGAGCAACTTGTATGTGTTAGCAATTAATGCCAAGCGGCAGCGCTAATTAAATTCAATTAGTACTAATTAAATATAATCAGTACTAATTAAGTACAAACACAGTGCTGCATAGTATATACACAGAGCTACACAGTGTGCACATTGTGGCTGGCGGTGCCTTGCCGAGCTAGAGGAGCTTGGCAGGTGTCTGTCGTATACCCTTTGCTTAGTAGGTATCTGTTAAACTCGGTAGACCTATGGAGGAAGCTATATTTGTAAAAAAGTGGTTGGAGGGCTATTTTTTTTAAAAAAGTAACTACAAGAAAAAATAGCTTAGGGATTGACAGCATGGGTGGGAAGGTGTAGGGGGCGTTGCATCGGGACATACGCAAGTTGACGACAACGTCCGACAGGCGGCAACCTTCTCCATCGGTGATGGTGCTCATCGTCCAGCAGGTAAACATTTATGGTGTTTTCTATGCGAATATAATAAACTATCTTATAGCTGAAGGATTTCGCGTGCTGTCCTTGCTGCCGTACACTCCCGCGTTTGGCCCCCGCCCACCGTGTGCCTCCCTAGCGCAGGTGCGCTCCCTTACGCGTATCCTGGATCTCCATCGCACGCACAAATCACGCACCCACGCGACCATCCAGCTGAATAGGCGGCCCAGTTCTCCCCCAGTCAAAACCTTACCTGCCTTTTCCTCCAGCCCCACACCACCTCTTGCTCGACCCCCGTGCTTGCGGCTCGCTCCTCCGCTCGGCCACTGTGCCTCCTCCCTGCCGCTTGCGTGCGCACTCTCAATCGCCCCCGCGCTCGTGCCTCGCCGCCTTCGCTCTGCTGCTGCGCCTCCTCCCAGCAGTGGTTTTCTGTCGCGCCTCTCCTGCCCCCTTCCTCTTCTCACCTTTCTCCCCTAGATCCGACCGACTAGGGTCAAATCCACCGCCTCCCTATCGCTTCCCCCACCCCTCCTCCTCGAGCTTGCTGGCCGTGACTCATAGCCGGCTAGGAGCCCGTCGCCGCGCTTCCCCCTTGGTCCCAGCCTCCGCCCTCCTGGCTGTTAGAAATTAATCCTGTGCATGTATCTTTAATTTGGCTCATTTGTTTCCATGCATATAGTGCTAGTAACTCCATCAGTTTCCATGTATGTAGTGCTAGTAACTCCATTAGTTTTCATGCATGTAGTGTTGCTTGGTATACTTGTAACGGCATGCACTATAACCACATCCGTTACTAGGAGTTAGAAAGTCTTGTTTTGCATTATAAAAGGAAGAGAAAATGCTGCAATTTGTGAGTGGTACGCAGCACCAAAAACATTCGTGTTCCATCCTGTGTATGCACTCCATTTGTCGCGAGAGTTAGAAAATTGAGAGATTCGCAAGGGCGGCTGATAATTGGTATCAGAGCAAAATGTCGGCCCCCGTCCTTGCCGTAGGCCACTCCCGTACACCGTAACGACACGGTCGTGGACGCTCGCCGTCCCCACCGACGCGCCGCCCGCATCGACGCGATGGCGGCCAGCGTGAACTCGTTGTCCAGCGGATCGTGAAGGAGAGTAGTGGCTCCATCTCCTACCCCACGCTCACATACTCAAATTACTCCGATTGGGCGGTGTTGATGCGAGTCAACCTGCAGGCTTAAGGCCTGTGGGACGCCGTCGACACCGGTGATGTGCCATACCAGGAAGACCGCCAGGCCCTTTCGGCGATCCTGCGCGCGGTGCCTCCGGAAATGCTCCGACCGCTCGCCGAGAAGGACAACGCTAAAGAAGCCTAGGACGCCCTCAAGGCGATTAGGGTTGGGGCGGATCGAGTGCGTGAATCCAAGGCACAGAAGCTACGCCAAACATTTGAGTCCATGCGATTCAAAAATGGCGAGCACGTGGAGGACTTCAGTCTCCGGCTCCAGGGTGTCGTCAGCGACCTTCGCCTCCTTGGGGAGGACTTGTCGGAGGAGAAGGTGGTCCGCAAATTATTGCGTGTTGTTCCCCGCAGGTATCGCCAAATCGCCTTGTCCATTGAAACCTTGGTTGACCTCAGCACTCTGTCCATCGAGGACCTCACCGGCCGGCTCCACGCTGTCGAGGACCGTGGAGAGTCGGACGATGAGGAAGGAGACCAAGTTCTACTCACGGAGAAGGAATGGTCGTCGTACAACACTAAGAATACCAGCATGTTCGCTTCTCGCGCCGCTGTGAACAGCGGGAACATGTCGCGCTCACGCCAGCGCGGCCGGCGTAGCCGCGGGCGTGACGAAGGAGACGGGGAACCAAAGTTTGGGCCATCCCAGGCCGCATACCACGACATCTCCAAGGACAAATGCCGTTATTACGGCAAACTCGGCCACTGGGCCAAAGACTGTCGAAAGGCGAAGCGGGATCGTGAGAGGTTGGCTCAGGCGAATCTTCTCCAAGCCGAACCAGAGCAGGCTGAGGGCGAAGACGAGCCCACGTTGTTAATGGCTCAGGTCTGTGATCTCTCTCCCGCCATCAATATCAAACTAGCAGGCGCCGAACTCGTTATAAACGAGGAGCGCGCCCTTGTCACTCTCCGCGACGAGAGTGAACTAGTTGATCCAGAATGGATCCTAGACACCGACGCATTAAATCATATGACGGGCGCACGGAATGCATTCTCTAAACTCGACACCAGCGTGCGCGGCTCCGTCAAGTTCGGCGACGCCTCGCGAGTCCGCATCGAGGGGTGCGGCACTGTACTCTTCGCCTGCAAGAACGGCGATCACTGCGCGCTCACCGGCGTCTACTACATCCCGCGCCTCCGCAGCAACATCGTCAGCCTCGGCCACCGGCGAATCTCGGCGCAAGGCGGAGATAGAGAATGGCATCCTCACACTGCGCGACCCCCAACGCCGGCTGTTGTGCCGGGTTCGGCGGAGCGTCGGACGTCTCTATGTGCTCAACGTCGACATTGCACAGCCCATTTGCCTCGCGGCAAGGGGCAAAGAGGAGGCCTGGACATGGCATGCGCGTTTCGGCCACCTCAACTTCGATTCGCTTCACATGCTCGCTCGGCGCGGGATGGCGCGAGGCCTACCAGAGCTTGAGCACATAAATCAGGTTTGCGACGGCTTCCTGATCGGCAAGCAGAAGCGAACACCGTTCCTCGCCGCGGCGGTGTACCGCGCGTCGGAGCGCCTTGATCTCGTCCACGGCGATATATGCGGGCCCATCACGCCGGCAACCCATGGCGGCAAGAGGTACTTCCTATTGTTGATCGATGATCTAACACGCTACATGTGGCTCTTTCTGCTGGCGGTGAAAAGTGATGCTCCTGCAACCATCAAGCGCTTTAAGGCCAACGTCGAGGTTGAGACCGGCCGTAAGCTGCGTGTACTTCGCACGGACCGAGGAGGGGAATTCTCCTCCGTGGAGTTTGGTCTGTACTGCGCCAACGAGGGTGTCCAGCGGCACCTCACGGCGCCGTACTCCCCTCAGCAGAACGGCGTGGTCGAACGCCGCAACCAGACGGTTGTGGCCATGGCGCGCTGCATGATGAAGGCGAAGGACATGCCGGGGGAGTTCTGGGGCGAGGCGGTGTCCACTGCCGTCTTCATCTTGAACCGTTCGCCGACGAAGAGTGTTCGTAACAAGACCCCGTATGAGGTATGGCACGGTCGAATACCTACCGTGCATTACTTCAAGACGTTCGGGTGTATTATTTACGTCAAGGACGTGAGACCGCATTTGAAGAAACTCGATGACCGAAGCAAGGCCATGGTGTTCCTCGGCTATGAACCGGGAGCCAAGGCATATCGCGCTTACGACTCGGTGTTCCGGCGTGTTTGTGTCACCCGCAACGCCGTGTTCGATGAAGCGGCGAAGTGGGATTAGGCGGCTTCAGGAGAGTCCGTTGCTGCCTCCTTAGGCGATTCATTTACTATCCACTACGAGGTGGTTTCCTCCTCTGTGCTATCCAGCATGGCACCGGGAAGCCAGGCAGCACCACTGGAACAATTGGAGACGGCGGCTCCCAAAGACCCTGCTTCACCACGCACTCCGGAACCCGCCATCGAGTTCATATCGCCCCCAACTGCTGAACCCAACGTCGACGACGATCACGGGGCTCCACGGCGCTACAGAAGCATGGCCAACATCTTCGCCACTTCGAAGCCGGTGGAGCTCGACTCCGACGAGCTTCATTTAATCACCACTCAGGCGCATCAGGTTTCATGAACTGTGCAAGAAGGCGGGCATCGTCGAGGTCGTCACACGACAGCAGGATTAGGGGGAGAATTGTTAGAAATTAATCCTGTGCATGTATCTTTAATTTGGCTCATTTGTTTCCATGCATATAGTGCTAGTAACTCCATCAGTTTCCATGCATGTAGTGCTAGTAACTCCATCAGTTTACATGCATGTAGTGTTGCTTGGTATACTTGTAACGGCATGCACTATAACCACATCCGTTACTAGGAGTTAGAAAGTCTTGTTTTGCATTATAAAAGGAAGAGAAAATGCTGCAATTTGTGAGTGGTACGCAACACAAAAAACATTCGTGTTCCATCCTGTGTATGCACTCCATTTGTCGCGAGAGTTAGAAAATTGAGAGATTCGCAAGGGCGGCTGACACTGGCCGTCAGCTAGCTCCGTCGGACGCAGTCACCAGTCGCCGACAACCCCAGGTTCGGACCCTCCGACGCCGCCGCCTGGCTCCGGCACCGCTCCTCTGCGGGTCTGAGCTCGCCGGCCGACCACCCCTCCTATTACCAGGATGGTTCACCCTCTTCTTCTTACTACTAAATGCATTAATACTTTTACATTTGTGTTACTCATGAGTGCAAATCAGTTGGGAAAGTTGTGGGTGCCATCTTGTCGGGACTTGGTAAGGGATGCGCCGGGGAGCATGCCCTTCCTTCCAAGGACACTTGATAGCCCCTATGCTTGCCGCCGATGGTGCAATGGCTCTGCTGGCCTGGTGCTTATGTGCTGTGTCATGGGGTTGTGGAGGAAAAGTGGGCATACTCAATGGTTGGCTTGGTGTGGGTTCGGCGGCCATCGACTTTCCTTGTTGTCGTTGGTGCTATCCTCACGCCACAGTCTTCTCGAACTTCTTGGGGCCTCCTCTCCTCCTTCCTCCCTCTTCCTCTTCTCTTCCTCTCGGCTGGCTAGGTGGTTCGAGCAGTTGGCTGGGGTCTCTTGTTGCTTGTTTGGTTGGGCTTTTGAAAGCGGCCGAGCAATGGAGAGATCACGACTCTCTTGTTGTGTTCTGGTGTGTTCTCGGTTGAGGGCTAGGCAATTCCATAGCTTGTGGGGAGAATGGTTGGTGTTAGCTTTTGTAGGGCAGTCATGGCCCTGAAGCGCTCTCTCTCTCTCTCCTTGTTATGTTCCATACCAGAATTGGCCTTACCTTACCCTTACTCCTCTCTCATAAGTATGTGGGCTTTAAGGACTTTTGGATCCAGCAGGTGGGCACCGCATTATCTGATGGCTTTTCTACAATGGCAGGTAAGTCGATAAAATGTGGATGTTGGATTTCTCTAGTGCCATATGATGATGCCCACATAAGTGATACATGTCGATTGGCTCCGAACGGTCTGGGAATCTTTGTGAGTGCTATTGCTTCGGCATTTCTAAAATCGATAGGTCTAATGGCAAAACTCTTCTTTATTTCTTTTATTCTCACTTGGATTATTTCATTTCTCGCTTTTCTTTGCTACTGGTTTTACATGTGAGAGACTCTAGGTATTGAACTACACATTTCTAGATGTTTTCTATATAAAAATATATTTCTGTCTCTGATGGCGCAACGTAGTGTGCTAATCTTTCAAGTTCCTTCAGAGTGCCTCGGGAGTGGTGAATCGAGGCGACGACGGGGACTTCCGAATGGCGCGCTCAAGACGGTACCCCGCACATCTTTACAATGCTTTGACGACCGATGCCTTAGCTACAGAACATGTGGGCACAACAAAGTGATCACAGAGTCTGATTCGCTACGTTTGGTCAATCTCTGGAATGCCCGCAGCTTAGTAGGGACTTCGAGGTTTTCCAGTTAGGGTTTTTGCTCAGGTACCGGTCTTTCTAAATTGTAATCCTTCTTTTGAGTGATGGAACTGAGCTCTTGATTCAAAAAAAAAAAAACTAACTACCTTTCACCTGCCACGTCAACTTGATCCACATCAGCATCTGCCCTGCCACCCCATGTGCCTACGCGGCGGCTGCAGGCAGGTTTACAATTTTGTAACAACCTAAAATTTACAGCTTTTTAAAACCGAGAGCTTCAGAAACCACTCCCTGGAAGTTTCCAAAATCCTTTTGGTCATTTCATTGGTTTTCCTGATTGTACAAAACCTTGTACAATTTATTTCGGCATTTCTGCTGGCTGGAAATACATTGCTAAAGCTACACAGAAGAGAAAACCAAATAGCAAGATCCTGGAAACCAGAAAACCTCAATAGCCAGCCGAAAATCCAAACCTTTTGGCCATGCCGGCGCATTAACTCTAGTGGTGGAAACAAATCGGATACAATCGAATAGTCTCAAATACGAATACGAATCCATATTTTTAAATGAATACGAATACGAATTCGAATATTTTCAAATACGGATATGAATATTCTCGAATACGAATACGGATATTTTCGAATACGGATTTTCTCGGATACGAATATCGGATAAAATGGATTCCTAGCGGTTTTGCTGATTTTTTATCGGTTTTTGACCGGTTAACGGTTTTAAACCGCCTAAATTCAAATTTTGAATCTCAAAATTCGTACGGATTTTTCATGGGTTCTACAAACGGATCGAATACGAATCGAATAGTCTCGAATACGAATACGGATACGAATATTCTCGAATATGAATGTGAATACGAATATTCTCAAATACAGATACAAATATTCTCGAATACAAATACAAACATTTTCGAATACGGATTTTACTTACCATATTCACGTTTTTCTCGAATACAAATATCAAATAAAACAAATTATCCGTTACCATCTTCCACCCCTAATTAACTTGCAGCCTCCCTCGCCGAGCTTAACATCTGCACTTCTGGCCTAGCTACACTGCACTGCACTGCATGGCCAGGCCGAGCCCGACCCCGCTGCAGCGCCCGTCGCTAGCTCCGGCCTTGCTACCCCCTCACCGCGACGCGCCCAGCTGTAGTCACCTGAGCCCTGCTCGCCATGTCCGTACCGCCACACGCCACTATGAAAGGGACAACACGAGCATAGTGAGACGAGACCTCACGCCAATTTTGGTCGCCGGCACTACGGTTGTCGTCCTTAGCCACGGTAACTCGCCGCTACTCCGTTTTGCCGCCGCTGCAAATCTCCAAAATGAGAGCACCTTGCCGCCCCTTGGCTCAGACCGCCATGTCCCCTAGCTACACGGACCTTAAGCGAACCAGATGCCCAACATTCCTGGCTAAGTCCCTGCCAGAACCACGCCAAGGCCGTAGAAGGCCGCCGCTTGCTCTGTTTCACCATTGTGTATGTCGTCTCACCAATGCGCGCTGTCCCAGCCAAATATCACTGCTCCAGAAGCGTCTCCATGGCTAGCCGATGCTCTCCAACCTGTTGACCTCGCCGTAAAGCCACCGGAACCGACGCCGCCATGGACACCCGCCACCCAAGCTCTTTGTCCACGGGTGTTGTAAAATTATAAGGTAGAGAAAGAGATTTTTGGAGAAGCCGCAATGCGCTAGCCTTCTCAGTGCCCTGCTTATATACTCGGCAATGTGCCGGATTAAGGAATAGTGACATCAGGCACATGAATTACAATCAAAGAGATTGAGACACAGAGAGAGAGAGAGAGAGAGAGAGAGAGACAGAGATTACAGGGATTGTATCGGTTTGTACTGATACCAATCCAATTTATCTATACATAGCTCATACTATCTATATATTGCATAATTATATCTTTAACACCCTCCCTCAATCACAACTGATAAGATTGAGATTGCGACTTATCTCTGTGAGTTGTTGAACAGGGAGCGGCTTTGTAAACACATCGACGACTTGATCTTGTGACGACTTGATCTTCTGATGAAATAAACTTGATCTCCAAGGTATTCAATGCCACTCTTTCTCTTACAAAATGAAATTCGACCTCAATGTACTTCATTCTAGCATGAAAGACTGGGTTGGCAGAGATATAGGTTGCACCCAAATTGTCACACCATAAACATGCTAGTCTTGACTGATAAATGCCTAACTCTCCCAACAAGGATTGAATCCAAATGATTTCAGAAGTAGCATTGGCCAGCGCTTTATATTCATATTCCGTACTGGTGGAGACACTGCGGCCTGTTTGCGAGAGCTCCAAGAGATAAGATTGGAACCAACGGAAATTGCAAAACCTCCAATTGAACGACGATCATCTGGGCATCCCGCCCAATCCGCATCCGAGAATGCACTCACCAAGGTTGAGGATGACTTTTTTGTATAGATAAACCAACTGAGCGTATTCGCTTAAGATATTTCAAAATGCTCTTAACAGCTATCCAATGCAAGCTTGTTGGTGCTCTAAAGAACTAACAAACTTTGTTCATAGAGTAGGCAATATCTAGACGAGTCAGAGTGAGATATTGAAGTGCACCTACTAAGCTTTGATAAGCTGTAGCTTCTACTGCAGACAAAACTTTTCCATCTGTTTTTGTCAGATTTTCGGTGGTGCTCATTGGAGTTGCAACAGGTCTGCACTCTTTCATCTTAACTCTTTGCAGCAATTCACACATGTATTTTTTCTGAGTTAAGATCAACCCTTAGGATTTTTTCTAAACTTCAATGCTAAGAAAATAGTGTACATCACGTAGATGTTTGATAGCAAACTCTTCTTGAAGTTGTTTTGTAACATGATTCGAGGAGCTTGCTACTATAATATCATCGACATAAATCAACATATAGATGATGTCACCTTGATGATTGTATATGAACAGTGATGGATCAGCCTGAGAAGATATGGATACCATTTCCTGAAATTTTGAGCTCAATTTTGAGAACCAGGCTCGTGGAGCTCGTTTCAAACCATATAGTGCCTTCTTGAGCTTGCAAAGATAATGCTGAGGTCTTGAATTTTGATAACCCAGGGGTTGCCTCATATAGACTTCCTCTTCAAGTACTCCGTGCAAAAAGGTATTTTGTACATCAAGTTGCCAAAGATGCGATCCTCTTTGAACCCTTTTGCTACTAGCTGTGCTTTGTATTGGTCAATGGAGCCATCAGCCTTCCGTTTGAGCTTAAAAACCCATCTGCAGTCCTAGGTCTAAAATCTGACTATTTTTACCTTGAAAAATAGTCGAATGTTGTATAGACACTCCCATTTTTAAGAGGAGGCACCAATTCCCAGGCCTGATTTTTAAGAAGAGCACTATATTTAGCATCCATAGCATGCTTCCAGTTGTTCTTTCAGAGCCTCGGCATGGGATGTTGGCTCAACCGTTGCCGAGGAGGCATGTCGACAACACCCATAAGGTACCATGCCATCCGTGCGTAGCTTTGGTTGTTGAATGTTGTCGCATAGCCTTGTTGTCATAGGATAGTTCCTAATAGGCTGTTTAGCAATGCCTGACGTCAAATGATCCTGTGGTAGCAGCAACGACTATGGTGGTAGATCCTGAAACTACAGCAGCAGCAACTACAATGGCTGTGGCAACAATGAGTTTTGTGGTACCTACTGTTAGAGATATGATTGCATTGTATTAGGATAGTTTGGATTCTTTCCATACATGTGCTCTTTCCTTATATGTATTCTTTCCATATTGTCATCCTGTACTCGTGTATATATACCGGCCCTTTGGCCTCATATGAATACAAGCGATATTCATAACATGGTATCAGAGCTCACCTAGGTTCTACCGTCGTCTCGCTTGTCGTGCCGCACGCCGGCCTCCCACCGCGCCGCCGCCGGCCTCCTCCCGCCCGCCGCCGCCGCCGGCCTCCCACTGCGCCGCCGCGCTGGCCTCCTTCTCCACCCGGGCCGCCGCTCCGTCTTGCCGCCGCTCTTCACTCGGGCGCCGTCGCCCGTGCGCCCGCACCGCCGCCGCCATCCGGTTCCTCTCGGCCGCCGCGCCTCCACCCACTCCCGGGCCACCGCGCCTCCACCTCAGGCTGCTGCTCCCGGCCGCCGCGCCTCCTCCCGGGCCGCGCCTCCACCGGGCCTTCCGGTCCGCCGCCTCCGGCTCCCTCGGCGGCGCCTCCACCTCGAGCCCCGACGCGGCGCCTCCTCTCGGGCAGCTCCTCCCGCCCGCTCCTCCACCCGGCCACCGCCGCTGCGCCGCCGCTTCCCACGCTCACCGCCGCCGCTGCGCTTGCGCTTCGCCGCCGCCGCCCTCACGGGGGAACCCTAGTCTGGTTCCCCCTCGCGCTCGGTTTCGGTTTATAGTTGGGCCGGCCGGCCCAACAAAAGAAAAGAAAAAAAAGAGAAAAAAAAACGTTGATTTAACCGCCGCGCCGTCCAGCGCCGCCTGTTAGACCTCGTTACCTTGGTCGCCGCGCCGTCCAGCGCCGCCTACCGATGGTTTCCGTTCGCCTGAGTGGTGCTGGTCTGCTACCACTTCCGCCGCGCCGTCCCGCCGCTGTTGACCTCGTTACCTTGGTCGCCGCGCTGTCGAGCGCCGCCTACCGATGGTTTCCGTTCGCTGAGTGGTGCCGGATGCGCTACCACATCCCTCGTGCTCGTGGCTCGTCCACCGCTACACCAATCGCTCCGCTTGAAAGCACCGCCACCTCCGGCCGATCGCCACGGATGGTGGTGGCGCCCTCCATCGGTGGTGGCCATTCTCACTTGCTCCCTCTGTGACAAGGTCGACCACGTCGAGTCCCAGTGCTATAAGCGGCGGCATCATTCACGACGTTCTTCTACTAGCACCGCACGGTGCGCTGCTTCTGTCGACGTCGCATCAACTCCTTCATCGACTTCTCTCACTAAGCAGAGATAGCCGACTTGACGCTTGCTTGCCGCCGGGTTCTCCTCGGCGAGTTCTGCGGTTCCTACATTGGCGTCTACATCGACTCCTTGAGGTTTCTCTCGGAGCGGAGATAGTCGACTTGACGGCGCCTTGCTACTTCCGTTCTCCTCGGCGAGCTCATCGGTTACGCTCATCGACTCTTGCACCTGCGACACCACCACCTCCACGATCGAGCACCTCCCGTGGATTCTTGATTACGGAGCATCTTTTCATATGACTCGATTCTTCCACTCTATCCTTCATTACACCTCTTGATTCTCCTGTCAGTGTTCTTACTGCTGATGGTACCTCTCTCTCTGTCTCTGGTCGAGGACCTCTTAGCAACTCATCTTTTCATGTTCCCTCTGTTGCTCATGTTCCTCGCCTTACCATGCAGCTTCTTTCTGCTGGGCAGATTACTGATCTTGGTTGTCGAGTCATTCTCGATTCTGACTCTTGTTGTGTTCAGGACCGCCGCACGGGAGCCACGATTGGTTACGCCCTCGGCGTCTTGACTCTAACGTCTTTGGGAGCTTGACTGGCTTCACCTTCCTTCCGCTGCCACCGTCGCTGCCAGTCTCTCCGCTTCTTCCACTCCGTCTACCGGCTCTTTCCAGCAGTGGCATCATCGTCTTGGCCATCTGTGTGGATCTCGGTTGTCATCTCTAGTTCGTCGTGGCCTTAAGGGTGCATCTCGGAGACGTGTCTTTAGATTGTCGGTGTAAGTTAGGCAAACAGTTGACTTCCTTATCCTCATAGTGAGTCAGTGTCTCAGCGTCCTTTCGATCTTGTTCATTCTGATGTTTGGGGTCCGGCCCCCTTTGTTTCGAAAGGAGGTCATCGATACTATATCATATTTATAGATGATTTCTCTCGCCACACTTGGATATATTTCATGTCTTCTCGTGGTGAGGCCTTGTCTATCTATAAACAGTTTGCCACTATGGTTCGCACTCAGTTCTCCACTCCTATTCGTGTCTTTCGTGCTGACTCTGCTGGCGAGTACCTCTCTCATCACCTGCGCAGCTTCCTTGCTGAGCAGGGCACTCTCGCTCAGTTCTCTTGTCCTGGTGCTCATGCTCAGAATGGTGTTGCTGAGCGCAAGCATCGTCACCTCCTTGAGTCGGCTCGTACCCTGATGATTGCCGCCTCTATTCCACCTCACTTTTGGCCGATCTTCGTTTCCACCGCCACCTATCTCGTCAACATCCGACCTTCTTACGCTCTTGAGGTGCAATACATTTGGCGTCTCGTGGTCTCCTTCCCGACTACTCGCTCTTCGTCTGCATTTGGCGCGTTTGCTACGTTCTTCTCGCCCCTCGAACGCACCAAACTAACGCTCGATCTGTTGAGTGTGTTTTTCGGGATACGATCGCGAGCACATGGGCTATCGGTGCTGGGATCCTGTTGGTCGACGGATGCGGATCTCTCGGGATGTGACTTTCGACGAGTCTCGTCCCTTCTACCCACGTCCTACCTCTCCTTCGACTTCCTCTGTGGTGTCTCTGTCTTTTTTTGACCTTTCCAGATACACCTATCTCTGTCTTGCCCTCGTCCACCCGTCCCACTGAGTCCCCACATATTTCTCCTGTGGCCTCTCCGCCGTTGTCGCCTCCTGCGACTCCTCAGGCTCCCCCCACTACACTAGTCTACACTCGTCGACCTCGTGTTGAGGATCTTCCAGATGAGCCATCTTCTTCGATGATTCATCTTCGATGCACCATCTTCCCCGATGGGTCATCTTCTCCTCCTCGCCACGCTCTCCGCGATCGCCCGATCGCTTGACCCCCTGCTTTTGCCTTTCTTTGCGCAGACTACTCGTGAGCTTTGTTTCTTCGGGATCTTGTTACTCACCCCGAGTGGCGCATGCCATGGCCGAGAGATTCTTGCTCTTGAGCGTCTTGGTACTTGGGATCTTGTTCCCTTTCCATCTCACTCTCGTCCCATCACGTGTAAGTGGGTCTATAAGATTAAGACTCGCTCTGATGGTTCTCTTGAGCGCTATAAGGCGCGTCTTGTTGCCCGTGGTTTCCAGCAAGAGCATGGTCGTCACTACGACGAGAGTTTTGCTCCTGTGGCTTACATGACCACCGTCGCACTCTTCTTTCGGTGGCGTCTGTTGCGCCAGGTGCATTCTCGACTTGATGTCAAGAATGCCTTTTAATGGCGAGTTGCGTGAGGAGGTCTACATGCATCCGCCACACGGGTATTCTGTTCACGAGGGCATGGTCATCCGCCCGCCGCTCTCTCTATGGCCTTAAGCAAGCCCCTCGTGCTTGGTTTGGCGCTTCTCTTACGTGGTCACTTCTGCTGGTTTTTCAATGAGTGATCATGATCCTGCGCTCTTTGTCCACACCTCGTCTCGTGGTGGGACTCTTCTTCTTCTCTATGTTGATGATATGATCATTCTCGGAGATGATTACGAGTACATTGCCTTTGTCAAGGCTCGTCTTAGTGAGCGAGTTCCTTATGTCGGATCTTGGTCCTCTTCGTTACTTCCTTGGGATTGAGGTTACGTCCACTCGGATGGTTTCTTTATGTCCCAAGAGAAGTATATTCAGATCTTCTTGATCGCGCTTCCCTCACCGATCGTCTTGTTGAGACTCCCATGGAGCTCAATGTTCATCTCAAACCCTCGATGGCGAGCCTCTTTACGATCCGACTCGCTATCGTCATCTTGTTGGGAGTCTTGTCTACCTTGTCATTACTCGTCCGGATATCACTTATCCGGTTCACATTCGAGTCGATTCGTTTACGCTCCCACTCGGGTCCACTACTGACCACCTTCTTGAGTTCTGCGATACCTTCGTGGGACTATCTCGTCGTCTCTTCTTTCCATGCTCCAGCTCTTCTGACTTGAGCTTATTCGGATGCTACTTGGGCGATGATCCATCGATCGCTGGTCTATCTCTGCCATCGTGTTTTTCTTGGTGGTTCGCTTATTGCACGGAAGGCGAAGAAAGCATGCAGTGTCCTGTTCGAGTGCAGAGGCCGAGTTGCGAGCTATGGCTCTCTTGTCGTGAGAGATTACTTGGCTACGGTGGTTACTTGAGGATTTTGGTGTTTCACACTACACCGACTCCTCTCTTGTCGACAAGATGCAGGTGCTATCGGTATTGCTCGTGATCCCGTGAAGCATGAACTCACCAAGCATATTGGTGTTGATGCTTCCTTCATGAGGTCTTGTGTGCATGATCGGATGGTTGCTCTTGATGCGTGCCTTGAGCTTGGATAGCGGATTTCTTCACGAAGGCCCGGACCAAGCCGCGACATGGCTTCTACCTCTCCAAACTCGGTGTTGTTGATCCACCATGAGTTTGAGGGGGGGTGTTAGAGATATGATTGCATTGTATTAGGATAGTTTGGATTCTTTCCATACATGTGCTCTTTCCTTATATGTATTCTTTCCATATTGTCATCCTGTACTCGTGTATATATACCGGCCCTTTGGCCTCATATGAATACAAGCGATATTCATAACACCTACAACAAAGAGGATCCGACTGCACAGGAGCATTAGTGGACGGGAAAGAATAATCATTATCCATGTGGTCTCCCCCATCATTTTGGTGTTGAGAAGGATGTGATGCATCCAAAGGAACAGCAAAAGGATATGATGCATTCGAAGGAACAACAGAAGAAAAAGAATCGAAGACCCTATGGAAGGTGGATCAGAAGGTGTATATGGTGTCTGAGCAAAAGGGTAAGCCATTTCATCGAAGATGACAACACAGGAGATATACACCCAGTATGTTGGGCCTGTTGGCACATGGAGGCACTTATATCCTTTGTGAAAGGGACTGTACCCAAGGAAAACGCAGCATTTAGATCGAAACTCAAGATTGTGTGCATTGTATGGTCTAAGATTAGGCCAACAAATACAACCAAAAGTTCGTAAGAATGAGTAGTTTGTTTTAGATCCAAAAAGACGATGCATAGGTATGTCTAGATTGATGACTTTGCTTGGGGTTCAATTGATAGTTATGTCGTGTCAATTGTTGTTGCTAAGCCTGCCTTGATACTGATGACATCTTGTTAATCCTTGCTCAACCTAGAATAGGAGTTATAGTATACACAAAACACTAGATAGGTTATAACACTATGCACACAGTCACTTGGTTATTAAATGACACATCATCAAACAACAATAATTTATGCTGTGGTTAAATTGGTTTTGCAGTCTGGCTATGCCCCTCACCTGAAGCATATAAGGACAAAACCCCCTTGTGCTATGTAAGCACGATCGATTTCTCGGACTTGGTTGTTTGCTGCTCTGGCAGATTGAACTTCCACAAATTGGGAACCCGTTAACATGCGGTCGACATGCTTATCCTACGTATTAGCCTCTGAGTGACTAGTGCTTCATAGAGGAGGAATTGGATGGCCACACATGTATACATATGGTTCTCACCAGGTCTATGAATATTCAGTCGAACCGAAAAAACTGAACCAAATCGGACTGAGCTAGGATGGGTGGCTTGTCTATTGAATGGATATATTTTATATGTACATATTGTGGACTTGTGGTCATGGTTCAGTCTCCAGTGAGCTAGGATGGGTGATTTGTGGTCATGAATGTTACATTGTTACTTTTGCTTGTTAGTCTTACTCTTGTATAATGTATAATGCTAGAGTAGACTATTAGCCATTTTTTGTGGTAGCTAAAAATGGACAGAGCACATTATTAATCATTATGCTTTATTGCTTTATGCATATGCCATCGAATCTCCATACTCCATTAGAGTGTTTCTAAAGTTCTAATTCTATTGCCAGGAGTATATATATTATTGCCTACTCGTCTTGCTAGTGTCTATATCGTTTGCTAGTGTCTATATCGAGTCTCCATACTCCATTAGAGTGTTTCTAAAGTACTTTTGAAAATATGGTTTGATATCAGTAAATCAAACCATATTTTCAAAAGTACTGTATATTACCAAACTAACAATACCGTATTTACTACATTTACCGAATCATATGTACCAAAAATGCCAAGCGCATAGCCCTAGTTCTCACAACGGTAAGTGACTATCAGGTGCTAAGTGCAACCCATCCCAGGGCCAAGCTGGGCCAGCACATGATATAATGTTTAACTTATCAGGTGGAAGGAATTGATATTTGGAGCAATATTAGAGTGGTGGTCAGATTTAGCACTGTTTGTCACACGAATACCAAATTTAGCCCCCGAATCACTGTAATTTCATTTGTAGCCCCCCTCCCTGAGCGCGGGACTACGCGAGTTGGACACGCGTGTAGTGGTGCGGTCGGGGAGTGCACACTCAAACTGTGCGGTCGGGAGCGCATGACTCAAACTGTCCTCGTCAGCGTGGTCGTAAACCATGGTTGACGACCACAGCTTATCCGACCACGGATTACGATCACGCTCGCGAACACGGCTTACGACCACGCTCACGATCACGCCTTACGACCACAACCACACCGTACGACCATGCCTTACAACCACGACCACGGCTTAGGCGACCACGCTCAGGTCTAGTATACGGTTTAAGTCATGTGCTCCCCGACCGCACCACTGCAGACGTGTCGCACTCCCATAGTCCCGCGCCCGTGGAGGGGGCTACAAATGGAATTACGGTGATTCGATGGCTAAATTTGGTATTTGTGTGACAAACTGTGCTAAATCTGACCAAAGTTCGCAATATTACACCTTGTTATCCCAACTTTGGGTTTTGGGTTTTTGGGTGTTTGGGATGGTGAAACGGAGCTAGAAAATAGATTGGTGGGCTCGAAACAGACAAAATGGCTATATAATTGTATTTTTGGGCTTTGAAATGGCTTAATGGGTCTGGTTACTATTCAAGACGGGTATTTACTGTTCAAACCGGGCGGGTTACTATTCACAACGGGTGGGTTTAAATGCTATCGAGTGTTTACTGTTGCTTGCGGGTTTCACGGTCTTTAGGCGCCTGGCTTAACGGGTTGAAGGAACAGTGCCGCCCGGCACTGTTCTTCTTCCTCAAGCGCCCACATGCACGCGACCAGAAAACAGGGAAAGGAAGCGGCGGCGGCCGGCGGCACTACAGGCTATAGTGGACTCCTGGGAGTGTCACGGTCCCATTTTTGGGGTCGGCGGCGGCCGGGGAGGCGGCTATCGCCGGCGCCGAGCCGATGAACTCGGGACGGTTTTCGGTGGCTATAGGGAGAACAGAGGGTTAACTGGGCCATTGAGCTGGTGGTTGAGCATCCTTGGGGTTAGGGAAAGCTCGTGGGGCGACGATTTGGGCTGGGGAGGACTGTGCGAGGCTGGCCACGGCGAGGCACTAAGGTCGGGCGGCGGGCTTTGCGGGCAGGGAAAGAGAAGGCTCGGGATGCTAGGGCGACGGTCTGGGGAGGTTTCTGGGAGCAAGAGGATGCTACAAACGTGGGCAATCGGAAAGTAGTCAGCTAAATTGTTGGAATGGGATTTGAGCTCACCTTGGGGATTTTCGGTGATTGCCGGCAGTGGGGTGGCGAGGGTTCAATTGGGCGGGTAGGGAGTTTCACGGGAGTATGTGGAGGGGTTCAGGAGGGTTCGCGGCTTTTATAGACGCCCAGAGGCGGTTTGGCGCCGTGAGGGGCCATGGCGGTGGCTACACCTGGCTGGGGTCGAGAGGATTCGAGGAGGGTTGGCAGGGAACACACATGGGTGCCTTGGGTGCGAGGTTGCGGTGGTCAACAATTGCTGGCGCGGCTCAGGTCGGACGAGAGACGGAGGAGGGGTTCCTGGCCAAAATATCCCGGCGGCAAGGAAATTGCGGTCGAGCTGTGTCTTGCCAGCCAAGAAGAGGTGTCAGGGGAGGACAGAGGATGGCGTACGGCGTTCGACAGCGGTGCAGAGGCGTGGCAGTGAAGGAAACGCGAGAAGGCGCGAGAGAGCAAGAGAGATCTTGGCGACGGCAAATATCAGAACGGCAATTGAGAAAAATCACAGTGAACAGTGTCCGCGCGAAATCTCGCCGTTGAGGCAATGCAGGGGTAAAATCCAGGCTTGGGCGGCTGGGATTAAAGGAGAATTTGTCTAGGATTTGTGGGGGATCAAATTCAAAAAGAAAATTCAAATTTTTGTGAAATTTTGGTTTGTTTCAAATAACATGTCAAACACTTCTAGTGGTATGTGAAAAGATTGCTTAGAGGTGGTGTTTTGTTCAACTCATGATATTTTAGTGGTGCAATGTGCAATTTAATCTTTCCTTTTTATTATAGCATGGGCTCCATCTTAATGCCTCTTCAGTAGTACTAAAGAGTAGAGATTTACAGGAGATGGTGGGAAAGGTGGGAGGATGGAGATCGAGAGGCGTACACTAGCACCTTCTCGGGATGTTTAGTACTTGCTATTGAGTTATCCTGTTATTGGTATTGCTCTTGCGGCATCAAACAAAAGAAGACAGCTTACATGGAAAACACACAACAATTTTTGGTTATATCTCTGTGACCAGAATTTGTTGCTAAGGAACAATGTAGGAAACTATGAGAAAAACTGATCTTGACTATTACTACTCAGACCGATTGACTTCCATACGCCCCTCCTCCACCCTGACGCTGTCACCCCAAACAGAGGTTGTTAAGAAAGAACATCAAAAGTAAGATTACCAATCAACAGACCAACGAGCCATACTTATTACAAAAAAACCAAACACTCAGTATTTTTACTTTTGCGAAAACACTTTGTTCGTACTAGTCGCGTGTTTGCTGACTCGTGTGACCACGTGTTACATCGTCGGATACAAAAGGATAGGAGAGAGCCGTGAGATGTTCATTAAGGTAGAGTTGTTGGTCCATGAGAAACAAAAGCCAACCAGGGATAGCTTATGTGGGTCCCACCAATACATCACTTATGCTCTTGTGCTTTGACTTGTCCGTCGAACCGAGCTCGAGTTGGCGTACAAGCTTGAACCTGGGCTTGAGCTCGGCTCGGTCTAAGCTCGAGTAGGGTCGAACTCGGCTCGGTGAAGCTCGATAACAATTAAAATAATTTATTATGCACTATTTTTCAATAATAAGAAAATTTTAAGTTCAAGCTCAGCTCTAGTAAACTCGATAACAATCAAAGTAATTCAAATATACATTAGTTTTCAACAATAAAAAAATCTCGAGTTCGAGTTCGGCTCAAATAAGCTCGGTAAGAATTAATATGTATTACTATTTAAGCTCGAATCGGAGCTCGCGAACTATTCGAGCTCGGCTCGGTGAAGCTCGCGAGCTCGAGATCAAGCTCGAGTTCGGCTCGTTTAAAGTTCGAACCGAGTTTGAATCAAGCCTAGAACGAGCCGAACTCAAGTAGCTCGCGAGCTTCGAGCTTTTTTTACAGCCCTATCTCTCTCTCATCTATAGCAGACACTACATCCCTTTCATGAGACAGTGTGATGCAAGCCAACTAGGACAAGGTTGTGTGTGATATAGAGGCACCGAGGGGGGCATGTAGAGATTGTCTCGAGTGGCAGTGAGGTGAAACTTGCTGAATTTCTCGATGGCATTGATGGATCTCGCCTCTTGAAATGACAAAGAGACTTCAATTCAGGCAGTGTCAAACCCAAGGTGCGGCATCAAGCTTAAAGGAGCTAGCCGATTTTAGTTTTGTTGTGTTCAAAGTGCAGCGTTAAGCTTGAAGTTGTAGTGACAAGGAAGCTTCAATTCATTATTTGTTTGAGTTGCTTCCTCATCATTTAATTGTGTGAGTTGATCTCTGACTTTGAGTGAGTTGCCACCCGATTTTCATTGAAGTTGCTAGTAGTTTCACAAAGTTGTGATTTGCTAACCAATTTATATTGAAGTTACTATCTAGTTTTCCTATGAGTTGTTAATTGACTCGAGTTTTTCCGTGAGTTGCTAGCCGATTTTCACTGAAGCTGCTACCTAATTTTCCTTTTTAGGTTCTAACTTATTTGAGTTTATCTGTGAGTTGCCACTCTATTTTCATTGTAGTTACTACCTAGTTATGATGTGAGTTGCTACATAATTTGAGTTTTCTTGTGAGTTACTAGCCAATTTTCATTGAACTTACCACAGAGTTTTCATATGAGTTGCTACCTTTTTTGAGTTTTCCTCTGAGCAGGCTGTTTTATTTCATTAAAATTGCTATCTGGTTTTCCTATGAACTGCTACCTAGTTTTTCTATTACTCGATCGCAAATTTCTTTTGAAGTTGCTATCTAGTTTGTTACCCAATTTGAATTTTATTGTAAGTTGCTAGTCGATATGGTAAAACTGCAATTTCCCCTTGACTGTTCATGGATACAGACTGATGTCCTGTCTACCGATTTTTTGGGCAGGCACATTACATTTTCATTGCGGCACTAACGATTACAAAACATGACGCAGCTTACTTAACTTATTAACTTGACATTTACCAAATCAACTTATTAACTTGACATTTACCAAATCAGTTGTCTTTGTTCTGTCTACCAATAAAATAAAAGGTAAGAAAAGCACTGAGCATGATAACACAGCTAGCATAATGCTGTACATTTGTGGCGTTTGTAGAAGGGCGGGCTCCTATTTTGTGCCAACACAATCATATTTTTGATGAGGCTCCCTCTAGAACCTGTGCGGCAGTGACTCCTCTGTACTGACATGGAGATGTACCTGCACTCTGCAGTCTAACTCCATCGATAACTAGATTCGTTTCGGCTGTGCCCTCCTGTTCTTATTCCCCAGATCAGGTTGGCTTGAGGGAGTCAACTTTCGAAGAGAAGCATGCAGCATCATCACTGCAAAACATAGCACGCTGAATTTTTAGAAGAATCAGAAGAAACGGGGAGACGGAACTAAGGAAGGGGATAAAGCCTAAAGGATTACTCACCTGCATAACTCAACCCAATGGCATATACAAGAGCAAACTGCAGGTTGCATACATACAGTAATATACCAGTAGCTGTTCCGAAACAAAACAATTAGATAATTACAGAGACGACAGTACAAAACTACAGGTAAGATAATCAAAATGAAAACAGAGATGAACAAGACCCATGGGACTAAACTTACAAGTTGCACATGTGGGATGCGCGGGTGAAAAAGAAAACGGAAAATTTGATAGTGTTTCCTAACAAGAGTAGTTAACTTTAGTTGAACCAAAAACCAGCTTTTAACATAAGGGCTATTACAGGGCAAGCAGGGAACACGCCATAAGGAGTATGTGAGCAAAGGTTCTAAAACTCGGTAATAGGTACTTGCTAGGTCACCTCACCTTTTAGCAACTATGTGGTAATTGGCCATGTAACCGGTTTTCTATTTAAATTTTGTTTGTTTGTTTGTATGTATGTACGAAAATGGTTCCATACTCTTTTGAGTACGTACTCACTTCTCATATACCGCTTTAATGGTATTCTTATACATTTTTATCCTTTTGAGTGTACTCTAATAATGATTATAAGATACTCCAAAGTAAGTTCTATGAAAAAATTATCAAAGTCCTTTTTATAACATAATTTGTGTATATACTCATTTTATATGGAAAAGGGTATATAGCAAAAACAAGGGTTCCGATGAAAATTTTTCAATCAAATCGCATTGGAAAATATTAGAATTAATATTTAAACATATCGAAAGTGATAAAAAGGTATAAAATGTTTGTTTATATGGTATATTGAAAATGAAAGTATGTATCCTCGGGAGTACGGAAAAGGCTTCATGTGTGTACGCGTGCGCGCACACGCGTGTGCTAGTAATCTTGCATGTGGAATCCACGTCGTACATAAGAAAAAACACCACGAAACACATTAGAAAATATTAATGCTCCGAAAAAACCCATGCATAGTCGGATAGATGCCCAGTGGCTACACAGTTTCAGACATGTGAATTGACATTGAGTGGGTTCTTTTGGACTATAACTTATGACTTTTTGATAAAAATTTTGAATTCTGGCTGTTCGCAAGAGAAAAGTATGGAGAAGAGATACTCGCGTGCAATTTTGGCCGATATAGATGAAGTCGGGACAGTGTCTACTCGACTTGTATATCATATCTTGAAAAGACACTCTGTTTGAAAGCTTGTTATAGAAAGTCAAGCCATAAACCTAAAAAAACCCACCCGTTAATGGCATGTTTAGAACTTGAATTTTCACATGAATTTGTAGGAAAGAACATAATCTTGCACAAATCTTATGAAATTCATTCAAGTGTTTTAAAGTGGACCTGAAATGAGATAGGGCAATTGGTGGATAAATAAACTGGAAAATCTCACCATAACTAAAATTAGCTTTCGAGCCAGCAACACAAATTAATGAAACAAAGCTTCTCTGCTTCAAGCACATATTGGTTTTCAAAGCAAATCCGTCATTTACCAAAAACAAAAAAAGGAGCTACTATTGGATTAGATAAGTCCCAAATAAATAAAAAATTTATCCACATTCATGATTCTGATAACATTTGTACATCCTATGGATCTGATCACATTTGTACATCCTATGGAATATGGATAATGTCCAGTTAATTGTTCAACCTATTTGGGTTTTGCAGTTTAAGACACATGCACCGTGTGCTGGTAGCTGCAATCACAAGGTGAGAGGGATGCAATTGAATGTGAAGAGCAAGCTACAATAGGCAAGCGAATTGCTTGGAGAAGAGCCAGAGAGATGTGTTAATTCATTTTTTTTTCATGCACCGCACATAGGTTCTGACAGTTGGATTTTGTAAGTTCAGAGTTGATGGAGGGCAGAGATTAGTGAGAAAGCAAATCAACGGTTGGTATTGAGCTTCGGTTGTTTGGGCGGGAAAATAGAAGGAGGGATTTGAAATCCAAATTCAAAACTTGTATATTATATAGTAGTATAGATATTCATATATCATCAAAACAAACATCTAATGCATCTCTAATCACTAAAATCCCTTTCACAAATCAGTGACATAACTATTGATTTGCTTTAGTCACTAAATCCCTTTCACAAATCAGTGACATACCTTGTCACCAAATCCCTTTCACAAAAGCAAGACCTATTGTTTGTGTCTTCTCACTAAATGTTCATTTGCCTAAGAGGCTTCTATATAGCAAGTTAGCAACCAAACCAAAAGCTATCATATGACTAAACTAAAGCTTATAGATATCAAGTAATTAACTATACTAATAAGCGCTAGACTGCTAGACTACTCTCCCGCATCACTGGCAACACAGTCTAAATCATTGTTATCAAGCATCAAGTCATCATCATCTTCTTCGCTTTCGGTACTGTCAAACTCCATTTCATCTAAAGCTTCCACTGCTGTTGAAGATGATCCCATCAGGGTCGCGTGTATAAAGGACTAATATCCAAGTCTATCTCAGGCGTAGCTGCCTTGTTTTTAGGTGTGAAGCTGTCAAAAGGTGTGAGGCTTGGAGCATGTTGTGGTCTGGTGGACACAGTCCGAACTTAGCACTAACGCGTTGAGATTCATGTGCCCACTAACCACATTGTAATCGCCCGGTTACCCAAGTAACCCAAGTAATCGCCTAGTTAAATGTGTTAACTACCCTGTTTGGCATACTTGTGACCAGGAGGCGACCTGTTATGAGTATTCCGCTGAGTAGACCTGTTTTTAGAACATTAATTGACCAGTTACCAGAAATATCAAACCCTACTTGTTTCGACAATACCGAGTGAAAACATTGTTGCTTTTGCTAGAAATGATGTTATTGGAGAAGTTTTTTACAAGGTTGAGAAAACAATAAGTCCGTAAAAAATACAAATAGAAAGCTATAAAAGTAAGGGTAGTGCTTCTATGCTCTCAACAAAAATTGAATTGCACAAATACTAAAAATAAGTGAATGAAACCACCTAGAAAACAGATCTGTAACCGCTAGTTTCTGGCTTAGCAGCCAGGTCCTGTGATTTGCAAACGAGAGAGAGAGAGAGAGAGAGAGAGAGAGAGAAGGGTGGACGGAACCTTGGTTGGCCGCAAGGGCACTTCATCCCTTTTCTATTGATTGTCTGATCTTTCAAATTTATTACTTGCTGGCCTTTGGTGGTGAATTTTTAACATGACACATATATCTACTGTAGCCAAAGTAACCATCCCTTTATTTTTACAGAGCATACACCCCAGAATATTTGTGAGCTGGGCTTTTTCTGTTTTAGATCTCACAGCTTTCTGGACCTCTGGTGTGTCTCTGTATGCTGTAACTTTATTCTCACCTTTTCTCTGCTTTGTTTCCTCTTGGTTAAGACTGTTTTTAGTTTCAATTCGGAGGCATACTGCCTTTCATTCTAAAACAATATTCTCCAGAATATATATTCAATAAAAAAATCAATTACAAATACAAGATTGTTATGCTATGTTCTTTGCTGTTTTTGTCGTCTATATTGAGATATAGTTCTTTCAATATGTTGAATCCTCAAAAAAAAAAAAAGAATTTTATAACACATATAAAGCACATGCTGCCTTGTTTACAATCAGAAAATATGTGCCAATTTTATAGAAATGCATGTCTGTTAATCTATCACATCATGCATGCATCCAAGAAATATGATCTAGGCCCAAATAGTCACAACACGAACAGCAAGGTAGTTGCTTGAAAAAACATGCTGTTAATGATCACCACAGATTGCAAAGTTATGATAACATGAAGGCCTTGAACCCACATCTAACCTATTCCAATCATCCTCCACTCATATATTTTTTAACAGTTTGCAAAGAATCTGCATTGAATAAAGTATTGCAAAAACGTGTCTAACAAAAAAAGTAAATAGAAATGTGGAGGAAGTAGAGCAAGATGCACAGCAACTCTGACAAAATCTCATGCACTTAAGTTATCAATTTGGATGAGCAGAAATAATAGACATAAATAAGCAACACAGAACTAAAAAGGTGAAAGTAAAGTTTGTTGCATTTGCAATGTTTTATTTCTCTTGCTTGCTTTTATGCATGGTTGTCACGGCGGAGTCGGCGACCACGGCGAGCGAGAGGCGCCTGGACGCCTAGGCGACGCCTAGGCGAGGGCCCGGCGACGCCTAGGCGACGGGCACGACGACGGATCGAGTCTCTCGCGTATATACTGCGACTCTCTGTCTTCCGCCTCTCTCTCTCGCGTATATCTCTCGCGTATATACTCTGCCGACTCTCGCGTCGCGTCTCTCATCTTCGCCTCTCTCTCGCATCGCCGTCTCCCGACTCCGTCTCCCGACTCCGATCTCCCGACTCCGTCTCCCGACGCCGATCTCCTCCCCAACGCTTCCTCCCGCCACCTCCTCCCGGCGCCTCCCTCCCCGCCTCCCTCCGCCGCCTCCCGTCGCCTCCCCCCGCCGCCTCCCCTGCCGCTTCCCCGTCGCCTCCCTCCCCGGGCGGGAGCCGCCGAGCACGGAGAGAGACGGCAGGGAGGAGGAAGGAAGGCGGCGGGAGGAGGAAGGCGGCAGAGGGAGGAGGCGGCCGCCGAGAGGAGAGGGAGGACAGCGTCTGGGTGGCGGTGAAGCTAGGGTTCGAGCAAGGCGGCGATCCTCCCTGCGTCTCCTCCCCGGCGCCAGGATGACTTGGCGTCGCCTAGGCGACGCCGTGACAACCATGCTTTTATGCATTCCATGAGGATAAGAGTTCAAACTTCAAAAGGTTTTTGTGCACAAGTTTAAGCAGTGCATTTCAATTGATATCTAACATTCTACAATTTCCTAAAAACATTTTCTAATTGATCAAAAGATGAATACATGAAAAAACAAATAAGGTATTATTCTTCATTTATACTATATGGAAACTTGGAAAGCATGCAAATGGAACCTCAGTACAGGATATGACCCATGGAATAGAAAGTGTAAAGGAAGAAAAAAACAATACACTGCAAGAAAGTTGAACAAGTTATGTGTTTGGGAATCTTCAAGCATATCAAGAATTTCTTGAAGAACATAAGGTTCATACAAAACTTTGTGGGATTTTTTTTGCTCGGAGCATTTAGATGAACTTATTGAACTTTTGGCAAAAGAGACAAAAGGTCATAATCATTATAAGAAAAAAATGATGCACCTTCATAAATGTAATTTGGTAAGACTAACTGTATGTTGTCATCTTCAAAAAAAAAAAGGGAGGCAAGTATTGTCTTCAGACCTTAAATTTGCATCTATTTTTCCCTTTGCTCTATGTCTACCAATTTTGTGGACAAGCCTCTTTTAACATTTGAAGCTGTTAATGCTTCCACAACATCACATTGCTTTGTGAAAGATACCATTCTAGACCAGAAGAATCTTAAGAAATGGATTCCTTATATGTTCACTTATTTCAAAAACGAAGGACCAAAGTATCTACACTGTCGGCAAGGCTGCTGCCATTGAAATCCACGAGCTGTCCATTTCCCCATTCCACTTGAAACATAATGTAGCCTCTCTCATCACCTATTCGACCTTGCTTGCGCAAACCAAATTACCCCTCAAAAAAATAAAATCAAGCCGCGTGTTTGTGCAGAAACAGCATTTGCAACCAAAAACTCACCAATCTGCGCGCAGTGCAGGATAGCCTGCCCAACCCCGGGCGCCCGTGTGGCGAGCCCCCACCGCTCCCGGCAGTACCGCACGCCCTCCCAGACGGCGAGGCTGGCCAACATCCCTAGCAGCGCCATCGGCATCCGGTACCTACACACACCACCAACAGCAGCAGCTGTTTTATTTGTCCAACACACACGCACGCACGCGCGCGCGCAGAGAGGAGATAGAGAGAGAATTAATAACAAATGTAAGCAGGAAGGCACGCAGATGGCATACAAGCAGCACGCGAAGACGAGGATGGAGAGCGCGGCGTAGTTGCGGGCGTAGCGGCGGACATTCTCCTGGACGCGGAGTCGGGCCTGCGTGGGGGTTGGGGGCCAGGAGTAGGAGGCGGCGCCGGGGGGCCCGAGGAAGGCGTGGGACCAGGAGGGGGTGGGCGCGGCGAGGTCGGCGGCGGAGAGGCGGGCGAAGGGGTTGAGTGCGAGAAGCGAGGCGAGGGTGCGGGCGAAGGCGAGGACGTCGGCGGCGGCGCCAGAGGAGGCGGAGGTGGGGTTGGCGGGCGAGACTCTGGCGGTGGCGGCGGTGGACACGGAGGCGGAGGAGTCGAGGAGGTCGAGGTAGCCGGAGTCGCGGAGCCAGCGGTCGAGAGCGGGGTCCGGCACGCTCAGCGAGAGCGGGTTGGGCTTGAACGACGACGAGGAGGAGGAGGACATGGCGCAGCAGCACGGCGCGGCGGCGGGGTACGATTAGAGTAGGATGGAGGCGGAGGTGTTGCTTTGCTGATTGCTCGCCTCTCGCGGCGCCGGCGCCCGGAGAATTTGGAGAGAGAATTTTGGAGATTGGGAGCGAGTCGGGGCGAGGGGCATGGGAGTTCGGTAGAAACTAGTTACCGTCGGCATATTGCCCAATGGCCGCGCTGTAGGTAGGATGCAGAGGGATCGGGTAGGGACGTATATTATTTATTTCGTTTTTTTATACTTTTTTTGTTAGAGTTAGAATTAGATATAGATAGTACTGGATATAAATATAAATACGGATATTTTTTTATGAATATAGAGCGAATACATGCCGCTCTGAATACGGTTAGTCTCGGTCACAAATATTTAGTCGGATAATACGCGGAAGCAAATTTTACATGATGACATGGATAAATTAAGCAACTAGTAAATTTTAACTAACAAAGTAGCAACTAGCAAGTAAATTGTCAAGGCTAATTAAACAAATAGTAGGCTAGTAGCTAACTAGCTACATACAACATGGTTCAAAAGTACGAATTGCTTATAGTCAAGTAGTCTAGTACATCACTAGTTCATTTGTCCTGTTTGGTGACGAAACATGCTGCACTTTGTGTGTGATTGAACCTTGAACATATTTAACATTTTAATTAAAACAACATCGGCTGGTTCTTTGAAAACAGGTCAGTTTAGGGACCATAATATAGAGCATTTTGTGAACAATTCAATTCAAAGTATTGGTTTTCATGGATAAATTACAGTAACTAAAACAGTACTCTATAGGGAAAAAGTGAAAATGAAATCTGCAAAACTTGCAAGGTCTACCAAAGCTCTAGTTTATTTCTATTGGTAATTGGTGGTTAATTTTGTTTAATTCTTGATACAGCAGAACCATTGACAGCTTGGTGAGACGGGTCAAGCAACTGCATTGTTCAGCTATTTTGTTCCCTCATCCTTTCTGCATGGTATAACCAAATAGCCACCATTAGTCGATTCATTTTCTGAGGACATAGCTTTTGACCACATTAACACCAAAATTTCACATGCATCATTCTCAAACACTAATGTCTCGATCTTTGATAGTGAAATGCATAACTTTCTTGGTGCCTGCTATATTTCAAAAGCAAAGAGACCATAGACCAGCTGGTATATTCTAGAGAACATTGATGTAAACATAGCAAAATCAATAGCCTAATTCATCTAGAATAGATACTGTTTTGAGGCCTGGCGGTCTCTAGACTGCCATAGGCCTAGTTGTCTATAAGATTACATCAGGCATACAAGTGAGCTAGGTACAAACTTCATCTGTGCTAGCTTCAATTTCTTCATCTTTTTTACCTACACCAACCAGTTATGCTACTTGCTTGTGCACTGGCTCATTTTTTCATTCCCCCGTATTTGGCCAGTGTGATAGAGCCGTTGCATTTTCCCTTCCATAGTTTCTACCAATCACTAACAGAAAGTTCCCATGTGATTGCAGGTTCATTTGTTGGTGTTAGCCGACCAGTACAAAAAGACATACAAAATGACCATATATGGCAATTGGAATGAACCTTAATCATGTTACCGTTCTTTTGTGCATAAAAAAGTGATTTCATAGTATTGGTTATATTAGATCCATTGAATGAAAACACTAAGATCAGAAACAATTACTCTGTAGATGTTGAGAAAACACATAGGGAAGTGTTTCAAGAATAAAACTAATCTTGTTCTCTCTTTCAAGGATTTCCCTTATGGGGCAAGACGAGAGGCGGGGCGCTGGTCTGTGGGGGCGGAGGCGGGAGGCGGCATCACCGATCTATGGGGGAGGAGAGGCAGTGGCGGTGTCGGTCTGTGGGGATGGAGAGGGCGGGCGGGCGGAGTCGGTCTATGGGGACGGAGGCGGCGCGCGCCATGCAGGGCGAGAGGCGACCGACGCGGGTCTGTGGGGGTGGAGAGACGGTCGAACGATGGTGCGGGAGGGACTGTGGGAGGAGGACCGAAGGCGGCGAAGGGCGAAGGAGGAGACGAAGACGATGACGAAGCAGAGACGGCGACCTCGATCTGGATTTTTTGGGAGCCGTAGCCGCCGCTCCCGCTCACTAGAAGCTTCGCAGCCTTCGCTACTCGCTAGGGTCAAGCGGTGAGCTACTGAACTGGGCGTCGGCCGTGTCGCCGCTCGGTCGGTCTCGCTAGGGCCTCTTGGTCAGTCTCGCTCTCGCTCCTGCTTGCTAATGGATTGGGCCGGCAATTGGTTGGAGGGCCGTGGACATTTTCCGGATAGTTACTGGAAAATACCCGGATAGTTCCGTATCCATCAGATAATGTCTTTTTTGAATATGTTTTCGTATCCGACAAAAAATATCCGAATCCGTTTCCGTATTCGACAAAAACTTCAGATATCCGAAAATATGCTCCGAATTATATCCGAATTAAAATGGATGGACAGTCGGTCGAGAAATATCCGCTCCGTTTGCACTCCTACCTGTAGGGTACGGGCCTGGATAGGACAACCCGGCTAGATATAGTATAATTGGTCTAAATAAATTATTGTACCGTACCGGCTCACATGTCTATACGTTAGTCTAGATATGACACGAAAATAGGTCAGACATTGCGCTCCGTGCTGAGCCAGTTTGGGTGTGCTTAACCAAACAGACTGTTGATGGTTCGTTGATTTTACTGCTAGTCGTAAATAATTTTATTATCAATTGTAAGTAATTTTACTATTAGTCGCTGAGTCATAAGTATTTTTACTACTAGTCATAAGTAATTTTACTATCTATCGCAAGTAATTTTACTATCAAGTCACTCGTTCGAACTTAGAAGAGTACAGTAACCCTAACATAAGTAATTTTACTGCCAACCACACAGAGTGCATAATTCAAACTTAAACCAGGGCAGACCAACAACAAAGCAAAAGGAGCAATAAAAAGAAGTGGGCAACATTTTTTAGTAGCATGCTCGCAAAAGGCAACAAACAAGAGAGAGTAGTAAGCGATACTAATGGAGCTCCAAGGTTTACAACAACAGAATCATGCAGTTTTTCTCTGGTTCCGACCTAGGTTGCTGCTATAAGAAACAAAAGCTCCTAGATTTCGTACAAGCTATAGGAAACACAATGCTTAAGTTGTCAGTTAATATAGGGTCTGTTTGGCACGGCTGCGACTTATGGCTTTTGGTTAAAATGTTTGAATTTTAGCTGTTTGCGATAGAGATTATGGAGAGAGATACTCGCTTGCGATTTTAGTTGATACAGATATTGGGCTTTTAACATGCACTACAATTAACTTGTAAACCCCGTCTTAAGAAAATATCTCGTTTGAAAGTTAGATACTATAGCAAAAGCCAAAAACCGTTAGCTTCGGTAAAAAAGAATAGGGCCATAACCAGGAGCTGTAGTAAGCATATGTGAAGTATATTGCAGCTGAGATTTCATCAAAACCGCTTGTAGGATATAGGTTCAATCATGCTCGATCTTTTTGACCCTTCGATGGCAGTCTATAAGTTTTCATACAGGAGCTAGAGGTTTTAACGAATTGGGTAGAAGAAACTAGACTTTGTTGAGCTTTTTATGTCTAGATTGAAAGAGATGGATTTGGATTTGTTGTTAAATAGTTGTTTTATAATAAAACGATGAACTTGCGGCCAATTTATTTTCACAAAATGGATCATCTACCCGTGGCCACTTAACAAGGCACTGGCCCTTACGGGTAAACATCACCATTCAGGCTTCATGGATTTGGATCAAGTACAATGCTTCATGGACCTTGCACACAGGATGGGCAGTTGGCCAAGTACTATTGCCACAGCAGGTAGCGTCAGGCCTGCTATAGGATTGTAGTGATCTTCAGAGAGCAGCATGCCCTAATTCTATGATTGTAGTAATCTACTCCCTCCAAACATGACCTTAGGAAGCAACTGGCACAGCTCATGCAGCGGCAGCAGATGATGACGGGCAACCTTGGCGACCTCAAAAACCAATCTGTGGCGCACAACATCGCCATCAGCAAGCTGCAGCACAGGTAGGGATGGAAAACGATAACAAATAATTCGTTTTATCTGATATTTATATCCGAGAAAATGTGAATGTGGTAAGCGAAATCCGTATTCGAAAATGCATGTGTTCGTATTCGAGAATATTCATATCCGTATTTGGGAATATTCGTATTCGCATTCGTATTCGAGAATATTCGTATCCGTATTCATATTCGAGACTATTTGATTCGTATTCGATCCGTTTATAGAACCTATGAAAAATTCGTACGAATTTTGTGATTCAAAATTTGAATTTATGCGGTTTAAAACCAGTAACCGGTCAAAAACCGGTGAAAAATCAGCAAAACCGCTAGGAATCTGTTTTATCCGATATTCGTATCCGAGAAAATCCGTATTCGTATTCGAGAATATTTGTATCCGTGTTTGATAATATTCGAATTCATATTCGTTTTAAAAATATAGATTCGTATTCGTATTTGAGACTATTCGATTGTATCCGATCCGTTTTCACCTCTAAGCACAGGCAATCTTAGGAATTGGCGCAGGCAGGGCAGGGAATCTTGTCCAAATCCCACAGTCGCGTAAACATTCTGTAGGAGCCACAGAGAGAGGATGAACGACGTCTCCTTTAAATCTTCCTCTAAGCATTTAGAAATCTTTTACTCCAGTAGGTAAAGAGTTAAGAAGAATAGATTTCACAACATAAATCTAAACAACAACCCAAAATATCAAGGTCTTACAGATTCAGCACTTAACCGGTTTGACAGCCACTGGAGGTGTAGTCTGACTGGGCCTAGGAGCAGTCTGACCGTTCCTCTGTTTCCACAGTAGAAAATTAGCCTAGACCAAAATCAAATTTGGTGTAAACTTCAAAATCCATGTCCAAAAGATTTGAAACTTTGCACACACTTTGACGAGGGTCTCGGGAATCTATTTCATCTAAGGATCATATGGATCTTGATCAAAGTTCTAACTTTTTCTCAAAATATGTAAAGTTGCACTAAAGTCCGGCGAATCTCAAAAACATAAGATATAACTTACTGATAGATTAAGAATAGCTAAGATGGCTTTAGATGAATTTCCACATGATAAGTAAGATCACCCAAAGATTAAGACCAAAAACCCTCAGATCAAGATTTCTCAAGAAAAGCTTTAAACTAAGTAAGAACTAGACAACTTTAAAATCTTGCAAGCCACAGTGTTTAGAAGGATGAGATTTGATCTAGATGAGACATATTTATGACTTTGTAATATCCTAAACGTCGGTACGGCGTAAGTTTTTAATCAATCGCGGAATCGCCGGTTTTTCGGTAAATCGCGGGAAGGAAAAAATATAAATTGTAGAACATTAGAAAAGGAATAAAATATATTAAAAATATTTTAAAATTTAGCGCTAGGCTGCCTGGGAGGTGGGCCAACCACCCTTGGGCCAAGGGCTCAACGGGTGCGCCACCCCCCCCCTTTATGGCCGCACCCCTTCCCCCTTTCTCATATAAACTCTAGGTTTTCTCCCCTCCCTCCCTACAGCCACCACCCCTCCCTCCACCTCCTTTTGGGCGCCTCCCTCCCCTGTTGCTGCCATGTATGCCCCAAGTGCTGCTGTCATTGGAGAAGGAAGGAGAAGAAGGAAGGAGAAGGGAGAAGAAGGAAGGAGAAGAAGAAGAGGAGGAGAAAAAAGGGTTGATCCTTCATCTAGGTAATTTTCCACCATCCCAAACCCTCTGTTCTTAGGAATAATTAGGGTTCTTGGCACGGATTTTGATGGAAGATTATAGATAAATTGCACGATTAGGGTTTACCTGCTGTCTGTTAGTAGATTGATTCGCGTAGCGCGGCCGTTCACGCGGTTTTGACCTAGTAAACGATTTTTACTGCAGGTCTTCCCAAAAGGAAAGTTGCAGAGGATTTCTAGATGCGTCTCCTGTATGTTTTTCGGATTTTTTGGCCATGGGATCTGGGAGATACAGAGTCGGTAATACTGCTGTCCGTCAGGCGGACAGATTGGTACAGTCTGACTGTAATACGGGATTTTAAAATAGTAGATGATTTTTATGGTTATGACCGTAATTGAGAAAGTTGTATATAATTCAGAGATATAGTTTCTGTATAAATTTCAGAATTTTTAGATCCCTGTACTGTCGTTGGGACGCGATTTAGTTTCGCTGTCCAGTCTGCCAGATCAGAGAGTTTCCTCTGTATAGGGCATTAAATTTCATCTAGTTATGATCCGAATAAAAATAGGTGTTCTACATAAAAATTGTAGGATTTTAAGTTATGATTCCAGAGAGGTATCGTTTTCTGTATTGGATCATTATTTTTAAAGATACGAAATTGTGAAGCAGCGCTGCTGCAGAAGGGTTTTTGCTGAATTGTTGAGCGGAGGAGGTTTGAGCGGGTTCGGGGTTTAGCGATGCTTATAATTATTTTGTCGTGTTTGTATGCTATGGCTTGGTGCTGAGAGGTGCCTTTTGGATAGGTGGTCTTGTCCCTGAGCATTCTTGATTGTTTTGCTTCGCTTCATCGGTTCGAGGCAAGTGAATGTAGCGGTGGTTGCTACCGTTTAACTTGTAATTCCTTCTACTTGCAATTTACATTATTATCGTAATTTGATACATTATGCCATGATTACATGATATTTTAATTGTGGAGATGGTAGCAAGTATTGATAAGTGTTATGTTATTAACTTTGCTAGTAGACATGTGGATTTCCTGCGTAATGTTATATTGTGGGACATGAAATTTATTTGTGGTGGATGTGGTTATGTTGAGAGCATAATAACGCTCCTGGTGGATGAATTAATGTGACTCATGAATTATCATATCATTCATGTCATATCATGTCATTTGCATGTATGTATGTGCCGCACCTAGCCGCGACCGTACTGGTACAACCTCTTCCCCCGCGGGAAGCAATTCCCTGCCCTGGAAAGAGTGAAGGAAGGAAGACAGCATGCACATTCATATGCATTTATTTGTTGTTTAAATGACTGCATTCATATGCCATTTTGCATTCATATGAAATATATTGTGGTGAAGATATGTTGTGGAAAGATTTATTTGCATTCATATGCAATATGTTGTGGTGAAGATATTTTGTGGACTATTCAACTCCATAGTTGTAATGTGGAATTTACAATTTCGTTGTTGTGTTGTGGATTTGGCTCATGTGAGCTATTTGTGGTATGAGGATTGTGGTTGTGGTCGTGGAATGGGATTCATCCCTTGTGTATGGTAAAGGTTGTGATTGTGGCATGAAACTCTTTTTATATATATTAATTATTGATAGCAAATGTGCATGTGAGAAATAGTAATGTATTGAAGTAAAATATATATATGTTTTATTGCCTTTGGTAGTGGTAGTGGATGAGGTTTTAAAGTAGTTAAAAAAAGAATTATTTGCTAATACTTTACCATCATTGATAGTATTTTGAGATTGAGGATCTAAACATTGTTAATTGTGAAAGATTTAATGTCGATGATTAATCTATTGTGGTTATGGAGGATTAAATGTTTGTTTTGCTTTTAATAGAGGATAAAATGACTGCATTCATATGCCAATTAAATATGAAATTGAAGATGTATTATTCATAGAAGTTTATGGTGTTTTAATAATTGTGAACATGAATTGTAGTTGTGGTTGTATGGAATTATAAATGATGATGTATAATTATTTGTAGTTTGAATAGCTTGTTAAACTATTTGCTTGCTGAGATTTTTATCTCACCCTTGTTTCCCTCTCCCTACAGGTGGACTTTGAGCATGCATTGGGAAGGGTAGAGCAGCACCACTCTGTTGCACATGGTTTTTGTTTTAATGCTGAAATAAAGTCGAAAGAACTCTAGTTTTTGCTTAGCTATCTTATAGAGGATTGTTTCATCTTATTAATGTTAATATGGAACCGTTCCTTTGGTTATTATTGTTTAAGTTGATTATGAATATTAAATTGTTCTCATTGTTCTGTTATTTCCTAGATGTTATGCTTCCGCTTATATTATCCTGTGAATTAAATGTTGCCAGTTTAATTTATCTTGTAAATTGGCTAGTTGTAGAGCAGTTTTAGTAACATCCCAGGGTAATGTGGGTCCTGGAGTGTTACAAACTTACACATCTTTGACACGTAGCAAGATCAAGAAGATGAGAGAAGAGACAAATGCCATAGTCGCACAAACATTCTTCACCAACATTGCCCGCCTTGAGGGTGTGACCGAGTCCGTAGTGTCGAATCATGATCCTATCTTCAAAAGCAATTTTTGGTCAGACTTGTTCTAGCTCATGAGAGCACACTTGCGCAAGAACACGACATTCCACCATAATCCAATGGCCAAATGAAGGCTGTCAACAAGGTGATCACCATGTACCTCAGATGTATAGCAGGTGACCATGGGTGCAACTGCTATCATGGACAGAGTATTGCTACAACCTCCTAACACACAGTACTTCGCGACACACCGTTCCAAGTGTCTATGGCGAGACCTATCAACCATGCGCTACTATAAGGCAGGGGAGGCGCATGTTCTAGGTGGACGGTGAACCATGCGCTACTATAAGGCATAGTGGTCTTGATCCACTGGTTTTGAGTTAATTCGTGACTGAGGGTGAACACCAACAACAGTGCTCTGCTAGCCAATACACAGAATGCAGTAGTATTGATGCATGGCATAGCAAGGAGAGCCTCAGATTTTTTTATTTGCAAATGCATTAATTGAAAGTTACAATTAATAGAAAATACTAAGACTTACCATTTTTAACTAAACCATGTTTTTCTTAATGTGAAAGTGTGCAATCTGAATAGTAGTGCACGTTCCATCCAAAACAAGATTTTCATGTTTAAAATGATGTCAGAGCAAATTAATGCCCTGAGGTATCTAATCTAGGCTAAGCATGACGCTTAGATATAAACTTATAGCTAGTATATTTACCATTAATTCTAGGGTGATAAGGAATATTTGTTCAACTATCAAGGGTGAGGTATAGTGAGGCGCTGGTGCGGCACGGTGTGGGTACGTAAGGCGCGCCAGAGCGCAGGGAGAGAGAGAAAGAGAATGGGCTAGGCTGTGTGTAACAGCCCAAAAAGTCTGTAGTCTAAAATAGTGTAAACTTTAAACTTTTTATTTGCATCTTGTTGCATTTGGATATTCATGGCTTTTGATAGAGGTTCCTAATAAATGAAATTCCACAAAAATAAAATTTAGAGGAAAAGATGCAAGTAATGAGAAGACTAGATTAAATTAGGATACGAATCTGAAAACATAATCTAGAAATTAGGACATGAGGATTTGCAGTGAGAACCTTGCTAGGCCCAAAGCCAGTTGTAATGCTAAAAATTTAAAGGCAAGCAATTGTAAACTATAAAACAAATCTTGAGCCCAAAATCCCAAAATAACATGAACTTAAAAATCTTAAAATAGAGTAGAGAGGAAACTATGATTAAAATACAATAAATACGAAAGTTTATAACTATTTGCAAATTTAAATCCAGCAACATTTGAATAAGGTTTTAATTTAAACCCTAAAGCATAAAACGGTAATTGCCATTTTAAACACTAGAATTTGGCATTTGTAAGGTCTATGGATCAAGGAGGAGTAAACTCATGTGTGACTTAAACCCTAACTCAAGTGGTGATGGTATAAACCAAAGCCCAAATTTAAAACCCAAATTCAATATTGAAAGTTCAAAATAAAAATTGGAAAATGAAAATATTACCTTGGTCATGGCCCACTGGGCCTGGCCACTTTTTCCCCTACCCCTGGCCCAACCAAGCTTGGCCGAAGCTAGCCTAGCGTGCTGGCGCGCCTTGGGCACGCTACCCCCATGCCATGCGTGCCCTTGTCATGTCGGCCGTTGTGCCCCTCTAGTGCCCAGACATCCCCACCCACATTTTCCCTTGCACCGCCTCAAGTGAGCATGCCCTTTTCTTCCCCTTGGCCCCTTTTCTTCCCCTCCACCTCACTGAGTGCCTGCGCCTTGCCCCGCGTCGTGCAATTGTATATGTCGCACCCACCTGACACAGCTGCACCATGCTACGCCATACTAGAGCGCCCTTTGCCATGCGTTGTTCCGTACATCCTCTGCATCGCCTCATGCCCCTTGTAACATGTCATACACATCATCGCCTTTGGCCGTAGCGCCTCTTCCCTATCGCCTCCATGCCTAGCCCACGTCCCAATCCCCCTCACCACCTATAAAAACCTGCGTGTGCTTCAAACATCTTCGCCTCACTCCACTACCCCTCCCTCTCTAGGAAATTTTCCTCTCAAATCCTGTAGCTCACTAGAGTTGTCCTCTTCCACAACTCCAACAATCACCGCAATTGGCTGACCTAGCACTTCATCGTCGATTCCTTTTAGCCAAGGCTTCCTCGGCGCCCCCTCAGCCCGTCCCCACCTTCATCTTGGACCGCCATTACTCTTACGACACTGGTGACATGGTCCAACCTACCATTGCCTCAGGTCCATGACACCAAGCCACCCCAGCCATCCCCGAGCTCAGTGTTAGATCGAGGAGGCTTACTATAGGAGGGTGAATAGGTTGTCTAAAAATTCTTCTCTAATTAATTATCAATTTTTATTTGGCTAAACCATGTATAATACGCAGAAGCTTAACTCAAATTGGTTTAGCATGAATATCGCCTAAATTAATTATGTTCACCTAAGTGCACCAATACTCTAAGACTTTTGATAAGGTTTGCAATTCTATAATGATAAGCAATCAATTTAATTCCATGAATTTCAATTGCTTGAATGTAAATTGAGCACAAGAAAACAAACCACACTTGATATAGTTACTTTTTGCCGTGGTGATCAGAGACTTGCCGGTCTCCCCTAGTACGTGATGAGGTTAGCCCAAATGAATTAGATCGGCTCCACGAATTAAGCCAAAACACCTCAATCCACTAGTGGTAACTCTTTCCCGCTCCAGGTAGGTGAGCTCCAACCTTCACAACTTTGTCGGATCTTTTCCCAACCTTCTTTGAGAAGATCACCGTGCATGACGCTTCTAACACCATTTAGGAGTCGACAAACTCCAAGAGTAATAAATCAAACCCCTCGCTTGACTCTCACCACGTGCAACGAATGCACACCACTCAAGTGGATACACAATCCGCCTCTAGATGCAATACACGCAATCTAGAGCCTTTTTTCCTTGCTCACAAGATGTAACACATGCACAATTGAGTGGAGGACATCACACTAGCTCAAAGGAGTGTCGAAGGATGTAGCCAACCATTCTCCAATCAGCCATAAGGGGGTATATATACCCATACCACAAAAGCTAGCTGTTGGAAGCAAAACCCTAGAAAAACATGATTTCTGAAAGTACCGCTGGTACTTTCGCTCCTCTCTACAACGGTCAGAAAACTAGCCGTTGCAGGCAAGCATGGTAGTTCCGATGTACAAAGTTTGGTACTACCGATAGTCGGAAGTACCACAACATTCATGCAGAACTACCGATTTCTTCGGAGACGAGAAGACTCTACATAGGTCTCTCTGGAAAACACAACGCTACATAAGCTGGTCATTCCGAAACTCAAAAGTACCGCTCACACAGAGTCGGTAGTACCGCTCGTCGATCGGACCCTCACATAGAACCGATCGGACCACTCACATAGAGCTAGATGAAAGCAGCGATCATCGACTACACTGGTCCCTGACCACATCGGATGGTTTGACCACGTTAATCTCTGACCATGTTGTCCGGTTCGACCAAACAGGTCTTCAACTACGTTGATCGTCGACCACACAGGTCTCCGACTACGCTGGCCTCCAACCACATTGGTTTCAACCACTCAGGTCTCGACCACGTCGACCATGTTGATCTTTGATCACGTCAATCTTCGATCACACAGATCTCGACCATGTCGGTTCCGACCATACTGGTTTGACCACGTTGGTTTCGCCGGGACCGGTTTCCAAATCCGGACCCTCGTATTACAAAGACTAGTCCCGGATCAAAGCTAGTGCACACGGTTAAACGATGATGATTACATTGCCAACAACGAATATTACAATAATAAAGAGTACAGACCAAAAGGTCTTTTCATTACATCTGACGTTTCAAGACCTCGCAAATAAACAAAACACAGTGGAAGCAAAATAAACTTGATAAAGACCCGTCAATACGCCACAGGCAATTGACTGGGGAAACGCAACCTAGTACTCCGAAAATCCTTCGTCGAATCCACACACAAAGTAGTTGTAGTCTCCTTCCTGAGCTTCGTATTCCTCTGAGATTTTATTTTTAAGTGTAGTATGTGAGTACATAAAGTACTCCGTAAGTCTTGGGAAAATGCAGTAGATGTAAGGCTTTAACAAAGGGGGTCATATGGTTATTTTGCACAAAGCAATATTTTATTTCCAATACCACTAAATATTTTCGAAGGCAATAATTCAAACAAAGTAATTATCATAACTGAAACTATCAAGCATTTTAATAGTGACTGCCACACTGGCTCTATCTGCCAGAACAACCCCGAGAGTTCCATTCACTCTCGGATTCCCAAAACTTTATTTTAAAACCAGAATTCTACCATGTGAATGCATTCCTTGCCCGCCGTTGACCGTGGGCGCGGCTATTCGAATAGTTTTAATACTATGCAGAGGTTGTACAACTTTACCCACAAGAGACAAGCTATCTTAATAGCCAACATGCTTCCTTAGGTATGAGACCCAGATAATTCGTCACAAAGCCTTTACCTTACTCTAGTCTAGCTAGTTACCACCCGCTGAGGTTTCACCGCTGAAGGGTTAAATCCACCACATTCAGAAGCACCCTCTTGCGTCGTATGAGTACAGTAAACACTGTCCCTCACTATGAACAACCAGTACACCCTGGCATCCACTTTCCACTGTTGGTACCTAAACTAGTCTATTGTAAGTTAATCAGCTAGGTCATACCCATTTAGACATGTGATTGTACAGTAGTGCTCAGTTTGGACAAACACAAGCGTCGGTCCTTAATTGACTTGGGTGGAACATACACTTTTCAAGTTCTCATGCTAAACAACACTAATCTAATCTTACCATCCACCCAAGTCTGAAATAGTTTTCACCAACTTAACAACAACAACAATATTGATCGCTACTAGATGAAATCATTCATTTCCATTTTCCACCCGAGGGTTATTCTGACCGACTAGCTTGTCTAAGCATTTACTACCATTCTAAAAATTATCAAACACATAATAATCTCAATATTGACGCAAAAGAGTTCTATGGTGACAAAGGTACAAGGTTATCAATGTCAAATGAAGGTATAACAATTATCGGTTTAACTAATATCCTTACAACATAAGTTATCATTTTATGTAACATAGCACATGCATTAAATTTAAAATAATCGAAAACATTTCACAAACATAGGTTCAAAATGTTCAAAGGAGACTTGCCTTCGTGTGCGATATCTTGACTTTCTTGCTGCGGGTCTGCGAATTCTTCAACAACGTCGGATTCTACGCGCAAAATGATAAAACAAATAAACAAATAAATAGAAATAATATTACAAAGATATAATATATTTACTGGAAGGAAATTCATAATTTTATAAGAATTTAGGAGAAAGTTTCAACGGATTCGGAGTTCATACGAGGGAGAAAGGGTATCTGGAAGATTAATTGAAAAAGGTTTACTGAAAATAAAATACTTGAGTTCAGAAAGATAAAAATAAACTTTATGACGATTTTATAAAGTTTGAATTTGAATTTTGGAAGTGCATAGAAAATTTGAAATGAAACTGAGATTTTGAAAGTGGACTAGGTGTTTGAAATTTGAAATTTGAATTTAAAATACTAAATAAATTTCAAAAATTTAAAAGGATGGCAGAAATGAATAGATTGGAATTTTGTATAAATTTAGAAATTTGAATGGACCAAATCGGAGTTAGGATGAAAAAGTACGGCTCCTTGGAAGTTTAAAATCAAAGAAAATAAATAAACTGGATTTTTGGAATTATTTTTCTAAAGAAAATTCAGAATTATGACGTCAGCAGAGGATTTAATTTTGGCTGAATTATTTTTGTACTGAAAAATCGGATTTATTGCGTCACGCTGGCGTCAGCCCTGGGGTGGGCCGACTGCCAGGTGGGCCCGGTCCATGTGGACTGAGTCCAAGGACCCGAGGAATGGCTGAGGTGGTGGGGATGTTGATATGGCACCCCTGTGGCGCTGGCAAGGCTGCCACGTCGGTCGGATCCGATGAGGTGGCCTCACACGTGGCAACCACGCGGCAAGAAGGGGAGGTGGCACTGTCCGAGCGACGTGGCGCTGTCCGAACGGACGTGGCTTGCCACCGGGTGCCACACGGCAGCCACGTCACCCTAGCGCGCTGACGTGGCCTGATGGTCGCCGGCGCTCCGGCGAGCGACGGCGGCCGGGAAGGGGTGCAAGAGAGAGAGGGTGCTACGGGGAACTCAATGGTGGCCTCAGATCTTACCGGAAAGGGCGGTGGCGCGGTTCGTGTCTCCCGGTGCGGCGGCGCTCCAGCGGTCCTAGGGATCGGCCGAGAGTCAGGGAAGGTGTGGGTGGCGTCGGCAAGGCACGGGTTGGACGGAGACGGTGGCGATCGCTCGCCGGAGTTCGGGGCGACGCTCGGGAAGAGGATGCACGGTGCGAGGGCGCTCGACTCACCGGGGAGGGAAGAGGAAGCCGGAAGGAGGTGGAAGGAGAGATGGTGATGCCCGGGAGGGGTTTAAATAGGGACGAGGGGGAGAGAGGCGGCGGGAATTGGTCGCCGGAGTTGGGCGGCGGTTGTTGCAGAGATGGGGGAGTGGGCACGGGCGTGCGGGAGAGGAGGCGGTTGGCTTGCGCACGGAAAAAGGGGTGGTTGCGAGTAGGCCGGGAGGCGGTTGCGGCGCGTGGGAGAATCGGGCGGCGGTTGTGGGCGGTGCGCAGGAGGAAGACGAGGGCGAGGAGGGAGATGGGTCTGCCAGGCGGGCCCGGGACGTCAGAGAGAGAGAGAGAGAGGAAACACGGGCGGTTGAGATTGCGGCGTGTGGCGAAGGGTGGATCGAACAGCCGAGGACGTTAAGTGGCAGGGGACGGCAGAAGATGAGCCAAGACGACGTGGGCAGATCTGGACCGCACACGTGTCGGCTGCAGAGAGGGGGTAGGCGGGATTGAGCGGGCGGTGAGGATGGGTCGAGCGCGTGGGATGTGGATCGATCTGGGCCGTCCACGCGGCGGTAGGAGGGGGAAAGGGATTAATTTTTATTTTCTGATTTTTGGGATTTTCAGAAAAGTCTAGAATATTCATTAAGCCTCAGAAAAATATGAAATTACTTCCAAACATTCTAGAAAAATTCATAAAAGTTTCTGAAGGTATTTTGGGCTTAGATAAAATATTTCCAATTTATTTTGGTATTAAAT